>OZ005661.1:22349300-22974300 GCA_963930645.1 Salticus scenicus | reverse complement strand
TGAATGCAGAGGAACGATATTAAAATTCGTTTAAACGAAATTCACTGCATGGTTGTAATGATAAGAAAAACTTTGGCGTATCCATGTACACAGTCCATAATATACATATATATATATATATATATATATATAAATTCATACAACTATTTCTATACAGAGCCTGAACGTAGTTACCAATTTGCAATTTAGTCGGAGGTATTTTGCTGCCGTTATTGTGGTATATACAAATTCTGTCCATAGGCCGTAATGATAAAAAAATCTTTGGTGTGTCCCTGTGCACGAACAACAAATGGATTACACACCCAAAACTATGTAGCTAATTTCATGTGGCTTATGAAGTCTTTTTATGTATCCCAAAAAAAGACATAAAGTATTATGCAGCTACTTCTATATAGAGCCAGAACGTATTTTGCAAGTCGATCGGAGGATTTTTGCTGCCGCTATTTCGGTTCATACAAATTCTGTCCGTAGGCAGTAATAATAATAAAGATCTTGGTGTCGCTCTGTACTAGAGCTACACATGGAATACACATCTAAAGCTATACATCTAATTCTGAGTGGCTCATAAATATGCGTATTAACATTGTATGTAAATAGCGTAATTTTTGCGGCCTCTATCTCGGCATGTACAAATTATTCCCGTAGTCCATAAGAAAATGATAAGAAAAATATTGGCATGTTCCTGTACGCGAAACAAACAAAGAGACAGACACACATCCGGAACCCAAAACCATTTTGAGTCTCAGCAGGGAGGCATCCACTGGCCTTTCAGCAATAATTAAAATTTTACAAAAAAACGTCTTTATAAAAATGAAATATATATATAAGGTAAATCGTAAAAATCAGATGAAATAAAACTTGAATTTATAAATATAAAACTAGAACAGAGTATTTATAAACCCATGTACAGATGCAGCTAAAGGAAATATAAAACTATAATACACAAACGAAATAACCAAATATAAATGCAAAATAATCCCAAAACATATGAGGGCCTTCATTAGGGGAGCTCCTCCATATAAGGAATGAAATATTAGATGCTTCTGAAGAAAAGTGGGCTAGTAAGCTGAACCACGTTTCTTGTCCCTTTCTTCTCACATATGAAAGCAAGACCACATAGCAAACGTATGTAAGTAATACAAAGCATAAAAAGTAATTCATAAATAAAGTACAAAAGTAAATGCATCAATATAAAGCACAAAAGTATAAATAAATACAATGACGAACTTAACTAGTCAGTAGAATGAGAAAGTTTGAACTCCCCTCCCCAATCAAAAATATAGAACCCGCTTCGGCTGGTAAGGCCACTTACCAGCTCTTAAATGTTGCCCGAAATGGATAATAAACGTTAAGCAAGATTGTAATAAAGAACACTGAAAGGTGTATTCAGTAGAAAATCAGAATAACGGTTGACAGTTAATACGTATTTGAGATTTTCCAGAGCCAAATTCAAGTCTAAAATGTTATTGCAAATCATTTTAATTCTATTAATTTGGCTAAACATAATATTTTATAACAGTAGAACCAATTCGTTAAATTACAAACTATAAAGTTAAAATCTTGCCTTTTATCATAAATTTCAATAAACCAGTTTTTACTATTTTTTTTTTAATTTTTTAAATACAAGAAACAAATTTTGTCTTCAGAATCAGTACGGTTTAAAAGAAGATCGGAAAGATAGATTTCAGCTGCAAATTTCGCAAAATTTTCACAGTTTATTGCTATTATGTCATGAATATATCTATAAAATTTAACATCCATAAATTTTCTCTCAAACATGAAGCAAAAACTGTTAGCGAAGGCACTCGAGTAACTGGTTCCCATCGGGATACCGTGAATATGTAAAAAAAAAAAAAAATAATCTACACCGTTAAACAAAACATTTTCGAAGATACAACATTTAATAAGTTTACTCCAGTAAACTTTTTCACAGTCTATTACATGACAAAATTCCTCGTAGATTTTTTCAAAAATTTCCAGAGCTAAGAAATGTTGAATACTACCAAAAAATCTTTTCACAATCATATGTGTTAATTGTAAAAATATCTTCTGAAGTTTCTTTAAAATTAAATTTTAATCACATTAAAAACTGAGACAGATAATATACACTAAATATATACATTTTAAAATATTAAAAACACAAAAACATAAATTTAAACGTTTCGAGCCTTTTACAGGCTCCTCATCAGTAAAAAGCATCAAGTGTAAATGAAGAGATGAACAACAGACTTTCATTATGTGAGTACACCGTATTCAACAGGAACTGCGCATGCCTCATTAAGTGGCGAAAAATGTTGATTTGTGTACCATCCCTCCAGGAAAATTCATGAGTGATAATTTAAACAATTAGAACCTCATTTTTGAGGTTTGCTCGAATTTCACAGATCTATAGTTCAACCATTCGTTTTAAAGGTATTGATGGGTTTCTTTAAAATATTTTAATATTGGGTAGTTTTTTTTTTTAATGATATGGATGCGCATGATGATTCTCACATATGCTGCACAAGATGGTACTTGCATTTATCAACACTGAATTATTCTAAAGCAGAATTTCATCTTTTTTTTCTATACTAATATTAAAAATAAACTTTTGATAATTAATGTTATAAATACAATTTTTAAAGAAATGTAAATAAAATCCTTTCATGGATAACAAAAGTTAAAATTAATTAATTAATAATCAATAACGAAGCAACAAATTTTAGCGTAAATATGATTTTTTGTTAAATAATCATTTGCTATTTTAGATTTTAATAACACAAACAACGGACAAAAAAAATTACTTAACCTACAAAATACGCTTTTAAAAATATTCATTTCTAGTACAATATAGTAGCATTAGTTCTTTCTCTCTCTCTCTCTCTTTCTCTCTCTCTATATATATAGTAACTATAATGAAGGCATAATTGGCACTTAATTTTAATTGCATATTGTTATGTAATGAAAATAATATATATATTTTGTCTTATCTTAAAATTAAAGAAATCTTCGTTCTTTTAATCAGTTCATTATGCATGAAATTGTTTTTAATTTTTTACATTATAAATATTTACTTTATACATGTGCGTTATTTTCAAGTTTTATTCTTCAACAGATACGTAATAAGGAAATCTTTAGTAATGCGCAATAAACATCCTTATCAAGATCAAAAACAAAATATTTATTGATTTTGCAGCAGTTGGCAATTTTCCTATCAAAATTTCATCCGTTACTACATTCATGCTTTATCGACATTAATTTAGCATTAAAAATCAATTCTCACATGTGCTGCAGCAGATGGTACTTACATTTATCATCACTGAATAATTCTAAATCAGAATTCCCTCTTTTTTTCCTATACCAACATAAATAATAAACTTTTGATAATTAATGTTATAAATATGATTTTTAAAAGAATGTAAATAACAATCTTTCATGTATAACAAAAGACAAAATTGATTAGTTAATAGCCAATAACGAAGCAACAAATTTTAGCGTAAATGTGATTTTTTGTTGAATAATAATTTGCTATTTTAGATTTTAATAACGCAAATAATGAGAAGTATCTGTATCCTTGTACCTCTCCCTCTTTCTTTCTCTGTAGATATGTGTGTGTGTATTCATCTCTTTCCCTCTGTATCTACCTATAAATATATTTATATGTAGTCTACATATTAGTATATACAGGGGAATTCCCAAGGTCATGTCCAAATGGCAGGTGTGGGGGATCTCAAGTGTCAGGATCTCAAGTGTAAGGTTTCCTTTTTTTTTTTTTTTTTTTTTTTTTTTTTTTCCTTTATTATAAAAAACTGGGGGTTGGAAAAGTCATTTTTACCCACTAGAGAACCATAAGCTCTGACCAACTTATACACAAGCAAAAAGACATAAGTGACGATGTGAAGCATGCATATAATGGAACATATTTTGAACACTTTCTATGTGTTATAACATTTTTCAGTTGCATTTTCTATTTCTATTGCTTTTTTATGCATGTTTTTTTTAACACTGTGACGGATAATAAAAGGTTGTTATATTTTCTTTGCGTGACGACAATCATGCAATTACACTGTCACGATCGTATTTCCTACAAGCAGTTCCTGTGTAATTCTTACTCCTCATAGCCTGACACACCTACACTATCCTTTGAACATGGCCTTTAGATCCACCCTGTATTTATTTTAATAATAATAAATAAATAAATAAATAAAAAGAATAAATCACCTGAAATTAACACTATTCAATGAACAACCATTCAACTTTCTTTGATTTCGCACTGAAATCAAATACTATCTATTTTTTTCTTTGTTTATAAGTAACATTTTTCAATATTTTTTCCTTGTTTTAATCGATTTATAAACTTTTTTTATATCTTTGTTCGGAAGATAGCAGCCATACTAAGAAATTAAAAAAATGCTGTTGAAATAATTCAGCTCTATATCTTAGTGGGCACGAGACCGCATTGCTGTTTTAATGATCCACACATGCTTTGTTTTTTACTTACTTAATCAATTGCCGTGCTATTATTTTGACATTAAACAACTCTTATGATCTTTTGAAATTTAGAATATTTAATTGTAAACTTATATATTAAATAAGTTTATTATTATTTGAGTTTAATCAGTTGAAGGTGTAGATGTTTCAAACGAAAATGTCTCGAAAATTTTAAATGCTAACATTTAATTTGATCAGATATGTGTCAAATAGTTATTGTTGAAATTCGTTTTGTAACATTCGAAATGAAATCAGAAATTGACGTTAAAAAGTTACACACGACATTTCATTATGAAAAATCAAAGTCAGATACAGATTTTCTGGAAAGTGTTAAATTCCTTGGTGAATTTTACTGACTAGTCAGGAAAATGCTTATTTTTTAATGTAAAGTTGGTGTTATAGACATCTTCAGGCATAAATAGTACAATTTCTTATAACCGTGGTTATACTTAAATAGAGTTAATATAGTTAATGATATTTATTTAGCTATATTTAATATATATACACTGTTAAAATTTTTGTCCTAGGTTGAACCAAAACATGATACACTGTTAAAAATTTCAGTTCAAGGTTGAACCAAATGCTGGTACTACAGTAGCTTCGTTTGCTAGGTTGAACCAAAACTTGGTACAAGTATAGCTTCAACCATGCGATGGTGAAACCTTCTACTATGATTTGGCGTTTCTTGATTGAAAAAAGCACCAAATTATGGTAAAAAAATTCTCCAACTTATGGATGTAGCTATTGCAGTACCAAGTCTTGGTTTAGTAAAGCACCAAATAAGGGTAAAAGGTTTCACCATCGCATGGTGGCAGCAAAAATGTACCAAAATTTTTAACAGTGTATATATATATATATATATATATATATATATATATATATGAATTGTATTTCAAAAGTATGGATGCACCAAAGTATCTGAAAGTGAAAGCTATTTTGCTGAACATATTAAAGTTTCATACATGCAAACAATCTAAAATGTGAGGTGTTATATGTAGTTCCCCGGCGCTCCCAGGGTCCCCAAGTGAGACAAAGTGACTCTTTTTTTTTTTTTTTTTTTTCAAATAGAAAACATACTTGTTTTTAACATAATCATGTTAAGTGGAAATGCATTCTTTTAAAACATGTATTGTTTTTTTTTTTTTAATTCTGCAGATTGTGGGGCCGGATGGGGTCGAATTTTGTGTCGCGATAGAAAATTTGGAATTCCTAAACTATCTCAATAAAAATGCAATTTCGCTGACCTTAATGATTACAAAAGTGTCGCACATTCAAATGATCTATTAGATGAGACATACACGGTAAAAATAGGTTATCAAAAATAAGGATATATTGTCTCAAAACAGACCCGAAACAGTATATACTTAAATTTGAAAACCCATGTACTAATTTTTGTGTACATTGACATGTCAAACATGGGGTTATTGAGATTCTTATTGGTCAACCCCATTTTTGAGCATGTCAATATACTCAAAAATCAGTACATGGGTTTTCAAATTTAAGTATATATTATTTTGGGGCTATTTTGAGACAATGTATATTAATTTTAAGAACCTATTTTTTACAATGTAGGTGCGCCCCCTCATCGAAGGGGGCCCCTATATGACACAATCTCAATTTTTCCAAGCATAAACCGTATTTTCTTCTTAACATATTAATTTTAAGCATAAAAAATCTGTTTTAATTCATGTATATATATATATTAATTTTGATGAGTGCTGTGTCCTAAGGCCTCGAATCATATGTTGTAATAAAAAGGCTCAGAATCATAAAACATCTCAATAATAAAGAAATATCGCTGAACTAAATGATCACAAAAGTGACGTATATTCAAATGATGTATCATAGTCATGGTCCCAGAGCCCCCAACGTGACACACTAAATTTTCTATAATGGAAACATAATTTCCTTTACAGAGTTGTATTAAACGGAAACAATGAGCACATAAATTATAATAATTTCTACAAATCAAATTATCTGTCAGATTATAGACACCTCCCCTCCCCCCAGTAGCCCCACGTTAAACAAACTTTTTTTTTTTTTTTTTTTTTTATGGAAATTATGCTTTTTTTCTCAATGAACCATAATTTATTTATTATAATTTTTTTTTAATATGAATCTGTGAAGAAAAAGCATATTTTTTATTTAAAAAATGAAGTTTGTGTCATGCAGTGTCTTTCAGCCCCAAGGAGTTTACATATATTACATCATTTAATACGTTGTTTGAATCATTGTGTTTAAACTAAATTGCTTTTTTTAAAAGATACCTTCGGAATTCTAGACTTTTTATTACAAAATAAGTTTCGGAGCCCCGAGTTTCTTATTCTGAAAAATTTAATTGAATCCCCTCATATGATACCAATTATAATATCTCATCTAAAAGATCATTTAAATACATGGTATTTGAATCATTGTACTCTGTAAAAATGATTTTATTGAGATATTTTGTGATTTCGAGATTTTTTATTGCAGCATAAAAATCGGGCCGCAGCTCCCTACTCGTGAAGAAAAAAAAGAAGCCTTAATACAGTATTTTTCCGCTTAACACGATTCTGCGAAAAAAAAGTATGGATTCAATTTGAAAAATTTCAGTTTGTGTCACGTTAGGTCTCACCTATAATACCTGATCTGGTAGATCATTTGAATGCAAGGAGCTTTAGAAATCAATATGTTCATAGAAATTGCTTTTCTTCTGAGATAATGTGACGTATCAGACTCATGAAACGCACTGTAATAGGAAAATAATTAAAATAAAACATAATTTTAATGAGATGGTAAAAACTAAATGGAAAAAATAACAAAACTAAATGGATCGTCAAATATACTCGTACATATATACTTACCACGCTAAAGAAATAGCATATTAGTAAAATACGGGTGTGTTTATTTATTTTCAAAACAAGGCGATTTGTGTGTATCACGCAGATTATTAAACTAGCTATACCTCGGAGATATACAGAAAGATAATGACTTGCATTGACTATGCTTTATTGTTCCATGATATTGCTTATACTATCTCTTTCAGAAGTTATTTTCTTTTATTTTTTTATTAGTTATACTTTATTATATTGTAATATATATATATATATATATATATATATATATATATACATATATATATATATATATATATATATATATATATATATATAAAAAAGTGAAATTTTCTCTGAATAAAAGTAGAAATTGAGATAATTTATTTTAAATCATTTATTTTATTGATATAAAACAATTTAATGCCTTCATTGGTGCTTAATTTTACTTTTTAAAAACATTTTTCTTTAATATTTAAAGTCATATTTTTAATTAGCTTTTATGAATACCGCTACTAGGTATTTGTTTGAAAGGAATAAATAATATTAATACTTTTTTATATTATTCGAAAGTTCAGTTCGAACGCCACGCATGTACATTTTAATTAGAGTTTTGAAAAAATCAACGTAATTTAGAAAGATAATTAAAACATCAAATATTATCTTTTTATTAATCAGCATAATAATAATTCTCTCATTAAAATAATTATATTCATGGGCTCTTTTTATCAAGATTAATTCTCAGTTAAATGTTAAAAAGCTTTTATTTATTCTCTTTTAAGAATTTTGCATTACAGATTCTTGATAAATTTAAAACCCCAGCTGATTATAATAATCCTCTTTGAGGAAATGTTTCGCAGTAAGTATAAATTAATTTTTATGCCTCTTTCAACCAGCCACTTTGGAGGGAATGGTTTTTACCACGTTTTCTCGATGTTAATTTTAATGAATTTTACATATTTCTCATTTATTGTTTTCCGTTTATTAGTATGCAAAATACTAAGGCATATTTACTAAATTTTATTTGGTAATATTGGGAATCGGACTTATTACTCTGAAACCTGTTTTTCTTTAATGAATGGTGTATTACTGAAATACATTTTTAATAAACAGTCCTGTTATTTAAAAATATTTTTGTTGCACTATAATTTCCAGAGCTGTACTTTTTTTTTTTTTTTTTTTTTTTTTTTTTTTTAACCAGTTTTTATTATAGGAATTGCTTTTAAAAAGGATTATCTTTTTAATATAATTTCTTTTGCATATGTTTTTGAACACTGAATATAAATATATTTTCCATCGTACATAATCTTAAGGGTTCGTTCTTTTATTCAAATATGTTGAAATAAATAAATAAAATAAAAAAAAAATCTAATTAAATCGACGAAAAACGAAGTACACGGATACACAAATTGTCAAATAATGTGTCATGTTAAATATTTTTGGTTAAATATGAATTCAATAAAATGATTCTGCGCTTATACTCAAATATAATTATTGAAAATTCATGATTTTTGTGATACATACAGTAGAAAATAAGAATTTAAAATTAATGTAAATTTAGTTACGAAAAGTTGCTTTTATTATTTTACAGCCTGATGTACATTCATACATTTACCATTTTGTGAATAGCAGTTGTTGGGGATCAATACAGTTTGTCTATACGAGAGACATAGATATGGCAAGGATGCCCTCCATGAGATTTTTATAAGAGATCTTATAATGTATTTATGGCAGTTTCAGAAAAAAAACTAGGACGAAATTTAAACATAACATGAACATAATCTGTTATCAAATGCGACAATCTCATCTTCGACAGCAAAACCTCTCGTTCACTGGAGAGGAATGAATAGCAGTAACCTAAAAAAAAATATTTTGACATGTCGATGCAAACACTTTTTCAACACTTGTAAAAATATTAAACTGTAAACAGTTTTCTCAGGGAGATGATTTATGGTATAATTTTTGATAGATCCAACTTAAATAGCATTATATATATTCATATGTATATATATATATATATATATATATATATATATATATATGCACCTTAAAACACTAATTAAAAAACTAATTTAACCTTAAAAAACTATTTTTTTTAATTCTTTAAACCATTCTAGAAATTACTATATTCCTATGTTACATCATGCTGTTGAATATTATATGCTACTTTGGCATTAATGTACAAATTCAAACTTTTTATAATTTAAGTACAAATACATATTTTATACATTTTACTTTGATATGTCTTATCACATGTTGGATGTACTTTAACTCCATCCATAATAAAAGGAAGAAACAGAAAATATGTTATACAATTTAACGTATATAACATAAAAAATTCATATGCCGAGAAAAATAAAACAGCATACCTTTACCCCTTTGTATAGATACTCGTCTGGTGTCTTCATAGAAAATTCATTGGACTAGGAAAAAATTATATATTAGGATACGTTTGCTACTCTTTATGTTCGATAATGCTTGCCAGTTCACTCCATATTATAAACTTGTTTTTATTAAAGAATTGTGTTATTCGTCCATAGTAATGTAAATTGCAGTATTTTTTACATATCATAACTGAAAAATAAATACAAATAACCAGTTCTTTACATACTTTGTACTTATTCTATGAATTTAATTTTTGCTCGGAGATTTTAAAAGGATATGTTATAAAACAGTGTTTAATTAATTCATTAATAAATTTTGTAACAAATTAACTAAGTTAAACGTATAAACATTTTTAGTACATATAGTGCTTCTGTTTTTTTTTTTTTTTTTATATACGAGTAATACAAAAATCTATGCTTCCAATAACTTATTTTGTTTTAATTTCTGCTTTGTGACTTTATACTTTAAACATTATCTCAAAATGAGTGCAATACTGTTCGTGGTAAATAGAGGTATATCTTCCTTTTGTGCCCTTCTATTAAAAAATATTTCAACATATTTTAATCTCTAAAATAAGGTATTATTTCTTATTATTTGAAAAGCAGCCATATATATATATATATATATGTGTGTGTGTGTGTGTGTGTATATACACTACAGGATAAAGGCCTCTCCTAAGTCATTCCAATTTGTCCAGTTTGCTGAAATTCTACTCAATCGCACTCTTCCAAATTTTGCAGTTTCGTCTCTCCAACAACACTATAGTTTCTTCTCTATCATTTCTTTTATCACGATGTATAAAGTAGAACTTAATAAACCATCTATCATATTTTCTTGCGGCAAGTTGCCCAGCACATCTCCATTTTATTTTATTTTTATCCCGAGAAAAGAAATCAGAAACATTGGTTTGCTCCTTATTCTATACCTAACACTTTTTGTCTCCTAAGGTGAATCCTAACATGCATCTCTCTATGCGTCTTTGGATGGTATGAAGCTTCTGTATAGATCTAAAAATTAATGTGCAAGTTCCTGAAGCATAATTTAATACAGGCAAAATACACTGATCAAAATCGTTTATTTTAAACAAATTGGGAGACCATTTTTTACTTCAGCGCTACTTTTAGCGAATGCTTTCCATGATATATATAAATATGTGTGTGTGTGTGTGTAAATGCATACAGGGTTCACCAAAAATCTCACCCAACCCCAATATCTTGAAAGCACGATGAAATTTCGGAAAACTATAAAACAATGCTTCAATTATTTCAGAGGAATTTTGTTTAATTAAAAAAAAAAAAAATCTCAGGGAGAAAAGGGGTCAGGTACGGGGAATTGAAATTTTTCAAATAGGATAGGGGATCTTATAATAGCTCAATACAAAAGTGGCTTCGGGGCAAACGTTTTGGATATATATATATATATATATATATATATATGACTATGCTTTTTAGGAAGTTGTGACAGATTAAAATTTCATTTAAAGTTCGTCCGCCGTTTTCACTAAATCTTGAGAAAACTGCAAAAAAGCTCCTATCAGTTTGAAAATGACTTTATTTGGTTTCAAAAAATGAAAACTAGATAGAAATAGGGGATATAATCTAATTTTATTAATTAAAAACAATTTTATAATAAAAAGTGACCAAAATTAATTCAACTGTAAGCCTAGTTATGCAATTAAATATTGCAAATCATTTTTCAGTGCAATCATTTTTAAACCAAATTTTAATATTAAGCAATTAATAAAAAAATTAACACATAAACTAAATTTCCGTTCAAATTCTTTATTTGAGTTTGGATTTTAAATATCAAATAGATTATTTATGATTTATATTTTCATAAATGAAAATTCAATTCAAATAATAGATTTTTTAATTATTATAATATTTATTATTTTATTTATTTATTTATTTATTTTATTATTATTTTTTTTTAAGCCGAAGAAAATTCTGGGTAACATCTGGTTTTGTAATAAATAAAAGCACCTGATTTTTTCAACCAACAGCTTGGACATGTTCAAATAAGCGTGTTTCTTAAATCCAAAATATTCATTGTTAAAACCATTATATATTGCCGATTAGCTATAGTTATGCTTATTTTATTATAATTTCGTTCTATGTCGTATTTTCAATTAAGAATATTCACTATACTTTAATCCTAAAATCTTGACTCATTGTTGGGTTGTGTTAATGATTTGCAGAAATTTAATCTATTCCATTTTAGATTTCAGGTTTGCCGGTATGATTAGATCAAGCACAGAATTTTTGGCTTGAATTAGCTACACAGTTTTCCAAAATCCTGCGATTTCTCTTCTCGAAGAAGAACATGTTCGCTGACGATAGAGTACTTCTATTTTTGAGCATTTCCATATATAATTCTCATTTGCAGTTAGTTTCATATTTTTATAAAATTCTTGGTTTCTGTTTGATAACTTTATTAAATGCCGAATTTAAAAAAAACACAACTTGTTACTTTCTCTTACCCATAAGGTAGAGAAAGTATTGTTTTTGGCTCAAATTTTCGAACGCGAGATTTTGTTATATTTACACGTTTTGGGGTCCCCTGAATACGAAAATCATGTTTTTAGCAAATGGTCTGTGTGTCTGTGTGTCTGTCTGTTATCAGCATATCTCAAAAACAAATTATGGCAGAAAGTTCAAACTTGGTATTCTAAATGTGTATCATATAGGGATGCTACAGTAAGCTTTTCGTTAAGATCAGGCAAATGGTTCGTGTACAGGGACAATCAAGATAATTCTAATACATTACGTCTATGAGGGAAATTGCAGGAAAATAGAGTTAAAACGTCTATAGACTGCACTAAACCAAATGAAACAAATATATATTTTTTGTAATAGAGACAGTTAACTGGGAAATTTTTTTTGTGTATGTAGGAGCCTCGCCTCCCCCCCTGGGGGGGGAAGTCCCTCTCGAGGGGAGTAAATTTTCATGATGGGTATCTTTTAAAAGAGCTCGAAAATACCTTTAAAACGAATGGTTGAACCATCTATCTGCGATAATTTAAAACAAAGTTATCGATTTTTTTTTACTTTTAACGAAAAAAAAAACGAAAAAAAAAAAAAAAAAATCGTACTTTTTTTTTTTTTTTTTAAATATATATATAATGAGAATAAAATGGACTTTTTTTGGATATTTGGTGTTAAACTACTTCTCTAATATGGAAATCGTCTGCCTTATCATAAAAAATAATTTTTTTAAATAATAATTTTAATAAATTATTTTTTAAAAAGAGAAATATTTTCTAATAACCGAATTAAATTCTATATAAATGTAGGTGCATTAATTAAACGGGGGGTTGAGGGGGGCGGTAGCCCACCTCACACAGAACTAATTATCATATAAAACTCTTCAGAAGCCTAATATGAATTGTTTAACATAGGTTTACATAACAGTACTCGTTATCTTACCTCTTAATCTCCAACCTGTATTTATAGTATTAAATTTCAGGGTAAGAGAAAGTCGTGTGAGTGACACACCAGATTATTGACATTAGTGTTATCTTCCTAATTGCAAACATTAGCGTAAGTTAATTCAAAAGGAATTTATCTATTAATTGATTTACTGTAAATGAAAATCATAGAAAAATGAGTGCTAACATTAAATTTGATTATAATACCTTTATTTAAGTGTTGTCTGTGCCAATCATGTATCTATTAATTGATTAATTTTGTAATGTCCTTAAATTCTTCACTTTATATATATATATATGTTTTTGTGCGTGCAATAAAGTAGGCATTTTTTCTTCAATCTTTTGCAGCAGATTTTAATTAATTTATGTTTTATCTTTAAATATTGAATTATTTATTCAAAAGTTGCATCCTTTTAAAATTTGGTACAGTAATTTTTTCTACAAGTTGTGACAGTAAAAATTTACTTAAATTGTTATATTTAATAAAGTTTCGTTCAGTTTTATTATTTTGGAAATTTTTTCATCACTAAATCTGTTAAAACAGTAATTATTTTTTTTTTCTTTCATTTAATTATCTACCTTAAATTTTGAGTTTAATTTTTGTCCTTTCTTGAACCATTTATTAAAACAAATAAATTATTTTGGCTTAATTTATTAACCTTATTATTTTCGTATTTTCCATAAAAATATTGCGTTCTCAAATATCGCATTTCAATAAATAAATATCTCTATGTGTTTCTATGTTTTCATTTTTCTTGCTGTTTTGTTCAGGTTACCAGTCGCAGAGCTAAAAATTTCACAGACGGTTAGCTTGAAACATGCGGGTATCCATATCCTTAAAATTCTTTTGATTTTTGAATTTTTTTTTTCTTTCTATAATTTTCTTTTTGTTAATTTTTAGGATAAGAATGACTGTTTTTTCTTTTTTTTTTTGTTTTTTTTTTAGCTTTTATAATAATCAGACATAGCTATTTTTCATTATTTCATAGCTAATCACGTCATCACATATAGATTACATATAACCTTTTAAGAGATTGTATAAAGTTTATATAATGTTTGTAAAAATTTTATATTAAGTTTTGTATTTCCGTACCGTTAAACAACCTTTAAAATTTTTTTTCACATTTTGCTGATATATTTCACTTAGTTACATGTTTTTATTAACCCTTTAAGTACTGAATTACTTGAAGATTTTTATGCCCAAGGGATGGATTTAATTTGTCGCTATATGGAATGATTTTGAATTTTTGACAGTAAGGTCCGCCTGTGGGCGTTATTCTCCCATGTTATAATATTTCAGAACACAATTTTCTGTATTCACATTTATATTAGAAATGGATACACATTATAATTTTATTCTTTCTAATCAAAGTACTTGTATCCATAGTATATTTCATTGTAAAATTGTGAATATTAATTATATATTTAAGGAAAAAATAGCATACAAATTGCAAAAGAAACGCCCACTGGTGGAGTTACAGATTTTCAAATGACTTGAATCTACGTCAGCGGTCGCGAAAGTGTTAATATGTAAAAGTAATACATTTTATTTGGAATATACTTATATTGATGATATAAGTATGGTTGTAAGATATCATAAAAAGTGCAGGAAAGTGATTGCGATCAACGCCCACTGGCTGAGGTTCCGCAAACATTAATGGCTTACTTCTTAAATTCAGATGACGAGTCAGACTCGTCCACCGTAACTTCGCCCAAGTAAGCACATGACGAGTCTCACTCGTCAAATGTATCCAAGGGGTTAAGGAAAAAACAAATCAAAATAATAATAATAAAATAAAATAACTGATTAAATAAATTAAATTGATTGAATAAAATGCGAATTTTCATTCAATCATTTCAGGGATGGAACACGGGCGCAGAATTGATACCGTAATCCCTTAAGAAATTTTACTACCTATAATATCGTTGATTTAACAAGTAGAAAATTTTCTTACATTGATAGTGGTATGAATACTGCGCCCGTGTTCCATCCCTGTCATTTCTATTTGAAACCAGTTGTTGACGTGAAAAAAAAAAAAAATATATCTTAAAAAAAAATAATAATAATAATAAAGAAAGCTTATTAATATATCTATCTATTTATATATATATATATATATATTATTTTTATGTATTTTTTCTATCAGAATCAAGAGGTAGTATTTTATATACATTACGCTTGTAAATATAAGATATTCATTTTAAAATTCATTAAATATCTTGCCGCCTAGAAGTCATTCCCGACTGATACTAGTATCCAAAGCACGATTGTGTGCTCATTCAAAAGAAATATTTTTAGTTGCTATTTGTTGAATAATATAAAAAGGTAAATAATTATTTTCATGGAACTATTATTTACCGATTTATTTTGAAACGTAAACAGCTTTTTTTTTTTTTTTTTTAACGGGAATCATTCAGATATTTTAAAAATATCAAAACATATAATGCTGTTACAAAATAATAATGAAAAAAATAATAATCTAAACTATAATAATAATAATATTAATAACGGACAATAGTCAGGGAATTTTTAGCTAAAATTTTGTATCTAATTTAATCATCAGAATCATTAAATTTCATTTACCGAATGGTGTACATTAAATATTGAATTATCATTTTGAATGCGTGGGAATGCATATATTGGGATATTCGGAAAATAATTTCATTTTTTTCTTTGAAAATAAAAATTGATTTTCTTATATTGTATAAATATTTTATTTTCCACTTCGATCGGTTTCTTAGCGATCTCACAAGTTGTTATTTGGTAGTTTCAATAAACCAATACTTTATTTTGTCTTCATTAGCATAAACTGGTTTTCCAGAACGTAATGCATCTTCAACGTCAACATTGTCGGAACAAAAGTTGGTAAAAGACAGTTAAACGGAAAATTTGCTAGTAAAATATAAGTACGATAAACATATAATAACAAGTAGAATAATATTCATGAACAAAACAGATAATAATATTGAAACTCGTGAATTTTTCTCTTATTTGGAAGATAGAGGTACCATTTTGTTTTTAAGTATTATGATTTTTCAATAGGAATGATTTTATGAAATTGAAAATGGCATAAATCCAAGTAATAAGTCAACAAACTCAAGTAACCGCTTCAATACATTTTACAGTTCAATATTTTTTAAAATTTTATTACACTAATATTTCTTAATAAAAGAATTATTAATTTTGAAATTACTCATAAAATAGAATTTTCAACTTTTATATAAGTCATCAGCTTTAAAAATTTAAAAGTATTATGTTTTATTTCCGTAATTTTCTACCTTTCTCTTTCTTCAACTTCATGTATTTGAACATTGTTAAACGAATATAAACTTATAAGCAGTGTTGCCAATTTAGCGGATTCGATATTACATTGCACTGTTGCTACACTATAGGCAATTGAATTTTTAGCGGATAATCTATAAGAAGTTTCATAATACGTATCACACATATTATACATCTTTTAATAAAAAAAAAAAATAAAAAAAAAAAAAAACAGAACTGTTATTTCATTTACGTTTTGAAAATTCATTTAAAGTGTGAAAATAGTAAAATCTAATTACCTGGGCATCTATTCTCCGACTAGACTGTACCTCAATTCCGATTGTGACAGCCGTTATTTTGATCACGTGACGTCACATTCCGACTTTTGATTTGACGACGTCTGTCGTTGTTTAAGGACAGTCGCAATGGCGGTCGGATCGGAGAATAGATACCCTGGGTTATTACCGTGTGCGAGTAAAAAAAAAAAAAAAAAAAAAAAAAAAAAAACTAAATAATAAAGATACTTTTTTTTTTTAATCTAACTTTTTGTAAACATATTAATGACATTATTAAGTACACTTTTTTTTTTTTTTTTTTTTTTTTTTTTTAATAGTTTAGTTCTAAAGATATATTGTATTTTACATAACAATAAACTAATCAACATGAATTATAAAGTAAACAAATTTATTACATTCCAATATTTTAAAGTTAAATTAAATTTATTAAATATTTAACTAATTACCTTTAACTAATATTTTTTTTTAAAATAATCCTGGACAATATAAGCATAAATTCCTTAAATTGCCTTAACCATAGTAACAGGACGTATAGTAAAACAGTTAATTAATAGCGCATTTATGATTTATGCACTTTCATGTGTTTTTAAATGAAAAATTTCAAAAAAAAAAAAAAAAAAAAAAAACTATACAATTCCATTTCGAAAAAAAGTTAACTTTTGTAAACAGTTCAAGTAATTAATCATAAGTAAAAACAAATTTAAAGCAATTTAATTGAAAGATATTTACAACTTAATATTAGTTGCTAGTATAATATACTATTTAATTTTAAGCAAGATAAATTTTTAATTTATTATTAGGATTGGTGAGTAAAAAATAAAGAAAAATGAATTTACAATAGTGTAAAAATATCAGTTAACTGCTTTTTATATAAATTTCTATGAATATAAAACACTTAATACCGTAAGAATAATGAAAACGTTATGTAAGTACACATTATTTTTTTTTTCTCCTCGGGAAAAACTCAGGTCTTTATTAAATTTTTAATTAAAAGATTATACATTTTCCTTTGTTAATATTGTTCACATGTCTATGCTTTTTGAAATTTTGAAATCTTTTTATTTCATAATAAATCTCGCTTGTCTGTAACGCTTTTTCTGGAAAATTAATTCGTTTAAAAGCTCTTTAATCAGGAGATTTTATCGAATAAACTTTCAATAGATCCAGCAGTGTTTAATCAATAGATGCCATTCGGGGATATGAAATACTTTTTCTGAGATAAAATATATGTTTTAGGTGTAATCTGATAAATGTATACCCAGAGGATTTTTACCTCACTTTCGTATATTTCTGAGAATATATATATATATATATATATATATACAGATTGTAAAATTTTTAAGAAGGTATTTTTTTTTTCTGAAAAGAATAAAGTTCAATAACGAAAATAGTGACGATTTAAAAATAGATCTTTATGTAATTTTTTTATATAAATGTGTATTTGGGCAAATGAAAATATCCCTGTAATTTTCAATAAAATATCAAAGGATTTTGAATACCAACTTTCAAAAGTTATGTCTGATTTGACCTGCAAATGAATAGCATTCATTAATTACTTATTTACCAAATTATATACTGGACTAAGTATTAGTTAATGAATTTGGTGATATTTAAAATGTTTCAGAACATAAAAATATGAAGTTATAGAAATAATCAGAACGTAATTAATCAAACGACACAGGTGTAAAAATAACTTTATACAAACGCCTGCCCTTAGATTTAATTACGTATCTTTTTTCTATAAAATCAGTAATTTTTAGTTGGAATTACACTAGCTCGCAAAATAAAAATTTCTACGAAAGGCAGTGCTTGAATTTATTTAAGTATTATTTTCTTTAAATTTGTAAATGACAACAGAAGTTACCTATTTTTGAGTTAATCACTTATTTTAGAGAAAAAAAAAGTTATAATTAAATAATAAAAAAAATAATAATAAATAAATAAATAAATAAATAAATACAACAGGCGAACTCAAAGGCAGATCAATTCTTCAAACTCAAAACACGCGTATTTTTGATCGAGTTTTACAAAAGAGTTATCGAAAACCCTAATCTTTAAAAATGGGTATATTATTTTACTCAACCAGTATTTCGAGTATTGTAATAACAGAAATTCCATTATGGATATAAATTTATTAAATTTATTCATTCGGAATCTTTATTTATCTACGGGCTCATCTGAATCCCAGATTACTTCTAAAGTTTATTTTCTAACTCTCTGATATGTGTTTTATGTTTCATAAAGGTTGTTTGCATAAAATAAATAAATAAATCTGCATTTAAGAAGCGATTTTACAAATATGAACTCCGTTGTAAAATTTTCTGTCTTATTCAGAATGCAGAGAGTGAATATATACCATTTGCGTTATACGCATGCGATAAATTGGAAATATATATATATATATGAAATTATGTATCACAAACCTTATCAACTTTATGTTGCTATAACTTTATTGAGCAAAATAAATAATAATTCTGTATCAAATATAAGTTTAAATGTAAATATAAATAACGTTTTTTTTAAGACTTAGAAGACATTAAATAACGTATAAGGTGGAAACTTTATACCTAAATTTTTGACAGGATGCAATACGATATGCCTTTGCTTACGATAATAGAATAAAAAAGGTTAAAAAAAAAAAAAATGCCGAAAATCGTTTCCTTTTTCCTTTTTTGCTTAATAGATTGCACGCTACAAGATGATGATTTGAAGTTAGAAATTATTATTATTATTATTTTTAATATATTTATTTTTTATTTTTTAAGGACTATATTGCATTGGTCTTCTTCAATAATTTCGTTACTATTCCGTGTGATTTAAATAAATTAAATCGGATGATTTAGTTTTCTGTTTGGAAGAATGTAATTCAAACTATTGTAATTCAAACTATTTGAACTATGTTTGCTTACGATAACAGGATAATATATATATATATATATATATATATATATATATATATATATATATATATATATATTGTCGAAAATAGTTTGCGTTTTCCTTTATTGATTAATAGATTATACGCTACAAAATGAAGATTTGAAGTTATAAATTATTGTTTTATATTTTTAAGGACTACTTTACATTGTTCTTCTTCTATAATTTCGTTACTATTCTATGTGATTTAAATAAACTAAATTAGATGATTTAGTTTATTATTTTGGAAGAAGGTAATTCAAAATCAGTAGTTAATTTTGTATCACAATTTGCAGGTTCTTTAGCATTACACCTGATTTGGTCTTGAATTATTCTTTGATAATTTTTTTGTAGATACAACACTAATTTATTTGTATATATCTTTTCAGTAATTAGTCGTACCTGTAAATGCGCTTCTATATCTATTTCTCTTTCTGAATTAAATAAGAAATTGTTTAATAAAATTGCAAAACAACAAATCTATAAACTGCTAGGCCCAAAATGAATTAATATCAATATATTCGTAAAACATTACTCCTTCCTCAAATCTTTTTACAAAAAATAAATAAAGAAATAATAATTAAAAAAAGAAAAAATGCAACAATTAACATTAAAAAAATTATTAAATATTATCGAAAGCAAGCCATTATCAGTGTTATTAGAAACAACCAAACATTAAATAAAAAGAGTTCTAGCTAAAAAAATAAATAAAAATAAATTAAATAATAATAATGGATTAAAAAGTAGTAATAATAATAATCTGTTGAATGATGATAAACATAACTGAAGATGATTTGAAGCGTAATTTAATTAGAGAAATGCAATATTTTTCTAAATGTAAGTGAGCAAAAGGATTAATTGTATACAAATTAAATTATGTTTTTAAATGCATATACATCACATTCTGAAAAAAGTGTTTACCGTTGTTTACTCTTGATTTAAACAAATATCGCAATTTGAAATATATTTCTATGCTTCGTGGTTTCAGATATAATCGCTGTAACACATAAAATGAAACACATCATATAAACTTTGCATAGATTGCATTTACCTTTTTTCATATCCGATAAAATACAGAATGCTAGAATACCCCTTTGAAAATTGTTAGTCAGGTTTTACATTAGAATTCACTATTTAATCAAACGACTAGTTTTGATATTCAATTTATATAGAAAGAGAAACAATTCTGCATTCGAACTTTTAAATTAAAGAAATGTTTCGAAAATATGATATATGTGTTGATGATATATACACTAAAATAAATAAATAAATATTTGTTGATTTCTAAGAAATGATTTAATATTATTTTTACAAAATACTTAATAAATAAAATCCAAATACATAACAAATAATTACGTAATAAATGAAATTCTGTGAATTTCTAGAATCTTCTTAAATTTACTCTTACTAGTAATGCCCAGTGTTCGAAACTCAAACATTTTTATCTATTCTATTTATTTATTTATTTTTATGCATTTAGATAAAAAAAATATAAACTCTAAATTTTCATATAAACAAAGTTCTTAGCGGTGACTGTAATTTATTGAAAAGAGGCTTGGCACTTGGTTTATTAAAACCAAGGAAATCTCAAACCGACAGCTGTTTTGGTAGCATTTAACGAACCATCTTCAGTTCATAAAGAAAAGTTGATCAGAAATGGTTGATCAGAATTAAAATCCCTTCCTGTATATACGAGCAGTCTCTCTCATTTTTTGAAGATGGTGCGCTAAAAGGTACCGAAACAGCTATCTGCTTTTCAGTTTTTTTTTTTTTTTTTTTTTTTTTTTTTTTTTTTCCTTTTTGACGTTCAAGACGTTGAAGGTTTAAACCAAAAAAAAAAAAAAAAACATTATCGATATTTATTATTATTATTTATTTATTTTTATTATTTTTTTCATGACGATATGACACATTCTCGCGTTTTACTGCCCGTTCCCCAGCGAGAATGTTTGAAGTTTCACGAAATCCTACGAAAGTGCGTAATACGTACACTTATTCAACAACCAGACACGTTTTTCTTGCGCCGCCCAACACAAGGGGAAGCTAATTCTGCAAAATACCTTTAGAAAGCATGTTGCCTACACATAATCAACAGACACATGAAATAATAACTTTACTTAGACAATTTACAGCTGAGTTATGATTAAAAACGTAATGGCCCCGAGCCTAATCCCTTCAAGAGCTTTGATCTTTTTCTAATCAATTGTGACCTTTCATTCTTTCCGGTGTTATCCTTTTTTCTTTTCTTCTTCTTTTTCACGCACTTAACATTGGGAGCTTTTTTCTTTCTTGAGCCATGCTTTTTTCAACGAATTTTTAGTCTTTCCCCCTTGGTTTTTACATTCTAAAGTGCGGTGATCATGACGTAAGTCATGACGATATAAGACGACATGAATTTCTACATATATTTGCCGTATGATCGGATCCGTTATAGTTCTGCGTTCTGAGCATTTCACTAGCAAGAATACAAATAATACTACTCTAAGACAACATACGACACCACCAGTCATTTTCACATCTCAAGATGATGTCGGTATTCGCCAAATATTTAAAATTAGAAAAGTAAATAAATAAAGGTATTTTTAACTTCTTTCCTGGCCTCATATGAGTTTTTTTTTTTTTTTTTTCTTGAACCCACATTAACCATATTTTTTGAACGATAAGTTTTTAAGTCCCTCCTTTTACAAAAATATGCTATAAAATAACAAACTTTTCATGTTTGCGTATTCTTATATATATTTTGCTTAACATATTCTTAGCAGGCCGTTATTTTTAGAGTTTAGATAAAATATATACTTCATTGAAAACTCTAAAAAAGAAAAAAAAAAATACATATATCAGTTATTTTTATTTTATTTTATTTTATTTATCTATTTATTTTTTATTATAAATATTTTTTATATATTATTATTATTATTATTATTATTATTACTTTTTTTTTTTTTTTTTTTTTCTTTAGATGAAATTTTTCATTCCCCAGAAAAAAAAAATCCCCCCCCCCCCCCCAAAAAAAAAAAAAAAAAAAAAAAAAAAAGACGAGTGTTTTAAAAAAATTAAATTTTGAATGAACAAATTTATTTTAATAATTTTAATACGCGTTAATGGAAATTTTCTCTCTTAAATAAAATGAGTTAGTTTTTTTGACAAATATTTTAAAAAGACAAATGTTTAAAAAAGATTAAATTTTAAATACATAAAAGGATTGAACAAAATTATTCTACTAAGTTTAATACGTTTTAATGCAAAATTTCTCGAGTAAAATTAGTTCCTTTTTTCCTTTTTCTTTTTTCTTTTTTCTTTTTCTTTTTTCTTTTTCATTTTTTACTATTCTTATAGAGGAAGCATTGTTTTAAAAGTTAATATACAGGGTGGGGCATAAAGATCTCCCTAATTTGCCGCTGTTGCTGCGGCGGCGCTAGTGTAGAGGGCGGTCCGAAGTAGCGCTGTTATATTTCCCTGGTTACGCTATTTCAGTTGACAGTATGTCTTGGACTAGTGAACATCGTGCGTTCGTTGTTGAAACTTATTTTAAAAATGCGGATTCTATCATTCAAATGCAACGATTATTTCGTAGGCACTTTGGAGTAAGCAGTCTTGCAAAAATACCCGACAGAAAGACAGTATCCTTATGGGTTGCTAATTTTAGAGAAACAGGTTCGTGTTTAAAACGAAAGTCACCCAGTAGACCACGTCATGTTCGAACTCCGGAGAACGTGGCAGCATTAAGAGAAGATGTAACGCAAAACGTTTAGACGATATCCTTTTTCGTAAATAGCAAAAATTGATACAGATTGTAAAAATTAATTAATGGCAAACATTATCCTTTCCGAATGCAAATATAAAATATTTGTTTTCAATGTCCTATATATTTTATTTGACCTCTTAAAATGGGGAGATCTTTATGCCCCACCCTGTATTTACACGTTTTACGGTTCATTAAATTCTAAAAGCATGTCTTTAGCGGTTGCTCTGTAGATCTGCGTGTGTGTGTATCGTTTATCATTATAATTCAAGAATAAATATCAGCATGATGTCCAAATTCGTTATTCTAAATCTGTATCCTACAGGGTTGCTACATAAAATCAGACAAATATTTCAAAAATAATTCAAATATATTATGTTTAAGGACAAAAGTGTGATTCCTTTGAAATACTTCAACAATTTTAATTGAACCTATATTTTTTTTAATACAAATATCAAATTTTGGACAGATTATCGCATAAAAATCAGTAATCTATGATTTACATGCCACACAAAATAATTGCTAGAAGTGAATTTAATTTGTATTTTGTGTTTTTCACACTAAGCGAAATTTTATTTATTATGTCGTATGTTTATAATCAATAGAAAATATATAGGGCTACATAAAGTTAAGCAAAAAAACATTTTTTTTTATATTAAATGCAATTGAAGAAAGTGTTGTACTATTTTTTTTCAAGTCCAAGAAACTGTTTAGGGAGACAATTACATCCAATTTTCAATACTTAATTTTTGTTGTAACGTACATGTATTTAGGCCCTGGTATACGAAAAAAAAATTTTTTTTTTAATGTTTGTTGTGTGAATATGACTGTGATCAGCATAACTTAAAAGCAAATCATGGCAAGGATTTGAAATAAATATTTTAATGCCATATGAGCTTTCCAGGTAAAACGTTTGGCCAATTTAAATGCGAGTGTCGCTTTGTATTTTTTAATAAACATTTAAATTTAATAATCACTTTAAAATATTTATAAATCTCCATACTGTATTTAATATATATATATATATATATATATATATATATATATATATATATATATATAGAGAGAGAGAGAGAGAGAGAGAGAGAGAGAGAGAGAGAGAAGGGTTCTGTTGGAAGCATCTGTTACGTAGAACTATCTACAAAATATATCTGTTTTTAAAATAATTTAGCTCAGGTTTTGAAGCTTCATAATATACAGGAAATGTTTTTTTACTTCTTAATCTTTAATCTGTTTTTATTTTATTCAAATTCAGGGTTCGCATTAATATTTTCACTGATTTAAATCAATAGCAAAAAATCTTCTAAACATACGTGTTACATAGTATTAGTTCCCCATCATACTATAGGTATGGGGAACCTATCGTGAAAAATTGCGACCTCGGTTTTTTGACTTTTTTATACGTTTTCAGGTGTGAGGAATCCGAAAATGACAAAATTTGTATGGTGTCTGTCTGTAGGGTGTCTATTAGTGTGTCAGTGTGTCAGTCCGTTAGTGTGTCAGTGTGTTAGTCCGTTAGATTGTTAGTCTGTTTACACGATATCTCACAAACAAATGATCGCAGAGAGGTCAGATCAGTTTTAAAATATTACTTTCGATACTGGCAAAAAACCCTATTCATTTGCAACATTCGAATTAAAAAACTTCGTATGTTATGGGAAATTTACGATTTTCTTAACATGGGAGAACAGGACAAAATTTCACTTAAACGTGCATTAAATGGAAACTTTTTACATTAAAAATGTCGGACCAGTTTTAAAATATACGTTTTGATGCCGGAATGAACATCAGTAACTATAAATATGATACTTTGAAAATTTCGCAAGTTATTGGAAATTTACGAAGGGCAAAATTTGACATAAACATCAATTTTGAGAGATATTTTCATCGTAAAGATGTCAGACTAGTTTTGAAATATTATTTAGAACACTGGCATGAATATTAATGATTATGAATTTTCCAATATAAAAATTTCGTAAGTTATTGGAAACTTACGAATTTCTTAACATGGCAGAATAGACCAAAATTTCATATAAACGTCAATCTTGAGGGATATTTTCATCGTAAAGATGTCAAACCACTTTTTCAATATTATTTTGGATACTGGCATGAATATCATAGACTATGATTTTTCCAATTTAAAAAATTCGTAAGTTATTTGGAAGTTACGATTTACTTGACATGTCAGAATAAGGCAAAATGGAGCATAAACTTCCATTTTGAGGATCATAAATACATTAGACAACTTCAAAATTACATTTATGATATTTGTTTGAACATGATTGAATACAAATATTCTAATAGGAAAATTTCGTAAATTATTCGTAATTTACGATTTTATCAACATAGCGAAATTGTAAATTTTTCATATAAATATGTATTTTGAGGATTGTTGCATTGGAATAGTAGCATGAAATCTAAACAACAGAATCGACACTGATAAAATAAATTAATAGATTAGAATAAAATAAATACATCGAAGTGAACGGTGAGCCTATTAGGCGGGGATTTCATTCTCTCACTGTATCAAGCTTTGGTCAAATTCATTTCTTTTAACATGATTATAATATGTCTCCCACTAGAAATTTATGAGAACATAAATAAGATGGGGAACTGAGCAGAGTCCACCTATGCCAACTAGTTTTTCAATAGGTTTCTGAGATTAGTTTATAAATACTTAATCTTTATAATCCCATTTTCCTGCAAAAATTACGTATTTAAGGTGAATTGATTTTTAACTTGTCACAGAAGGGCATTTTAAAGTAACTTTCTTAATAAAATACGATTCTTTCTTATTATAAAATGTCTACTTCTATTATTTATTTTGTCAATATATTTAATAAGATAAACATCATATGGAATGGGTTGATGTTTTCTAGCTATTAATGTATGGGTTACGTGCTACATCCGAACGTGCGATTTCCGAACCGTGCGATTTGCCAACAGATCTTATACCTGACAGTTTATTTCCTCCCCATTTCAAGATAAGGGGGTATCGTGCCAGAAAGCACAGTCATCATTCCCTAATCGCTCAAGGGGATTAGCTATTTTTGTAAAAAGCTGTCAGTAAAAAAAGAACGATTAAGTGGGGCTGTGAAAGGTCCATAATTCTCATTTTTATTTCAGTGTGCCCCCTCTTTCGTTCAAGATAAGTTGGTAGCGAAAGCAAACGAACAGCTTCTAGGCAATCTCTAATTTTTGAAGATCTTTTAAATTTCTGGGAAGATTTAAACATGATTATGTTGTGCGGATAAATGCATATAGATGCTTTTAATTTGTATGAAAATACACTGTATGCGTGTATATATATATATATATATATATATATATATATATATTGTGTGTGTATGTGAAAATTTTTACACCGTAATAGTGAAATTAGATATTTCAAATATAAAACGATTTTTTTTTTTTTTTTTTTTTTTTTATGACTGACATACACTGATTCATAAGGAGGGAAGGCAGATGTTTTCTTAATCCCTTTACAGTTGACGATATACATACAAAAAAAAAGTGTCATATTTATTGCTTTTATAAATAATCTCTCGGAAGAAAATAGTGTTTTTTGCATATGCATATTGTATAACAGGTCCTCATATATAACGTGTTTTTTTTTTTTTTTTTTTATGACTGACATACACTGATTCATAAGGAGGGAAGGCAGATGTTTTCTTAATCCCTTTACAGTTGACGATATACATACAAAAAAAAAAGGGTCATATTTATTGCTTTTATAAATAATCTCTCGGAAGAAAATAGTGTTTTTTGCATATGCATATTGCATAACAGGTCCTCATATATAACGTGTTTTTTTTTTTTTTTTTTTTTTTTTTTATACATGTGTGTATTTGAACGTTAATTTTTATTTATTTATACATTATGTTTATTTATTTACATCAAGTTAATTTTTATTTATTTACATCAAGTGGTGACTTATCATTACAATAATCATGCATTATCAAGGAAGACTTAATAAATCAAGGAAGAATTAATAAATATTTGCATTTAGATATAAATCCTTTTACAAGGCAAAATATATTCAAAAATTTATTATGAGTTGTATATTGTTGTTGTTTATCTATAATAATAAAAGAAGATGTCTGTCTGTCTGTCTCTCTGTCTGTCTGTCTGTCTGAGCATCTATACGTTCAGCCCCTACTGAACGCAGAACTACAAAATTTGACATACGGGTGCTCAGAAGCCTGCCCGAGGGGATAGTCAAAACAGAATTTAAAAATTTTAATTAGTTGCGGAGATATTAATTAAAATGTAGACCTATGTCTTAATCAAAAAGCGATCTCAATGACTCAGAATTCACCGAGATTGCATAAAAGTAGATATTTTAACGGAGTTAAAAGCAGAAAAAATGGAAAATAAATTAGAAATATTAGTCCGATCATTACGAATTTGGTACCAAATGAAAGGTGAATTTTTTCCGAATCTAAGAGTGCAAGCGGCTTATCGATACGTCAATTAGATTTTTTAAAATTAACTAAACTATGAAATTTAGTTGACAACAGGCAGACGATTTTCTAAGCGGTCTCGATCGGAAACAAAACACATACGAGACAACTGTCTGTGATGTCTGTGATGAAAACGGAAATGGTTGTAATCAATTAAGATATCATGTGTTTTATACTGGGGGGAAAAATCGCAATTTTCAATTTTTTTAAAATTTTCATTCACGTTACATTTGAATTAATATTCGGCCTAGACAGCATATTATAAAGCTACTGTTCAATTTTCATGAAAATATATGAATAATTAAAAAAATGACATTTATTGGAAAAAGATTGTCTTCTTTTATTTTTTTGCAGTATTTGCAGTAGTCGAAATTTCGTAGTATGTAGTTTTAATGCCCGATAATTCGATTGTGAATATTTTTGAAAGAGTACGATTATTAGGGAGGGCTTGAGGAACAGGGAAAAAAAGGCAAAAAAAAAAGGGTTGCAGCGTTTGAAATTGGTTGGCATATTAAGATTTTAAGGCAAGGTATTTGGTTTTCTTTTTTATCCCAGCTTCTAATTAAAATAATTTCATAAGTAATACATCATTTGAAAGCTTTGTTGATTTGGAATTGAACAGTAGATTACAGAAATTTCTACCGCCAGATGGCGCTGAAATATTTTAAAATTTCAATATTTCAAATTCTAATTATGATTATATAATTTTTAATACATCATTCGAAAGATATTTTAAAGTTCTTCTATATTATCGAAAGTATTATTCGAGATTTTACCCGATTTACACGTTTTAAGGTTTCCTTTTTAGGTTTTCTTTTGTATCTCAGCTACTAATTAAAATATTTTCATAAGTAATACATCATTTGAAAGCTTTGTTGATTTGGTATTGAACAATATATTACAGAAATTTCTACCGCCAGATGGCGCTGCTATATTTTAAAATTTCAATATTTCAAATTCCAATGAGCGAGGAAGGTGTTGTAAGTTCTAAAACGGGGATAAGGCGCCGCAGGCGCCACCGAGCGGGACTTAGCTAAAGTTAGAAATTTGAAATATCAGCGCCGAAGGCGCTATCGCACGGGAGTTTACTGCGATTTAGATAAGCTATTTTCACGATATATCAATAAGCTGTTATTAGACCTGATACGGGAAAAAGGCGCCGCAGGCGCCACCGAGCGGGAATTTCGTAAAGTCGGATTTTTCAGGGAGCGCGAACCAGCTGGTCGCCGAAGGCGGCTAGTATACAATAAACGTAAACAAAATATGACAGAAAACAATAATCACTAGAAGAAGAATAAGGAGCTGAGGCCACAACGGCTTATAAAAAAATAAGCAAGCGAGAAATAAAATTTAATGAAAAATCTTTGAAAGATTTGATTAATTAACATGTTAATTAAGTGATCATAATGTAAATGAGATTTTAGACCCTCTGCAACTTCAGAAGTATTAAGAATATTAAAAATTGTGTTAGGCAACATGTCATATCGTACTATTAAAGACATTAGTTAAAATGAATTTCAATTTGGTTTAATAATTTAACTATTATCTTAAATATCTTAATTAATAACCTTACTTTTTTAACAATACAACTATTTTAATGTTATTTTAAACTTATGTTATACATGAATTATATTTCTAACATTTATATTAAAATTAAAATGGTTTTTTTAATCCATAGATGTTGCATAATAGTGTTAATAATTTATTATTATTGTTATTATTAATTTATGCTGTTATACTTGTTTCATATTTGTTATCAGGATTGGCTTGTTTTTGACAATTTTTCACGGTTTAAACCATGGTTAAAACGTCATGTCAAAAATATCCTTGTCAAAAATGTCAAAAACCTATATGTATAATTTAATTGTCATATAAAAAATTAGTTTAATAAAATATAAGTTATAAAGATTTTTGGAAGAGTAAATATATCGATACTCTTTGAAAAACACATTGTTACAATATTTTGATTAATTATAAAATTTTATTATGAATAAGTTTTATGTTCATTCAAAATATGCGGTGATACTTTTATATATTACTACGAAATTTATTTATAACTATGCTTCATATAGTATATGTTAAACATATTAATGTTTTTGGAGAAACATTATTATTAAATTTTCATTAATATAAAAACAAAACTTTAGGCTTCTAAAAATTCATGATTTATAAATCATTGATAGATCATTTTGACTGATAAATCATTTTATTTGCAATACAACATTGTATATTTCCATTTTTTTAGTATCGTGCTTTTAGTATTATATATTTAAACAGTCAAATAAAAAAGCATAGCAAATATTTTGCATTTAAATATTTTATAGAAAAAAGAAATATATATTTTTATTAATGACTGTTGATATAGCAAGTTTTTAAGAAAAAACAATAATTCTGAATGTTAAACAAGCTTGAATTGTGTCTGAAATTCTTATAATTACCGTGAAACTAGAGAAAGAAGAACGCTCTCTTGAATTTTTCTTTTTAATTAATATTTAAAAATTGTTTTTTCAATTAAAAGCTCAAATAATTCTATTAAACAAACTGAGTATTACAAATTTTCACATTTGATAAATAAAGTAGATTTATTAATTTTTTTATGTACTTAGAATATATATATATATATATATACACACACGAAGTATTTTGAATACAGATTAAAAGCATCCATACACATTTATCAGCGCATACAACGATCAGTAATCATCTTTAAATCACAGGCGAAATTTAAAAGATCTTATTAGCTTATCTATGACCAGACAGGGGACATACCCAAATAAAAATGAGAATGGCTGACTTTCAAAGTCCGAATTAATCATTTTTCTTCCGGACAACTTCTAACAAAAACAATTAATCCCTTCATAGATTAGGGGAGGGGAACTGAGCTCTCTGGAAGGGGAAAGAAGCAGAAGGGAAGCTAACAGGTGTTCTATTCGTAAAACGCACAACATTCCCCATGTTCGGAAATCACACATTCGTAAGTAGCATGACACCTAATCTATCATGGGGCTCATATATACTGAGCAAAAATCCAGATGATTAGAGTTTAGGTCCCGCCATAATCAAGCAGTGCCCGTGTTGTCATATTTTATTTATTTCTTTCTTTCATTTTTTTTTTTTTTTTTTTTTTTTTTTTTTTTCTTTCTTTCATTTTTTTTTTTTTTTTTATGAACAAACTATGATGTTAAAATTACAGATAATCTTTTTTCTCTGTTTATACACATCTCAGCAATTAAAATTACGACTATTACAAATTTTAGCTATAAATTTCATTGTTAATTTTTAAGCACTAATTATTTTGCACTCCATGAACTCTACTAATTCAAACAACCGACATTTAAATGCCTTATTACAAATCTTTCAATTGTTTTAGTTAAACCTATGGTGAAAGAGTACACTTATTCTTAGGGAAATAGAAAAAATATCCCAACCAATGTCAATATAAATTTAAAAGAAAAGCTCATTAAGTATCTAATTTCACCAAATTGTAACGATATTCATATTTTATAAAAGCCTAGTTCTTTTGATAGAAATTTACTGTTTTTTGGCCCTTTATTGTAATGCAATATTAGCATTATATTTTCAAAGTATGATATTTACAGTCTCAAGTTATTTTTAAAGTTATATATTATTAGACATTAAAAGTTAGTTCAAAATGTCATTGGATGTACATTCTGTAAACGACCAATCAATACATTTATTTATAAATAGCTATATTTATAAAGCTTATGAAATTGAAAAAAATATTAATTGTAAAAAGTTTATTTTTACTTTATTTCTTCGAGTGTTGTTTACATTATTTTTTATTTAAAAAGCAATATAATCAAAATTTTGATACGAAGAAAAAAAAATATTTAATAATTAATAAATAAAATTTAAATATTTCAATTTGCATAAAAATATCACAACGATACATACATATATGTACATATATAATTTGTTTAAGAGAACAAGACTGATGCATAAAATAATAATAACTGAACGACAAGTGTTCGTTCCATTTACCTGAGAATAATTCAATTGCACTTAACTTCTTATCATGAGTGACAAAAGCTGATTTTTTTTTTTTTTTTTTTGGTTCAAGTACCACATTTTTATGAAAATTTATAAAGTACATTCTGGATGTAAGCATTTATTGTGAAAAAAAAGAGGCATTTTAAAATTATATAAATCAAGACAATTATTTTTATAAAAGAGTAATTTGATAATTTTAACTTTTTTGTCTTTAAAAATATTGTTTATGTTCGCTTTTAAAATAATTTTATTATTACTTTTTTAGATAAGTAATTTTTGACAGTAAGTAGGATGATATTTTGGATGAATGCCCATTAAAACTTTGAAGCTAAAAATACTTAAGAATAAAATAAAAAATAGATATTTTACAATATGATGGATGTACTTACATTTAATGAAAAATACTGTCATTTTATTTTTCATAATGATTTATTTAAAGATATAATGAATTAAACTAGATATTTTTCCTTAATTACGGACATTGGTTTAAATATTTTAGATTAATCTTTAGATGTATTTGTTAAATTAATATAATTCATCTAATTCTGTGTGAAAATGGACATTTTCTTTTATTACAATCAAATAATTATTAATATATTATTCACATCTATATAATAAAACAGCGTACTGTAGCATCCTACAGTACAGCAACGTACTGTAAATGTGTTATAGAATAAGCGTAGATATTTATATAGTACACGTTTACTTACGAAGATTTTATTGATATTTTTTATAAAAGAAATAGTGAGTTTTTAATGCGCAATGCTCTGCAAAAATATATGTCATAACATTTACGAGTGATAAAATTTGTCAAATAATTCGTCATTTAGCTACTGTACGTAATCAGACATAAAATCAAGTGTGAGTTGAGTGTACGTTGAACAGAGGGAATTATTGAGCAATTATATACTACAATATGAGAAATTTTTCTTGCACGTATATTAAAAAACTGTCTATCTAGATTGTAACTTCCAGAATTGTTTCTTTCTCTCGAAACGAACCCATGCATCCGAGTTGTGTTAGAGTTCTTGTTGAAAAATAGCACATAAAATTATCAACATTCAATCTCTCAAAATTTTTTCCTTTAATAACACAGTCCTTCGAAATTATACTTTTTTTTTTTTTTTTTTTTTTTTTTTTACACTGCGTTGGGTGTCTCTAATGGGTTTTGATACGTTGCAATCAGAAATGCTCGTCTTTTCTTTCTATCGTGTAAGGATTTTTCACAAAGTCAGGATGAATATCGGAAAATACTACACAGAGGCTGTAATGAATTCAAAATTATTTATATATTAAATACATTAAAATAGATTATCATTATCTTTTAAATGTGTTTCTTTACGTAGTAGATCCTAATAGAGCATTTTTTTTTCTCATGTGCACCGCTTGATGGCCTTTAAATGGGGGGGGGGACTCTATGCAGCATCCAACAATAATCTACTAATATGTTAATTCTCAATCATTCCTGACACCTCCTCAATATTTTTATATGTATTGATGAAATAGCTATCTTTGTTCATCACCCACATAACTCAAATTTTCTGGGAAATAACTTAGATTGGTGTTGAAAAATTGGAGCTTCAAGATTAAAAAATCTTACTGTTTGTCAAACCTGTAAATGATGAAAACATTTCAATAGATTTTCTTTAATGAGCATCCAAAAATATAGCAGTAAAACACATAATATTGAAGAAAAATATATTTCATCGATGGTCTGTGTGATCTATGCATTATAATGATCTAAATCACACATAGTCATTTAAGTAAATGGGAACGAAATATTGCAATGACCGAATAATACTTAATAACTTTTTCAAAGTAAAATCTTAAAATTTTATAAATATAGTAAAGGTGCCATAGAAATTCGACGAAAAACAATACTGTTTCTTTTATTTTACATTAATAGTGTTAACAAAGACATTTTAGTTAGTTGATGAAGGGAACTTAGATTATTTGTTTATCATAATAAAACAAAGTTAAAGAAACGAATTCTGAGGCTTTAGAGTACCAAGCTCATTTATTTATTTTGTTTTATTTTACATTATTGCATTTCTTGTTTTTGTGTTTATTAGAATTTTACAATTAATTACTAAAGCAACAAAGAAATTTTCTTATAAATTAATATTTTTCGAATGGTAAAACTAAAATGTATATATATATATATATATATTACACAACTTGTACTTTTGGTTACATATTGGTGATGAATAATCACAACAAATAACGCATTTTAGTTTTCTCAAAATTTCTGAAAGTACAAAAAAGTTAATATAAACATTGTTTTTTCAACAAAATATTATTATTTTCTTTAGAATTATATTAAATGTAATTCAAAATTACATAAAAGTTGAATAATAGGAGCTAAATTTTTTAGTAGAAAATATTTTTATTAAATGTGTTGGACATGAATATATAAAACTTCTTAAATCTCGTGAGAGTTGTATCCAGAATTGTTTTGGTTACTTTTATAATATAACGATCCTGTTATGAAGTTAATGTAGCGTAGTGAGAGTTTCTTGGGTACAACTTGAACTGATTTATATCATTATTTCACGAGTCGGTAAACGTGATATTTTGACAACTTCAAATTTCGTACTCCAGTTTGCTAGAGAAAGTTTTCAGAATATGGACGATGTAACATAATTTATTAAAAATATTACTAATTTTTCAAAATATTTAAAATTTGAGTATTTTTTTTATTTGTTTTAATGCAGTGAATTTAAAAATAGTGTCATGTATATTTGCAATAAATTCAATTTCTGAACTGAATAAGTTTAAAATACATAATCTGGAGAGGCACTCACGCTACATTATTTTATCCTGCATTTATATAAGAAACATATTATTATAGTTTAAAAGATGGAACAGAATTATTGTATTTGAACATTTCCAAAATAACTGAAAATATTTTTGAAATGTTTTTTGTACAGTTTTAGTTGGACTATGGTTCCCCTTAGCTACATGTTTAAATGTTACATTTACTTTCATAAAAAACCGATGTATCATTAAGTTTGTAAGTTTATATAAATTTGTTCAGATAATTTAGGCCCAGATCACTCTTTCAAACCAGTTTGACTAATTGAGGATAGTCAAACATTTACTATAACTTTTACTCCCATCACAACGCGTACTTAAATTGCATAAGAAAAACGCAAAACCCAACTTGAAAAAATGTTTTATTGTCAGTTTTTGTTGACATACATTAATATGTGTAGCATCTACCGCGCCGTTAGTTAGTGATATTATTAAAATTTAAGAAAAAAAGTAAATAAATTATTCAGTGAATATTCTCCTAGACAATTATTTTAGAGAAAACTATTCGCTTAATTGTATATATGTATGATTTTTTTTTTCCATTATATTTATTCTAGTCTAAATATATTGATATGTTCCAACGAGAAATGTCGTCTTTAGACGAAATGTATTTGCGCTTTCTTGTAAATCTCTGTATGTGAACCTTTTGACTAAAATAAATAACAGTCTCAAGACATATTATCAAGTAACAGAGATTTTCGAAAGCTATGTGTGAAATTTTTGCTTAAATCCGTTTTGGAGTCATGCATGCTGATAAAGAATAAAAGACACACAGATACATAAATCAAATATTAAAAAGCTAATTTCCCAATTTAGAGGACCTTAAAATTTGTAATTGCAACAGATGTTCAATTTCAAAAATTAAATCCCACATCTACTTATATATTCTATATACTGCTAAGGGTAAAGAAAAAAAAAGGAAAGGAAGTAATAAGAAAATTAAATTGCATAAATTCTAAAAGGGATTGTTGAAACATTAAAATTATTTATGCTTTAAAATAAAAAGAACGAAAAATCATGCGGTGAGCATTGATTATTAACCCTTTCCAAATGTAGGTAATTATTGTATCGTATAGCTTCCAATGTTGTTTGCCTACGTAATTACACAACGGACGGACAGTAATACTGAAAGCATAGAGATAGAATAATTGAATTTTTAATCATTCTTAAACATTGTCATAAAGTGTTGAAAAGGCATAGCACAAAAGAGAAGCTAACCCTTATATTTTAACTGCAGGCTTTATGTATCTGGTGTAGCCCTGTAAATCAGAAGGTTAACAAAATAATATTCTATGTAAAATATAAAATGCTAATCATACTATATTCTATAGGATGCATCCATTCATGCATGTGAATAACACATTTCGGTTTTATTAAGATTTGTTCAAAATAAGGTTATTAAAATTTGGATTATAGAAAATACCTCTCGTAGAACAAATGCTATCGAATATTTTCTATTGTCCCTGTACATAAAAAGGTGGTGGTATTTCCTCAGTTTTCTTTAGCAAACATCTGATAGTGAACTTGAATAACATATTCCAATTCCATTGAAATTTGTGTAAAATAAAGGAATTAAAATATACTTACTAAAAATACCTCTCATAGAACACAATGCTTTTGAATACTTTGTGGAGTCCCTCTACACAACCCAGAAGAGATATTCACAACATTTTCAATAGAGGACATCCGATAATAAACTTGAATATTATATATCAGTTTCAAGAAGTTTCATGAATATTTACGGGAGTAAGAGCGCGGATAAATTAACAAACAGACGGACGGACAGACAAACCGAAATCATTAAAACTTTTAAACCTTATTGGGATGTATTAAAACTAATGGTCTTTTGAAAGATACCCATCATGAAAATTTACTCCCCTTGAGGGGGGACTTCCCCCAGGGGGGAGGCGGGACGCCTACATACACATTTTTTCTTCCCAGTTGACTATCTCTATTATAAAAAAATGTATATTCGTTTCATTTGGTTTAGTGCAGTCTATAGGTGTTAAACTCTACTTACCTGCAATTATCACCATAGAAGTAATGTATTTGAATACTTTTGAGTGTCCCTGTACACGAACCGTTTGATTCTTCCAACGAAGAGCTTACTGTAGCATCCCTATATGATACACATTTAGAATACCGAGTTTGGAATTTTTGCTACTATTTGTTCTCGAGATATGCTGATGACAGATACACACAGAAGCAGACAGACACGAAGACCATTCTTTAAAAATATGATTTTCGTATTCAGGGGACCTCAGAACATCTAAATATAACAAAAACTCGCTTTCGAAAATTCTTTAAACAATACTTTCAAACAATACTTTCTCGACCCTATGGGTAAGAGAAAGTAAAAATGAGTGTTTTAACTTTATCTGGTTAATAAACCATGTATTCTTAGATCCATGAGAATACAAACAGCAACATTCAGTTAGATTTTGAACTTTTTCCAACAATTTTTATTTAGAGTAAGGTTTTTTTTTTTTTTTTTTTTTTTTTTTTTTCCAATGTATAACCAGTCTGTAAATTTGAAAAGAGCATAGAAGTAAAATTGGAGTTCCCCTATTTCATAGAACATTAAATTTGTAACGTAGTACCCCGATGGGAATAGGACATTGTTTGAAAAAAAAATATCTTGAATACTCTTCTTCTGCAAAAGTTATCTAAAAAGCTATCTGCAAAAGTGAAGAATATTCCAAAATATATTTTTGTTAATTATATTGTGCAAATTTCTAGGGATAATCAAAATAAATAAGATTTCCTAGTTAACATTTATGCAATATACAATAAGAAATAGAAAAAAAATCTTTAATTGTTATTCATTTTTAGGAGACATGGAAAAATGAAATAATAATAATTATTTTTTTTTTATTACTTTGTTTCACGTGGTAGAAATTCTTAACACATGTACTACTACGGAATCTGTTACTTTTGTATATAAAATGTCTTTTAAAGGATATAATATATATATATATATATATATATAGATATAGGATTTGAAAGTACTTTTATATGGAGAAAACAATATAAAATCACGCCCAAATGAAAAAGGCTTCATTTAAATTCTGATTTTTTTCAAATCTCCAATTTTTAGTTCCTTATACAAAGCATAAGGAAGTATTGCAATCCCGATTTTTGAAATGGATTTTATATCTCCCATAGCTCAAAAACGAATCATTCTAGAATTTTGCAAATTTATGTGTGTGACTGTCATTATGTTTAATTGTACAAATGCAAGTTTCGTCTTAATATGATCTCTCGTTTTATAGATATCTGCGACTTCTCAACTTGGGAAAATATGCATTCTGTATTAACAATATATTGGCCACTTACAATGCATAGCAAAAATTGGATTTACTCGGAAATAGTTATAAATTTTTTGATAAAATTTTGTGGATTTTCGGAGTAATGAAAAATGATTAGGCTTATTCTCCTCTCCAGAAAAATCCGTGTTGGTGTTAACAATTTTTTAGTCACTTGCAGCGTATGACAAAATCCCGTGTACTCAGAAATAGGTATGACGATTTTGATGAAAGTTTGGAGTTAAGTGTTATTTGGGAAGCTAAATCCACTGGTTATATACTCCAGTTCAGGAAAATTCCCTTTCGATTCTCTTTATGTGCCAGTAGCACCCTTTGTTTTGGTGCAAAATTTGGTTTATTCGGAAAGGGATATAAGACTATTCTGATGAATGTTTGGGGTTGAACTCCATTATTTATTTATTTTTATTTGGTTGAGGGAAGTGGGGTGTGCATAATTTAGATTTAACCTTATAATTATAAAAATCTCGCATTTACTGCATTAACCATATAACTATATTGTGCGCAAAATATTGCACAAAATGCCTTTTCTCAAAAACGAATACAACGATTTTCATGAAAATATGGGGTTAAGAGTTTTTATGGAGTTAAAAATCGATTACACTAAACTTCATCTTCACGAAAATTTGGGTTCGCTGGTAACTCTTTACATGTTGGTTGCCAAATATGGCAGAATTTGAGTTTTATTTGAAATGGATATAATGATTTGATAAACATATGTGGTTAAGAATTGTTTGTGCTGAAAAATATCTAGAATTATACTTATTTTCAAGAATTCTTGTGTTCACTTTTAACCCATTAACCGCTGGTTGCAAAGTATGACAGAAATTGAGTTTATTCGGAAATAAATGTAACATTTTGTATGAAAATTTGAGGTTAATGGTGTTTTAAAGTAAAAAAAAAAAAAAAAAAAACGATTAAATTCATTTTCATATTAGGGAAATTCTTGTTTTCTATTAACCCTTTATACTCCTGTAGCAAAATACGACAGAAATTGAATTTATAGACACAATGAATAATTAAAAAAAAAAAAAAAAAAAAAAAAAAAAACTTCAGGAAAATTCGTAACCGCCGGGAATCCATCAGCAGTCGGTTGAAATATGCGGCAGATTTTGGGCTTTTTAGAAATGCATATGACGATTTTAATAATAATGTAAGATTAAAGATATTTTGAGAAGTGAAACCCATTTGACTTATCCTCTAATTCGTGAAAATCAGCGTCCATTGTTAACTCGTTTTCGTCCATTATAGAATATGAGAGAAACTTGTTTTACTCGTAAATAAATCGAACAATTTTAATATAATCACAAAACTATTTTTTTTTTTTTTTTTTTTTTTTTTTTTTTTTTTACGGAAAACGTATTTGACATATCCTAATCTTCAAGAAAGTTAACTTTCGAGGCTGTATTAATCCTCATTGTTAACAAAATGTGACTATATTATGGTTTATATATTTGTAAACTGCTCGAACGATTTTGTTAAATATTCAATTTTTGGGGGGTTTTGAGGTAATAATTCAAACTGAATTTTCCTCATCTTCAGGAAAGTTAACGTTCATAGTTCACCTCTCTCCACCCGTTGCAGAACTGTGGCAGAAACATTGCTTGCTGGGAAATACCTGTGACATTTTAGGATGAAAAAATAAAAATAAGTAAATAAAACAAAATAACATTAAGAGTTTTTTTAGATGTAAGATCAATCTGCTTTACGCCCTCTCCCACGCAAAAATCAATGTTCAATGATAACTCTCATTTCGCAAGTGGCAAAATATAGTAGACACATGGATTCCATTTTAACTTTTTGAATGATTTCGATGTAGACTTAGATTTTCTTGAAAAAATTTCAGTTTGCAATTCATTTGTAAACATAGAAACTTGACATTCAGCATTTACCGGTAACCGGCGCATTCCACCAAAAAAAGTTATTCTCTCTCTCTCTCTCTTTTTTACTTCCATTACCCTACTACCGTAGGTAATGGAAGTATTGTATTCGGTCTGAAAATTCGATATCGGGTTTTCACCTAATTTACACGTTTTAAGGTCCCCTGAGTCCAAAAAAGTGGTTTTTGGCAATTGGTCAGTGTGTATGTATGTGTGTGTGTATGTATGTATGTATGTATGTATGTATGTATGTGGAGAATCTTCTGGCTATTATAGCTCAGAAACTAATAAAGATAGATCTACGAAACTTTAGAATTGAAATACGTCTGGTGCACAGATGAAATTTCCAAATTTTGGTGAAAATTGAAAAACCGGAAGTGGGACCGTAAGTCCGTATCTCAAAAACGGCTCTAGCGATTTTCTTCAAACTTGCTATATAAACACTCTATTAGATGTCCTTTCGAATGATATAGTTGGTTAGTTCAGAAAAATTGATAGGCGGCCTGTATAAATAGCTCAATTTCAGGCCTCGCAAAGGCGTTCCTTTAAAAACGGTTGTACGGATTTTTTTCAAACTCGCCATTTTAACTCACTTTTAAATATGCTTTTGTGTGTAATTATTGTTTTCCTGCCAATATTGAGTTTAACCGGAAGTGGGACATCGGAAACCGGAAGTGGGACCGTAAGTCCGTATCTCAAAAACGACTCTAACGATTTTCTTCAAACTTGCTATATAAACACTCTATTAGATGTCCTTTCGAATGATATAGTTGGTTAGATCAGGAAAATTGATAGGCGTCCTGTATAAATAGCTCAAGTTCAGGCCTCGCAAAGGCGTTCCTTTACAAGCGGTTGTACGGATTTTTTTCAAACTCGCCATTTTAACTCACTTTTAAATATGCTTTTGTATGTAATTATTGTTTTCCTGCCAATAATTGAGTTTAACCGGAAGTGGGACATCGGAAACCGGAAGTGGGACCGTAAGTCCGTATCTCAAAAACGGCTCTAACGATTTTCTTCAAACTTGCTATATAAACACTCTATTAGATGTCCTTTCGAATGATATAGTTGGTTAGTTCAGGAAAATTGATAGGCGTCCTGTATAAATAGCTCAAGTTCAGGCCTCGCAAAGGCGTTCCTTTAAAAACGGTTGTACGGATTTTTTTCAAACTCGCCATTTTAACTCACTTTTAAATATGCTTTTGTATGTAATTATTTTTTTCCGGACAATAATTGATTTTTTGTAAAAGTTGGTATATCAAAAACGGCTCTAACGATTTTCTCTTTAGGTCACTTTTATGTTTTCTGATCACATTATCTCTCAAAAATGCATATAAGACATGTAATAGCGGGTAATGGAAGTCGTGTGGTTGTTTCACACCAGATTTTTTTATATTACTCGAATTATTTTGATGAATATTTAATGTTGTGTGTTTTTGAGATGACATTTCGATCTAAAATATACTCTCATATTCTGTATAATTAACATTCACTGGTAACGCAAAAGCTCCAAAAAGATATGCTTTAGAATTATTTTTTATTTATTTATTTATTTTTTGAAAACTGCAAAAAGGATTTTTAAGGAAAATCAGAGTATTCCGATTTTTTTTCCTCATTTTGAGATGAAAAACCAGTTTCATTTATCTTCTTCCGAAAAACATTGCCGTCGATGTTCTTTGCCTGGAACAATATATAGCAGAAATTTGTGCTTCTAGAAAACTTCTTGAATGATATATATGATAATTCGGTTTGAATTTTCTGTATCTCCAGGAAAAAAAAACAGCTTTTAGAGGTAACCCGTTATCCGCTGTGGGCAATTAAATAAAAAATATAATTATTTGAAAATAAATCACCGTATCTTCACTACGAATGTTTTGTACAATTAAACAGAAGGAACTCGGTACTGACATATGAAATATTGCATATGCATATATATACATACAAAGATAGATATATAGATCTATAGATATGTAGACAGATAAAATTTGATTTTAGTCTTTAGCTAAAATCAATTCTTCATATTAGGTTATTTGTATTTAATTTTCAACTTACAGATGATAATTTAGTATTCTTAATATATTCTATTTAAACATATTACATTAATTGTTTTACTTAAAAAAAAAAAAAAAAAAAAAAAAAAAAAATTGATCATTTTTTTCAAAATGTTATATAGCTAATTAATCATATGGGGGAATTTTTGAATATTGAACTTTTATACCCTTTAATTTGTAGCTTAAATTATCCGTTATTACTTACTTTAAGCTTATTAAAAGATATAATAACTGATTTATTTTTAAGACAACTTGAATAAAATAATAAATTGATAAATATTCATAAATGTGTAACAATGCAAAAATTAGTTTAATAATATAATTAATTTTTTTTTTCCGTCACTAAATTCAAAATACAATTTAAAATTATTTAAAATCGCAAAATAGTTATACTTTATCACAATAAAATTATTGAAAACAAACATCGTAAATTAAATATATTTATTCATTTCACAACTTTACATTGGACAATAAAACAATGTAAAAGTATGTGTTAACAATATACATTGTTATTTTAATAAATGCATAATCTAAAAAATGGAATTTAGCAGTCAAGTCATACACTATAATAAATACGGTTGTGATTTCCTGGCATAATGTGAAATCTGGAAATTCATGTCGCAATTTAAAGAGTGACCAAATGAAGTTCAAATATGTAAGGAAATTACGTGAATTGTATCATCGGTAGAAACAAGTAGAAAACGTAGCTAATTGTAGAGATAAAAGAAAAGAAATAAAAACAGTTTTCTTGAAAATTGGAGGAGGTTAGAATTACATCATCTAATAAAGCATCTCACAATATCAAAGAGTATACTCATACAAATAAAGTTTCTTTTGTGCATTTTTGCCAATCCAAAGACCTGTTTTATTCTATGATTATTCTTTAAACTCATAAAAAGCTTAAAAATTTTAGTTCTTTATAATTTTTTATTAAAATTTGTTTTAAAATTTGAATAAATTAACAAAAAATGCACGGTTTAAAAACGACTGTTATATATATATATATATATATATATATATATATATATATATATATATATAATATAGCCATATTTAAGTAAACTTATTTATATTAATTTGAAACGTAGAATTTGAAAAAAGTTATCTGGCCAATGAAATAAAAAGTAAATTATAATACAAAAAATGTAAATTCCCAATATCAATGTGCACTCTATACTGAAATTTGAGAGTTAAATTTAAGTTTGAAATACATTTTATCAATTTAAATTTTGATCTAAATTACTGGCTGTGAAATCAGTATTTTCCGAAAATACGAAATAGCACGCTGATAAGTAATTGCCATTTACCATTGTTTTATTTCCAAACAGTTGTGTACGTTCTTGTAATTTATTATGCAAAATAAATAAATGTGCCTACTGTTTTACTTTAAACAATTATATTTAAAGCTCAAATAAAACTTAAGCTTAGTTTTATTTGATAACTAAGTTAGTCATATAGTTAAGTATTAGTGATAGTTAAGTATTTCACGTTAAACTAAAGGTTGTATAATTTGATTGTTAGGTTTACTTCTAAATATATACATATATATTGTAGTTATTTAGTAAGAAGAGTATGGGAAACGCATTTCACTAATGAATATTTATCGAAAAAACTGTTTCGCATTATTTTTTATTGTGTCAATAGCGAACGATAAATAGCCACAAAACGAACATTTTCAATATTTTTCTACGGTCAACACACAGTGATTCCACCGAAATTTTTTTTATAAACATACGTAACCTCCTGAGGAGTATATTTGAGTCTGTATTTTTCTAAAAAAAATTTGCGTATGCGCCTATGGAGACCTTCCTTGTAAGATCTCAATTAAACTTTAAATATTTCCTTATACGAATAAATCTGTTTAAGTAGAATTATTTGTTTTCGAAACAGAAATGTATAAACTGATGAATTAAAATTTTCATATTCTGCAATTTAAGATATTTCTCAAGTGACAGATATGTACTCTTTATCCCATTTAAATATATATTACACTTAATATTCTACGTTTATTTAGGATATTAAATAATAACAGTATAATGCGTAGCAAAACAATAAATAAATATGCAATTAAATAGTGCGGCAATCGGTTTTCGGTATTAAATTTATGAAAAATGGAACAAAATACGCATTTTTCTTACTTATTTCTCGTTCAGCAAAAAATATATTCCAATGTATAATATTATTGTTTCTGTGTATAGTGTAATATCTTAGAATGTTCAGTCATAAAACATACTTACACGACCATAAAGCTGAGATAGTCTTGCGCGATTAACGGATATTTTTACTTAAAAATACGAATTTCACAAAGAAAAAATAAAATATTGGGCATGAACGGAGTGCACATATGAGGCATTTAAATTTTGTTTTTCATCTCTTTTTTTTTTTTTTTTTTTTTTTTTTTTTTTTCTTTTCCAGATATTTGTCCTTGTATTTTTTATTATGATTTAGCACTCAATATGGGAAATGTGTTGCCCTGTTACTCCCACAAAGTTTGTCGACAATTAATGGAGATGAAAATAATGTCATCTGTTTTTACTTTAACCCCTCCCCTTAAAAATCCAAAAATCCAAAATGGCGGTTTTTTTTTTTTTTTTTTTTTTTTTTTTTTTTATTGAAGCCGAGTTTCTCCATCTGCAATTTCTTCACCGTGAAGTAATTTGGAGCTGAGTTATGCTTATAAAGGTGATTTTGCCTTCTGTGCCGCCGAAAATCATTTTTACCTCCTCCCTCTCATCCCCCCTCTCTTAAAAATCCAAAATTCCGAAATCGCAGTAAATGATTTTTTTTTTTTTTTTTTTTTTTCTTTTAAAGTCTAGTCTCCCCATCTGCAATTTTTTCACCGTGAAGTAGTTTGGTGCCGAGTTATGCTTATAAAGGTGGTTTTTGTCTTCTCCCCGTCCCCCAGGAGGAAGGGCGGTATTTCGTAAAATTTCGTCTTAGTGAATAGTATTGTTATACAAAGCAGGAAGTGACTTTATAAGGAAGTGACCTGTATAAGCAGGAAGTGACCTGTATTTGGACGATTATGCAATTGAGTTTTCGGTTTATATGGTCATTGATGTAACAAGTATGTTAAAATAAAAGTATTACTTTCTGCTGTTAGGTAATTGTAATATAATTTTATCGTTAATAATAGCAAATGGTGCTTTTTTTCTGAACAATTTATACATGAGTTTCATGGGCACCAATTTGTATAGCGATATGTGATTGGAAACACCGTTGCTCTGTTTATGCGTGTAATATGAACCATGATTTGCTGTGTAAGATGGACCAGTTGTCCTGTAAGGTTGAGACACTGGAAGGTGTCCACAGTTTTAAAATTGAGCTGGATCCAGTGACTCTCGGAGACGCAATCGATGGTTGATTAGGATGTTTCGACATCAACAGTCGGCGAAGTTTCATATTAAGTCGGAATGATTTTGCGTCAGCATAGAGCTGCAACGGAGGAAGTAAGTTGTGGAGTGTAAATGGATACGAGCAGGTTTTGAAGTTTTGGTAAGTGAAGTGATTAAGAGGGAGCGGTCTCCGCTCACCGCTCAAAGTGCAGTGTCGAGCGCTTCTAAGAGAACCGCTCCGTTTATAAGTGAAGTGATTGGAGGCGGTTGGGTTAATGCAGATAAATATCGGAGTAATTTTCTAGAGAGGGTGTTGGTGTTGATGAAGATAGATCTTTACGCTAGCGCTAAGTAATTAAGTGAATTAGATAGTGGGTATTTCTAATCTGGCGAGTAGTAGAGTATAGCGGTGTTGTAGATAGTGTAGAATTCGAGTGGAAGAATTGGTGGCCCAGCGAATCCTACTACTTTAATGAAGTTTCAGAAGTGTAGTGATTACAACGAGAGCAGCGTCCATCCTTCTTTTGTTATCTCTACAGGGTGAGACTTAAGTTCTATATTTCTCTAATTTGTTCATTTATTTAACTTATTGATTGAGTTCAGGGTAAAAGCCATCCCTCCTGACCTTAAGTGCCAAATAAAAGTTTTATTTATATTTTATATTCATGTCTCGTGCTCATCAATTATCTATTTAGTTATCTAATTAATTAAATAACATGGAGTCTGTAACAACCAATACTTCAAAGTCCAGGATAAAAACAGAGAGGTTTTGTTAATTCTCGGCAGACATATGTCGCATACCCAAAATCTTGAGGCTAGAGAATAGGCTAGAGAAGAAGCGGTAATCAATCTATCACTTCCTTCGCATACTACCCATTGGATACAGCCTTTGGACCTCCCTTTTTTTAATCCATTAGCTATTATTATTATTATTATTATTAGTTTTTTTTTTTTTTTTTTTTTTTTTTGTCCAATCCTACTTTTCTTATGAGATAAATAAGTGTGTGGGGAAACATGCTGGACAGTTCTTTTCACAATTCCAAATGTGCCAGATTTTCGGGAAGGACCACTTCAGGAAAGACCCTTACGACCACTTGGTCCATATTACACGAACGTATGCGTAATATGGATCACCGACAGATTAATAAAATAATTATTTCGTGCAATTATTAATAGTACCCAGAGTGCTTTACCAAGCTTGAACCATGCAACTATAGAATTGTAATGAGCAGTCAATAAATTAAATCTTTTTTTTTTTTTTTTTTTTTTTTTTTTTTTTTTTTTATAGTAATTTTAGTTTTATGACCAGTCTTGCTTAGTGCGTCCATATTACACGGATCTTCCTTATAAGTATAGTAAATAATAACTGCAATTTAGATGTTTCTAAATTTTTAAAAGTACAAATATTTTAATATATAAGCACTGTGTTTTCAGCAAACTATTATTAATTGCTTTAGATTTACATTAAATTTAATTCTTAAGTACGTAACAGTTTGAAAATGGGAATAACAATTTTTAAATTAACTACCAATAACGAATTCTTTACATGCTTTAAAATCTAAGAAATTTAATTTTTGTTCGAAGATTTTTAAAGAATATTTTTTCAAAACAGTGCTTTATTTATTTATTCAGTTGTTTTATAACAAATTCATTAAAATAAATTTATATATATTTTTAGTACATATTGTGTTTTTAATTTTTGTATACCTAATATAATAATTATATAATATTATATATAATAATTATAAATATTATATAGTAATATAATAATTTACACTGTCAATATATATATATATATATATTAAACTATAGTTCGTAAATTTTTATTTCAATCTTTATCTAAAACTAAGTGCAGTGCAGTTTGTGGCAAATTAAGGTATTTTATTCTTTTGTGCATTTCTATTAAAAACTATTTCAATATATTTTAATCTCTAAAATAACGTATTTAAATTTTTATTATGAAAAAAACATCCACATTTATTTTGAGAATTATGTATATATATATGTGTGTGTGTGTGTGTGTGTTAATCTACAGCGAAATTTAATGTCTCTCCAATGTAATTGTTGTCTGTCCTGAAATCCTTATTTATTCTGCTCTTCCAAACTTTACAATTTCATCTATCCAACATCTATCCAAGGACACTTTGGCTTCTTCCTCGGAGTTTTCTTGTCTTTCACTATCAAAAATAAGACTTTGGAGATCCATCTATCATTGTTTCTACTGACAGATTGCCCAGCTTACATTCAATTTAAATTTTTAACACTACAAATGACATCAAAATTCATGTACATCGCTTTTTGTTTCCTTGGATGAATTCTAACATGCATCTGTCTTTGCTTCTTTGAGTTCTTTGAAACTTTTGTATAGTTTTACGCGTTAAGGTCCAGTTTTCCGAAGCATGAGTTAATACGGCAAAATAGACTGATCAAACTGCTTTCTTTACAACAAAATTGGGAGGTCGCTTTCCAATATAGCGTTATTTCTTCTGAATGCTCTCCATGATCTCTCTCTCTATATATATACATATATATATATATATGCATGTATATATATATATATATATATATATATATATATATATATATATATATATATATATATATATATATATAAAGGGTACGCCGTAAGTCCCACCCTAAACATTCTATCTTACGAACGCAACAGAATTTCTGATAACTATAAAACAAGTGCTAGTCAATTTCAAGGGGATTTCGTTTCACTAAAAAAATTGGGTCAGGAGACACATATGGGCTGACAAGGAGGTAAACTTTAAAATTTCAAATAACAAAGGAGGGTATTTTAATAGCTCAATTGATAGGTCTTTTCAGTACAAACATTTTGGAAAAAGAAATATCCTACTATGTTATTTTGAGGAAGTTATGATATATTAATTTTTTTTTCGCACTCCTTTTCACTGAATCTTGAGAAAACATTGGGAATTCTGAAAACTGCACAAAATCGCCTAATAGGGTGACTGTGTTTCGTTTAATAATTTGAAGCTGGATAGAAATTGGGGCTATAATCGAATTTTAGAACAAAAAAAAAAAAAAAAAAATGATACAAATTAATTAAATTACATGCATATTCAAGCATTTAAATTTCTGATAGATTATTTATAATTTTCATTTCCGTCCGTGAAATTTTTACTAATGGAATAATAGATTTAATTATTTATTTTTATTTATTTAATTATTTATTTATTTTTTATGCAGGAAGTTATAGGTAACTTCTAGTTTTGGAATAGTGAAAAGTTTTAAAATATTTTAAGCGAACAACTTGGATATGGCGTAAGAAGCGTATTTCTGAAATCCAAAATTTTCGTTGGCAAAATTATTACTTATGAATGTTCAACTCGAGAAGTCATGTTTATTTTATTATGTTATATTCTCTTTTTAGTTGGTATTTTCAATAAAGAATATTATTTGTATATTAATTCAAAATACCGCACTTTATTCCTGTCAAGAACTACGCAGAACTAGGATTGATCGTTTTTCTAATTAGAAAACCGATAGAGACAAAAGAAAATTTCAGTTTGGCAGCATATTATGCTTAATAAAAAATCAATTAATTTATTTTTCTGGATTATTTAGTTTTCGATAATACAAATTACATATTGCAAAAATACAGAAAATTACCACAATTTTCTTAGATACTTCATATTTTCATTCTTACATCTGTAATATACAAAAAGTTCCTTCCTCCGAAAACACTTTAAAACAATGATTAAAACTAATTTTATATAAATATAGCATTCAGAAATTATTTTTATTGTTATATATTATAATACATATATAATTAATGAATGCTTTATTCAAACGTTTGATCTTTTTAAAATTTATTAAAGCATATTTTCTCATAACGGAGCTGAAGAATGCTGTTAATGTTTTCAAAATGATTTTTCTGTAACCTGTGACATTTAAAATTATTTAAATTGATATATTTAATAAAGCTTCATTCAGCTTAATTATTTTGGAATGTTTCTCAACATTTAATATATTAAAACTTTCAAATTTTATCTTTTGTATTTAATTATCGAGCTTAAATATTGAGTTTTCTTTTTTCCTTACCATTTAACAAAATAAGTAAACATTTTTCGGTTTTAGTTTTTAGCATTAAACATTATTTACTGTAAATAAAATTGTTTCATTGTTTATTTTCTGTTACAGTAAATTTTACTCAAAAAAGAGTAATTTTAAATTGTGTTTTAAGTCTTTGTTTTTTACCTTTAATAGTGTAGTATTTTACAAATTTAACGTGTTTATTTATAAAAAAAAAAAAAAAAAAAAATAAGTGAAGAAACGTTTATGGTACATTTTATTATATATATATATATAGGTAACTATTGTAAAAATATTATGAGTGTAAAGGTAAGAAAAACATAAAAGGAGAAATTCAAAATTTTATTCATTGATAATCTATTCCTATATATATATATAGTCGGAAAATAGGAATATAATATTCCTATATATATATATATATATATATATATATAGGAATATAGTCGTTAGAATGCAAATAATGCTTTTTTCTCTTTTCAATTTCCAATAATTCATTTCGATCTTACTTTATTTCTTTTTTGGTTTGATTTGGGCAGTCTTCGCTTATAATCCGAATAATTGTTTTTATACTGAAAATAAATCATCTTTAGATTCCAAATTTTTGCACTGATAATATTGTGTTGCTATATATATATATATATATATATATATATATATATATATATATATATGTGCATTTATTATTTATTTATTTATATTATTTATATTATTATTTTCTATTTATTTACTTATTTATTTTTGCTCCCTGGAATTCAGTTAAACGATGTAGCACTACAAAATATGACAGAGTGTTAATCTGGCATATAAATAAGGTGCAGATCCTCAAGATTCATTCAATTTCAGATTTTTTTTTTTTTTTTAATAACTCAATTTCCGTTAATTTTTTGGGCTAACGGATAGATTTGTTTTTCAAATAGAGCTATTTAAATTGTTGAAGTGTAATAAATTTCCATTATTTTCTAGCTAATCACGTAATTACACATAACACAGTTCAAAATGTAAGATTTAGATTTTATAATTTTAGCTGATCTTTATGTTTTTTTGTGTGCTGAAGCCAGTTTTCTCTATCACGTATAGATATTTCTCAATACAGGGTGCCTGCCTACACAATTTCTTCCATTTCTCTTCCACCAACATAATTATATGGTATGTTTTATAGTATGTTCTCATGATTAATTGATTACTCGGCAGCAATGTTATTGAAGCGTAGCAATAATACATATTTTTTAAATGTGCATTTAAAATGTTTCAAGTTATTGTTGAGTCGTGATCTTAGCCTTTACACTGTTTATAAAAACTTAAGTTAGTGATAAAAAAATAACGATCAAACAAAAAGAAAAAATAAAAATATGAAAAATGTGTATGTGTGCGTCAATAATTTTGCGATTGACTGTATATTTTAAAACTAAGCGATCATTTTTTTTTTTTATTCAATAAAACAAAGTATTTCATTTCAAATCAATGGTAATTTTTTAAATATAGAAAACAATACTAATATTTTAAAATAATTATGTTTAATAAGGGAAATTAGGATCTTTTTCTTAGAATAAATAAATTTCCTACCTATTTACTAACAATAGTAAAAGAGCGTAAAACATATTAATTATTTAATAACGCATTAAAAAATTATAAATAGGACTTTTTTTTAGGCAATTTTAAAACAGAAATTTTTGTAAGTAGTTAAAAAAAAAAATTAAGTGAAATAAAATTTAAAATAAAATAAAAGTTAAAATTTTACAGGAAGGTTTTTAGAACTTGATATTTATTGAAATTTTTACTGAATTTTAAAAAAAGATTTTATTCTGGAATTATTCTTTATATATCAATAATATTTAATACAGTTTATTTTATTTTATTTATTTTTTTAATCCTAACTATATCAGTCATTTAATAACGTAAGAAAAATAAATATTTTTAATAAGTATGTGAACTGCTTTTTCTCTAGTAAAATTTATATCGATATTGCATTTTTAATAAAAATTTTAGATATCTTTTCTTAGTTTACATATATATATATATATATGCATGCTTTTAAAACTTTTAAAATATTTTTCTTTCATAACAAATCTCGCTTGTCTGAAATGTTTTTCAGGAAAATTAATTCGTTTGAAAGCCATTTAATCAGAAGATTTTATCGAAAAAACTTTCAATAGATCCAGCAGTGTTTAATAAATTGATGCCACTCGGGGATCTGAAATATTTTTCTTAATATAAAATATAGGTTTTAGGTGTAATCTGATAAATGTATACCCAGAGGATTTTTAACTCACTTTTCTATATTTCGGAAAACATATATATATATATATATATATATATATAATAAATAATTTAATTCCTTTACAATACTCAGCAAATAAGAGAAAGATGAAAATACCAACAATGATATTAATATTTAGAAGGATTACTTATAAAGTTATTGTCACAAATACCATTTAAGTAAAATTCAGCGATTAGTAAAATCATGTTAAAATACTTACACAGAAGAGAAATGACGTAGATATCACTAATGCCTAAAACAATGAGATAGTTTTTTTTTTTAATCCATTTATCGAGTAAATTCAGCAACACAAGATAAGAATTGCAAGAAATAAACCAAAATACTATTGAAATAAAAAGGAATGCATGAAGGAAAAATAGAGTTAAAAATGTTGAAACCCAGTACAGTTCTCATCAGGAAACTAGCTGTACTGTCAACATGAGATGCAAGATTTCGAATATTGTATAGCTAGTTCAGCAAATATACAATACTAGTTCCAATCTTGCATAAAAAAAAATAGAAAGATAAAAGGAAAATGGCTGATAAAACAACTTAACCAAAATGAAAAATGATATTCGTGAAAGACGAGGGCCACATGCAATTCAAATCCAAATCGAATAAAAGTCCTGGCGGTTGCCAAACGAACTAACTGAAAAGAAATGTTTAAAAGTAGAGAATCGATTAATCGAAATAATTTCTGAAATGAAATAAATGTAAGCATGAAGTGATATTTATTGTGCTTAATATTTAAAAGCTGAAATCACAAATAAAGAATATTCTAGAGGGAAATTTAAGTATAATGCAGAACAATACGATTGTCACTGTATGGCATACGTTCGACACAACGTATGAGCGCGCCATCTAACGTGGAAAAAATAAGTTACTATTAATTGATGTAAGAAAAAGTGTACGATTAGAGGTTCAATTTACATGAGTGTAATTTAGATTCTTAAGCTAACAGAAGAAAAGACCAACAAGTGATTATAAAGTCATTATTATTAAGAAATTGGTGAATAATTTTAATTTTTAAATTTCAATAATTATTATTGTTATTAATATTATTATTAGTATTAGTATTAAGTAGGAAAATGGTGAATAGGTTTAATTTTTTTTTTTTTTTTTTTTTGTAAGTATTATGGTATTAATATATTATTGTTATTATTTTTATTATTATTATTAATTAGAAAAATGGTGAATAAGTTTAATATTTTATTAGTTATTGTTAATAATATTGAATAGTATTTTTATTTTACGTTTAGTATGAACACTCCAAATTTGAATGAGATCTAATATTTTTTAATTTTTAAATGAAGCAAATATATTATGAATTGTTGAAACTTAATCAATATCAACCAGAAAGAGATGATGTATCCCGTAATCGCAATAAGATCAGGCTTCCTATTTTTTTTTTTTTTTTTTTTTTTTTTTTTATATAATTTAAATTCAACAACCCACCCAACCAACCAGCCAAACAACACCACCCTTCCTCCTTAATCAAACATCTGCCCTCCCATCCGCCATATTTTAATTTTTTTTTTTTTTTTTAATATAAAGATGTATATATATATACATAAATACATTTTTTTTTTTTTTTTTTTTTTTTTTTTTTTGTGAGACAAAGAACATTTATTGATAAATAATCGAATAAATAAATCTCTTGGGATAACCCATAGCAGTAGCAGTTTTAATTAAATTGTTAATATTCTTGTTTTTGTAATGAGATGAACAAAGTCTGTTTATTCGAAATAGATGATTAAGAATAATATTTCTGTATACAGATAAATGAAGACAAGAATTAAAATGTGTAAATAAATTTACTTTAAAACAGAAATCTTTTCGTTTATCATATAGATCAGTAGATATTTTACCACCATTTAATTTAAGTTGTAAATCTAAAAAGCTAATACAATTGTTGTTAATATAATTATGTGTTAGTGTAAGGTGAGAGGGATATTGAAATTTTAATGAAGATGGAGTAGAGTTATTAACATAAAAAATTATAATATCATCAATGTACCTATACATAATGACATTATCATTACAGAAACTTTGTTCATAATGGTATAAATATAAATCAGCTAACAGACTTGAGCTACAGCCCCCTTGTGGGATACCGACCTTTTGGATATAAATAGTGTTGTTATGTAGAATAAAATTATTGTGAATGATAAAATTTAAAAGAGTTTTAAAGGAAGCTGCACAAAGGTATTTAGGAAGAGAAAGTTCACTTTTAAAACGCAAATAAAGGTTGTAAATAATTTGATGAAGATCGGTTAAATTAATATTATTAAACAAGTCAGCAAAATCATAAGTAATAATTTCATTAACATTGTTCAGAGTTTTTACAATTTCTTTGAGTTGATAGCTATTTTTAAGACAATAGAAATTGTTGGATTTACTAATTAAGTTATAAATTTGTTTAAGAATATCAAGGAGGATTTTATTAGCATTATTATTATATGTATTACAACCAATAGTAACTGTTCTAAATTTAATAGGATTTTTATGAAATTTAGGAATAAGGACAATATAAGGATAATTGAAATTATTAAATGGAAGCTTTAATAATTTATAAAAGTTATGAATTTTTCTGTTATTAATTTTAATGTCACAACAGGTGGGATGAAAGTTAGCACTCGAAGAAATGGTTTTTTCAAGTAGAGAAAGATAATATTTTTTACATATTATGGCATAGTTATTCGGAGATTTATCAACATAAGTAATAACATAGTTTTGTTTGAGTACATTAATAGAATTAAATAGATCGGATTTACTGTAATATGTTAAATGTGTTTTATATTTTATTAATTCAGTTTTCAGTTTCGAAATCACTAAAACTTTCCATTGATTAAAATATTCAATAGGTTTATTATAGGTGATAGATATTTTATAGATAAACAAGTCAATATCAAAAGCTAATTGCTGTAAAATCTGTTGAATATTAGTTTTTGAAGGAAGTCTAAATTTTGTGCCATAATGCATAAATTTTTTTAAATTGCGGTTATTAACAAATTCAAGATCTCCAGTAATTATATGTCCATGGTTCTTGTCTACATATTTTGCATAAGAAGGATCATCACAACCACAGGATACATCAGAAGTAAAGTTAGATTTTGACACTGAATTATAATTGAATAACAATCGACCAAGAGTAATAGGATATTTAAATGTACGAGAAATATGTAAATCATTGATGGGAAACATACAAGATTTATCATTAATAATTGAAGTGATGTTGATTTTATTAAATATTTGATTTGAAAAATTAATAATTAACTGAGAATTAGATTGTATTTTTTGAGGTTTTTTAGAAATTTTGAGATTGAATTGTTTAATTCGAAATAAAATTATATCATAAAAAATATCAGAAAAGTGTTGATTATAACTATGGTTTTGAAATTCATGCAGATAATTAGTTAAAAACTTTTTTTTAATAGCAAATATAGACTTTCTTACAGAGAGCCAATCATAATTATCAAGATAATTTGACTGCATATCATGAAGTTGTTTATTAATGGCATTTTTTGATATTGCAAAAACAGAAGATTTTTTACCTCGTTTGAATCTTGTGGTTTTCTGGTTGATATTATGATTAAGTTCATTGTAAATAGGGGAATAATCATGGAGGGGATTAATATTGGAATAAACCTTTACAACTTTATTGAAATACTCATGATTCAGACCATAAGGATAAATAGTATTATAAAATTTCATAAAATGGGATTCATAGAATAACCTTACACTTTTATTTTTTTGAATCTTTATAATTTCAATGGTGCATGAACAGAAATCGTGTTGATTAAAATGTTTTAACTCAAGAGTAGATTTAAGAGAAATGCTATTAGAAGATAGTTTTTTGGAGTCTGAGCGGTGTTGATTTATTCTTAAATGTAAAGGAGAAGAGGTTTCACCAATATATTGCATTTTGCATATGCCGCAACTAAGTCTATAAATTACATTATAGGCCTGACAAAAAGGAATCAGTTTAATATTATCACAAAGTTGGGATTTCAGCGCATTAGGGCAAGTCTTGCAGCGAGACGAATCACATTTCCTAAAAACAAGTTTGGAAGGAGGAGGCAATAGGTAACTTGATAACGATCCAGGAATGTCCCTATAAACATTCCTGTACCGGGCACAATACTGTTTATTAACAAAGTATTTCTTGCCAGGCACGATAAACTTACTTAGAACATTCATATCATGAAATAATGAGTTTTTAGTTAAAGAAATTAACTTAACAATACAAGATAGAATAACAATGATTCATTTTGAAAATAATAATTCTTGATTAAATGATGCATTACCAATATAAAAAATAAAAAATAAAATTATTTTTTTAATTTTTTAATCCTTTCAAATTTTCTAGGTTAAATTCATATTAGTATATTCACATTCACATTTTTACAATATGTACAACAAACTTCCAAGTATAACTTTCTAAGCTCAATGCAAAACTTATGCCGATCAAAACACCAACTAAAAAAAGATAACAAGAAAACCCAAAGAAATCCAAATGAGAAATGCAATAATTTTTAATAGTCTGAAATCATGAGCAATAAAGATGACTATCACAAGTAATGATTAATTCAAGAATCAGTTAATATTATCTTAAGGAAGATTATGACATCTTAATGAATGTAAATTAATTCATACTAATTGGAGTCATTAACTATTTACAATTTAGAGGTAAAGAGTTGGTATTTCAAACAACGAATTAAATGCCAAGTATAATATGCAAATATTAATATTATAAGAAAATATTCATAAATTGCATAAAATCAATGTCAGGAAAAATAATTGAAATAATACACATTTGTGTAAGCGCATTAGCAGCTATAGTCAAAGTGTATATAATTTTTAAAAATAGTGTTAATGCCAAAATAGGCCATTATGTGTATATATGTAATAATATATACATTAAGCAATAATTTTGAAATAAAGTTAATATATAATTAAAATACATTTAAAAATTTTGCGCTTAAGCAGCAGATTAAATTTAAATGTAAATATAATAAATAATTTAATTCCTTTACAATACTCAGCAAATAAGAGAAAGATGAAAATACCAACAATGATATTAATATTTAGAAGGATTACTTATAAAGTTATTGTCACAAATATCATTTAAGTAAAATTCACCGATTAGTAAAATCATGTTAAAATACTTACACAGAAGAGAAATGACGTAGATATCACTAATGCCTAAAACAATGAGATAGTTTTTTTTTTAATCCATTTATCGAGTAAATTCAGCAACACAAGATAAGAATTGCAAGAAATAAACCAAAATACTATTGAAATAAAAAGGAATGCATGAAGGAAAAATAGAGTTAAAAATGTTGAAACCCAGTACAGTTCTCATCAGGAAACTAGCTGTACTGTCAACATGAGATGCAAGATTTCGAATATTGTATAGCTAGTTCAGCAAATATACAATACTAGTTCCAATCTTGCATAAAAAAAAATAGAAAGATAAAAGGAAAATGGCTGATAAAACAACTTAACCAAAATGAAAAATGATATTCGTGAAAGACGAGGGCCACATGCAATTCAAATCCAAATCGAATAAAAGTCCAGGCGGTTGCCAAACGAACTAACTGAAAAGAAATGTTTAAAAGTAGAGAATCGATTAATCGAAATAATTTCTGAAATGAAATAAATGTAAGCATGAAGTGATATTTATTGTGCTTAATATTTAAAAGCTGAAATCACAAATAAAGAATATTCTAGAGGGAAATTTAAGTATAATGCAGAACAATACGATTGTCACTGTATGGCATACGTTCGACACAACGTATGAGCGCGCCATCTAACGTGGAAAAAATAAGTTACTATTAATTGATGTAAGAAAAAGTGTACGATTAGAGGTTCAATTTACATGAGTGTCAATTTAGATTCTTAAGCTAACAGAAGAAAAGACCAACAAGTGATTATAATTTTTAAAAATAGTGTTAATGCCAAAATAGGCCATTATGTGTATATATGTAATAATAATATATATATATATTCTACAGATTTTTACTAATTTTTTTAAGAAGGTAACATTTTCTCTAAAAAGAATTTAGTTCAATAACAAAAATAGGGACGATTTAAAATTGAAAAATAGGCCTTAGTGCAATTTATTGCTGTCATGTGTATTTGCATAAACAGTAAATTTAAAATATTATTTAAAAAAAAAATAAATAAAAATATGGCAAATATCATCCCTTAAATGCAGTGTTTAATTCCTCCTGCAAATAATTAACATGTTTTAAATCCTATGCACCAAATTATATAACTACAGACATTTGTTTATTAATTTGATTATATTTGAAATGTATCAGAAAATGAAAGTATGAACTTAAAGAAATAATCAGATTGTGATTATTCTTTTTTAATCATTCTAAATTTACACAAGTATAAAGCTAAATTAATAATAACAACCAACCTTGAGTTTAATTATATGATACTTTTCTTTTAAATCCGTAATTTTTAGTTGGAAACGCACCTGCTCGCAAATTATAAAATTTCTACGTAAGTAGTCTTGGATTTAATTAAATATTATTTTCCTTAAAAGCTGGCAACAAATTTTATTTCCCAAAATCGGTTAATAATTTGAGAAAAAAAAATCAGCCACAAAGGAAAATCTAATCTTCAAACTTAAAACATCTACATCTTTGGTCGAGAATTAAAAAATATATATATATTTATCGAAACCCATAACTTTAAAAGAGGAGCTTATTAAATCATTCAATACGAATATTTAAAATATTTTTATAACAAAATTCTCATCACGGATATAAATTGATTAAAAGATTTATTTTGAATCTTTAGCTATCGGTGGATTCACCCAAATCTCTGAATACTTGTAAAGTTTAATTTTTAACTTTTTGATATGATTTTTAAACTATTTCATAAACCGTATATGCATAAAAAAATAAGTAATTCTGTATTTCAAAAGCAACTTTTCAAGTGTAAACTTCACTGTATTTATTTATATATTTATTTATTGTCTTATACAGAAAAAAGAGATACTAATATTACAATTGATATAAGCATATTGAATAAAATAATTACAAAATTTTTCACAAATTAAAGCAGTTATAATAATAATAAAATAAATATCTTTTTTAGACTTCGGTGACATTTAATAATGTATAAGGTGGAAATTCTGTATCTAAATTTTTGGCAGGATGCAATAATTTTATTCTTTACGGTAGTCAAGTAATAGAAGTGAAAACATTATTGCATTGTAGAAAATTTTCTACATTTTCCTTTTTGTTTAATGGGTCGTATGGTACGAGGTGAAGTTGGAAGTTATAAATTAAAATTTATTCTATTTTATTCTATTTATTTATTTATTTATGTTTAAGAATTCTTTGAAATATATTCCTTCAATAATTTCGTTCTAACTTAATGTGATTTCAGGAGGCTACTTTAAACAATTCTGTTTTTTAGTTAGAAGAATGCAATTCAAAATCAGTAGTACAGTCGGTAACAAAAGAGTCTGAACACTAGCAAAAATTCCTATGTAAAAAATGTACGCTTTATAGAGTTTTGTTAAATAAATCCTTGTCGAATCCTGTTCTTAGACTAAGAACGTGATTCCACAAGGATTTATTTAACAAAACAGTATTAAGTGTACTTTTTTTACATAGGAATTTTTGCTAGTGTTCGGATACTTTTGTTACCGACTGTATATTTTATACCAAGTTTTTTAGATTTGTTATCGACACACCTGATTTGCTCTTAAATTTTTGTTTAATGATTATTTGGTGGCTGCAGTGCTACTTTATGAGTATATATATTTTCAGTAGCTAGTCATATGTTAAAGACGATACTGTATTTATTTGCCTTTTAGAATTAAATAGGGAATTTTTTAATAAAATAAGACAAAATTTATAAACTGAAAATTCCAACAATGGCCAATGAGCTAAAGTTTAGATATTTTCCAAGAGTTTAAATTTCATAAGGGTTTTTACACATGACGTGTAAGAAATTTGAAAATCCAATTATATTAATCAAGCTCTTTTTGTGAAAAAAAAAAAAAAAAAAAAACTTATACGCTTGTAACCCTAACATATTTTTGCTTATTTACTAAGATTTGTGATATTACCAAGGGATTTCTCATTAAAAGGAACTTTTGGAAATTGGTTGAAGTATTGGATCTCCAAATTAATTATGCGGTAAGTGAAAAATCCGTTATGAAATTTGAACTCTTTTGAAAATATCTAAAATCCATCTCGTTTCTTTTGCCGACAATTTGTTTAATTTTTACAATTGAACTTTTGACATAATTCGCGCAATATATCTAGCTTTTAACCTCTGTAATTAAACTTTTTCTAGTATTCGCACATGCTCAGTGAAAACGTCTCTCATAAAAACGCTCATTTGTCATGAGATATTTAATATATTAGTATTCGGATTGCAGTTTATTGAATCAGAAGTGTTTTTTAAATGTATCTAAAAGTGGAAATAATTTTAGTTTAAAGCAATACATATTATAAATTTAAAAATGCTGATTTTTTTTCTTTTTGAATTTTATAATAATTGCTTTTATCTCCGTTATTTAATGTGCAATCGTCACACAAATTGTACTGGGTCTGTATTAACGTTTTATGATAATTTTGTTTACTCGTTGTCATCAAAACATCGCAAATACAACATTTTTTTTTTTTTTTTTTTTTTTTTTTTTTTTAAAGTAATATAATCAAAATAAAATAAAATAAGAGACAATAAGCAAAACAAATTTAATTATGTCAATTTGGAGAATATATATATATATATAATACATATTTAAGTACACTAAAAGCTTGATTCATAAAATAATAATAAGTGATCAACAAGTATTCATTCCATTTATTTGTGAATAATTCCATTGCACTTAACTTCTTTCCATAAGTGCTAAGATCTGGATTTCGTTTTTTTTTTTATTATTATTCAAGTATTTACTATTTATTAAATTTTATAAAATATATTATAGATGTAAGCATTTCCTGAAAAAAAAGTGTTAAAAAAAAAAAAAAAAAAAAAAAAAAAATGTATAAAGAGAAAATTATTCTTAATAAATGAGTAATTTGATGGTTTTAAGTTTTTTATCATTAAAAATATTGATTATGTTCACTCATAATTTTTTTTTTATTATTTTTATCACTATTTTAAGTAAGCGATATTTGACTGTCAGTTAATTCACATTTTGGATAAATGCCCAAAAACTTTGAATCAGAAAAAAATTGTAAAAATAAAAACATTCTAAAATTTTATGTATTTCGCGAAAAGTTAGATGCACGTTCAATAAAAAACAATGTTATTTTTTCATAATGATTTATTTAAAGAAACAATGAAGGAAGCTAGTTATTTTTCTTTAATTACAGACATTGGTTTGCATATTTTGCGTTACTTTTTAACTGTGTTTGTTAACATAATATAAAGAAATAAAACTAATCTAATATTGTACGGAAAAGCGCAAATATTTTCAATAAATCAAAAATTTATTAGTATATTATTCGCATCCCTATAATAAAGAAGCGAACTCTAAAGCAGTGTAGTGTAATGGGGTACAGTAGATCAATGTACTGTTGTTGAGTTATAGAGCGACTGTTTATAATTTTATATAATGTTAACAGCTATTTACGAGAAAAATAAATAAATAAACACTTGACTTTATAGATATATTTTGCAAAGGAAATAGAGAAATGTTTAAGCAGAATGTTGAACAATACAGTCTGTTAAGAAATTATAAGACCACTTTAATTTTGTAAATTATAAGAAAAATAAAGATTCTAATCATAATTTAAATACATACAATAACATATTGCTCTGTATTTTTTCATAATTAGTTTGCAATAACTTGGTATAATGCAATAAATGTTTAATTAAAATATATATTAGAAATAAGTGAAAAATAACCTGTTAATAAAATATAAGACCACTTGTCAAAAAAAACAAAATTGTATAAAATATTAATATGATATTGGTCCTCCATTTTTCCTGATGACTAGAAACACTCTGTTTTTCATTGAAGTAACCAGGGGGTTAAGTTCAGTTATAGAAATATTATACCATTCTTATACAATGGCTACTTCTAGTTCATTGGCAGGTGAAAATTGTTTATTATTAGCATAAACTTTGCGAGATAATATACCCCATAGGTTTTCCATGGGGTTCAAGTCTAGACTTCGACTTGGTCACGGCAAAACATTAATTTTTACTTTCCGAACACTATAGTGAGGAAAGTATTGTAATCATGTCAAAAATCCGAATTCGAGATTTTGATGTTTCTATACGTTTCGAGGTCCCTTGAGTCCGTTTTAACTATTTTTACGATGATGTATGTATGTGTGTATGTGTGTATGTATGTGTGTATGTATGTATGTATGTGTGTGTGTATGTCTGTGAGTGAACACGCTAGCGTCTAAACGCTTTGTTCGAATAAGCTGAAAGTTGGTGCGTACATTGTAAGTCACCATAGTACGAACTCTATAGATTTTGGTGAATTTAGCACTTATAGTTTTTTTACAGGGACACACTGAAAAATTCTTTATCATTATGGTCTATGGGACCAAAGTCTTAAAAGTGCGATAGCATCTAAACGCCTTCTTCAATTGAGCAAAAAATTTATACACATATTATAGGTCACAGTTAATCAATCTGTATAGAGTTTGGAGAATCTGGCACTTACCGTTTTTTACAGGGACACAAAGAAAAATTCTTTACCATTATGGCCTATGGGGCTAAATTTTTAAAAGTGCGATAGCGTCTAAACGCTAATTTAATCTGAACAAAAAATTTTTACACATGTTATAGGTCACAGTTGCACGAACTGTATAGATTTTGGTGAATTTAGCACTTACAGTTTTTTTACAGGGACACAAAGAAAAATTCTTTATCATTATGGCCTGTGGGACAAAATTTTTACTTTCTTCTGTATTCAATAGAAGAAAGTATTGGATTCGTAAAAATTTTCGACCTCGGATTTTGATGGATTTACACATTTTCAGAGCTGTAGAACACGATTTGACCATTTTTAGAAAATGTCTGTCTGTTTGTCTGTCAGTCTCTGCGTGTGTGACAAACTTTTGTGGCAACTGTATCTCAGGAACTACTTCATAAAATTTCATACAAATTGGTATATAGTTGCACCATGACATAAATTAGTGCCTATCAACTTTTGGTAAAAATTGTCTTACAGGTTGCGTTGCTATCCCGCTTTTTCTAAATTTTTAACATGGTAGTATAGTACAAAATTTTGTATAAATGTGCATAAAGAGAATTATTTTTTAATAATCATTATGAAATTTACCAGAATTATTTGTAACAGAGATAGGCAACTGGGAAATTTTTTTTTTGTATGAATAGAAGCCTCGCCTCTCCCCCGGGGGGAATTCCCCCCTCCAGGGGAGTAAATTTTCATGATGGGTATCTTCCAAAAGAGCTCGCCAGTACCTTTTAAACGAATGGTTGAACCATAGATCTGCGATAATTTAAAACGAAATTATAGATTTTTTTAAATGTAATATTGACAATAAAATTGACGTTTTTTGGATATTTAGTGTTATATTACTTCTCTAATATGGAAATCATCTGCATTATCATGGAAGATAATTTTTTTAAATAATAATTTTAATAAATTATTTTTACTGAGTGAAGTTGTATGGGAAAATATAGAAGAAAGTCATGTGGTGGCCACAACATACTAGTTAAAAGTGCGATAGCATCTAATTAGATGCTATAGCACTTTTAAAACATAAATTTTCACATAACTTACACATCTTACACATAAATTTTCAGCTCAATTGCATAAAGCGTTTATAAACGCCTTTTTCAATTGTGCTGAAAATTTATATGAATATTATAAATCACTGTTGCTCTAACTATAAGCATTTTGGTGAATTATAGGTTTTTTTACAGTTTTTTTTTTTTTTTTTTTTATAGGTTTTTTTATAGGTTTTTTTTACAGGGACACAACGAAAGTTCTGTATCATTATGATCTATGGGCTCAAAGTTCAGTAGCATTAAATAAAATATTGTGTAATATATGGAGAAAAATACTCAAATACTTTATTATGGTTTTATCTCTTTTGTTTGTTTAACAACTCCTCTTTCTTTACTTTATCTACAAAACTGTTAATTACTCAATGTTCGGAAAGTCGAGTGGAGTCACTCCAGATTTTTTTTTCTTTTTTAAACCACTCCTGTGTGGATTTAGATGTATGACAAGCAGCATTGTCCCGTTGAAACACCCAGTTAGCACAGCCCAATAAAGGTCCAAACGGTTTCATACGATCATATAGCATAAACTAATATTGTGTAGAGTTCATATGACCTGAAATCCGCTGTAAATCACACAACCCCTCATAACTGAAAGCTCCCCAAATCATTTCTGATTCTCCACCCATTTGTCGACTGAAGCATTCTTTTGGTTTCTTCATCAAGTCATGCCAATAGTGTTTGTAACCATCTGGACCATCAAAGTTAAATTTCTTTTCATTAGAAAATATAATTTGTTTCCACACATCATTCCATGACATGGCATTTTTAACCCATTTTAATATTTCTTCTCGATGGCATTTCAATAACTTTGTTTTTTCTTCAATTTCATAAATTTCGTATTAATATTTAATTTAAGACTCTTCCAGACTGTTACATGTGAAGTTTTCTTGCTGAAACGTTTCGAAATTTCACGAGTTGAAAGACCTTTTTTAGTTGACAGTTGAAAAACTTGTCTATTATCACGTGCTGTCAAAATATTTTTTATACCAGATCATTTTATTTTGTTTGAATAATTTTTTCTAATTATGGCATTATGAATGGCAGTTTTAGAACGGTTCATTAACCTCGCAATATCTCTTTCAGATTTACCAGAATCTGTATAAAATAAAATTTTCTCACTTCGCACTCCGATATTTCTTTACCTCGAGGCGTCGTCAAATTAATCGTGTATAACACATTCAAAACCCAAGCATTTGCTTCTTAGGTAATGTTTTTACGAAATACTGACGCATGCCATTTTTATTGAGTTTGACGTCATGCATAATATGCTAATTTTCTCAGGTGGTCTTATAATTTCTTAACAGTCACAGTCTTTAATTTTTAGAAAAGTTTTAATGAAATTTAATTTAATTTTAAAAGTTGGAATTAGTATAAGCTGCGTTTTCCTATCAATTTTAAATACGCAACTAAAAATTTACATATTATGCTCTCTTCTTCAGAAATGCACCAATACGCTTGTGGTTTTATAATTTCTTAATGCACTTTAATAATAGTCATAATATTTACCAATAGCAAGTTTTGGCAAGTTTTATGCCAAATAATCCATCATATAGCTACTATACGTTATCAGATATAAAAGCAAGCGTTAGTTCTATGCACGTTGAATGGAGGAAGCTTTCTGAGCAACTGTTTACCGCAATATGAGAAATTTTCTCGCACATATATTAAAAAGTATTTATGTAGACTGCAACTCTCTGAATTGCTCTTTTCTCTCGAAACGAACCCATGCATCCAAGTTCTTGCTGAAAAACAGTACATAAAATTATCAGCATTTAACCTCTCAATATTTTATTATGTAAAAATACATGGATTATAATGATCTAAACCACAGATAGTCAATGGGAACGAAATTTTGCAATAACCCAATAATATTTAACAACTGTTTGATGGTAAAATCTTAAAACATTATAATAAGTGTGCCATGAAAATTCGATGGAAAACGTAACCGCTTTTTACTTCCTTTTACTCTTATATATGGTAGAGTGAGTATTGCTTTTGAGGAAAATCTTCGAAAAGGAGTTTTTGTTATACATACTTGTTCTGAGGTTCCCTGATCCGAAAATCATGTATTTTAGCGTTTGGTCTCTGTGTGTGTTATCGGTAAATCTCAAGAACATATAGCAGCAGGAAATCCAAACTCGGTATTTCAAATTTGTATCATATAGAGATTTGTATCATACTACAATTAACTTTTCGTTGAGATCAAGCAAATGTTTGGTGTACAGGGACATCCAAAAGAATTCAAATACATCACGACTATGGGGGAAATTGCAAGTAAGTAGAGATTAACATCTTTGGCTACATTAAACGAAATGTAATGAATATGCACACTCTATAGGTATGGAAGTATGCTTCATGCATAATAAGGTATGAAAATCATTTATTGTTCGTTTACAGGGCTACACAAAAGAACTATTATATAGTGAGATAATACGTGGAAATTAATGGAAGCGCGTTTCAGGCTGTGCTATTTGTTATTAATATAAGATTATATTTAAGTTCACAATGTGTTGTGTACATAAATTTTTGAAGATGTACAAGGCTGTACAAATTGAAGATGTACAAATTAATCGAAAACGTTCTTTTCTCTTGAATGTAATTAGTGGAAGTGCCTTTCTATAATACTTGACCATGTTCAGGAAAACTGCTCAGAACTTAAAATTAATTCCACATATCCATGTGGTAAATAATGTATATTTTAAACTAAATAGTTAGCGTTTTTCTTTTGTTTATTTACACGTTTTGATGTTTATTGAATATTTAAGTTATGCTTTTAACGTTTAATCTTTGTCTATGACTTTTATCAGAATAACTTAAAAACAAATAAATTCAAGCAATTCAAGTGCATTTTTTGCGAATATAAGGTTATTACTTGGGGAAAAAATATCGGAATTGGTGAAATTCAATGATATGTGCTGATGAAAGTTGTTTGAATAATTTGGAATGGGCTTTAAAATTTAATAATAGGTTTTGAGTGATCTTTGAATGTATGTATAATATTGAAATGGAGGTTGAGAGGATAATAGCCCCCATTGTAGAGAACTATTTTTCAAATGAAATTTTCGGATGAATATTTTAAATTGTTTTTAACGAAAGTTTATATAACAGTATTCGTTATCGTATTCCTCAATGTCTAGTCTGTCTTTATGTTATTGAATTTCAGGGTAACAGAAAGTCACGTGAGTATTAGTTTATTTTTTATTTCTTATTTAATATTGATAATATTAACAAAGGCATATTAGGTAGTTTATAAAGCAGCGTATATTATCAGATTATTATAAATATATAATATTATTTTAAAAATAGAGTATTTTAAGATACTATTTTTAAGAGTATTACAGATTTTAATTTTTTATAGCATTTTACGAGTATACATGAAAACGTCAAGAAATATTCTTTATATACTAAAATTTTTCGAATTATAAATTTAAATATAACATTATATACCTTATATTTTATAATAAATAATTTCTACAGTATGATACTAAAGTTTGCTGTATAGTAACTTCAAAGAACTCATTTTAGATTTTTCAAAATTTCCGAAAGTACAAACAATTCGATATAAACACTGTGTTTTCGTCAAAATATTATTCTATTCTTTAACTTTACATTAAATTTAATTCAGAAATACTTAATAATTAGAAAATAGGAATTTAAATTTGTATCAGAAAAACTTTCTATTAAATATACTGGACATGAATATATATATAACTTCTTAAATCTCACGAGAGTTATATCCAGAATAGTTTTGGTTACTTTTATAATATAACGATCCTGTTATGAAGTTAATGTAGCGTTGTGAGAGATTCTTGGGTACAACTTGAACTGATTTATATCATCATTTCAGGAGTCGGTAAACGTGATATTTCGACAACTTCAAACTTCGTACTCGAGTGTACTAGAGAAAGTTTTCATTACACGGATGTTATAATATAATTTAATAGAAATACAACCACTTTTTTTTAAAATATTTAAAATTGTAAATTTTATTTATTTTTAAACATTAAATTGAAAAAGAATGTCATTTATATCTGTAATAATTTTAATTTTTCAACTTAATAAATTTAAAATGCATAATGTGGAGTGGCAATTATTTTACTTTATCTTATCCTCGTATTTATATAAAAATAGATTATAATAGTTTAAAATGTGGAACTGACTCATTATATTTGAACATTTCCAAATTAACTGAAAATACTAAAATATTGTTTTTTAAACAGTTTTAATTTACAGATATTATTATATTTTCTTCTAGAGGATCAGAGGTTATCTTGTTCGGTTAAACATTTATCTGTCCTTGTATATTGACTGTAAATTTTATACGTATCACATATTGTGCTTCAATTATTAAGTAATACAAATTGAAGTGCACTTCAAACTTTTTCGAACAATTGCCCTAAAGATATGAAATATTTTGCGTGATGTTATGTAATATATTCTTGAATGATTATTAATATTTTACATCATTATAATATATATATATATATATATATATATATGTGTGTGTGTGTGTGTGTGTGTGTGTGTGTGTATTGAAAGCCTTTTCAAACATTGAATAGATGAAACCAAGAAACATTGAATAAGATGAAACCAGAAAAAATATTACGAATATCAAGCAACCTTAAAATGAAACATGCAAATCCATTGCTTTTTCAACGATCTAGAACGAATATTGCATGTAAATTAGGTGTTATTTTTGTCTTGTTGTATGAAAATTGCTGAACATTTACAACAAGCTATACCCTATAACACCCCAAAAAAAAGAATTATTTTAAACTGAAAGAATATATATATATATATATATATATATATATATATATATATATATATCATGCTTTTGTGCATATGAAAATATATTTGATAACTTCATTATGTTTATCCTAGTCTAAATTAATTGATATGTTCGAATGAGAAATGTCGCCTATTGACGTATTGTATTTACACATAAATCCTTGTCTCCGAAATTTTTCTCCAAATTTTTTCTAGAAATTTTTTCTAGAAAAATTCTAGTAATAGAGATCTTTGAATGTTCAGTTTGGATTTTTTGCTTAAGTCAGTTTTTCATTCATGTCGATAACATATTAATCCCTTAAATGCCCAGGACGTGTATATGCGTCTTTCCGAAGTAAGATATTTTGTATTTTACTGCTAATTTTGTATTAACTGTAATTACTGGCACGGTTTGACAATGCATTAAAATAACCTGGAACGTAATCTCCACAGTGTTTTCAAAAGATTTACTCATTTCAGAGGTGAAATAAAGCTGTGGCACTTAGAAGCGAATCTCATAATTTTTTATCGGCAGGTAAGGGGTTAAAAGACATAAAGTCACGTAGATCAGATAATAAAATCTGCTTTCCTGCACTGTAAAAAAAAAAAAAAAAGTAAAATCACGGTATTTGACCCTATAATTTTACGGGAAATGACCGTTTTGCTAGCTAAACGGTCGTAGCCCGTAAATTGATGTTTCGAAAGTATAATTATTTGAATTTTTATGAAAAAAAAGCCTTTAATCTACGCAAATTGCACTTATCTTTCACCAAACTATTCTCTTATGAGAAAATCTCTTCAAATGCTATCATTTCAGAGACATCAAGAGAGAATTCCATTTTCAAACTGAAACTATGATTGTTATTTATACTAATTGAATGTGTTTAATTATGCATGCTTGACACATAGATACATCCATTGGTTTTAATAAGCTATTTTTTTCTTAATTTAATTTTAAAAAAAAATCCATCTGACTGAAACTGAGTAATTGATCATGATGAAATTGATTTTCTTTGTCTATTAACACGAAAACATTAAAAAAGAAAGCTGAAATGGTTTCTTGATTTGAAGCCAGATTTCTAAAACACAAACTACAACCTAATAATTGTTTTCTCCGCTAAAAGTATTTTTTAAATTTTAGTTTTTCTTTTTTTTTTAAGCATACAGCTTTCTAATTGCTCTTAACCCTTTAGTTAAGCCTTAGAAAACTGAAAATTTTAATGTTGTTTCCACAATGCATTTGTTACAATATGCTAAACTAAAGTTTATTTCAGTATGAAATGAATATGTAATTAACCATTTGAAGGTAAGTCTTATGATTGTTATGTATGATCTTCACTGTTAAAAAACAAACCTGTTTTATCAGAATATGGCCATCAGATACGTACATTACATCATATATAGCAGGTTCTACTCTCGAAAGACTTCAGTACTTTCTTCATTCAATGGATTTGTATTTTGGGAATAAGGCCGATTGACTGCTATAGGTCCTAGGCCAGAGGGAGAGTGCACTCCATGGGGGTCTTTCTAAAGATTCCTAGCCCGTATTTACTCAAGTTTCGAAGAAAACCACAAAAAACTCCGAACGGCTAGGCTGACGATCGCGACCTGGGATCAAACCCGCCACCTTATATCTACCAGCTTTGAGCGCAGAACCGCTCGGCCGCTGGTGGGCTCCCTTTAATGAAATACAGCTTAAAAAAAAAACACTCTTCTGCTATTCTAAAAAGTGCAAATACGCCTAACACTTCATAAACACAGTTTGAAATCGGCCTTATAGTGAAAACCTGTTTGGATGAATAAGAATTAGGCTCTAGTTATTTCTTCTTTGCACCCACTATTGAAACTATAAAGATCGAAAACCATGAAAAAAATCGTATTAATTGGAGATACAAATTCTGTGTATTTATGTAGAATATTTATTATTATTATTCAAAGTTTATTCTGCGTCTCGGTTAATTTTCAGAGATCTCACATAGTTTTCAAAAGTTTCATTTTGTTTTTGAAAAAGGGTGAGAAATTCTCACCCATTATTTAACTCTAATGAGAATCTTGAAATAAGACTACCTCTTTCGTGCTAGTGTTTACAAATAAAAAAGGCCCACAAGCGGCTGAGCTGTTCTGCGTTCAAAGCTGGTACACGTGAGGTGCCGGGATCGATCACAGGTCGCGCTCGTCGGCCTAGCCGTTCGGATTTTTCCGTGGTTTCCTCGTGAACTTGTGTAAATACGCTCTAGGACCCCTCAGAAAGACTCCTCGGAGGGCACTCTTACTGAGGCCTAGGACCTACAGCAGTCAATCGGCCGTATTCCCAAATCCAATCCAGTCCGTTTACAAATAAATATGATTTCAAAAAATAGTTAGATTTTCTTTCACAAAATTCAGTATCGTAGTCACTATAGAAGAAAAAAAAAAAGCTTTTGTTTTTTCAATATGAGAATTGACTGACTTCTTAATTTTGCCAAACATAGCAAATTTATATTTTAAAATAGTCTTATAATAAAATAATTTTTATGCATAGTTTGAACGTTAACAATTTAATCACTGTAAAAAAAAATTCTGTAAAAATAAAGCACTTTTTTTAACATAAATACAGCATAGGTTGCTGTAAATTTATATAGCTAGTACTTCACATTGATGATTTGTTACTTCACATTGTGCTGTAAATCGGTTTAAAATTTTTTCCAGAAGTCTTTTGGTGCGTATGACAAGATTTTTCAACTAGTCAGTTCTGATGTTGACTTTTTCTGTTTTTGTAAAGAAGCGTGTCTATGATCCCAACGGCGCGGTTGGAAAAGCGTGGCTTTTAACACAGGCGATTGTGAGTTCGAATTCCGGTCTACCCAAGACGGTTTGTTTCACATGAAAATTAATAAATTAGTTTTTTCGTGTAAAAAAATAAATAAGTTTTTTAGCGTTGTGGATTTCTCCCTGCACGCAAGTGAAATAATTGCAAGAAACTTTTTTAAAGCGTTCGAGAAACTCAAACTCAAATTTACTCAAATTTAAATTTACGGTCAATGCTACTTTTTTTGCAGGTTGGTTGTATGTTTCATCACAACGTAAAATTACTGGCGATACATCATTCATCGTCTAAATATATTTTTACGGGCTTTCACTGGAATCTCTGCTGCTGAGCTTTGCCCGTAATTTTACTGCAGCATTTTTTACAGTGGGATTCAGAGGACCTCAAAAGTAGTAATTTCAACAAGCATTCAATTTAATAATTAGATCTCAAAACAATATTTCCTTTATCGTAAATAACTAAAAAAAAATGTAGAAAGCAATTTAACTCGTATAAATTCGAAATTGGATTGTTTGAGTCATTAAAATTATTATTTGTCATGCATTATTGTAAAAATAAATAAATAAATAAATAAAAATTAAAAGCTATATATCTCCGTTTTCCACATGGTTGAAAAATAAATGTTATTTTTATACAAATAAGTATGTGCTGATAACACAGATATTTTATGAATATCTTCATAAATATTTTAATTATAATTGATATTTTTAAGCATTTTGTTTTTTTAAGTTTTAACTATAAAAAGCAAGAAAATGACATTATACGGTTAGTAAAATATGCATTTGTAGACCCAATGAGGATACAAAAAGCAACATTCAGTTACATTTTGAACATTATCCAACACATTTTACTTAAAGTAAGTAGTACTTTTTGAAAGTATAACCCGTCCATAAATTTGAAAAGGGCTTGAAAGTAAATTTGCAGTTTCCTTATTTCATACAACATTACCTTCGTAACATACTACCACGATGGGAAAGGGCATTTTATGAAAAAGATTTTGAATATTCTACTACTGTAGAAGTTATCTTTATTATGAAACTACTTCTTCTTTTTAAAACCTTCCAAGATATATTTAGATTAAATCTGTACTGGTAAGTATAAAGGATTTAAGTCCATATTCTTGATTTTTCAGGAGACGAAAAATAAAATTTAACTAGCTAAAAATAAATCAGAAGAATCGATTAGGAAAAGGGTATTTCGTTGATTTGAACCCTTTATACCATTCAGTGGTTGTCAACCTTCATTTAATAACGGGAAAAATTGAATTAAATATTTTATACCATACATGAATGGTAAATTTCTGAATTGGTCCTTTTTTTACCAATAGATTTTCTCAAAGACTAAATGACATAGAATTAAATCCTTTATACCAATCGACAGAGAATTTTTTTCTGAATCTGACTATGTACTTAACTCAAAATCGACATTTTTGGACTTAAATCCTTTATACTTATCAGTACAGAAATATATAGTGCAGTTTTTCAGTAATACACAAACTAAATAATATTTCCTAGGTGACACCTTTACAATTTGAAACAGTAAAATTTCTTTAAATGTTATTCATTTTAAGAGGACAAAAACTAGAGTTTTAAAGAAATTTTATATGGAGAAGAGAAAATAATACAAAATAATGTCCAAACAAAAAAAGCTCCACGTGAAGTCTTAATCATTTTAAATATTTTTTTTTTTTTTTTTTTTTTTTTGTACAGAACTTTTCTTGTATAATACAAAAGACATATGTATGTTTAATTTTTATATCTCATTTTCAGTATTAGTTACAAACAAAATAATGCAAAATTATGATTTTTTTGTGAATTTCTGTCTTGCGTTGAATTTGAGGGTTCGTAATAAATGTAAAAATGTCTTGATTTAGAAACTAACATGCATTTTTATAAAAAAGTATTCCCATAACCATACAAATGTCTAAAAGCCTTGGACAGAAACAATTTCCCTTGGAATATTATAAGTAACTGGTTGAATTTTGCTCACCTTCAATCCCTCTCCCCCCCACCTTACAAAAAAAAAAAAAAAAAAAAAAAAAAAAAGGTTTAAAATTTTGTGAAATAATTTAAAAATTATTTACTAAACTGTAGAATGATATCATTTTAAAAGTGTTGTAATAATTCATATATTTGCAATAACTATCTAGATATTTTCATTTGCATTGACTTTAAGAATTTTAATCAGATCTTGTCCTCTTATTATATATAATTTTAATTTTACACAAAAAACACATTTAAAAGTTAAACTCTTTTAAAATTTACTTTTGACTTGACATATGAAATATGTTTCAATAAATTATAACATATATCAAACCAAAATTCGAATTAATATATGTATATATTATGTTCGATTTGAGTTAAATTTAATTGTTTATATTGTCTCATTTGTATTTCACTTGCATGAAATGATTTAATATTTTTAATATATTGTATTTTAAATTTTTCGCTTTAAATGTTTTACTTTTGAAAAAAAAAAAAAAAAATAATAATAATAATAATATTTTCAACTTTTCAAAATCGAATATAGATAATGAATCATGTGTTGGAACTCTTGATTGCTAAGCATTTATATTTTTTAAATTGAACTTTAAATGATCCATTACTAATTATATTATTATAAGCTAATTAGACAGAAAGAATAAACACTTTATCTTTCAGCCAACTTGTTAACGAATAAAAGAATGAATATTCATGAATGTCTAGCAATGCATTTTTTGCATTATTAAATTCAAATTATAGTTCCAAAAATATTTAAAATCGCAAAATTATGATATTTTACCGCAATAAATTAATTAAACATAAACATAAACCTCTTAAAAATAATGTATTTATAAATTTCACAACTTTGCATTGAATATTAAACCGATTTTAAAGTATATGTTAACGATATATTTCATTAGCAAGAAATAGCGTGTTCTGCCAAATGGAAAATACCAATCAAAACATGTACTATAATAATTACGTGTTTAACATACATGATCTTTCAATAGAAACTTAATTATTCAACTTTAAATGCTTTGAGCTAAAGTGAGAATGATTGATTTAATTTTCAGCCTTCTTATTAACTAATAAAATGATCAATGTATAATAATATGAAAAAAAAATGCTTGTATTAATTATTATAATACCCTGTAAAATGTTTCATCAAAATATGTATATTTACTTTTCAAGTTTGTTCGAATGTGAATATTCCGTATGCATTGAGACCCTTTCACTAAAACTCCGAAGACGTAAAAAAAATTGCGTCTATAAATAAAATTGCGCAGTTTAGTTTCATAATTATTCACTGTTAGTTAGGCTGCGTTTTTTACCAAAAAATGAAATCACATTCTATGCAGAATGATGTTGAATTATCTATTAATATATTATAACTAAATGAAACCAAGTAAAAAATGTTTTTTTTTTTTTTTTTTTTTTTTTTTTCAATAAAACTGGGCTCTATTTATTTAATTATTTATTATTACTTTCCGAACACTATAGTGAGGAAAGTATTGTAATCATATCAAAAATCCGAATTGGAGATTTTGATGTATCTATACGTTTCGAGGTCCCCTGAGTCCGTTTTCACTATTTTTACGATGAACACGCTACCGTCTAAACGCTTTGTTCGAATAAGCTAAAAGTTGGTACGGATATTTTAAGTCACCATAGTACGAACCCTATAGATTTCGGTGAATCTAGCACTTTTAGTTTTTTCACAGGGACACCAGGAAAAATTCTTTATCATTACGGTCTATGGGACCAAAACCTTAAAAGTACGATAGCGTTTAAACGCTTTATTAATCTGAGCAAAAAATTTATACACATGTTATAGGTCACAGTTTCACCAAATGTATAGATTTTGGTGAATTTAGAGCTAATTGTTTTTTTTACAAAGACACAAAGAAAAATTCTTTATTATTATGGCCTATGGGACCAAATTTTTAAAAGTGCGATAGCATCTAAACGCCTTATTCAATTGAGCTGAAAATTTATATGAATATTATAAATCGCTGTTGCATTAAATATAAGCATTTTGGTGAATCTAGCATTTATAAGATTTTACAGGGACACAACGAAAAATTCTTTATCATTATGATCTATGGTCTCAATGTTCAGTAGCGTTAAATAAAATATCGTGTAATATATGGAGAAAAATACTCAAACACTCTATTATGGTTTTCTCTCTTTTGTTTGTTTAACATCTCCTCTTCTTTTACTTTATCTACAAAACTGTTAATTACTGAATGTTCGGAAAGTCGAGTGGAGTCACTCCAGATTTTTTTTTTTTTTTTTTTCATAATAGCAGAGTGCCCATTTTTTATAATTTATTACCGAACGCTTTTAGTCCTACCTTTTTTTCTACCAGAGTTTTTGCAGAATATTTCCATTTAATAAGTGACAATCATTAAATAAGTAGAGCAAAAAAATTCTCCAAAATTACTGGTTTGAGGAAAAGACCGGTATCCGCATATATGCTCCGCAATATATTATAAAAACTAGCAGCACTTTAATAGATTATTTAAAATTCAATTTTCTCATTATTTGTATTCGAATATATTCTGTGTTATAGAGGAAAAAAAAATAACAGGAAACTTGACTTTTACAAAACAATCTGTGTACTAATTATTAATGCAAACTGTCATAAAAAATTAAACGTTTAAAAGAAGTATTCGTAGTTTAAATTTCTTGAGAGTTTAAAAAACTGATGAAAAATCTCACGCGAAGTTTACAGTGATTTTATGACGCTAATTTATTGGGTAACATAATTTTATAAAAACAATATATCGAACTGTAATACAACGTTTTTTTTTTTTTTAAATATTGTACAAGAAAAAAAAAAAAAAAAAGATAAAATTTCTTTCAAAAATATTTTAGACATATATTTAAGTACTGATTAAAATAATTATGAGTAAATTTCAAATCTGAATAAAAAGAAGAAAAATAAGCGATTTCTGCTAATATTTTATTCGATAAATTTGAAAGCAGCTTTCGAGAGAATAGACCTTATTATTATTACTATTCTTATTATTATTATCATCATTGGGAATCAACAAAAACTAAACATAAAAATATCTAAAATTAAATTAAGGTCTGAATTAAACTTTTAGAAGTCCATCATGCTGAATAAATCTATTTATAAATATTTTTTTTCCCTTTCGAAACAGAAATGTATAAACTAATAAGCTAAAAATTTCCTTTTCTACAATTAAAAATATTTTTTAAGTCACACATATGCAAAGCTACTCTTTATCACATCATAGCCTCCTAAACTAGATGTCTGTCGCGTTGTTCGTAAACTTGGCAACAGTTCAAGTGGTAGACAGCGCCACCTGGTACAGATTGTGCCACTTTTTTATTCAACAGCCACAAAAAATTTTAAAAAATGGGATTTAATATTTGAAGTGTGAAAAATGTTGCCCTTTCAACATCCTCAAAATTTTTAATCAGCAAAACTTATCAAAATCCAGGTGTAAATGCTGGTACTTTTATTTCCCAAGCTTAATTGACGGCCGTGCAGTTCTGCAATCATAGCTGGTAGACGTGAGGTGTCAGGTTACATCGTAGGTCACGCTCATTGTCCTAACCGTTTGCAGTTTTCCGTGGTATTGTCCGAATTCTGCGTAAATACGGGCTAGGACCCTTCAGAAAACCCCAACAGAGGGCACTCTTCCTCAGGCTTATAACCCTCGTGCAATCAATCGTGCAATCAATTTCACAAGCGTTCTAAACGCTGAATCACTAGAAATTCTTTACTTTAACATATCTGATATATGATATCTGAATTGATATTTTCTGATAGAGATAGAGACAAAAATTTTAGCGATACCGGTTGATTAGATCTAATATCATTTTTGTGTGAGATTGATTGCTTGTTGCGTATAACAATGCATCATATTTTGACTCAAAAAAGTTTGTTTTGCATCGAAAAACGTCTTATTCTGTTATTCCATATTCCTTGATGTAAAAGTAAATATTCAAAGGATAATATTCCAGGTTTCTAAAAAAAATACGTTTTGGTGGATAATTGGACCGTTATCCTCTGAAACCTTGATGAAGGAATAAGTCTGCTTTAGTCCGTTTAGCATACAAATAGCTTTATCCATGTCGAAATAACTAGCAGAAGGAACCAATATATGTGATAAGTGATATCTTAACCGATATTTTACGGTAGAGATGGAGACAAAATTTTTAGCGATGCCAGTAATACATCTAATTACATTTTCATGTAATATTGTATGACAGGTTTATCATATTTTTTGTATCGTATATCGTATTTTAAGTAATAATACATGTCATATTTTATTTTATTTATGCATTGGAATTTCGAATAAAATATTCAGTTATAAAAACTTTTTTTGCACTGACAGCCGTCTGGAATGGAATAGCAGTCCATGGTTCAAAGCAGAAAAATTGTACTGCCAAGATCCATTGTGGGTATCATGTAAAATGTTTAAAAGGTATTTCGTATGTTTACTCAGTTGCCTTCGTCAAAAGAGAAATATTGTTGCAGCAAAATCAAAATTCACTACTAGTACTTCTTTTTCGTCTTTTTAGACGTCGAGCGAACCGAAAAATGAACTTTATGCTATCGAAATTTTACCACAATAATCAAGTAAACACTTTTGACAAGAATTAATTAGTGCGATAAAAAACTATTACAACAGCTTTCGAATTTGAATCTCAATTTTCCGCGCAAATTGAATTTTTTCAGCCTATCGAATATTTGCCAATTGCTCTGTTGGATGGTGTTTTTAAGCATATGAGAATATTGGATTGACAAAGATATTTAGGTTTGGTCTACTTTTAAAGCATACGACTGAAAATACATATAAATGTACACAACAGCAAATACATCGCGTCGTGAAGGAAATTTACAACGCGATGAATACTCTTCTCGGGCATTATTTATACAAAAAATGTATAGTCATTGCTGCTATCGATGCACACATCTTGAAAACCAAATATATTTCCAATTTTCAATTATCATAAATTGATTAACTCTCGTCATATCTAACTTCATTTTTAACCATCTTACGATCGTATGCTAATTTTATTATGAATATTTGGATGGCCAAGTTCACTTGGTCTTATTTTAAAGTCCATAGTGTAAATACAGTGATTTCTTTTCTGACGTATATATCTTATTTTTTTACCCGAAAATATCATGACTTACCAGTGAAAGTTAATATTCCTTGAGGTAAGAAAAATGCAATTGGAATTATCATCTGAACCAACTAACATTAAATTTGTATCAAAATCGTTCAAGATGTTTTCTAGAACATCAGGCTTCTGCCATATTTGTTCACGAGTTACACACACTGCTAGTTTTCCTGAAAAAGAATGTAAGTCCAATAAATTGTTCAGTTAAAAGAAATTCTAACTTTTTTTTTTTTTTAAGGTACCAGCGATTTACAAGAAAACCAAATGTCTAACATATTTATTCATATGGAGTATGAGTTACCAGGGAAAGCTAATTATAAGAGAATTTCGGGCGTAAATGTAATCCTAAAACACAAAACTTGTACAAAAACCATTTGAGTACTATAAATATTAAACGAAGTTTCTGCAACTTTTCTTCAGGCTGCCATATTGCCTAATATGAAGCCAAGTAACAAAGTTTGTTGACATTTAATGGAAGTGAAAATAGGTGTGTCATATGTTTTTACTTTAACTGTAATAATGTGTAGAATGTACAACGCATAGAAATAGACAGTTTCTACTCGACAATAACTAATAATGAATCTCCCCTTTTTATACTCTCGTTAGTGATTTTCGTAGAAGTTAGTTTTGCAACAGAAACCAATTCCAGAAGTTAGAACCAAAATTTGGCAGTCCTAAACAACTTAAACTCCAAATTTGGTCGTCAAGATACAAAATTTAACGTAAGGTCGCCAAGACTGCCACCAAGACTCATAATCACTTGATAGTGCGTGTTTGGAACGCATAACCATCCCATGCATAAAAAATCGATTAAGGTAGTTCAGGGCAGATTTCCGCATAGAAAAATGATTTCCCCTCCCGACCCCCAAGGGAGATATGGTAAAATTTTACAAAATCCCTTTGTTGTGTGTGTCTTGAGCACGCATAACCAATCTACATATCAAAAAATCGCTATACTGAGATAATTTTTAGCACAGTTACTCTTATAATCATATTTTTGCCCCGCCGAAAATCATGTTTACCTCCCCCCCCTCCCTCCTTAAAAATCCAAAATTCCAAAATCGCAGAAAATGATTTTTTTGTATTCAAGTCTAGTCTCCCAGTCTGCAATTTCTTCACCGTGAAGTAGTTTGGTGCCGAGTTATGCTTATAAAAGTGGTTTTTGTCTTCTCCCCCCCCGGGGGGTAGGGTGGTATTTCATAAAATTTCGTTTTAGTGAATAGTATTGTTATACAAAGCAGGAAGTGACTTGTACATTCGTACCTGTATTTGGACGATTATGTAATTGAGTTTTCGGTTTATATGGTCATTGATGTAACAAGTGTGTTAAAATGAAAGTATTACTTTCTGCTGTTAGGTAATTGTGATATAATTTTCGCGTTAATAATAGCAAATAATGTTCTTTTCTGACCAATTTAGACATTAGTTTCATGAGCACCAATTTGTATAGCGATATGTGATTTGAAACACCGTTGCTCTGTTTATGCGTGTAATATGAACCATGATCTGTTGTGTAAGATGGATCAGTTGTCCTGTAAGGTTGAAACAATGGAAGGTTGACACAGTTTGAAAATTGAGCTGGATCCAGAGACTCTCGGAGACGCAATCGATGGGAAATTAGGATGTATCGACGTCAACTGTCGGCGAAGTTTCATTTTAAGTAGGAATGATTTTGCGTCAGCATAGAGCTGCAACGGAGGGAAGCAATTGTTGGAGTGTAAATGGATACGAGCAGGTTTTGAAGTTTTGGTAAGTGAAGTGATTAGCAGGGATAACAGGGAGCGGTCCCCGCTCACCGCTCAAAGAAAAGTGTCGCGCGCTTCTAAGGGAACCTCTCCGTTTATAAGTGAAGTGATTGGAGGCGGTTGGGTTAATGCAGATAAATATCGAAGTAATTTTGTAGAGAGGGTGGTGGTGTTGATGAGGATAGGTCTTTACGCTAGCGCTAAGTTATTAAGTGGATTAGATAGTGGATATTTCTAATTTGGTGAGTAGTAGAGTATCGCAGTGTTGTAGATAGTGTAGTATTCAAGTGGAAGAATTGGTGGCCCAGCGAATCCTACCACCTAGATCAAGTTTCAGAAGTATAGAGATTACAACGAGAGCAGCGTCCATCCTTCTTCTGTTATCTCTACAGGGTGAGACTTAAATTCTATATTTCTCTAAATTTTTCATTTATTTAACTTATTGATTGAGTTCAGGGTAAAAGCTTCCCTCCTGACATTAAGTGCAAAATAAAATATTTTTTTATATTTTATATTCATGTCTCGTGCTCATCAGTTATCTTTTTAGTTATCTAATTAATTAAATAACATGGAGTCTGTAACCACAAAGACTTCACAGTCCAGGATAAAAAAAAGAGAGGTTTTGTTAATTCTCGGCGTGCATATGTCGCATACTCAAAATCTTGAGGCTAGAGAATAGGCTACAGAAGCAACGGTAATCAATCTATCACTACCCATTAAATATACCCATTACCCTATCTAATACTACCCATTTCGTCCATTAACTATTATTATTATTTTTTTTTCCTTGTCCAATCCTACTATTCAACAAGTGTGTGAGGAAACATGCTGGACAGTTTTTTTCACAATTCCAAGTGTGCCAGATTTTCGGGAAGGACCACTTCAGGAAAGACACTTATGGAACACTTGGTCCATAATACATGAACGTATATGTAATGTGGACCACCGACACATTAATAAAATAATTATTTCCTGCATTTATTAATAGAACCCAAAGTGATTTACCAAGCTTGAACCATGCAACTATACAATCGTAATGAGCAGTCAACAAATGAAACCTTTTTGTTTTAGTAATTTTAGTTTTATGACCAGTCTTGCTTAGTGCGTCCATATTACACAGATCTCCCCTATAATTATGCTAAATAATAACTACAGGTAACTCAATTTAGATGTTTCTAAATTTCTAAAAGTATAAATAATTTAATATATAAACACTGTGTTTTAGTAAACTATTATTATTTTCTTTAGCTTTACATTAAATTTAATTCTTAAGTACGTAACAGTTGGAAAATGGGAAACACAATTTTCAAAATAACTATCAATAACCAATTCTTTACATTCTTTGTACTTAATCTAAGAAATTAAATTTTTGTTCATTATTACGATATTAAAAGAATATTTTTTCAAAACTATGCTTTATTTATTTATTTATTTATTTTATAACAAATTCATTAAAGTCAATTTATATATATATTTTTTTAGTGCATATTGTGTTTTTAATTTTTGTATACGTAATATAATAATTATATAATATTATATATAATAATTATAAATATTATATAGTAATATAATAATTTACACTGTCAATATATATATACATATATTTATATAATTTATAGTTCAAAAATTTATATTTGAATCTTTATCTAAAACTAAGTGCAGCACAGTTTGCGGTAAATTAAGGTATTTTATTCTTTTGTGCCTTTCTATTAAAAGGTATTTCAATACATTTTAATCTCTAAAATAACGTACTTTTATTTTTAATATGAAAAAAAAAAAATCCACATTTATTTTGAGAATTATGTATTTATACTATATATATAAGCGTGTGTGTGTGTTAATTTACAGGAAAATTAAATGTCTTTCCAGTGTAATTGCTGTCTGTCCTGTTTTGTGCAATTTTTATTTATTCTGCTCTTCCAAACTTTACAATTTCATCTATCCAACGACACTTTGGCCTCTTCCTCGGACTTTTCTTATCCAATTGTTTCTACTGGCAGTTTGCCCAGCTTACATCCAATTTAAATTCTTAAAACTACAAATGACATCAGAATCCATGTACATCGCATTTTGTTTCCTTGGATGAACTCTAAAATACATTTCTGTCTTTGTTTCTTTGGGTTATTTGAAACTTTTGTATAGTTTTACACGTTAATGTCCAGCTTTCTGAAGAATGAGCTAATACGGCAAAATAGACTGATCAAACTGCTTTCTTTTCAACAAAATTGGGAGGTCGCTTTCCAATATAGCGTTATTTCTTCTGAATGCTCTCCATGATATATATATATATATATATATATATATATATATATATATATACACACACACACACACAGGGTCCGCCAAAGGTCCCACCCTAACCATTCTATCTTACGAGCGCAAGAGGATTTCTTATAACTATAAAACAAGTGCTAGTAAATTTCAAGGGAATTTCGTTTCGCTGAAAAAGATTGGGTCAGGAGACCCAGATGGGCTGACAGGAAGGTAATTTAAAATTTCAAATAACAAAGGAGGGTATTTTAATAGCTCAATAGATAGTTATTTTCAGTACAAACATTTTGGCAAAAGAAATATCCTACTGTGCTATTTTGAGGAAGTTATGACATATTAATCTTTCTTTTAAATTTCGCTCTCCATTTCACTGAATCTTGAGAAAACATTGGGAATTCTGAAAACTGCACAAAATTGCCTAATACGTTTGAGGGTGACTTTGTTTCGTTTAATAATTTGAAGATGGATAGAAATAGGGGCTATATTCGATATTTATAGGAAGAAATATATATAATAAAAATGGTTCGAATTAATTTAATTACATGCATAGTCAAGCATTTAAATTTCTGATAGATTATTTATAATTTTCATCTTCATACGTGAAAATTTTACTAATAGAGTAATAGACTTTTTATTTATTTATTTTTTATTTTTATTTTTATTTATTTATTTATTTATTTATTTATTTATGCAGGCAGTCATTGGTAACCTCTAGTTTTGGAATAGAGAAAAGTTTCAAAATATTTTAAGCGAACAATTTGGATATGACGTAAGAAGCGTATTTCTGAAATCAAAAATTTCCGTTGGCAAAATTATTATTTATTAATGTTGAACTCGAGAAGTCATGTTCGATTTACTATGTTATATTCTCTTTTCAGTTGGTATTTTCAATAAAGAATATTATTTGTATATTAATTCAAAATACCGCACTTTATTCCTGTCAAGAACTACGCAGAACTAGGATTGATCGTTTTTCTAATTAGAAAACCGATAGAGACAAAAGAAAATTTCAGTTTGGCAGCATATTATGCTTAATAAAAAATCAATTAATTTATTTTTCTGGATCATTTAATTTTCGAAAATACAAATTACATATTGTAAAAATACAGAAAATTACCACAATTTTCTTGAATACTTCATATTTAAATTCTTAAATCTGTAATATACAAAATGTTCTTTCCTCCGAAAACACTTTAAAGCAATGATTAAAACAAATTTTATTTAAATATAGCATTCAGAAATATTTACACAAAATTTCGGAATTCACTATATATTTTGTAATAATTTTAATGATTTAAATATTTTCAAAAAAATAACAATAATAATAATTATAGAATCATGCACATTAAGGTCTGTTATCACGATTTCTTTAAATATAAAAATTAAGGCTTTACAAAATCTTGTAATGGCTTAAAATAATACAGTCAAATAAACGTATTTTGAACTCACGCACCTATCTATCTATCAATCTATATATAGCTCTATCTATATAAATATCTATATATCTATCTCTCTCTCTATATATATATATATAATGGATATCTATTTTTTCTTCATATTATAAAAATGAAATACGAAATTTTATAATGTTATGTTAATTACTATTTTTAATACAATTGTTAAGTTAACTGTCTCTAATAAACTTTAACTAAACTATGCTCAATTTTAATTAACACTTATTTGAAAGTAACAAAATTTTAATAAAACAAAATTATCATTATTTTCGTGCGTGCTATGAAGTACAAATATTTTCTTCAGTATTTTATAGCTGATTTTTATTATTATATATTATAATAGATATTTAATTACTGAATGTTTTATTCAAATGTTAGAACTTTTTAAAATTTATTAAAGCATATTTTCTCATAACAGAGCTGAAGAATGCTGTTGAAAATTCAAATGTAAATGTTTTCAAAATAACTTTTCTGTAACCTGTGACATTAAAAATTATTTAAATTTATATATTTAATAAAGCTTCGTTCAGCTTAATTATTTTGGAATGTTTCTCAACATTTAATATATTAAAAATTTTCAAATTTTATCTTTTGTATTTAATTATCGAGCTTAAATATTGAGTTTTCTTTTATCCTAACCATTTAACAAAATAAGTAAACTTTTTTCGGTTTTAGTTTTTAGCATTAAACATCATTTATTGTAAATAAAATTGTTTTATTGTTTATTTTCTGTTACTGTAAATTTTACTCAAAAAAGATTATTTTTAAATTGTGTTTTAAGTCTTTGTTTTTTACCTTTAATAGTGTAGTATTTTACAAATTTAACGTGTTTATTTAAAAAAAAAAAAAAAAAAAAAAAAAAAAAAAATTAAGTGAGGAAACGTTTATGGTACATTTTATTATATATATATATAGGTAACTATTGTAAAAATATTATGAGTGTAAAGGTAAGAAAAACATAAAAGGAGAAATTCAAAATTTTATTCATTGATAATCTATTCCTATATATATATAGGAATATAGTCGGAAAATAGGAATATAATATTCCTATATATATATATATATATATATATATATATATGTAGGAATATAATCGTTAGAATGCAAATAATGCTTTTTTCTCATTTCAATTTCCAATAATTCATTTCGATTTTACTTTATTTCTTTTTTGGTTTGATTTGGGCAGTATTCGCTTATAATCCGAATAATTGTTTTAATACTGAAATTAAATCATCTTTAGATTTCAAATTTTTGCACTGATAATATTGTATTGCTATATATATATATATATATATATATATATATATATATATATATATATGCATTATTTATTTTTTTATTTATATTATTTATATTATTATATTCTATTTATTTATTTATTTATTTTTGCTTCCTGGAATTCAGGTAAACAATGTATCACTACAAAATATGACAGAGTGTTAATCTGGCCCATAAATAACGTGCAGATCCTCAAAATTCTTTAATTTCAGAATTTTATTTTTTAAATAACTTAATTTCCGTTAATTTTTCGGGCTAACGGATTGATTTTTTTTTTTCAAATAGAGCTATTTAAATTGTTGAAGTATAATTAATTTCCATTATTTACTAGCTAATCACGTGATTACACATAACACAGGTCGACATGTAAGATTTTGATTTTATAATTTTAGCTGATCTTTATGTTTTTTTGGTGTGCTGAAGCCATTTTTCTCTATTACGTATAGATTTTTCTCGATACAGGGTGCCTGCCTACACAATTTCTTCCATTTCTCTTCCACCAACATAGTTATATGGTAAGTTTTATAGTGTGTTCTCATGATTAATTGATTACTCGGCAGCAAAGTTATTGAAGCGTAACAATAATAGTAATAAGCTTAGCAAATTTTTTAAATGTGCATTTAAAACTGTTTCAAGTTATTGTTGAGTCGTGATCTTTGTCTTTACACTGTTTATAAAAACTTAAGTTAGTAATAAAAAAATAACGATCAAACTAAAAAAAAAAAAAAAAAAATGAGAAATGTCAATAATAATTTTGCGGTTGACTGCATATTTTAAAACTAAGCGACAGTTCATTATTTATTTATTTTTTTTATTTTATTCAATAAAACAAAGTATTTCATTTGAAATCAATGGTAATTTTTTAAATGTAGAAAACAATACTAATATTTTAAAATAATTATGTTTAATAAGGGAAATTAGGATATTTTTCTTGGAGTAATAAATTTCCTTCCTATTTACTAACAATAGTAAAAGAGCGTTTTTTTTTTTTTTTTTTTTTTTTTAGGCAATTTTAAAACAGAAATTTTTGTAAATAGTAAAAAAAAAAAAAAAAAAAAAAAAAAAAAAGTGTAAGTGAAATAAAATTTAAAATAAAATAAAAGTTAAAATTTTACAGGAAGGTTTTTACAACTTGATATTACTTCAAATTTTTACTGAATTTTAAACAAGATTTTATTCTGGAATTATTCTTTATATATCAATAATATTTAATACAGTTTATTTTATTTTATTTATTTTTTAATCCTAACTATATCAGTCATTTAATAACGTAAGAAAAAGGAATATTTTTAATAAGTATGTGAACTGCTTTTTCTCTAGTAAAATTTATATCGATATTGCATTTTTAATTAAAATTTTAGATATTTTTTCTTAGTTTACATATATATATATATGCATGCTTTTAAAACTTTTAAAATCTTTTTCTTTCATAATAAATCTCGCTTGTCTGAAATGTTTTTCAGGAAAATTAATTCGTTTGAAAGCCATTTAATCAGAAGATTTTATCGAACAAACTTTCAATTGATCCAGCAGTGTTTAATAAATTGGTGCCACTCGGGGATCTGAAATATTTTTCCTAATATAAAATATAGGTTTTAGGTGTAATCTGATAAATGTATACCCAGAGGATTTTTAACTCACTTTTCTATATTTCGGAAAACATATATATATATATATATATATATATATATATATATATATATATATTCTACAGATTTTTACTAATTTTTTTAAGAAGGTAACATTTTCTCTAAAAAGAATTTAGTTCAATAACAAAAATAGGGACGATTTAAAATTGAAAAATAGGCCTTAGTGCAATTTATTGCTGTCATGTGTATTTGCATAAACAGTAAATTTAAAATATTATTAAAAAATATATATAAAAATATGGCAAATATCATCCTTTAAATGCAGTGTTTGATTCCTCCTGCAAATAATTAACATGTTTTAAATCCTTATGCACCAAATTACATAACTACAGACATTTGTTTATTAATTTGATTATATTCGAAATGTATCAGAAAATGAACTTAGGGAAATAATCAGATTGTAATTATTCTTTTTTAATCATTCTAAATTTACACAAGTATAAAGCTAAATTAATAATAACAACCAACCTTGAGTTTAATTATATGATACTTTTCTTTTAAATCCGTAATTTTTAGTTGGAAACGCACCTGCTCGCAAATTATGAAATTTCTACGTAAGTAGTCTTGGATTTAATTAAGTATTATTTTCCTTAAAAGCTGGCAACCAAATTTTATTTCCCAAAATCGGTTAATAATTTGAGAAAAAAAAAAAATCAGCCACAAAGGAAAATCTAATCTTCAAACTTAAAACATCTACATATTTGGTCGAGAATTAAAAAAAATATATATATTTATCGAAACCCATAACTTTAAAAGAGGAGCTTATTAAATCATTCAATACGAATATTTAAAATATTTTTATAACAAAATTCTCATCACGGATATAAATTGATTAAAAGATTTATTTTGAATCTTTAGCTATCGGTGGATTCACCCAAATCTCTGAATACTTGTAAAGTTTAATTTTTAACTTTTTGATATTATTTTTAAACTATTTCATAAACCATATATGCATAAAAAAATAAGTAATTCTGTATTTCAAAAGCAACTTTTCAAGTGTAAGCTTCACTGTATTTATTTATATATTTATTTATTGTCTTATACAGAAAAAAGAGATACTAATATTACAATTGATATAAGCATATTAAATAAAATAATTACAAAATTTTTCACAAATTAAAGAAGTTATAATAATAATAAAATTAATATCTTTTTTAGACTTCGGTGACATTTAATAATGTATAAGGTGGAAATTCTGTATCTAAATTTTTGACAGGATGCAATAATTTTATTCTTTACGGTAGTCAAGTAATAGAAGTGAAAACATTATTGCATTGTAGAAAATTTTCTACATTTTCCTTTTTGTTTAATGGATCGTATGGTACGAGGTGAAGTTTGAAGTTATAAATTATAATTTATTCTATTTTATTCTATTTATTTATTTATTTATGTTTAAGAATTGTTTGAAATATATTTCTTCAATAATTTCGTTCTAACTTAATGTGATTTCAGGAGGCTACTTTAAACAATTCTGCTTTTTAGTTAGAAGAATGCAATTCAAAATCAGTTGTACAGTCGGTAACAAAAGAGTCTGAACACTAGCAAAAATTCCTATGTAAAAAATGTACGCTCTATAGAGTTTTGTTAAATAAATTCTTGTCGAATCCTGTTCTTAGACTAAGAACGTGATTCGACAAGGATTTATTTAACAAAACAGTATTAAGTGTACTTTTTTTACATAGGAATTTTTGCTAGTGTTCGGACACTTTTGTTACCGACTGTATATTTTATACCAAGTTTTGTAGATTTGTTATCGACACACCTCATTTGCTCTTAAATTTTTGTTTAATGATTATTTGGTGGCTGCAGTGCTACTTTATGAGTATATATATTTTCAGTAGCTAGTCATATGTTAAAGACGATACTGTATTTATTTGCCTTTTAGAATTAAATAGGGAATTTTTTAATAAAATTTAAAAGACAAAATTTATAAACTGAAAATTCCAACAATGGCCAACGATCTAAAGTTTAGATATTTTCCAAGAGTTTAAATTTCATAAGGGTTTTTACACATGACGTGAATCCAATTATATTAATCACGCTCTTTTTGTGAAAAAAAAAAAAAAAAAAAAAAAAAAAAAAAAACTTATACGCTTGTAACCCTAACATATTTTTGCTTATTTACTAATATTTGTGATATTACCAAGGGATTTTTCATTAAAAGGAATTTTTGGAAATTGGTTGAAGTATTGGATCTCCAAATTAATTATGCGGTAAGTGATAAACCCGTTATGAAATTTGAACTCTTTTGAAAATATCTAAAATCCAGCTCGTTTCTTTTGCCGACAATTTGTTTAATTTTTACAATTGAACTTTTGACATAATTCGCGCAATATATCTAGCTTTTAACCTCTGTAATAAAACTTTTTTCTAGTATTCGCACATGCTCAGTGAAAACGTCTCTCATAAAAATGCTCATTTGTCATGAGATATTTAATATATTAGTATTCGGATTGCAGTTTATTGAATCAGAAGTGTTTTTTAAATGTATCTAAAAGTGGAAATAATTTTAGTTTAAAGCAATACATATTATAAATTTAAAAATGCTGATTTTTTTTTTCTTTTTGAATTTTAAAATAATTGCTTTTATCTCCGTTATTTAATGTGCAATCGTCACACAAATTGTACTGGGTCTGTATTAACGTTTTCTGATAATTTTGTTTACTCGTTGTCATCAAAACATCGCAAATACAACATTTTTTTTTTTTTTTTTTTTTTTTTTTTTAAGTAATATAATAAAAAAAAAAAGAGACAATAAACAAAACAAATTTAAATATGTCAATTTGGAGAATATATATATAATACATATTTAAGTACACTAAAAGCTTGATTCATAAAATAATAATAAGTGATCAACAAATATTCATTCCATTTATTTGTGAATAATTCCATTGCACTTAACTTCTTTCCATAAGTGCTAAGATCTGGATTTCGTTTTTTTCTTTTATTATTATTCAAGTATTAACTATTTATTAAATTTTATAAAATATATTATAGATGTAAGCATTTACTACAAAAAAAAAAAGTGTTAAAAAAAAAAAAAAGGTATAAAGAGAAAATTATTCTTAATAAATGAGTAATTTGATGGTTTTAAGCTTTTTTATCATTAAAAATATTGATTATGTTCACTTATAAAATTAATTTATTATTATTTTTATCACTATTTTAAGTAAGCGATATTTGACTGTAAGTTAATTCACATTTTGGATAAATGCCCAAAAACTTTGAATCAGAAAAAAATTGTAAAAGTAAAAACATACTAAAATTTATGTATTTCGCGAAAAGTTAGATGCACGTTCAATAAAAAACAATGTTATTTTTTCATAATGATTTATTTAAAGAAACAATGAAGGAAGCTAGTTATTTTTCTTTAATTACAGACATTGGTTTGCATATTTTGCGTTACTTTTTAACTATGTTTGTTAACATAATATAAAGAAATAAAACTAATCTAATATTGTACGGAAAAGCGCATATATTTTCAATAAATCAAAAATTTATTAGTATATTATTCGCATCCGTATAATAAAGAAGCGAACTCTAAAGCAGTGTACTGTAATGGGGTACAGTAGAACAATGTACTGTTGTTGAGTTATAGAGCCACTGTTTATAATTATAATGTTAACAGATATTTACGAGAAAAATAAATAAATAAACACTTGACTTTATAGATCTATTTTATAAAGGAAATAGAGAAATGTTTAAGCAGAATGTTGAACAATACAGTCTGTTAAGAAATTATAAGACCACTTTAATTTTGTAAATTATAAGAAAAATAAAGATTCTAATCATAATTTAAATACATAAAATAACATATTGCTCTGTATTTTTTTATAATTAGTTTGCAATAACTTGGTATAATGCAATAAATGTTTAATTAAAATATATATTAGAAATAAGTGAAAAATAACCTGTTAATAAAATGTAAGACCACTTGTTAAAAAAACAAAATTGTATAAAATATTAATATGATATTGGTCCTCCATTTTTCCTGATGACTAGAAACACTCTGTTTTTCATTGAAGTAACCAGGGGGTTAAGTTCAGTTATAAAAATATTATACCACTTTTATACAATGTCTACTTCTAGTTCATTGGCAGGTGATAATTGTTTATTATTAGCATAAACTTTGCGAGATAATATACCCCATAGGTTTTCCATGGGGTTCAAGTCTGGACTTCGACTTGGTCACGGCAAAACATTAATTTTTACTTTCCGAACACTATAGTGAGGAAAGTATTGTAATCATGTCAAAAATCCGAATTCGAGATTTTGATGTTTCTATACGTTTCAAGGTCCTTGAGTCCGTTTTAATTATTTTTACGATGATGTGTGTATGTGTGTGTGTATGTATGTATGTATGTGTGTATGTATGTATGTATGTGTGTGTGTATGTCTGTGAGTGAACACGCTAGCGTCTAAACGCTTTGTTCGAATAAGCTGAAAGTTGGTGCGTATAATGTAAGTCACCATAGTACGAACTCTATAGATTTTGCTGAATCTAGCACTTATAGTCTTTTATAGGGACACAATGAAAAATTCTTTATCATTATGGTCTATGGGACCAAAGTCTTAAAAGTGCGATAGCATCTAAACACCTTCTTCAAATGAGCAAAAAATGTATACACATATTATAGGTCACAGTTACTCAATCTGTATGCAGTTTGGAGAATCTGTCACTTACAGTTTTTTTACAGGGGCACAAAGAAAAATTCTTTATCATTACGGCCTATGAGGCCAAATATTTAAAAATGCGATAGCGTCTAAATGCTTATTTAATCTGAACAAAAAATTTGTACACATGTTATAGGTCACAGTTGCACGAACTGTATAGATTTTGGTGAATTTAGCACTTATAGTTTTTTTACAGGGACACAAAGAAAAATTCTTTATCATTATGGCCTGTGGGACCAAATTTTTACTTTCTTCTATATTCAATAGAAGAAAGTATTGGATTCGTAAAAAATTTCGACCTCGGGTTTTTGATGGATTTACACGTTTTCAGAGCTGTAGAACACGATTTGACCATTTTTAGAAAATGTCTGTCTGTTTGTCCGTCAGTCTCTGCGTGTGTGTGACAAACTTTTGTGGCAACTGTATCTCAGGAACTACTTCATAGAATTTCATACAAATTGGTATATAGTTGCACCATGACATAAATTAGTGCCTATCAACTTTTGGTAAAAATTGTCTTACAGGTTGCGTTGCTATCCCGCTTTTTCTAAATTTTTAACATGGTAGTATAGTACAAAATTTTGTATAAATGTGCATAAAGAGAATTATTTTTTAATAATCATTATGAAATTTACCAGAATTATTTATAATAGAGATAATCAACTGGAAAAAATATGTTATATGTGTAGGAGCCTCGCCTTCTTCTCCCTCCCCTGGAGGGGAGTAAATTTTCATGATGGTTATCTTTCAAAAGAGCTCGCCAGTACCTTTTAAACGAATGGTTGAACCATAGATCTGTGATAATTTAAAATGAAGTTATCGATATTTTTTAATGTAATATTGACAATAAAATTGACTTTTTTGGATATTTTGTTTTATATTACCTCTCTAATATGGAAATCATCTGCATTATCATGGAAGATAATTTTTTTTTAAATAATAATTTTAATAAATTCTTTTTACTGAGTGAAGTTGTATGGGAAAATATAGAAGAAAGTCATGTGGTGGCCACAACATACTAGTTAAAAGTGCGATAGCATCTAATTAGATGCTATCGCACTTTAAAACATAAATTTTCACATTACTTACACATCTTACACATAAATTTTCAGCTCAATTGCATAAAGCGTTTATAAACGCCTTCTTCAATTGAGCTGAAAATTTATATGAATATTATAAATCACTGTTGCCCTAACTATAAGCATTTTGGTGAATTATAGGTTTTTTTACAGTTTTTTTTTTTTTTTTTTACATTTATAGGTTTTTTTACAGGGACACAACGAAAGTTCTGTATCATTATGATCTATGGGCTTAAAGTTCAGTAGCATTAAATAAAACATCGTGTAATATATGGAGAAAAATACTCAAATACTTTATTATGGTTTTATCTCTTTTGTTTGTTTAACAACTCCTCTTTCTTTACTTTATCTACAAAACTGTTAATTACTCAATGTTCGGAAAGTCGAGTGGAGTCACTCCAGATTTTTTTTTCTTTTTTAAACCACTCCTGTGTGGATTTAGATGTATGACAAGCAGCATTGCCCCGTTGAAACACCCAGTTAGCACAGCCCAATAAAGGTCCAAACGGTTTCATACGATTATATAGCATAAACTAATATTGTGTAGAGTTCATATGACCCAAAATCCGCTGTAAATCACACAACCCCTCATAACTGAAAGCTCCCCAAATCATTACTGATTCTCCACCCATTTGTCGACTGAAGCATTCTTTTGGTTTCTTCCTCAAGTCATGCCAATAGTGTTTGTAACCATCGGGACCATCAAGGTTAAATTTCTTTTCATCAGAAAATATAATTTGTCTCCACACATCATTCCATGACATGGCATTCTTAGCCCATTTTAATATTTCTTCTCGATGGCATTTCAATAACTTTGTTTTTTCTTCAATTTCATAAATTTCGTATTAATATTTAATTTAAGACACTTCCAGACTGTTACATGTGGAGTTTTCTTGCTGAAACGTTTCGAAATTTCACGAGTTGAAAGACCTTTTTTAGTTGACAGTTGAAAAACTTGTCTATTATCACGTGCTGTCAAAATATTTTTTATACCAGATCATTTTATTTTGTTTGAATAATCTTTTCTAATTATGGCATTATGAATGGCAGTTTTAGAACGGTTCATTAACCTCGCAATATCTCTTTCAGATTTACCAGAATCTGTATAAAATAAAATTTTCTCACTTCGCACTCCGATATTTCTTTACCTCGAGGCATCATCAAATTAATCGTGTATAACACATTCAAAACCCAAGCCTTTACTTCTTAGGTAATGTTTTTACGAAATACTGACGCATGCCATTTTTATTGAGTTTGACGTCATGCATAATATGCTAATTTTCTCAGGTGGTCTTATAATTTTTTAACAGTCACAGTCTTTAATTTTTAGAAAAGTTTTAATGAAATTTAATTTAATTTTAAAAGTTGGAATTAGTATAAGATGCGTTTTCCTATCAATTTTAAATACGCAACTAAAAATTTACATATTATGCTCTCTTCTTCAGAAATGCACCAATACGCTTGTGGTCTTATAATTTCTTAACGCACTTTAATAATAGTCATAATATTTACCAATGGCAAGTTTTGGCAAGTTTTATGCCAAATAATCCATCATATAGCTACTATACGTTATCAGATATAAATGCAAGCGTTAGTTCTGTGCACGTTGAATGGAGGAAGCTTTCTGAGCAACTGTTTACCGCAATATGAGAAATTTTCTCGCACATATATTAAAAAGTATTTATGTAGACTGCAACTCTCTGAATTGCTCTTTTCTCTCGAAACGAACCCATGCATCCAAGTTCTTGCTGAAAAACAGCACATAAAATTATCAGCATTTAACCTCTCAATATTTTATTATGTAAAAATACATGGATTATAATGATCTAAACCACATATAGTGAATGGGAACGAAATTTTGCAATAACCCAATAATATTTAACAACTGTTTGATGGTAAAATCTTAAAACATTATAATAAGTGTGCCACAAAAATTCGATGGAAAACGTAACCGCTTTTTACTTCCTTTTACTCTTATATATGGTAGAGTGAGTATTGCTTTTGAGGAAAATCTTTGAAAAGGAGTTTTTGTTATACATACTTGTTCTGAGGTTCCCTGATCCGAAAATCATGTATTTTAGCGTTTGGTCTCTGTGTGTGTTATCGGTAAATCTCAAGAATATATAGCAGCAGGAAATCCAAACTCGGTATTTCAAATTTGTATCATATAGAGATTTGTATCATACTACAATTAACTGTTCGTTGAGATCAAGCAAATGTTTGGTGTACAGGGACATCCAAAAGAATTCAAATGCATCACGACTATGGGGGAAATTGCAAGTAAGTAGAGATTAACATCTTTTGGCTACATTGAACGAAATGAAATGAATATGCACACTCTATAGGTATGGAAGCATGCTTCAAGCATAATAAGGTATGAAAATCATTTATTGTTCGTTTACAGGGCTACACAAAATAACTATTATATAGTGAGATAATACGTGGAAATTAATGGAAGCGCGTTTCAGGCTGTGCTATTTGTTATTAATATAAAATTATATTTAAGTTCACAATGTGGTGTGTACATAAATTTTTGAAGATGTACAAGTCTGTACAAATTGAAGATGTACAAATTAATCGAAAACGTTCTTTTCTCTTGAATGTAATTAGTGGAAGTGCCTTTCTATAATACTTTCTATAATACTCAGGAAAACTGCTCAGAACTTAAAATTAATTCCACATATCCATGTGGTAAATAATGTATATTTTAAACTAAATATTTAGCGTTTTTCTTTTGTTTATTTACACGTTTTGATGTTTATTGAATATTTAAGTTATGCTTTTAACGTTTAATCTTTGTCTATGACTTTTATCAGAATAACTTTAAAACAAATAAATTCAGGCAATTCAAGTGCATTTTTTGCGAATATGAGGTTATTACTTGGGGAAAAAATATCGGAATTGGTGAAATTCAATGATATGTGCTAATGAAAGTTGTTTGAATAATTTGGAATGGGCTTTAAAATTTAATAATAGGTTTTGAGTGATCTTTGAATGTATGTACAATATTGAAATGGAGGTTGAGAGGATAATAGCTCCCATCGTAGAGAACTATTTTTCAAATGAAATTTTCGGATGAATATTTTAAATTGTTTTTAACGAAAGTTTATATAACAGTATTCGTTATCGTATTCCTCAATGTCAAGTCTGTCTTTATGTTATTGAATTTCAGGGTAACAGAAAGTCACGTGAGTATTAGTTTATTTTTTATTTCTTATTTAATATTGATAATATTAACAAAGGCATATTAGGTAGTTTATAAAGCAGCGTATATTATCAGATTATTATAAATATATAATATTATTTTAAAAATAGAGTATTTTAAGATACTATTTTTAAGAGTATTACAGATTTTAATTTTTTATAGCATTTTACGGGTATACATGAAAACGTCAAGAAATATTCTTTATATACTAAAATTTTTCGAATTCTAAATTTAAATATAACATTATATACCTTATATTTTATAATAAATAATTTCTACAGTATGATACTAAAGTTTGCTATATAGTAACTTCAAAGAACTCATTTTAGATTTTTCAAAATTTCCGAAAGTACAAACAATTCGATATAAACACTGTGTTTTCGTCAAAATATTATTCTATTCTTTAACTTTACATTAAATTTAATTCAGAAATGCTTAATAGTTAGAAAATAGGAATTTAAATTTGTATCAGAAAAACTTTCTATTAAATATACTGGACATGAATATATATATAACTTCTTAAATCTCACGAGAGTTATATCCAGAATAGTTTTGGTTACTTTTATAATATAACGATCCTGTTATGAAGTTAATGTAGCGTTGTGAGAGATTCTTGGGTACAACTTGAACTGATTTATATCATCATTTCACGAGTCGGTAAACGTGATATTTCGACAACTTCAAACTTTGTACTCGAGTTTGCTAGAGAAAGTTTTCATTACACGGATGTTATAATATAATTTAATAGAAATACAACCACTTTTTTCTAAAATATTTAAAATTGTAATTTTTTATTTATTTTTAAACATTAAATTTAAAAAGAATGTCATGCATATCTGTAATAATTTTAATTTTTCAACTTAATAAATTTAAAATGCATAATGTGGTGGGGCAATAATTTTACTTTATCTTATCCTCGTATTTATATAAAAATAGATTATAATAGTTTAAAATGTGAAACTGACTCATTATATTTGAACATTTCCAAATTTACTGAAAATACTAAAATATTGTTTTTTAAACAGTTTTAATTTACATATATTATTATATTTTCTTCTAGAGGATCAGAGGTTATCTTGTTCGGTTAAACATTTATCTATCCTTGTATATTGACTGTAAATTTTATACGTATCACATATTGTGCTTCAATTATTAAGTAATACAAATTGAAGTGCACTTCAAACTTTTTCGAACAACTGCCCTAAAGATATGAAATATTTTGCGTGATGTTATGTAATACATTCTTGAATGATTATTAATATTTTACATCATTATAATATATACACATATATATATATATATATATATATATATATATATGTATGTATATATATTGAAAGCCTTTTCAAACATTGAATAGATGAAACCAAGAAACATTGAATAAGATGAAACCAGAAAAAATATTACGAATATCAAGCAACCTTAAAATGAAACATGCAAATCCATTGCTTTTTCGACGGTCTAGAATGAATATTGCATGTAAATTAGGTGTTATTTTTGTCTTGTTGTATGAAAATTGCTGAACATTTACAACAAGCTATACCCTATAACACCCCCAAAAAAGAATTATTTTAAACTGAAAGAATATATAGATATATATATATATATATATATATATATATATATATATATATATATATATATATATCATGCTTTTGTGCATATGAAAATATATTTGATAACTTCATTATGTTTATCCTAGTCTAAATTAATTGATATGTTCGAATGAGAAATGTCGCCTATTGGTGTATTGTATTTACACATAAATCCTTGTATCCGAAATTTTTCTCCAAATTTTTTCTAGAATTTTTTTCTAGAAAAATTCTAGTAATAGAGATCTTTGAATGTTCAGTTTGGATTTTTTGCTTAAGTCAGTTTTTCATTCATGTCGATAACATATTAATCCCTTAAATGCCCAGGACGTATATATGCGTCTTTCCGAAGTAAGATATTTTGTATTTTACTGCTACCAATGAAATTACTGACACGGTTTGACAATGCATTAAAATAACCTGGAACGTAATCTCCACATCGTTTTCAAAAGATTTACTCATTTCAGAGGTGAAATATAGTTGTGGCACTTTGAAGCGAATCTCATAATTTTTTATCGGCAGATAAGGGGTTAAAAGACATAAAGACACCTAGATCAGATAATAAAATCTGCTTTCCTGCACTGTAAAATAAAAAGTAAAATCACGGTATTTGACTGTATAATTTTACGGGAAATGACCGTTTTGCTAGCTAAACGGTCGTAGCCCGTAAATTGATGTTTCGAAAATATAATTTTTTGAATTTTTATAAAAAAAAAGCCTTTAATCTACGCAAATTGCACTTATCTTTCACCAAACTATTCTCTTATGAGAAAATCTCTTCAAATGCTATCATTTCAGAGACATCAAGAGAGAATTCCATTTTCTTCCATTTTCAAACTGAAACTATGATTGTTATTTATACTAATTGAATGTGTTTAATTATGCATGCATGACACATAGATACATCCATTGGTTTTAATAAGCTATTGTTTTCTTAATTTAATTTTAAAAAAATCCATCTGACTGAAACTGAGTAATTGATCATGATGAAATTGATTTTCTTCGACTATTAACACGAAAACATTAAAAAAGAAAGCTAAAATGGTTTCTTGATTTGAAGCCAGATTTCTAAAACACAAACTACAACCTAATAATTGTTTTCTCCGCTAAAAGTATTTCTAAATTTTTTTTTTTTTTTTTTTTTTTTTTCTTTTTTTTTTTTTAGAATACAGCATTCTAATTGTTCTTAACCCTTTAGTTAAGCCTTAGAAAACTGAAAATTTTAATGTTGTTTCCACAATGCATTTTTTACAATATGCTAAACTAAAGATTATTTCAGTATGAAATGAATATGTAATTAACCATTTGAAGGTAAGTCTTATGATTGTTATGTATGATCTTCACTGTTAAAAAACAAAACTGTTTTATCTTAATATGACCACCAGATACGTACATTACATCATATATAGCAGGTTCTACTCTCGAAAGACTTCAGTACTTTCTTCATTCAATGGATTTGTATTTTGGGAATAAGGCCGATTGACTGCTATAGGTAGTAGGCCAGAGGGGGAGTGCACTCCATGGGGGTATTTCTAAAGGGTCTTAGCCCGTATTTATTCAGGTTTCGAAGAAAACCACAAAAAACTCCGAACGGCTAGGCCGACGATCGCGACCTGGGATCGAACCCGCCACCTTATATCTACCAGCTTTGAGCGCAGAACCGCTCGGCCGCTGGTGGGCTCCCTCTAATGAAATACAGCTTAAAAAAAAAAAAAAAAAACACTCTTCTGCTGTTCTAAAAAGCGCAAATACGCCTAACACTTCATAAACACAGTTTGAAATCGGCCTTATAGTGAAAACCTGTTTGGATGAATAAGAATTAGGCTCTAGTTATTTCTTCTTTGCACCCACTATTGAAACTATAAAGATCGAAAACCATGAAAAAAAATCGTATTAATTGGAGATATAAATTCTCTGTATTTATGTAGAATATTTATTATTATTATTCAAAGTTTATTCTGCATCTCGGTTAATTTTCAGAGATCTCACATAGTTTTCAAAAGTTTCATTTTGTTTTTGAAAAAGGGTGAGAAATCCTCACCCATTATTTACCTCTAATGAGAATCTTGAAATAAGACTACCTCTTTAGTGCTAGTGTTTACAAATAAAAAAGGCCCACAAGCGGCCGAGCTGTTCTGCGTTCAAAGCTGGTACACGTGAGGTGCCGGGATCGATCACAGGTCGCGCTCGTCGGCCTAGCCGTTCGGATTTTTCCGTGGTTTCATCGTGAACTTGAGTAAATACGGTCTAGGACCCCTCAGAAAGACTCCTCGGAGGGCACTCTTACTGAGGCCTAGGACCTACAGCAGTCAATCGGCCGTATTCCCAAATACAATCCAGTCCGTTTACAAATAAATATGATTTCAAAAAATAGTTAGATTTTCTTTCACAAAATTCAGTATCGTAGTGATTATAGAAGAAAAAAAAAGCTTTTGTTTTTTCAATATGAGAATTGACTGACTTCTTAATTTTGCCAAACATAGCAAATTTATATTTTAAAATAGTCTTATAATAAAATATTTTTTATGCATAGTTTGAACGTTAACAATTTAATCACAGAAAAAATTTCTGTAAAAATAAAGCACTTTTTTTTAACATAAATACAGCATAGGTTGCTGTAAATTTGTAATGCTAGTTCTGTAAAAACAATTGAAGATTTGTTACTTCACATTGTGCTGTAAATTGGTTTAAAAAAATTTCCAGAAGTCTTTTGGTGCGTATGACAAGATTTTTCAACTAGTCAGTTCTGATGTTGACTTTTTCTGTTTTTGTAAAGAAATGTGTTTATGATCCCAACGGCGCGGTTGGAAAAGCGTGACCTTTAACACAGGCGATTGTGAGTTCGAATCCCGGTCTACCCAAGACGGTTTGTTTCACATGAAAATCAATAAATAAGTTTTTTAGTGTTGTGGATTTCTCCCTGCACGCATGTGTAATAATTGCAAGAAACTTTTTTAAAGCGTTCGAGAATCTCAAACTCCATTTTACTCAAACTTAAATTTACGGTCAATGCTACTTTTTTTGCAGGTTGGTTGTATGTTTCATCACAACGTAAAATTACTGGCGATACATCATTCATCGTCTAAATATATTTTTACGGGCTTTCACTGGAATCCCTGCTGCTGGGCTTTGCACGTAATTTTACTGCAGCATTTTTTACAGTGTGATTCAGAGGACCTCAAAAGTAGTAATTTCAACAAGCATTCAATTTAAAAATTAGATCTCAAAACAATATTTCCTTTATCGAAAATAACTAAAAAAAATGTAGAAAGCAATTTAACTCGCATAAATTCGAAATTGGATTGTTTGAGTCATTAAAATTATTATTTGTCATGCATTATTGTAAAAGTAAATAAATAAATAAATAAAAATTAAAAGCTATATATCTCCGTTTTCCACATGGTTGAAAAATAAATGTTATTTTTATACAAATAAGTATGTGCTGATAACACAGATATTTTATGAATATCTTCATAAATATTTTAATTATAATTGATATTTTTAAGCATTTTGTTTTTTTTAAGTTTTAACTATAAAAAGCAAGAAAATGACATTATACGGTTAGTAAAATATGCATTTGTAGACCCAATGAGGATACAAAAAGCAACATTCAGTTACATTTTGAACATTATCCAACAAATTTTACTTAAAGTAAGTAGTACTTTTTGAAAGTATAACCCGTCCATAAATTTGAAAAGGGCTTGAAAGTAAATTTGGAGTTTCCTTATTTCATACAACATTACCTTCGTAACATACTACCACGATGGGAAAGGGCATTTTATGAAAAAATTTTGAATATTCTATTTCTGTAGAAGTTATCTTAATTATGAAACTGCTTCTTCTTTTTAAAACCTTCCAAAATATATTTAGATTAAATCTGTACTGATAAGTATAAAGGATTTAAGTCCATATTCTTGATTTTTCAGGATACGAAAAATAAAATTTAACTAGCTAAAAACAAATCAGAAGAATCGATTAGGAAAAGGGTATTTCGTTGATTTATACCCTTTATACCATTCAGTGGTTGTCAACCTTCATTTAATAACGGGAAAAATTGAATTAAATATTTTATACCATACATGAATGGTAAATTTCTGAATTGGTCCTTTTTTACCAATGGATTTTCTCAAAGACTAAATGACATAGAATTAAATCCTTTATACCAATCGATAGAGAATTTTTTTCTGAATCTGACTATGTACTTAACTCAAAATCGACATTTTTGGACTTAAATCCTTTATACTTATCAGTATAGAAATATATAGTGCAGTTTTTCAGTAATACACAAACTAAATAATATTTCCTAGGTGACACCTTTACAATTTGAAACAGTAAAATTTATTTAAATGTTATTCATTTTAAGAGGACAAAAACTAGAGTTTTAAAGAAATTTTATATGGAGAAGAGAAAATAATACAAAATAATGTCCAAACACAAAAAGCTCCACGTGAAGTCTTAATCATTTTAAATATTTTTTTTTTGTACAGAACTTTTCTTGTATAATACAAAAGACATATGTATGTTTAATTTTTATATCTCAATTTCAGTATTAGTTACAAACAAAAGAATGCAAAATTATGATTTTTTTGTGAATTTCTGTCTTGCGTTGAATTTGAGGGTTCGTAATAAATGTAAAAATGTCTTGATTTAGAAACTAACATGCATTTTTATAAAAAAGTATTCCCATAACCATACAAATGTCTAAAAGCCTTGGACACAAACAAATTCTCATGGAATATTATAAGTAACTGGTTGAATTTTGCTCACCTTCAATCCCTCTTCCCCACACCTTACCAAAAAAAAAAAAAAAGTTTAAAATTTTGTGAAATAATTTAAAAATTATTTACTAAACTGTAGAATGATATAATTTTAAAAGTGTTGTAATAATTCATATATTTGCAATAACTATCTAGATATTTTCATTTGCAATGACTTTAAGAATTTTAATCAGATCTTGTCCTCTTAATATATATAATTTTAATTTTACACAAAAAACACATTTAAAAGTTAAACTCTTTTAAAATTTACTTTTGACTTGACATATGAAATATGTTTCAATAAATTATAACACATATCAAACCAAAATTCGAATTAATATATGTATATATTATGTTCGATTTGAGTTAAATTTAATTGTTTATATTGTCTCATTTGTATTTCACTTACATGAAATGATTTAATATTTTTAATATATTGTATTTTAAATTTTTCGCTTTAAATGTTTTACTTTAAAAATAATAATAATAATAATAATAATAATTATAATAATATTTTCAACTTTTTCAAAATCGAATATAGATAATGAATCATGTGTTGGAACTCTTGATTGCTAAGCATTTATATTTTTTAAATTGAACTTTAAATGATCCATTACTGATTATATTATTATAAGCTAATTAGATAGACAGAATAACCACTTTATCTTTCAGCCAACTTGTTAACGAATAAAAGAATGAATATTCATGAATGTGTAGCAATGCATTTTTTGCATTATTAAATTCAAATTATAGTTCCAAAAATATTTAAAATCGCAAAATTATGATATTTGACCACAACAAATTAATTAAACATAAGCATAAACCTCGTAAAAATAATGTATTTATAAATTTCACAACTTTGCATTGAATATTAAACCGATTTTAAAGTGTATGTTAACGATATATTTCATTAGCAAGAAATAGCGTGTTCTGCCAAATGGAAAATAGCAATCCAAACATGTACTATAATAATTACGTGTTTAACATACATGATCTTTCAATAGAAACTTAATTATTCAACTTTAAATGCTTTGAGCTAAAGTGAGAATGATTGATTTAATTTTCAGCCTTCTTATTAACTAATAAAATGATCAATATATAATGATATGAAAAAAAAATGCTTGTATTAATTATTATAATACTCTGTAAAATGTTAAAACAGGAATAAACTACTACGTCAGAAACGCCAAAGAAAAATTATTGAGGTGCATACAGCTGTTTCGGTAGCCTAATGCTTACCGTCTTCAGTGCAAAAAGAATTCTGAATCTGGAGAGGTGCTTATATATATAGGAGAGGGACCGGATTTAGTTCAACCAATAGGATTACGGAAGAGGTGAGGAGTGTGGCCAATAGGAATTAAGGAATGCGTAGCGTGTAAACAGTAGAAAAATTAAGGAAATGTAGACTGAATGTAAAATTTCCAACAATCAGACAAATAGGGAACAGCGAAATCACAATTTACAAGGTTTTTAAAATTTTTATAAATATGAAAAGCTTCAAAGAAATCGAGTTCATGAATGGATTTAGGTCTGCAAATTATTTTAGCTGAATTAAATTTAAAATTATGATTTTCCTCCTATTGGCCACACTCCTCACCTCTTCCGTAATCCTATTGGTTGAACTGAATCCGGTCCCTCTCCTATATATACGAGCACCTCTCCAGATTCAGAATTCTTTTTGCACTGAAGACGGTACGCTTTAGGCTACCGAAACAGCTGTATGCACCTCAATAATTTTTCTTTGGAGTTTCTGACGTAGTAGTTTATTCCTGTTTTAATATTCCAACGCCAAGTCTCCTGCTATTACTCTGTAAAATGTTTCATCAAAATATGTGTATTTACTTTTCAAGTTTGTTCGAAAGTGAATATTTCGTATGCATTGAGACCTATTCACTAAAACTCCGAAGACGTAAAAAAATTGCGTCTATAAATAAAATTGCGCAGTTTAGTTTCATAATTATTCATTGTTAGTTAGGCTGCATTTTTTACCAAAAAATGAAATCACATTCTATGCAGAATGATGTTGAATTATCTATTAATATATTATAACTAAATGAAACCAAGGAAAAAATGTATTTTTTTTTCAATAAAACTAGGCTCTATTTATTTATTTATTTATTATTACTTTCCAAACACTATAGTGAGGAAAATATTGTAATCATATCAAAAATCCGAATTGGAGATTTTGATGTATCTATACGTTTCGAGGTCCCCTGAGTCCGTTTTCACTATTTTTACGATGAACACGCTACCGTCTAAACGCTTTGTTCGAATAAGCTAAAAGATGGTACGTATATTGTAAGTCACCATAGTACGAACCCTATAGATTTCTGTGAATCTAGCACTTTTAGTTTTTTTCATAGGGACACCAGGAAAAATTCTTTATCATTACGGTCTATGGGACCAAATTCTTAAAAGTACGATAGCTTTATTAATCTGAGCAAAAAATTTATACACATGTTATAGGTCACAGTTTCACCAAATGTATAGATTTTGGGGAATTTAGAGCTAATAGTTTTTTTACAGGGACACAAAGAAAAATTCTTTATTATTATGGCCTATGGGACCAAATTTTTAAAAGTGCGATAGCATCTAAACGCCTTATTCAATTGAGCTGAAAATTTATATGAATATTATAAATCGCTGTTGCATTAAATATAAGCATTTTGGTGATTCTAGCATTTATAAGTTTTTACAGGGCACAACGAAAAATTATTTATCATTATGATCTATGGTCTCAATGTTCAGTAGCGTTAAATAAAATATCGTGTAATATATGGATAAAAGTACTCAAACACTCTATTATCGTTTTCTCTCTTTTGTTTGCTTAACATCTCCTCTTCTTTTACTTTATCTACAAAACTGTTAATTACTGAATGTTCGGAAAGTCGAGTGGAGTCACTCCAGATTTTTTTTTTTTTTTTTCATAATAGCAGAGTGCCCATTTTTTATAATTTATTACCGAACGCTTTTAGTCCTACCTTTTTTTCTACCAGAGTTTTTGCAGAATATTTCCATTTAATAAGTGACAATCATTAAATAAGTAGAGCAAAAAAATTCTCCAAAATTACTGGTTTGAGGAAAAGAACGGTATCCGCATATATGCTCCGCTATAAATTATAAAAACTAGCAGCACTTTAATAGATTATTTAAAATTCAATTTTCTCATTATTTGTATTCGAATATATTCTGTGTTATAGAGGGAAAAAAATATCAGGAAACTTGACTTTTACAAAACAATCTGTGTACTAATTATTAATGCAAACTGTCATAAATAATTAAACGTTTAAAAGAAGTATTCGTAGTTTTAATTTCTTGGGAGTTTAAAAAACTGATGAAAAATCTCACGCGAAGTTTACAGTGATTTTATGACGCTAATTTATTGGGTAACATAATTTTATAAAAACAATAAATCGAACTGTAATACAACTTTTTTTTTTTTTAAATATTGTACAAGAAAAAAAAAAAAAAATAAATAAAGATAAAATTTCTTTCAAAAATATTTTAGACATATATTTAAGTACTGATTAAAATAATTATGAGTAAATTTCAAATCTGAATAAAAAGAAGAAAAAGAAGCGATTTCTGCTAATATTTTATTCGATAAGTTTGAAAGCAGCTTTCGAGAGAATAAATCTTATTATTATTACTATTCTTATTATTATTATCATCATTGGGAATCAACAAAAACTAAACATAAAAATATCTAAAATTAAATTAAGGTCTGAATTAAACTTTTAGAAGTCCATCATACTGAATAAATCTATTTATAAATATTTTTTTTTTCCTTTCGAAACAGAAATGTATAAACTAATAAGCTAAAAATTTCCTTTTCTACAATTAAAAATATTTTTTAAGTCACACATATGCAAAGCTACTCTCTATCACATCATAGCCTCCTAAACTAGATGTCTGTCGCGTTGTTCGTAAACTTGGCAACAGTTCAAGTGGTAGACAGCGCCACCTGGTACAGATTGTGCCACTTTTTTATTCAACAGCCACAAAAAATTTTAAAAAATGGGATTTGATATACATAAAAGGCGAACAGAATCGAAGAAACGTCGATTACATACATCATATATTACTTCTTAAAATTATTGGTGACAGTTGAAAAAAAAGTCGCGCAATCTGTGCCAGGTGGCGCTGTCTACCGCTTGAACTGTTGCGAAGTTTACGAGCAACGCAACAAGTATCTAGTTTAGGAGGCTGTGATCACATTTAATTATATATTAAACATTATATTCTACGTTTATTTACGATAATAAATAGTAACATTATAGTGCTGAAAGAAAAAAAAAAGAACAAAATATATATATAGCATGGAGAGGATGGTACACTTATAAAGAAAAAAAAAATGAAATGATGAAAGCATAATTATCTTGTGCAATATATATTCATCGGCTATCCCTATTAAATTTTTAGAAAATGGAAAAAAAAAAAAAAAAAAAAAAAAATTCTCGTCCAGAAAAATATGTTGCGATAAACAATGTTATTCATTCTGTGTACAGTGAAATATCTTAGGATGTTTAATAATAAATTACAATTACACGATAATAAACTTGAGATATGTCGTCGCGATTAGCGGTTTGTACTTTAAAATACGATTTTACGAAAATAAAAAGTCTTATACATGAACGGGTATACATATGATGCATTTCTAGTTTGTACAATAATTGTAATACTTTTCATCCCCCTCCCCCCCCTCTTCTCTCTCTCTCTCTCTCTCTCTCTCTCTCTCTCTCTCTCTTTTCTTCAGATTTTCGTCCTTTGATTTTTTTTTCTTTACAATCACTCAGCACTTAATATTTGAAGTGTGAAAAATGTTGCCCTTTCAACACCCTCAAAATTTTTAATCAGCAAAAATTATCAAAATCCAGGTGTAAATGCTGGTACTTTTGTTTCCCAAGCTTAACTGACGGCCGTGCAGTTCTGCAATCATAGCTGGTAGACGTGAGGCGTCAGGTTACATCCTAGGTCACGCTCATTGTCCTAACCGTTTGCAGTTTTCCGTGGTATTGTCCGAATTCTGCGTAAATACGGGCTAGGACCCTTCAGAAAACCCCAACAGAGGGCACTCTTCCTCAGGCTTATAACCCTCGTGCAATCAATCGTGCAATCAATTTCACAAGCGTTCTAAACGCTGAATCACTTGAAATTCTTTACTTTAACATATCTGATATATGATATCTGAATTGATATTTTCTGATAGAGATAGAGACAAAAATTTTAGCGATACCGGCTGATTAGATCTAATATCATTTTTGTGTGAGATTGATTGCTTGTTGCGTATAACAATGCATCATATTTTGACTCAAAAAAGTCTGTTTTGCATCGAAAAACGTCTTATTCTGTTATTCCATATTCATTGATGTAAAAGTAAATATTCAAAGGATAATATTCCAGGTTTCTAAAAAAAATACGTTTTGGTGGATAATACGACCGTTATCCTCTGAAACCTTGATGAAGGAATAAGTCTGCTTTAGTCCGTTTAGCATACAAATAGCTTTATCCATGTCGAAATAACTAGCAGAAGGAACCAATATATGTGATAAGTGATATCTTAACCGATATTTTACGGTAGAGATGGAGACAAAATTTTTAGCGATGCCAGTAATACATCTAATTACATTTTCATGAAATATTGTATGACAGGTTTATCATATTTTTTGTATCGTATATCGTATTTTAAGTAATAATACATGACACATTTTATTTTATTTATGCATTGGAATATTGAATAAAATATTCAGTCATAAAAACTTTTTTTGTACTGACAGCCGTCTGGAATGGAATAGCAGTCCATGGTTCAAAGCAGAAAAATTCTACTGCCAAGATCCATTGTGGGTATCATGTAAAATGTTTAAAAGATATTCGTATCTTTACTCAGTTGCCTTCGTGAATAAGAGAAATATTGTTGCAGCAGAATCAAAATTCACTACTAGTACTTCTTTTTCATCTTTTTAGACGTCGAGCGAAACGAAAAATGAACTTTATGCTATCGAAATTTTACCACAATAATCAAGTAAATACTTTTGACAAGAATTAATTAGTGCGATAAAAAACTATTAGAACAGCTTTCGAATTTGAATCTCAATTTTCCGCGCAAATTGAATTTTTTCAGCCTATCGAATATTTGCTAATTGCTCTGTTGGATGGTGTTTTTAAGCATATGAGAATATTGGATTGACAAAGATATTTAGGTTTGGTCTACTTTTAAAGCATACGACTGAAAATACATATAAATGTACTCAACAGCAAATACATCGCGTCGTGAAGGAAATTTACAACGCGATGAATACTCTTCTCGGGCATTATTTATACAAAAAATGTATAGTCATTGCTGCTATCGATGCACACATCTTGAAAACCAAATATATTTCCAGTTTTCAATTATCATAAATTGATTAACTCTCGTCATATCTAACTTCAATTTTAACCATCTTACGATCGTATGCTAATTTTATTATGAATATTTGGATGGCCAAGTTCACTTGGTCTTATTTTAAAGTCCATAGTGTAAATACAGTGATTTCTTTTCTGACGTATATATCTTATTTTTTTACCCGAAAATATCATGACTTACCAGTAAAAATTAATATTCCTTGAGGTAAGAAAAATGCAATTGGAATTATCATCTGAACCCACTAACATTAAATTTGTATCAAAATCGTTCAAGATGTTTCCTAGAACATCAGGCTTCTGCCATATTTGTTCACGAGTTACACATACTGCTAGTTTTCCTGAAAAAGAATGTAAGTCCAATAAATTTTTCAGTTAAAAGAAATTCTAACTTTTTTTTTTTTTAAAGGTACCAGCGATTTACAAGAAAACCAAATGTCTAACATATTTATTCATATGGAGTATGAGTTACCAGGGAAAGCTAATTATAAGAGAATTTTGGGCGTAAATGTAATCCTAAAACACAAAACTTGTACAAAAACCATTTGAGTACTATAAATATTAAACGAAGTTTCTGCAACTTTTCTTCAGGCTGCCATATTGCCTAATATGAAGCCAAGTAACAAAGTTTGTTGACATTTAATGGAAGTGAAAATAGGTGTGCCATATGTTTTTACTTTAACTGTAATAATGTGTAGAATGTACAACGCATAGAAACAGACAGTTTCTTCTCGACAATAACTAATAATGAATCTCCCCTTTTTATACTCTCGTTAGTGATTTTCGTAGAAGTTAGTTTTGCAACAGAAACCAATTCCAGAAGTTAGAACCAAAATTTGGCAGTCCTAAACAACTTAAACTCCAAATTTGGTCGTCAAGATACCAAATTTAACGTAAGGTCGCCAAGACTGCCACCAAGACTCATATTTATTTTGGCAAGAAACTTAGCGATTTGGGGAGATTATTAAACAACTTTCCCACAAAATATGAGTTTGGGCTTTCCAGAATCAGTAAGTTCTTTCTCGATATTAACAAATTTCATATGTGTCGTTTATCCCCACTAATTTTCACCAAAGTGTACAGAAGTCAGTTATCTACACTCGGCTGAATTCCCTTTAACTCTAAGCTGTATATTTGTTTATAAGCGATTTTATAATAAGATAAGGATTACTATTCCTGAACAAGCAATATTCGTATACTGTGCTATATATAATGCTATTAACTTTCAAGTTCGAATGATAGATTTATTGGCTTGTTTACTAGAATAATCATGGACTCGAAAACCTTCCTGTTTATTAACAGATCATTTACATTACAAGAAAGCAAAAATTTTGTAGCAATATGTATATTTTATTGTCAATATAACAATAGTATAACAATATGTATATTTCAAGAAAATCATGTGTTGTCCAAATCAACTTTTTAAAAATGTAATGTAAATTTAATTTAAAATTAATTTAACTGTGATAAAACCTTATAAAATACTTGTAATTAAAAACAAATACGTTATAATTTAAACGTAATGAATAAAAAAATTAAATTAATTTAGAAATTAATTTAGAAATTAAATTATTTCAATACGAATAATTAAATACAAAGCTTCCTTTTGACATTTTCTGTTATTCTTTATATTATGTAAGTTAATTTTAATTGTTTATGAGTGATTGCTGTCATCATTGTTTTCTTTTTAATTTATACATGTATAAACTGTTTCTATGTTTCTAAAAATATGCAACACATAATCCCTTAAATAAAAGTTTAAGCGGATTAAGTTCTTATATGTTGTCTTAATTTAACAAATAGGAATTATAATATACGCAAATGTGTTACAGAAAATCTGTGATATTGGCAAAATTTTCATAAAATATTCGAAAAAAAGAATATATATATATATATATATATATATTTTGTTATAATAATGATATTTATTTGTAATTAAGTTAATTTCTACATTTAAGTAGTTAACAAAACAATTAATTTAAAAGATTAGAACAATCACTGTTAAACATTTCTGATATAATACTGAACTTTATAAATGAAATTCGAAATATCTTTGTCAGTTCTCTAATTACTATATTTACACGTTTTGAAATATAATTTTTTTATTTATGAAATAAATTCATTTATAATGCTGTTTATTTAAATGCGTTTTTGTATATGAAATATATATTTGTTTTATTTAATTTTATAAAGATTGATTGAATAATAGGTAATAATAACAAAAAATTATATTTATTGAAAAAAATAACTTTAAAAAATTTGCAACTAAATATATTTTTGTAACTTCAACCTAACTTAACAATAAAAGTTTTTTAAAATTTAAATAAATAAAGCTAAAACAAGAAAAAAATAATTAAATTAAAGGAAAAAAAAATATGTTGATGATTATACTGATAATATAACATAATTTAACAATGTGTTGAATTCAGGTAAATGAAATGAAAGAAATACTATTAGTTTTATTTTTTGTGTATGGTTAACACGTTCGGCGCCATGCGAATTCTTAACGAAATTAACGTCAGTCCACACCCGCTGCTTAGAAGCGTTGGTAATACGATATAGCAATATGTTTTTATGTTTACCGTGTTTTAATAAAATCCATTAAAATATCTTAATGATATAATAGTGTTATAAATAAAAAAATAAGTAAATTTTAAATAAATTTTCAGCAGTTACTTAAAACATTGTAATTTTTTTATTCAGTTTTATATCACATTTTATACTGTCAACCACCGGTGGTTGACGCGACCTAAACGGAATGTTCAGTCTCAGCCACCGATGGCTGACGTGGCAGCGTCGTAAGACATTCTGTACACAATATGTGCTTTTAAACTATAAATAATGTAACTTATTTTACGATTTTTTGCTGTTTAATATATTAAAAAAATAAAAATGTTTGCAATTAATATTTGAATGAAGCGCATGCTTATAAGATTTTTAAACATATTCACCTGTATACTTAAAATAATAGGCGTAGCGTTGACGGGGCACAAAGGGTGTTTGCCCCCCCCCCCCCCACACACACACACTAATCTGTCTGAACATGAAAATTTTTCAGACAATTGTATATGATAAAGTTAATTAAGAACTGTGATTTTGCACACCAGCTAGAAAAGTGTCATCTGTCAAGAAATTGCAATTTTTTGTATATGTAATTTACCCGAAGAGCATTACCTTTTTACTTTATCACACAATTGGTCCACCTGAGAGGAAGTTGTGTCATTGTTGTCAGTTTTATTGTACGCTTGTCAGTGCTTTACTGTTATCTTTAAGATGCTTTTTCTCAAATATTCCCTTTTTCGATTGTGTTACTTTTCTTGCGATGTGTGGATTTAACATCCGAATTAAATTTATCAGACTAAATTTGGACTTTTAGTTCAGTTCTCTTTTTTTTAATTTTTTTTTTATTTATGACTATTTCAACAAAATGGTTAGTATGCTTGTTTTCTGGAAAATAAAGTATTTGGTATTAGAATTGCCTAGTTTATATTAGTGCAGCCACAAAAGAGTGATTTTGTAAAGTGTTCAGAATTTATATTACTCAATAACGTAACAAGAATATATATATATTAGAGAGTATTTTTTGAAATCATATAATCAGCTGTGAATAAAACTGTTAGTAAATTTAAAATTTCCAGAAAATGTGTGGTCCTTAAGAGAAGCGGTCGTCCTGGAAAAATGGAGGGCACGCGATGATCATGTGATACGGATGGTCGTACGGGATCCATGAACCTCCTTCAATACGATTAGGGATTATCTGACTGCAAAAGGCACCAACGTCAGTTTGAGTACTATTTTAAGACGTTTCGCTTGGCCAAAGATTTTGTTTTATTATCTCATAAACCTGCAAGGTAACCTCGACACGAAAAAGAAATTACTATTATGGCCTACAAATTCAAACTATTCATTGTCTTCTAGCAGCAATCATAATGGTGCCAAAAAATTAATAGATTTATCTTTATAATTCCACGGTAATCAGAAAACCGATAAAAATTCCCAATACTGAAATAAACATATATTATTTGTTCGATTATCTGCATGATCAAATATGCGCCTCGTGTTCATTTCGATTTTTAATTAAAATCGTCTTTTTTTCCCGACTGTGTGAAAATAATGCCTGGACCGGGAGTCGAACTCACCCGTTAACACCCGAATTATTTTTGCAAAATACCATAGCTGATTATTTCGCTTCTAATTTAATATAGACAACTGACAGTAAAATATATTAACTTAAAACAATTCTTCTGATAGTTTTAAATTTAAAGCCTGTCCTTATTTGTTGACGTTTAGTGTTCTAGCGAGAAAACTTCGAGATAGAAAAACTTTAAGATAACAGATTAATTTTTTATTTCAGGTTGACAAAGATCTCGAAAGTAAAGTATTACAGCATATGTTATTATTTAACTTGATTTAAGTTAACATACCTGCGCAAAAAGCAAACAAATGGGCGACAAACGAATAATCATAAAATGACTATCCAAATTATGAAATAATAATTAATAGTAGAGACATAAAATATTCAGAGATCATTTAGATTGACGCTATAAACTGTCACTACAAAGCAGAAATCATTCACAGAAACCAAAAAAATATACGTGCCATTTTATTAGCAGTCCTCAAATGAGGACACTGGGCACTAACGAGTTAATCTTACGTGTGCAGTCAGCCATTCCTCGACACTGCTCACATGTTTGGATATGCAGATACTACTGTTTTCAATGAAGTTTTCTCTCTACATCGTATACGACATCACATTTTTTCTTTTGCATTTCCTTCGAAAACTGTTTGTCGAAGAGATGTATTACTTTAGGTATTTTGCATCCACTCATAGCGAGAATTCTCGATTCACAGACTTTATGGTGTTTTGATGTGATACTCTTTAAACACACACACACGCGCGCACACATATATATATATATACAGGGTGAGTTGGTACGAACGAAAGGAGGTGATAGAACAGCCCATAGGGAGCATAAAAAACCATAGAAACCTTGTCCAATCTCTAACCGATTCCGAGTTATGGGAGATAGAAGAAAAACCTGTTTTTTTCCATCCCGTCTGAAAAAAAACAAACTTTGAGCTTTCTAAAAGACTTACACGCAAAATAAGCACATATTTGGAAAGAGCAGAACACATCCTATCGTGTGACACCATTTACATCAGGATACCTTAATTTCACGGCGAGCTACAGGCGCTAAAACTATAGCGAATTTTAAAATCAAGTTGTCACCAAATTCTTTAACTGGCAATTCTGCAAACATCGTTCAAGCTACAATCGGTCAAATTTACCAAAAGCTTCTCCATTCCACAAACTTTAGAATGAGCCCTCAATACACCATATTGGTGTTCAAGTTCAGGAGAAATTTAGACTTCTGTTTGAAATATCATCACTGAAAACGGCGTTCGTCGAAATTCGGCAAACGAATCGAAACTGAGTAAATGGAACGTATGTAAATTTGTGACTATCTGCATATGGACTCTTAGTGATATGCAGAGGTACTCCAAACTTCCTGCGCGCGCAACCCACTCGTGGGTACAACAGGCGAGTCAATCTGTAACAGCTCATTAGCTCGTCAGAATCTTTTACGTTTTAAGCAGCTTATTGCTTTAATATTTTCAGGACTTCGCCTGAGCTCGGCCGACACTTTTCACGCTGCTCTCACGTCTATTTGCTCTCTCTTGGTTCATACTTAGTATGTTTTCCTACATTGGTGCGAACTAACCAAGTTGGTTCTTATACGTAGAACATTTTTTCGTCTACTTTTGTAAATTAATATTGAAATTTTATCACTTTTTGTTTACCCTTCTATTTTTTTTTTTTAATTGAAGTCATCATAGGGATCAAATTGTCATACTTTCCAAAGTGTACACAGATATGCCAAATTTTACAAATGAAGAGTACTCGGGTATGCATTATGTGTATGGATTTTGCGATGATAACTCTCGGAGAGCTGAAGAAGAGTACAGTTTACATTATCCACATCGTCGTGCGCTTAAGCGTGCTGTATTTGCCGCAGTTCATCGAAGTCTTAGTTAGAGTGGGTCGTTCGGTAGGGTGAACGAAAAAGGGCCATGGTCGCCGCTTCTCCTCCGCTGAGGATTCCATACTTGACCGAGTGGAGGAAAATCCAAATATGAATTCACGCATACTTGCGAGAGAAAATGGAATCTCCCAAAGTAAAGTGATGAATGTTTTGCGGAAAAACCAGTATCATCCATACCACTTCAAACCGGTGCAAGAAATACGCCGTTTAGATTTCCAAAAGCGGGTAACATTCTGCTGCTGGCTCTTAGAGTGTGATATTGAGGAACACCATTTCCTTGGAACGATACTGTGGACGATGAGTCCCTTTTCACTCGGGATGGCATGTTAAATTTACATAACTGGCATCATTACGCTCAACAAAATCCATTTGCAACACGAAACTCATCGTTCCAGACGCGATTCAGATTAAATGTTTGGCTTGGAGTGGTTGGCGATCACTTGATAGGTCCACATGTGTTCCAAGGTCATCTGACAAGCAATACGTATTTGGAGTTTCTAGAACAACATCTTCCAGGATTATTTGATGTCATTCCTGTACCGCAACGAGCGGAAATCATTTTCCAACACGATGAGGCCCCTGCACATTCTTCCAATGCCGTTCGGGACTTCTTGACTCAATAGTATCCACGATGGATTGGTCGTAATGGACCAATTCCTTGGCCACCTAGATCGCCAGATCTCACTCTATTGGACTTCTATGTTTGGGGTTTCCTGAAGCAAGAAGTTTACCGATAATAAGTTACCAGTTTGAAAGATTTAAGCAGCCGGCTTGATTATGCAATAATAAAAATGAACTTTCGCTAAGAGCTACTGTGATTTCCGTTCGTAATCGGGCAAGGGCATGTACCAGGTGTGGGGGTGACCAATTTCAGCAGCGACACTAAATTTCACACATCCTTTCGAATGCATACGTGCTTTAATCATAAACGTGAGATACGTCATTTTTTTCTTGCATATTCCTTTGTGAAAGACGTGAGAAACGATATTGTTTATTGTTTATTGATAGCACATATACATCAGATTTGTATGCTTGACTTATAGTCCGCTTGTAAATCTTCGTCAGATGAAGACAGATAGCACATGACAGAATTACAATACGAAGAGTTGGAAAAACACCAAGGCAAGCGCGGCAATCGATCCCGCTCTCCTACGCTCGAAGGTGATTAGCAGTGTGGTGACATAACCACTCGGCCACGGATTCCATTGTGTTTGTAAACTTAATACAACTGCTACTTTTCATGTTTGTCTTTAAAACTTTCTTTTTTGCATCTGGCAAAACAGAAGGCAAAACAGGCTGAAGGCGGACATGAAATCAGGAACGACCATGGCACCCCGTGAGTCTCCTTCTCGACGAACATCGAGTTCAGTGATGAATGTATTTCAAACAAAAGCTAAATTTCTCGTGAACTAGAACACCGATATTGTTTATTGTTGGCTCATTCTAAAGCTTGTGGAATGGAGAAACTTTTTGGTAAATTTGACCGATTGTAGCTTGAACGGTTTTTGCAGAATTGTAAATTAAAGAATTTAGTGACAACTCGATTTTAATCTTCGCCAATGTTTTGGCGCCTGTAGTTCGCCGTCAAATTAAGGTATCCTGATGTAAATGGTGTCACCCGATAGAAAGTTTTCTGCTCTTTCCAAATATGTGCATATTTTGCGTGTAAGTCTATCAGAAAGCTCACAAATTTGGTTTTTTTCAGATGGGGTGGAAAAAGCAGATTTTTCTTTTATCTACCATAACTCGGAAATGGTTAGAGATAGGACAGGGTTTCTATGGTGTTTTATGCTCCCCATGGGCTGTTCTATCACATCCTTTCGTTTGGCAGATTATGTCAAACTCACCCTGTATATATATATATATATATATATATATATATATATATATATGCTTTTAATTATTATTCTTACACAAGCTACTATTATGCTTACGCATATTTTGTGAATGTAAAACGTAATAATGCTTTGTTTATATTTAACTTTTTTAACATGTATGATTAAAAAAATAATCAGAAGAGGAAAGAAAAGCAAAAGGCATGTTTGAAAATAATGCAAATAGCTCGACTTAGCGATCAAAAATGTAACTTTTTAATAAATGGATACTTGTACATTTTGTATGTTTAATTATACAACTCAATTAATGTGTTAATTTATAAGACATTGAAAAATACTTCACAGTCTAAATGCACTAAATTAATTTCATTTTTATTTTATCAACATATTTTTTCATTAATAATAATCATGAAGATAATAATGACAATAATAAAAGTATTAATATTATTTTATTACTAGTAATAGCAACAATGGTGCTCTATTAATTCCACTATTTCTTAAATATGTCTTAAAATTTTCTTGTTTATATGTACATTCCGACTTTTTTTTTTTTTTTATTCTGTCACCAAGATGTTTATATCTAATTCGCCCCTTAAATGATCGTGAAAATGTACTATAGGGAATTACAATATAAATCTAATAATGGGAGTGTCAGAAAAAAAAAGGCTGAACAGTACCGTGTTAAAAATAAAAATAATTTTTTTATTTGAAATCCATTTCTGACAATTACATCTTTAGGGGAGAAAAAAATCTTTATTTTATATGAAACACTTTATGACAAAAAAAAAAAAAAAAAAAAAAAAAAAAAAACAGTATGCTGATTGTGAAAAATTTCTAAATTAAATTTAGTGTTTATTCAAAGAATTTGAACGTTGATTTGTGGTGCATATCCGTGCGTTCTTCTGCGCCCATGTTTCCCTACGCAATGTAGTCTTCTCTTCCTATTCCCTACTTTCCTACCAAATATTGGTAATCAATTCAAATTTCCCCAGTATGTACAGTCAGATATACACATAGATAGATGCAGACGTATCTACAATATCTGCTTTGTGAGAATTTATTTAGAATATATATTTCAGTGTCGAATTTTTGACGTATGTTTCTAAATAAGTTTGTTTGAAAGAATATATATATACGTGTTAGTTAACCGATATTCTAATGTTATAATTATCCCCTAAAAAGACTATGACATCTTTGGCTAACCGAGACCACTAGATAGCAGAGTTTGCCTAAGATTTTATTCAAAAATTAAAACTTTTTTTTCTATAAAAAATTTCTTTTGAAAAAATTGGGAAACAATTTCATTTATTTCGAATAAAAAAAAAAAAAAAAATCTAAATACATTTTTTTTTATGGAAGAAGTTTATGAAAAATAAATAAATAAATATAAATAAAATCTTTTATATCAAGAAAAACAGCATAATATTCAAATTTTCATGAATACCATAAATAGTTAGCAACTGCTTTTATTTTGGGAAATGACGATAAGAAAAACTTAAAAAAAAAAACCTTCCTTATTTCAATATTAAAGATTTTGAGAATTTGTATTTTTAAATTACTTTAAGTAAAACATGTGTTTTGAGGAAGAAAGAACAATATAGCTACCGCTGTTAACAGTGTGTGTAAAAAGAAAATTTTGAGAGCAAAAAACGTATTTAAAGGCTAATTCTATTAACAAAATACAACGTACATATATTACTATTAAAGATTAGCACTACAATTAACTGATGCTGTTAATTAAAATCATACCAAATGGAACAAAAGAAAACAACATCGAAGGACAAAAGCAATTGATGATATAAATGTATTGGCGACTGACTGGAAAACTTTTCATACGAAGTCCCTTAGTGTTTATTCAATAAAAATTACCATTCATATAAGGATTCAAAAGGATTGTTTTGAGAAAATTAGGGAAAATTTCAAGATTAAAGTCTTGAAAAATTATAAATTTGAAGATTGGAGTAAACAGTCTTTTGCAAAACAACTTAAAAAGGGGGATCAATTTTGCTATAATAAAAAGTGTTGCCTTACAATCTCTCCCTCTAAGTTATGAAATGACACTTTTCTCTCTCTCTTTTTTTTTCCTTTCAAATTTTTTAAATAAAAATATGACGAAGAATAGCAAAATGAACCTGATTTTAATTGATATGACGATATTATTTTTAATAAGATACCTGCAGGTAATAAAGAAACAGTGAGAGTATGCGATTGCTTGGATGAAAATATTGGTTTAAAATTTTGAAGTATCCTTACAATTCTTAGAACGGTTTTTCACGTCTAAATTGTAACTTTGCTTTATAATTAAATAACCAATATTATTTGTTATATTATTAGTTAATTTTATTCCATTATAAATGTTATTTTAACAGTAGGCGAATTACATCCTTTTTCATTCAAAAAGTGCTTTATCCACATTGGAAACACTCAAAAGATGTTTCCTCCTCCGGTTTTCGATCTAAATAGGTTTTCACCAAATTTCAAATGCATTTTTCTAAATAATTTTAAGTTCATCAGGTACAGTATTCATACATGCCTTTCTATTAATTAGTAATGCATCTAAACAAACAATAATTAGTGTTTAAATTTAGTTAATTTTTAATTTATTAGTGTTTTTTTTTTTTTTTTTTTTTTTTTTTTTTTGTGTGTGTGTGTGTGTGTGTTTTCTGAAAAAAAATCTGGAGTGACTCCACTCGACTTTCCGAACATTGAGTAATTAACAGTTTTGTAGATAAAGTAAATAAAAAGGAGTTGTTAAACAAACAAAAGAGAGACAACCATAATAGAGTGTTTGAGTATTTTTCTCCATCTATTACACGATGTTTTATTTAACGCTACTGAACTTTGATCCCATAGATCATAATGATAAAGAATTTTTCGTTGTGTCCCTGTAAAAACCTATAAATGCTAGATTCACCAAAATGCTTATAGTTAGTGCAACAGTGATTTATAATACTCATATAAATTTTCAGCTCAATTCAATAAGGCGTTGAGATGCTATCGTACTTTTAAAAATTTAGTCCCATAGGCCATAATGATAAAGAATTTTTCTTTGTGTCCCTGTAAAAAAACTGTGTGTGCTAGATTCACCAAAATCTATACAGTTAGTTCAACTGTGATCTATAACATGTGTAAAAATTTTTTGCTCAGATTAATAAGGCGTTTAGACGCTATCACACTTTTAAAAATTTGGCCCGATAGGCATAATGATAAAGAATTTTTCTTTGTGTCCCTGTAAAAAAAGTATAAGTGCTAGATTCTCCAAAATCTATACGGATTGAGTATTTGTGACGTATAATATGTGTATAAAATGTTTGCTCAATTGAATGAGGCGTTTAGATGCTATCGCACTTTTAAGATTTTGCTCCCATAGGCCATAATGATAAAGAGTTTTTCTTTGTGTCCCTGTAAAAAAACTATAAGTGCTAGATTCACCAAAATATATAGGGTTCGTACTATGGTGACTTACAATATGCGTACCAACTTTCAGGTTAATCGAACAAAGTGTTTAGACGCTAGCGTGTTCACTCACAGACATACACACATACATACACACACACACACACACACATACATCATCGTAAAAATAGTGAAAACGGACTCAGGGGACCTCAAAACGTATAGAAACATCAAAATCTCGAATTCGGATTTTTGACATGATTACAATACTTTCCTCACTATAGTGTTCGGAAAGTAATTATATTCAAAGGAGAAAATATGGTTTAAATATTTCATCCTCATATATATGTATATATATATATATATATATATATATATATATATATATACAGGGTGATTACAAGATAATAATAATGTATAACATTTTATGAAATGTACCATTTAAGGAAATGGCATGAAAGCTCGCATTTTTATAAGGCATTTTTTTTTTTGTCTTATGCTTGGGAATGTTGTTAAGATCGTTAAAAATGCAAGGTCTCTAGTTCTGGAGGCAATGCCGTCTTTTGGTTTCTTTCTAACAGATTATGTCCCATAGTTACGCACATTTTGGAGGAAAAACTATAAAAAGCTTGTAACAACAAGGTGGATGACCTCGACCTTAACTTTGGTTTGGTCCATGCTGTCTTCGGGAACAGAACTTATCCTCCACTATTGTATAGATATGCTCTCAAGAATAAGGGAAACACCGTATCAGACCGATTTCCTTCTACCCAGTTGCACGACAACTCAGTTTTCCAACGCCGTTTGCAGAAAAGTACGTTTGACCGACAATTAGTCTTTCATTTTCAACTTTATTTTTTAGATTATTCTTAATAAGGTTGATTTAAAAAAGTATAAATAATACGTTAGATATAAAATTTTGTTCAGAAATTGTCAAAATAGCTTAATTGTTTTGAAATAAGTAACTTAGATACGACTGTTAGAGATACAGTCGGTAACAAAAGTGTCCGAACACTAGCAAATAATCCTATGTAAAAAAAGTCCACTTCATACGGTTTTGTTAAATAAATCCTTGCAGAATCCTGTTCTTAATATGTGTAAGAACATGATTCGATAAGGATTTAGTTAACAAAACCATATGAAGTGTACTTTTTTTACATAGGAATTTTTGTTAGTGTTCGGACACATTTGTTACCGACTGTACGACAGTCCGATATAAAATTCAGCACCAATTAACAAATAAATTGAGCTTCAGAAGTATAAATTATAATAGAAATATATGTATACATATATACTTTCTTCTTCTGTATTTTAATCCTAGTTTAAGTAAATTGCGTGCCTTTATACTTTGAAACAAAAGTGACTATGTCACTGCCTTTGTGAAACTTATTACTAGACATAAAAAATATTAATACGGTTAGTTAAAAATAACTTAACATGAATTTGATTATTATGACAGTGCAACTTTAAATGCATGCAATATATAAACATAATTTGTCGTTAATTACTGGAAAGAAAAATGTTTTTCTAAAGTCTCTTGATACAAAATTATTAAAACCTTTTATTAATAATTAGTATAGTACTACTACACACTTTCAAAAGAACATGATAAACTTGAAATGTTGCAAGTTGTAGACACGGATATAGTAATAAAAAGCCATGTAAAAGACATCGTGCTCTCAGAATATGTCTCAATACTATATTACCCTGTTACAACGAATTAAGTGTTTTCCCCTGCCTCAATTGCCCAGTTGCTGTGAAAGTAAATTTATAGCTAATGGGAAAATAAAAGGGCGGTTCATTAATTTTCAGTGAAGTCAGACGTGGCGTAATCTTAGTGACTTGGTGACCAAATATGGAGAAAAAGAACAAGTTTAGAGTTCCCTAAATTTTAAGTTATATGATGCACGGGGATCGAGATTAAGAACTTCCCATGGATTTCTGGATTGAAATAACGCCAAACTTCATCGCTAAAAGGTATAAATAGGATTGAACTGATTTCTGCAAAAGTGTGTGAAGTCACTTCGAATGAGTATTATTCAGATAATTATTCTGAGCGCTTTTATTTATTTATTTATTTATTTATTTATTTTGTTTTATTTTATTTTATTTATATATTTTTATTTTTATTTTGTTTTTCCTTTTTATTTATTTATTTTATTTATTTATTTTTATTTTTATTTATTTTATTTTATTTTTATTTTATTTTTCCTTTTTATTTTATTTATTTATTTATTTATTTATTTATTTTTTCACTTTGGAAATTGCGCTTGAAAGTGTTTGTTGAATTTTACTGAACATTGTTACTGAGTTAGCGAAATGTTCTGCTTTGGAGTATTTGCCGTTATTTGCTTTCCTATGAAATAAGTGACTGTTTTCTTGCACTACTCCAGAATTTTCCACAAACAGTGAGTTTTGCGACCAAAGTGTCTTCATTGGACTGCTACCAGAATATTCAACGAATTAAGAGTAATATTAGATTGTTTCGAGAATATTCGTTGCAATCATAGTTTTGTTGTACTGATTCAAGAAGTTACGTTGAATAAAGAGCATTCATCGACTAGAACCTGTTTCTTTACGAACTACTTTCTCACACAAGAAAGTAGACAGATTTTTCGTAAAAAAAAAAACGTATGGATTATTCTCGAGGTAATATGAAACTTAAAGTTTGAAAAACTTAAATATTTTTTTGCTTTTCTTTACGGTGGAATGAATCGCAAATTTGAAACATCAACCCTCTTCTAAAAAAAGTTCAATTCCAGGCGGACTTCCAAATAAATATCTATTGCACAGATTTAAAAGCTAGATTTTTTTTTCTTCTCCTCTTTTTTTTTTTTTTTTTTTCCCAACACTAGAGAAAAATAGGCACTTTGTGTATTTTAATAAAAATCTTAGTCAGTATTAGAAAATTGGCGTATCATGCGTCTATCTATATATTAAGTTTAGAAAAAGTAATATTTTATTAGTAAAATAAAGGTGTCATTGTTTCTATTTTTTAGAAAATTAGTGGATAAAAATAATAGTATACTCCTCCCTAACTCTTCGTTTTCCTTGACCTTATTGGTGGAGCAGTTAGGTTTAAAAAATATAATTATCGCTTTTTATAAAAAATCTACAACTGTATAATGTTATTGGATATTAATAATTTTGCTTGCACAGGTTATTGTAATATCGAGTTATAAAATAATATGGTATAAAGAGATACCAACACTCCAGATTATTTTATGTCACTATTTCTGCAAAGTTATCTTCATCTTTTTTAATCACTGAATTTTCGATAGAAATAAAGAGAATATTTCGACGCAAAAATTACATTAATGAAATAATCCAGAGATTAAAATGCTCTGAATGTAAAATCTGTGGATTTAAAATATGCAGAGAATCTAAGTGTAAATATAATTTAAAAAAAATAAAAGAAAATAAAATAAAAATAGAGAAGAATTCGAAAATTTTTGCGGATACATTTTAAAAAATCCGTGTTTGGACTCCTTGTTATTTTTTATTCATTAATTATGCTGATAACAAGCACACTGACATACAAACCAATTCTTAAAAATCTAATTTGTGATTTAGGAAACCGCAAAACTTGTAAACCTAACGAACTATCGATTTGGAAATTTTGACACCTACGCAATACTTTCTTTACTATATATGGGTAAGAAAAAAAAAATACTAATTATATCGCTTGTAAAATTTAAAATAACATCAACCAAGAATTTAAATGCTAATATTCAGAATCCTTAATTAAAACGTTTAATGATGCATTAGAAATTGTTGCACAGTTCGTTAGGTTTCGAAGCTAATATCTTCGTAGGAAGAAGATTGGTGGAATATACAATGTATCGTCTGATTATTTTATAGATTTAATTTTATCACAAACATTGGTATTATGTACAAGATTTTTAAAAATAATTAATTTAAAAATTTAAAAACAGTACTTTTTATTTACATACAGTCGGTAACAAAAGTGTCCGAACACTAGCAAAAATTCCTATTAAAAAAAAGTACACTTCATACGGTTTTGTTAAATAAATCCTTGTCGAATCCTGTTCTTAGTCAGTCTAAGAACATGATTGAATAAGGATTTATTTAACAAAACCGTGTGAAGTGCATTTTTTCTACATAGGAACTTTTGCTAGTGTTCGGACACTTTTGTTACCGACTGTATATAGAAATTAACATGTTTCACTTGCATACACTTTTGTATTATTATTATATATACAGGAATAAATTTGTACCTAAAATGCATATTTATTTTTCTATTCAATTATGTAATACTTAATTATATTACAATTATACAATTTTTTAATTACGGTAAATTAAAGAAAAATAAGAACGATGTGTTTCATAAATTGTTTACATTTATATAGTTAAATGAAATTTAAATTTAAATTTCAGAGCAATACTTTAGGACTTTTCAAAGTGCTTCTCTAATTAATTTTTAAAACGTAACTAATATGTATCAATTTCATTAAATGAGAAAAGTAATTAACTCTAATTAACATATTAATACTGCAACAGATTTAAGCTTACAGATCAAATCAATATTATTTTAAAGAGTTAAAATTCGTTACTAAAACATGCAGGAAAATTTGATATATATTTTTTTCTTATTTCAAAATAAAGTAAAACTATATAAACAGTTTATTTTTCATTTCAATGTATTTCAATGAGAAAGCATATCAATTGCGTAAAGTTTTTCTTTCTATTTCTCATAATATAATTATAAATGTTAAATATAAATCTCAATAAAGTCAATATGGAATTACATTTTTAATTTTTAAAATCATGTAATTTATTTACTTCAAAATATTAATTGTATTACACAAGGTAATTCAGTAAAACACAATCTTTGTTTTTTTAGAATTTAAAATTTAAATTGCAAAATTTTCGTGAGAGATTTCAATAAAAGAGTTGGTCAAAAAATAGCATATGCCTATATTTCTAATAATAATAATAATAACAATGTACATAAAATGAGTTATATTAAACTTATTAAAAATTATACAGAATAAGAAAATGAATAATTATTTTTCTACTTTGGGATAAAAAAGTTCATTAAATTATCAAATAATTGTTAGCACCATAAAATTTCATTCAAGCATTCTATTGTAGCAATGAAAAGTATTATGTTGTGAAGCTTTATGATTATCTTATACTAGAGACTTCAGCTTCCTTGCTGGTCATAACTTTTAAATGAATTCTTTCAATTTCATAAGACTTATTATTATAAAATTAAAAAAAAATATATAATTTAAAATAATATATACAGTCGGTAACAAAAGTGTCCGAACACTAGCAAAAATTCATATGTAAAAAAAGTGCATTTCATACGGTTTTGTTAAATAAATCCTTATCGAATCATGTTCTTACACTGACTAAGAACAGGATTCGACAAGGATTTATTTAACAAAACCGTATGAAGTGTACTTTTTTTACATAGGAATTTTTGATAGTGTTCGGACACTTTTGTTATCGGCTGTATATATATATTTATTTGCGTACTCGATGTTTCTTCAATACCCCCACTGCCTGCAGCATCATCTTACTCAAGGAAAATACGTAGAAAAGAAAAGTAGCATAAAAATGTGGTCTGCGGGCAGAAAAAAGGTAAATTCTACTGCATGCGGTAGCACCTAAAGCTCCTATATAATACGAGCTGGCACAGTGTCCGCCATTATTCATCACATCTGAGAAGATGTTGGCGGCAAAAAAAACGGTTGCCTGATTAGTGTTGTTATCGCATTTAAACTTCTACACAGATTATGTGAGCTAGAATTTCTTGTCACGAAATAAACAAGTTGGCAATTTTAAGAACGGCGCCAACATTCGCAAAACAACCCTTTACATTAAAATAAATGTGATTTTAAAGTTTATTTTGAAAGAATTTAGAAACAATAACTTAAAAAAGTATTTCATTCATATAAAATTTGTCAAACAACTTTGAAAATAGAATAAAGTAAGATGAAAATAAGGATAAACTTACGCTACAAAGTTGTGCTCCTGAACCAGGTATCCACGAGTTACATATGCAATTTGTAATTCGCATTTTTCTTCTTTCTGGATCAGAAGAAAATGTAAACAGGTGGTGATCCTTTTCTGGAGGGATTCATGAAATTTATTTTCGAAAAATCGGCAGCCTGTTTTATCTCTTAAAATTTTAGACTAAGACGTACAGTCGGTAAGAAATGTGTCCGAACATTAGCAAAAATTCCTATGTAAAAAAAGTACACTTCATACGGTTTTGTTAAATAAATCCTTGTCGAATCATGTCCTTAGTCAGTCTATGAACATGATTCAATAAGGATATATTTAACAAAACCATTTGAAGTGTACTTTTTTTTACATAGGAATTTTTGCTAGTGTTCGGACACTTTTGTTACCGAGTGTAAGTGCAATCGACTCCCAGCTTCCTAAGTTTAGAAAAACGATTTTTGTAGCTCCTAGTTCTATTAAAAAAATTTAAAGTACTTTTATTAAAAAAAAAAAAAAAAAAAAAAAAAACATTTTTCATTGCATTTTCATATTCGGAAGTGTGAGAAGTCTATTCCTAAACCCCTCCACCCAAAAGAAAACATAGAGTTTCTTCACTTTTATAATGAAGATGTGACTAAGTGTGATACAATTAAAAAAAATATGCATAACTAAAAAATATGGCGTTACAACACTTTTATAAAGAACCGTCCAATTAACGCTTTAAGTTCTAAAATACATTTAAATATGAACAAATAAAATAAAGAATAAGTTCAAAAGAAGATTAAATTCATTTTTTTTATTATTACATAATTAATAAACAATAATAATACACCAGACTACTGCATACGTAATAGACACTATATACTGCATGATTGGAAATAATTTAATCACAAAAAACTGTTAATTATATGTAAACACATACCTAATAGTCATTAATTACTTATAATGTCATATTGAATTTAATGCAACTCTTTCATCATTTATTAAATATTAAAGTTAAAGAATATAAAAATGACATTAGATGAAATCATATTTTATTAATGAATTAAGAAGAATTATATATATTTATTTAAAATTAATTATATTTACATGCGAAAAAAACTACTGAATTATTACTTATTCCATATTTGTTTATTATTAATATATATATCAATGAAAGTTGGTAAAATCAATCAATATATCAGGATGGTGATAAATCCTGTAAGTTAGATTAATTCATCATTATTTGAGTCTTAAAACTGTGAAACTTTTTTTCATAAAAATAGTAATTATTATAGACGTATACTTATTTGATTTTTTATAGAGAGACTAGATTAGGCTTCCGTATAATATGTCCTTGTGAGTCAGTAGGAGAAGTAAATTGACGATGCTGTTTTTTACTGTTGAAACAAATTTAAAACAATATCGTGGGTGTAGTAGTAGTTGATTAATAAACCAAGTCGAGACTTTGATAAGGGTTAGTTACATACAGACGTTTATGGTAATTGTTTCAAAATGCATTTTGTATGTGAGGTTAAAATTCTCAAATTGAAGCAATTTTGAAACAAACTGGCGGGTAAAGTTAACTAAACCTGATTAAATGATATGGGATTTGAAAATATTCATTTTTAAGCAAATTAGATCAAACATCTAATTTTCAAAGGAGTTTAAAATTTTCACATATTTGCCATTTGATGGCAGATCCAGCCTTTTTCGACCATACGTCATCCGTACAATATTTAAATGGAGGATTTAGTAAATATTTCTGAATATATACTTATTGCAAGTTTTTAAGTTGAAAAGTGATTTCGCAAGGCCGCAGTTTTTAAATTTGACGAAGGAGGAAATTGGGTAATAATATTTTTGAGACCTTAATATAGGATTCAAAGTTGGTTGATGAGCTGAGAAGTATGAGTAAATTTTAAAGACTTATATGGGAAAATATAAGTATTATTACTTATAAAAACAAAATTTCAGGAAAAAAGGGGCTTAAATAAAATTCTTTTCATTTACTTCAGCCCCAATTTTCACTTACATATTTTATTTCTTTTTGAAGAAAATGTATGTAGGTGGTGTAATAAGTTATGTCTTAATAAGAGTGTCTTATGCTTAAAAAAGATTTTCAAAATATTTTCATAAATATACCTTTGAGATTTTTTTTCTATAAATTGTTATTGACTATTTCGTCTTTACCTGCCTAGCTCTCGACTTTTACACATGTATTTCCAATTTATTTCTCCATGCAGGTTTAAATTATTAAAGATTGATTTACATGCCATAAAAAATAAATGACAGATTACATAATAATATTTATATGTTATAATGCCATGTCTTCTCCGAAAAATAATAATTGACATCCTAATTCTTTAATTAAAATTTCATAACACTGTATCTATTATGTTATTTGTATTATTAATTTATCTTGACGTAGCTAAATTCTACACGTTTAATTTATTATTATTATTTTCACATTTATATATATATATTTCGCATAGTAACGTAAATGTTTTTCTAAATAAAAAAAAAAAAAAAAAAATGTTTCCTTTATTTAAGCTTTGTTTTTGGATAAATAAATTCTGGAAAATTATCTATTTATTACAATTTTAAAAAAGAGATTTTTCTTTGTAAATGAACTAATGATTTTTTTTTTTTTTTTTTTTTTTTGTAGATTTTTCCCAAAACTATGCTACTATCGATTAAAAAAAAAAAAAAATTCTAAATGCATTGTTGCAGTTTAAATGTAATTATTTCTGTTAAATAATTTTTCTTTTCATTCTTTTATGCATTTCAAATGCCTTCATACTAAACATGAAAATAATTTTACTTTATTTATTTCAAAACATTGCTGTAGCTATAAAGTTAGATTCCAGCGTTACACCTGGCAAATTAAAGCCTTTATCATTAAGAAAATGACTGAAAACGAATTATATAAAAGTTCGTCTAGTTAAAACAGTTTTGAATTTAACCATATACAACGGAAATCTCTCTCAAAAGAGAAATATTTACATCCATTTCACACAGGATAACGTTCAAAAACAATGGCATTAAAATGAAATATCTTTTATACATGTATGCATGAGGACTTTATGTTTCCATAGCAATGTATTTTAGAATTGTGTTTTACATGAGTCTCTGGCAATGCAGATGAGGGATAAGTTCAGAAAATAATTAATAATATGATACAGCAGTCTAATTCTGCCTCACACAATACACAATTCTCAGAAGTTAACTATTCAGTTTAAAACAAATTAAGTTCAATTTTCCAAATTACTTTGGACGAAATTAAACAAAAATCCCATTAATCACAATATTTATAATTAAGGTGAATAATCTGATTTAATATTATTAAGTTGATATATTATATTTATTAATCCAAATTTCATTCGTATTTAAATTCAAAATTTACGTATTTTAAATTTTAAATAAACATAATTTTGTAACTTTGTGTTTTCTGCTTTAATAAATTAACTTGTTACTTAATGTATATGTGTCATTTCTCAATTCAAGATTATGTAGTGGTACCGGCTTTGCTTATTTTGATGGTGACAATATTTAAACGAATGTAATATATATACACACATGTTTGTGAAAATTGTAACACCATGAAAGAATTGACAGAAATTAATGAAATTTATTCGACATATTAGGTACTGATAGTGGTACAAGGCAAAAGAAAAAGAAAAAAAAAATCTGAAATCAGTACTTTGTGTGTCCGGCACGCTGAGAGATGAGACACTGTACATGTCGTGCATTGAATCATATAGGTTCTGAATGTAATCCTGCTGAATGTCATTCCAGATGGCTTCAACTTCACGCCAAAGTTCAATCTTCTGTGCACCCCACCAACTGTACGAGCAAGTCGCCGACCAATGAATCCCATACATGCACGATGCGCGACATATCCAGGTAATAAGCAGGCCATGGGAGAAGCGGAAAATTTTGTGCACTAAAGAAGGCTTGTTCAGTCTGAGAAACATGTGCACGGCCATTATCCTGCTGAAAGTAAGCACCCGGAATGCGTCAAAGAATGGGAAAGACCTCTGGCTCCAAAATTTCCCTCATGTAGAGTTGCCCGCAATCTAGATGGGATCAACAATTATAACCAATAGCTCCCCACACCATGATGCTATGCGTTTGTGCTGTATGACGCTCGGTGTCATACTGCGGGAGCAGACGTTCCCCCCTGTAAGGTCTGAAGCGTACTCTTCCATCATTGTACTCCAGATTGTAGCGAGATTCATCAGAAAAACAATTTGTTACCACTGGGCACACCACATGCAGTGTTGTTCAGACCGCTGAAGTCGGAGGCGTCTGTCATTCAGCGATAGGGAAATCCTGTGTAGAGGAACATTTGCACACAGTTCATGCTACAGCAAACGGCGATGAACCGTGGAGCTAGACAACAAAACGCCTGTAGCCGTGCTTCAACGTTGTGCTAACACACAAGAGTACGTTGTACGATCCGTCACAGCTCTGCGGATGAGATTGCTGTGTTCTCGTACCGTTGTCCTATTGCGTGTCCCACTGCCAGGTTTTGGGCATGTTTGATTCTCCTCTGTCCATTTCTTCCAAACATGCATCACCGCTGTGGCATTGCACTGCGTGCCAGCTGAGTTTTCTCGATACGAAAAACCACCCTCTCGTATATCAACGATGCGGCATTGTACGAACTCCGTTAGTTGTTCGTATGGCAGCCTCCACTTTTTAAGAGACATGTTGACCACCAATGAAACGTTTACCGCAGACTGTGAACGATAAACAGATTTTAACGCGCCTTTACAGTTTTATATACCTGGAACAAGAGACTGATAAGGAGTCGATTCTCGTTCCTCGCATGCTCAATTGCTTTGTAATTCTAATAATTACCATGCATTACGTCACTTTGCATTTCCTGTAAGTTTGGTTCAGTTTGAATAATCTCTTCATGGTGTTGCAATTTTCAAAAACATGAGTATATATATATATTCAAAATTCATTCACTTTATATCATTTTATAAATTAAAAAGAAAGAAAACATTGAAACTGGCTTTAACCTCTCGTTGGGTCCCCGCTACCTTTGGCTGAGTCTTCCTTATCCATGCAGCTTCGAAATCGGATTTCCACTGCCTACGGCCTTACACGACACTTCAATTATTAAAGAAATACTTTTTTATAGATTAATATACTCTTAAACTTATAAACATTTCAGTTTTACCACTTTGTACTAGAGATTACTAATACAAATGGTACAACGATTGTACTAATACAACAATTTTTGAAAAAGTCTTAGTAATATTACCATTTCATTATATATTTTGAGTCAAAGCAAGTATAAAATATTTTATTGCATTTATAAAAAAATATTTAATATTTAATTTTAGTAATAAAAAAAAATACAACAATTATTTTATTCATAAATAAATATAAAAAATTAAAATTAAAATTAAATAATGCATTCGTTTTCATTAAAAATCTGTTTATGTTTGTAGTGTATATTCTAATTTTATTCTTTATAAAAACTATTTTTGTTACGTTGGAAGAAATATAACAGAATCTGTATTCTTCTCGCAACTAAAATATTGCATGCGTATCAAAAAACTTTAATTTTTGAAGATTAGAATAACGAGATATTACGCTACCCCCCTCTCCCAACACCATCCCTCATTTCCTAAATCATCTGTGGCATGCAAGATTCTCATCAGAGAAACGAGACAGATTCTATGCAGCTGTTCATTATATGAGAAACTAATAGTTTAGTTCTCAGATAAATATCTAGTTAGTTGCAATATACAAATATTTTTGTGTCACTAATAAAATTATTTCATGATTGATTTATCAAAAAAATTATTTGATGTCAATAATTATTAATAATTTTGTTAAACGAAGAATTTTAATAATCCAAAATTAAGTCTTGAAATTAAATTGACTTAAATTTACAATATATTTAGTGGGATGTTTCCGAAATTTATGACATTATTAAAATTAAATTAAGTAAATTTTCCTGATCATGATACTAAGCTTTACTAAAAAAAAAAAAAAAAAAAAAAAAAAGACGTTAATTTGTGAAAAAACCTGAATTATGCGAAAAATACAATATATATATATATATATATATATATATATATATAAATAATAGATAACGTAATAAAATTTAATCTTAAAATTTAGCAATTAATAGAACTAAAACAATAACAGCACACTAAAATATAGAACTGAATTTAACATAGAGGAAAGAATGACACAAAAAGTTGCGATATAGATAAGGAACCAATGAGTTACCATAGTAACTTAAAATACTTACGCCGACCTGAAGGATAATAAAAAAGGACCATTAAACTTGTGAAAGAGAAAAAAGATAATAAACCTCATAATTAATTGGATATAAATGCTTAAAATTAGAAGCATACTTTCAAGGGGCGCATACTTCATAAAGCAGAGAAAGCTGTAACGATTTCGTAAAACGATATTGCTAATCATAGCAATTTATATCATCTCACGCCCCGATCAATGCAGCAAAAAACCATAAAGAATGAGAAAAAAGTGAAAAATTCAATTAAAACAAAGAATAAATAAATATTAATTAAAATCTTAAAGGAAACCAAAGTGATAACATGAAATAATCAGAGAAACCGCATGGAAAACAGTTAACACAAACTGGAAAAATGGTTGATGCCAAAACCTAAATTGAAGTTAAAATAAAAGCTCGACAGATATCGATTAATCGAAAATACTTCAGAACAATTACATTAAAGATAAAATACACAGAGTAAATATTAAATGATAATGTTAAAATTAATACTAGTAGAGTTACATTAAATCGTACCAAAAATATTAATAATTAAATCGTTTAGGATAAGGACTGAAGAATGAAGGTATAAGACAACTGAGTACAAGCGCCATCTTTCGGTTAGCTATAAAAACATTAAGTCAGTTAAATAAGATGTATTGACTGAAAGATTAAGATAATTTAGAAGTATTAACAGCAAGATTAAGATAATTTTTAAGATTTTTAAAATTTTTATTTTGAAGTCAAATTATTAAGTGTTAACTTTTAAGAAGACATAATTACAAGCAATAATGCCAAAGAGCACACATATAAGGATAAGCATTATAATGCGGTCATCAATAATAATTAAAATAAAAGATTAAAATAAAAATATTTTTATTTTGAAGTCAAAGTATTAAATGTTAAGTTTTAAGAAGAGTCAATTACAAGCAATAATGCCAAAGAGCACACATATAAGGATAAGCATTATAATGCACTCATCACAAATTAAAATTAAAAATTAAAATTTAAAAGATTTTTTTTTATTAATATATATAAGATTTAATTTTTGTTATGCAAATAGATGGATTGTTCAAACTTAACAAGGGAAGCCTCAAGTAGCCAGAAGCACATAGTAAAATTTAATGATAAAAGAGTTCAAAATTCATAGTATCAACCAGAAAAAATAAGAATGTAACTTACAGCAATCCCCCCACTTTTTTTTTTTTTTTTTTTTATAAATTTTATTCAGCATCAAGCCCTCCCAGCCAACCAGCCAAACACCACCACCCTTCCTCCTTAATCAAACATCTGCCCACCCATCCACCTGATTTTTTTTTTTTTTTTTTTTTTTTAAACCTTAGTAGTTTTTTTTTTTTTTTTTTTTTTTTTTTTTTTTAAATTAAACCTTAGTAGTTTTTTTTTTTTGTGTGTGTGTGTGTGTGTGTGTGTTAGACAGAGACCCTTTATGATAAACAAGTGAATAAATAAATTTTTTAGGATAACCCATTTTTGTAGCAACATTAATTATGTGAGAGATATTTTTGTTTTTAAACCTATCTGAACAAAGATTATGTATACGAAAGAGGTGATTGAGAATAATATTTCTGTAGACACAGAGATATGAAGACAAGAGGTAAATTGTGTAAATAAATTTACTTTGAAACTAAAATCTTGTCTTTTGTCATACAGATCGGTATAAATTTTACTACCATCAAGTTTAAGTTTTAAATCTAAGAAACTAATACAGTTATTGTTGAGATGATTATAAGTTAAGGTAAGGTGAGAAGGATATTCAAATTTAAATAAATTAGGCGAAAAATTATTGACATAAAAAATTATAATGTCATCAAAGTATCGGTAAAAATAGACATTTTCAATACATAATCCCTGTTCATAGTGGTAAAGGTATAAGTCAGCTAACATACTCGAGCTACATCCTCCTTGTGGAATACCGACCATTTGAATATAGATCTTATTACAGTGTAGAATGCAATTGTTATGAATAATAAAATTTAAAAGTGTCTTAAATGAAGTTGCCGAAAAGCATTTTGGTAAAGAGATTTGACTTTTAAATTTTTCAAAAAGGTTAAAGATGATACGATGAAGATCTGTTAAATTAATATTATTAAATAGGTCAGCAAAATCATAAGTCATGATATCAGTCACATTATTCATAGATAAGACATTGGCTTTAAGTTGATAACTATTTTTAAGGCAAAAGAAATTTTTTGATTTACTAATTAAGTCATAGATTTGTTTGAGAATATCAAGGAGAATTTTGTTAGCATTATTGTTGTAAGTATTACACCCTACAGTGACAGTTCTAAATTTAATAGGATTTTTGTGAAATTTAGGGATAAGTACAATATAAGGATATTTAAAATTATTAAATAGAAGCTTTAGCAATTTATAAAAGCAGTGAATTTTGCGTGAAGTTGGTAATAGCGGCATGCTTTATAATTTGTATCTTCTCAAAAACCCTTATCAAAGTTTTTTTATAGAAGATCCAAATTCGCGAAAAGCGACCAGATCAGGATACGAAACTTAATATTTTTGCTTTAAATACTCTAACAAATGTCTAGCTTAAGGTCAATCAAATCTCATGTTAACAAATAAGAAAGTTCATCCTCTCATTGCATTATAATTTTATTAATATTATTATCGTGCTTGCATATTCACAAAATTCATGATCATTCGATTATTCCTTGTTTTTCAAATATATGTTGCTATTTTTTTTTCTTTTTATTATTATTATTATTATTATTATTATTATTATTATTATTATTATTATTATTATTATTATTATTATTATTTGGTGTGTGTGTTTTGTAAAAAGCGATATTTTACAAAATAAAATTCAGCACTTAGCAGTTTTAAAATTAATTTGAAGAAGAAAAGAAAAACCAATTTACTAATGGTCACGAATTTTATGAATATGAAAACTGAATTTTAAAACGTATATTGTGCATTGGGAGAATTTCAGAGAATTTTACTATAGCTGAGCACGGGGTTTCAATGACCTTGATGTTTTTTGATAGACGTCCTATACGTACCAATGCTTTAGAAATATATTTCGATCCCTGACGGGAAACAAAACCACAGTATGAAAAAGTTAAACAATTTCTTAAATACTAAATTTTCTTTAAATACTAACGTTATCTTACGGGTGAAATTGTATATTTTAACTTCATAGTTACTTAATGGCCAGAAATAATAATTTCAGTAACTTATTTTATTTATATACCGTATATTTTTTATTGATTGGCCGAATCAAATATTTCGAAAGCTTAAAGTTCTTACGGCAGGATTTAAGCCCGGATAAATATTCCAGTGCTTTATAAGCTAAGCTATTGCGATGGCTACCGCTTACAAGATATTCTAATGCAAATACCTATGTAGTCTTAGGATTATATATATATATATATATATATATACATTTTAAATGCCCGAAATATGATGCCCAGTAGGTAGAGACATCGACAATTTAAAATCCTTACCTTTTAAGTTTTCACTGTTGTAAAGTTTAACTAAGACAACACATAATATATATATATATATAAAAGATGTGTTTTTAACAGTTTTTTAACGCTATTAAAATGTGATGTATATATATATATATTAAAAGTAGATTGTAACAGTGTGTTAGGAATGCAAAAATATCAGATGATTATATGCAAAACTTCCTGCAAGCAACAAAAAAGTGCTTTTCCCAGTAATAATTTTCCTCAGTAATATGAAAAAATCCACAATACAAACTTGAATATTATTTATAAAAAACCGTAAATAATAAAAATATATTGGTAACAAACGAAAAAGATGAGGGAAAAACTATTTAAAAACTTGAAAAAAAGATAAAAACTAAAGAGTTTCATCATCAAGATCAATCGTGTAACTCAACACAGAAAAAAAAAGGTAAGATTTCAGGTTATAGCGTTAATATTAGGCCAGTATACAATACCTATAATGAATAGATTCACAAATAATGGATGATAACACGGTAGCAAGTCATAAAATTTCTGCAATGTCTGTATACTCGAAGTAAATATTTTTATTAAGTTTTTATTTTTATAATCTGCTATGCCATAGGATTTTAAAGACAATTGACAGCGCTTGGGTCCTACGCCTAGGGATGGAATTCCCTCCGTGGGGGTCTTTCTAAGGTGTCCTGTACATTATTTATGCGAGTTCCCGAGAAAAACACAGAAAACTCCGAACGGCTAGGTCGATGGGCGCAACCTAGGACAGAACTCGGCACTTTTCTGCTACCAGCTTTGACCACAAAACATCTGCCGCTCTTCGCAAATAAAAATTTTTAAGTTAAATTATTGGAATAAATTTTAAGGCGTAGGAATGCATATTTATACTCAATTCCGAAGAAACGGGAAAAAAAATATCATTTGTATATGTGAGAATCAAAAACCAACGGGATGGATGAGTTGGTAGAGTATTTGCTCTTTAGCGAAAAGTTTGGAAAGTTATTTCCAGCTGAAAATAAAATAAAATAAAATATAAAAATAATAATAATAATAATAACAATAACAATAATAACACTATTCCATTTTAAATTTCTAGTACATTTGAAAAGTTTACAATTAAAAAGTATATTAACAAAGTTATTGTTTATATATTAAAATAGCATTGGCTAAAATGGGAAAAAAAAAAAAAAAAAAGCTAATACGCAACGTCTGCTACATTCTCTTATATCTTAGAAAGTTATGCTGATAAAATATTAACAATAACTATATATAAATTCCTAAAAATAATTTAGAAAAGTATTTTTATAAAGAACACACACACACACACACACATATATATACATATATATATGTCTATATTAAATATATATGTATATATATGTCTCTATTATATATAATATATAAGCAGCATAAATAAAGTTAACATTATAAAATTAGATACTATATATATATATATATATATATATATTAGCAATTCATTTTGAAAAAATACTAAAAGTTATTTAATACTTTCTTTTTAAATTTCGTAGAAAACATTGTTTTAAAAGTGTTTAAAAGTTTTGTAATAAAAACAGTTCATTTTTAAAAATAGTTATTGCTAAAGGGGGTTATTTCAACACAGTAGGCAATTTCTAATACTCTGTAAAATTTTCTTTCTTCCTTTCTTTTCTTTTTCATTCTTTTATCTTTATCTTTATTTTTTATTTATTTTTTTATTTATACTTTTTTTAATATCAATTTTATTTAAAAAAAAAAAAAAAAAAAAAAAAAAAAAAAATCGTTTCTTTTGCTTTATTCTTTTTTAGAATAGATAGGGGGGATTTGGGAGATTTAGTTAAAAAATATTTTTGGAAAAATACAATTGCGTGAAATCTATTCTTTCATTTTTTGTTTTAATTTTTGTCTAAATATTGGTTTAGTTTTTTTTCAAAACAGAATATTTAACTTGAAATCTTCTTTTAAAATATTACAAATATAACATAACACTTATTAGAAATACACATTGAACTTTTTTGTCGTTAGCATTAAGAAAATACGGAAACAAACACATGCGCTTTTAGTAAATAAATAAACAAATAAATATTGTTGCGTACTTGGGGTTGATAAATAGTCTAAAATAAGTGGCAAGTCTTTCATAGTCTTAAAAACGTGGTTAAAGTTGCTTTTATCGCTTTAAAACCCCTTTCCAATAAATTCAACTTTAAATTATGCTATTTAAAATTACCATATTTGATTTTACATAAATGCATTCGGATATAAATTCTCTTTCATTCCGATGTATCACCAAAGTCATTTTCTAAAAAAATCTGCCGCCAAAAAATTTTAACGAACCTTTTTACACCCCCGTTGCTAACAGATAAATGGGGAAAATAAATTATAAGCGATTTATAAATCTCCATGGCCTCAACCCATGGATACAGTAAAACATTCAGTATCCTAGATTAATAAACAATACACTGAATTACAGTTTAATTTAATACGTAAAAAAATTATGAGTTGGGGCTAAACTTATGTAACCTTCTTGAAATAATCTTTTATCTATTTTCTAACTACTGAAAGGGCATAACAATATCTCAAAAGAAAAAAAAAGAAAAAAAAAAAAAAAATATATATATATATATATATATACCTACACGTGAATTTTTTTTCTAAAATATACCTAATACGAATACCTAAAAACCAATTTCTGGAATTTTAGAAATTCAGCCCCTAAAGTGGGGGAGGGGGCAAAACGTGATTTCATATAATCCTTTCTATCGAAAAAAAGAAAAGATACATGTGAGATTTTTGATCTAAAGTATAGCTTACACAAATATCTAAAAAACAATTTCTGAAATTTTAGATATTCGTCCCAGGTAAGGCGGGAAGGGGACAAAAAAAAAAAAAAGAAAGAAAAAAAAAAGGAAAGAAAAAGGAAAGAAAAAAAATAAAAAGAAAGAAAAAAGAAATACAGTTAGACCGTTCAAAATTGGTACAGCCAGGTTTCAGAGGCCGGCAAGTCGAATAAGGATATTTTCGAAAGAGTAAGTTATTAGGAAGGGCGAGAAGGGGAGAGAGCGAAGGGCGGAGGGCGGAGGGGCAAAAACATAAAAATAGAGTTAGATCGTTGAAAGTTGGTACATAGATAATTTTGATACAAATCGATTGCGGATATTTTCTAATTTGTTAAACTTTTAGGAGAACCGGAAAGGGTGGAGCCGAAGGGGCAAAACACTAGAAATAGAGTTAGACCGTTCCAAATTGGCATGTAATTGTTTTTGGGACCTACAAATTGGTTACAGGTATTTTCTAAAGAGAAACATTATGAGGATAGACGGGAAGAGAGGGGGAGGGGACAAAAAGGCAAAAATAAAGATGTAAGAGTTAGATCGTTGAAAATTAGTATTATCAGGTTTTAAGGCCCGATAAATCGATTGCGGATACTTTCGAATGTGTAGAATTAATACGAGGGGTGGGAAGGGGGGCAGGCGCTGGGGAAAAAAATAAAGAAATTCAGATAGAACTTCAGAAATTAGTATTATTAGGCTTAAAACCCAAGAAAACGGTTGTGGATATTTTTCAAAGAGTAAAATAATTAGGAAAGTCGAGAACGATGGGTGAAGGACCACGCGCTCAGTGCGCCTTAGGCAGTGAGAGACCGGACCGATTATCACACCGATGAGAGAAGATTTTTTTTTTGTATTTTATATTTATGTTTTCCCCTTACGATAATATAGTGATTCCTTAAAATTTTCGAACATAAATTTGTCACGCAGCGCACAATGGCCTGTGCTGCCGAAGGCAGTGTGGGGACCCAGTGCGATATTTTCCCGATAAGAATTTATTTATTTATTTATTTATTTTTACATGATAAAAATTAATGCAATTTGGAGAATTATAATGATTCATCTAAAAATAGCGACCAGCGAAGCAAGCGTAGCCTCCTAGTATGTATATAAAAGCGTGCACCCACCACTAAGTCAACAGTGCTGCGTTGATTCTGTGTTTGACTTTGTTACGATTTCTAGTTGAAGGTTTGAATATCCCTAGAATCCTTTTAGACGGAGTTTTGGAAAATTCCCCACTTTCTCCCTGGGGATTATGCTGCCAAGAGCATATATCGGCACAAAGTTACTTCACGATGAAGAAATTGTACATGAGAAGATTAGAATAAAAATCAAACACAAAAAATATATGATGTGACTCCACTCGACTTTCCGTACATAAAGTGATTAACGGCTGTATATATGCAATTAAAGCTAGAATAATAAACACAATTCAAAAATATCGTTAAGCAAACAAAAGAGAAATTTATACTAGGACGTTTGAATATTTTTCTCAATACATTATATTTTTAATTTAAAGCTATTCCATTTTAAATAATTTGATCCCATAGATCATAGAGATAAATAAATTTTCGTTTTGCCCTTGTAAAATTCTATAAGTGCTAGATTTACAATAATATATACAGTTCGTTCGACAGTGACCTATAACATGTATATAAATTTTCAGCTTAGTCTGATAAGACATTCAGACGATATACCTATTTAAATAAATTGAACCCATAAACTATAATGATACAGAATTTCCCTTTATGTTCCTGTAAACAACTACAGCTAGATTCATCAAAATTCATAGGATTTGTGCTACAGTGATCTATAGCGTACGTCCCAATGTCCAATTTCAATCGATCAAAGCGTTTAGATTGTGTACACATATACATGCATGACCGAAAAAACAGCAATAATGTACTCAAGGAACATCAAAACGTATAAAAATACCAAAATCTCAAAATCAATTTTTTCTCATGATTGCAGTACTTTCCTTACGTCTGTATGTTCGGAAAGGATTAAACAGGGAATGAATCCTTTTTTTTTTTTTTTTTTTGAGAATGAGGGGGGAAGGGAGGGGGAGGGAAATTTTCCAAAATCGGATCTTCAAGTAGAATTCTACTGAAAATTGCTCATAGAAATTGAAAATCGCTGTGCATCTTCTGGAATATATTTCGAAAAACTAGTTTAGGGTGTTTGCGATTTTCAACTTTGAGGGCGGGGTGGATTTAGTAGAAGGCCTGTTTTGCGTTTCATTTGTCCTGAGAAATGTATGGGAGCTTCATTCACGAATTTTGGTGTGTGGGTTGTTTATATTCATGATTCCCCAACTTGGACGGGGCTTTTTGAATTCCCCCCCCATCCCCTTTTCCCCGTACGAGTTGAAAGGGAAAAAATCAAAGCATAACTTCATTCCATATTATCTCAAGACGACAATTTTTAGCATATATGTGTGCTATCTGTACTCAACAAGCACTGTAAAGAGATTTTGAGAAGCATCCCTTTCCTCCCTTTGGATTCAGGGTAGAAGACAGGTTCCGATTGCAATTAACTTTTGATTCATTTCAGAAATGGGATTCTTTATGTGTAGTTTTTGATTGTGTATACCCAACACTCATTTTAGTGGATTTTTGAGAAATTTCGGGAGGAGGGGGCAAAAAACTTAGCTGAATGAGATTTTTTATGTTAATATGCATATAATATTGAAAAATCATTTAAATATATTGACCACTAAAGCGGGCAATGACTGCTAGTGTAATATAATTTCTCTTTACTCTGCAGTGCTGAAAGTATTGATATTCAAAGTTATCTTTTTTAAAGTCTTGGATTTTGTTTATTATAATGATTAATAATCTTAATGAAAGGGAGTATATGTATTTATATGTATATATGAGTGTGAGTGCGTGTGTGTGGGTTTATAATGCATATATTTATATGCATACACATTGATGAATTTAAAATATACAAATAGAAATTTTTAAATTTCAATTTAAAGGAGAAATTGCCTAAAATTATAAAGAACTATTTGATTTAATTTATCGATGGTTAAACATTTGTTTGATAGGATAGTAAGCTTTAGCTTACAAAAATATGAGATACCTGAAAATGAAACTGGTAAACGTGTAAACATTAACGTCATGTTTCGGAGAAAATTTTATTACCTTCTCAAATATTAGATGCTTTCAGACAATTTAATTTGCATTTTAAATCCGTTAGAAACTTGAAAATTTATTTTATATTTGCCTTTAAATTTAATAATAGATTGAAATTTAAGTCTGAAAAATGAATAATTTATCTTGAAATTGTTTACAAAAAGCCTGATGTAGATTAAAATATCGAATACATTTCAGCGAATTAAATTAAGTCAAAACACATTTTCTTATTTATTTTTAACCTTAAAGTAGAATATATTTCATTAAGTTTACTGCTGATAATATAATAATTTAAATAAATGTCATACACTAAATTGCGTTAAATGTAGCAATATTATAGAATATCTATTTTCTACTTCATTTGAAATATAATTATACACTACATGTACTTTTAAAAAAGACACTTTGAAAAGAAAAATCATATCACAGTTGATCTTTGGAATATATACACTACTATTTTTTAAAATATTTCATTAAAATATTCAATTACAAACTGACTGCCATGTAACAGAACTGCTATTTCTTTTGAGAATCAGTGAAAAATAATTTTCATTTTGAATTTAATGTTTCAATGTTGCATGTTAATCAAAAGTTCTAAAATTGTTGAAATGAAATTATATACTATGAAATAATAGCATTATTAAAGATAAGTTATATATTAAACCATTTTTTATAAAAAGAGAAACATAGAATATAAAAGAAAGTACGCCAAAAAGTTATAGTAGAGTAAGAAAAAATCTTTAATATATATTAGATATGCATGCTTGCCAACATTTCCAATTTTTAAATCAGATTTATTGCTACCATTTTTTGAGAGAAATATTTCATATTAATATTCTATGATTAAATAATGTGGAAATTTTCATACAAATTTTCTTCTAAAAAGTCTCTTGCCTGAATTGGGAGTTATGTCAACTATAGATATGTAAAACGTGCCTGAATATTTTTTCAAATTTAAGCAAAAATGTAAATTTCAATTTTTATCCTTATTCATTTAAGTACCTTCTTCAAACACAGCCTATAAAATAAATTGCAATAACCTATGTATTGTACATACATACATATACATTATTGTGTACTTGGGGTTCGCGAACTATCCACGAATGAATAACAGGTCTGCCAGACACTTAAAAAGTAATTATAGAATATTTTATACAAGACCGTTAACCAACTATCAACTTCCTTTCCACCAGAAAATACAGCTTAAGTAATGACTAACAACATTGCATCCCAGCATAAAACGTGTCATAAGTATACCACAGACAGCATAGTCTTTATTCAACAGCAGAGGCTCGGTCAAGCAGAGCTCTTAACACAGCAAAACTTTGGCTTCAGCTGAATTGTCGAAACCCGAAATGAGGTCTTGTATATAAGCAAAGTCTAGCATACTTCCAGAATTTTCGAAAAATTGTGTTAAATGTTCGATTTAGTGCTTGAATAATCAATATATCGATAATTAGGATTTTCTCTACAAAGTCGCCAAAAATTCGATAACAGGCGATAAAATCGCCAAATTCATCACCAAGACATTTTCTACTCCGCCAATAATTGATTTTTAAAGACAAAAGAGCTAGTTTAATGCCAAATCAATACAGAAACGGGGAAAACTAGCATTTTGTAGCCTGATTAAGCCTCTTTAAATGAAATTACGTAAAAATAGCGACTATTATCTACAAATTCTTAACACTGAACCCTTCTAAGAACTGCACGTCAATGGCAGTATAACCAAGTGTCAGGACGTAAAAACTATATAAACTCCACAATTTAGAATATAAAAAAAAACTAAATTGCATGAGACATTAGATTAACAATACAGATTGCAAAATTAAGTAATTAAACTATTTGCATTATTTACAAAATACATTTTATATGAATATTTACCTTACATATATGCAAATTTGGAAATACTGAAGATCATGATAGTGAGATAGCTTATCATAATGTACTACATTCGGTTTTTATGAAGGTGATTTAGTTATACAAATAGGGACGTCATAGCAGTCATTTTAGGATTGCATATGGACCGTTCGAATTAGACTGCAGTTAGGAAGAAAGCCATTTACATTGAATTCGGTTGCACATCCAAATGAGTAATCTTTATGTCATATTTCGTCTTCATTCTCCCATGTAAATCTGCTCCTGAACAAGGATGTTCTCGCCTTTAATTCAGTCCGGGAGATCTTGGATGTACTCCTCTGCCGATGAAGGTGCATCTGATGGACAAACAAACAGAAGACCACAAACTTCACAATGAAGTTCACGGACAAAAAAGCATCTGATTCGGAATATCGGACAGCACTTCGATACGCCAGGAGAAACAAAGACAACTTGAAATTCTAATCTTGATTGTAATTTGATACAAGAAAAGTGAGGTTACTGCGGATCGTTCGGTTAAACCTTTCAGTAGTGCCGTCCGACTGAGGATTTAGGAGCGTTGTCTGAATTTTGTCTTTGCCGAGTAACTGACACATTCCTTTGAGTACAGCAGAAGTGAAGTTTGTGTCTTGATCGTATAAAACTGTGAGTTTCGTACCTTGACATCCATTGCTCCACAAGTATCTCCGCAACTGTACATGCCTCTTGATCGAGAATGAGATACGCTTCAGGCCACTTGATGAAGTAGTCCATCACAACGGAAATGTATATATTACGTCTAGAGGTACATGGAGAGGGACCCAAGATGTGGAGTGCGATCCGCTCAAACGGTGCTTCCATATTATACCGACGTCATCTTTCTCGATTTCTATCCTTCAGGCGTTTAAGAGCAGCACTAACATCAGAAGATTTGCATGACTTCTCCACATCTTTATTTCCTTCCACCAATAGAAGCGTTATCGAACTTACTAGAAAATGTTTATTACTCCAAAATGTCCTCAGGCAAAGCTACTAAGTAGTTACTCTAGAACGTCTGAAATCTGCGATCTTGGTATTGGTATCTATATCTGCACTTGAAATTCCGTCCATCGTCAGACTCCGATTTTCTGTAGAATACACCATTTCTAATGTAAAATGATGTTTCTCTTCAGCTCTAGAGCAGTACTTTTAATTTTGAGAGCAAGAATTCCCTGACAAGTCATCTAGATTTTATTTATTTATTTATTTATTTTCAAATGTCTCAATTTTTTCTATAAAATTCCAGTCGTGCACTGCTAGCATTTTTCACAAAAATTCTTCCTCTATTTTCTTAAATTTCCTTTCTTTTTCAGAAAATCTTCCTTTCAGCTCTTGGTAAAAATTTTATTTTATTATCGAAATTCTCTTCTTTCATCATTTAGCTTTGTTGCTGAAATCGGAGCGGCAAAGCGGGCGCCAGTGAATCCGAACCAGACAGTCACAGAGAAACCAACACTTTCATACTTTTTCTTGTTTATAGGTTCTCTTGGAACAAATTCGTGCAATCAAGTCAAACCTTTTGGTTTATTCGTAGTTTATTCAAATCATGCTGAAATCATGTATGATTATTCTTTATCGAACTTTATTCTTTTTTTATTATGTTTTATGGACATATTCTTCAGTCAAGGTAAAAAAGACTGATACATTCGTAATATATAGTCGACTCGGAATCATATTTAATCCTGAACACTATTGTGTTAAAACTTTATTTTGCATTTTTGTGACAATTCAGTTAAATCAGAATCATGTACGTCTAATTTGAAACAACGTTTTAAAAACCTTAGTCGATCTCATATTCTGTGGCATGTGGATAATAAGATTTTTCATCGATTTGCTGCATGAGAAGTTTGTCATTAAATTCAAGTATATCATTAATTCGAATTTGAATATTTATTTATATGTGGCTTTTCTTTTCACTTCAAGCATCGAGGAAACGTGGGAGATTGGTTTATTCTTTTTTCTTTATTCGGGCTACAATTCTTATTCTTCTATTTCAATTCTAATTAAATCTAAAGGCTTCAATTGAATCCATTGCGTTTTAGATAATTTATAACTTTTCCCTATTATATATTTAACGGTTACCTAATCATCCTTCCCAGATGAAATTTCTTTGTTCTTTTGGTATTGATTAGATTATTTTTTTTTTCTTGAATCTCTCTTTGCCCTTCTTTTACTTTTAATTTCTTCTCTCAACCCAGTTTTCTTTTTTGCCTGTCTTGTGAGGAATATGTGGTCTCCATTCCTCAATCCAATCTAACTTAAGTAATAAATGATAAGAGCACGAAACAAAGTTAAATACAAATAAAGTTTATTAAAGATCAAGTTCAAGGCGGGTGTTGGGCTAGCTCAGAAATAACTTTAGGGGATAAGTTCAGTAAATCCTTAAATAAACGTAACTTATTCTCACGAATAAGGATACTGTCGATGCTATTGCTCTCTGCCGACCAACAATGCTCCGCAGGTGACAGAATTCCCTCAATTCGCCTAACTTTACACTATAGATTAGCACCTTCGAAAACAACAATGACATCCACCAAACTAAGCACTTAATTACAAAAGATCACTTAAGCAATCTCTTTCTTCATCGACTCTGCACCACTCTCCTGCTCTCCTTCTTTTCCAACACACATCCATATTTATATCAAAGCTTCATCCATTCCACTCACTTCATTTAATTCTAAGACTTCTCCTTATTCACTCGTGCTTCGCAACTTGTGAACTTAGCTGCAGCGCCATGCTGACGTGAACTCTACTACACACCAACCTTACAGTTCCCCCTCCCCCGAAAGAAAAAAAAAATACGTAAAACTACCCAAAGGGTTTTTAACCGTTAAATTTTTAAAACACAATATCTCATCAAAACTTTGCCAACTTTGCTGTGAGAGTAGTCGTTACTTAAAATTTAAGCTGGGTGAGAGAAACTTAAAAAAAATATTTTACTTAAATCTCTGAGCGAAAAACTGGTTAACTCAAAAAAAAATAAATAAATAAATAAAAAAATAAATAAATAAATAAATAAATAAATAAATAAATAATAATAATAATAATAATAATAATAAACTTTAAAGAAATGGAGCACTTTTATATCCAGAAACTCCGAGACTAAAAAAAAAAAAAAAAAAAAAAAAAAAAAAAAAAAAAACTGAGTATAGCCCAATAAATACATAAGGATTAATAGTGCATCTTTCTGTCAACCCAGAAAGGCAAAATCTTGAGCTCAAGGAGGAATTTAATTACGGGGGGGGGGAGCGCTTGGCATAAATGCGACATTGAAGGTTCAATCGCAATGTGAAGAAAAAGTGTTTATTTCAAAAAATAAAAATAAAAAATCTGGAATTGTAGAGTTAAACTTTCATTCTAGGTAGGTAAACTTATAACATGATCAATTTTCTGCAGACATCAGAAAGACACAGGCTAGGAACAAGAAACTTCAGCTACTACTTGGGTCATCAGAAAATTCGAGGCTTTCTATCCTTGGTTTAATTCAGACAGATACTTTAACATCAGTTTATCCTTGCAGTCCATCCCGGTTAAGATCAGAGTAAGAGGATTTGGGCATCAGAAAGAATGGTTCTATAATACAAAACTTCTTACAGTATCAAATTTAAAAGATAAGTTAAACTACATCTTGTAGTCAATTAATCGAGACCATGGCTCGAAGGATATATATAAAATAGTTTATACATAATTATTTACCTCCTGGCTATCGCATGAGCAGCAAAAAAAAAAAAAAAAAAAAACTGAACTGTTAGTTTTATTAACGTTAGAGTTAAACACGAATTGCTGCATGCATATAGACCCCCCTCCCCCCCCAAAAAAAAATAATATATATATATATATATATATATATATCCCCCTCTCTAAAAGTACATATACATAACTTTTAGTACCTATACACAAGTTTGATAATTACAAATATTCATTTTTTACAATACATATACATAATTTATAGAAATAGAAAAGGGGAAAGTTTATACAAAGGGCGAAGAAAATAATATTTTGTATTACCAACTCTGCAGGTGAAGGCTAAAAAGTAATAGAACTTAACGGACATACATAAAATATATATTAAGAGAGAACAAAAATGCTGACATAAAAGCTTAAACATGAATTTCAATGTGAAAGTTCATGCACTAATTTTGAATTTTTTCATTTTTTAGCATTAGAAAGTCCTTTGCTTTCATAAAAAGTTCGAAAGTCCAAAAGGCTTTAAGGAATGTCGCACATTTTGGTACAGCTCTGAGTGAAAAGCACTTTTGAATAAAAAAAAATACAGAACGATATCACCTGACTTAAGGTATCCGTTGTAACATCAGTGGAATCACACATCTTAGTCAGGCTGGTCTGTGCACTTGTCGGAGAAATATCAGCGCTGGCGGTTTGCAGAACGGAATCAGGCGTAGGAGAGGCACTTTGCTGGGGTGGGCTCGAACACGGTACCTTGTCATTATCTAGAGATCCAGAAGAAGGCTCAGCTGGCTCTATAAAAAATCTCATTAGATTAAAATGCAAATGCCCATGAAGAGAGTTAGTCTCGCTTATGTTGTCGACAGCACAGTTACTAGAAATAATTAGGGAAAAAACATCCGAACGCATATGCTCATGTTTAAAGTTAGCAGGTTGAAAGTTAACATGGACATATTTTAATCTGTCACTTTCATTCACGACATTTTCATGTAAGTTATCTACTAAATTTTGAGACGCACAGTTATTCAATATTTCATTTTCAATTACATGATTTTCAGCAAAAGTGTGTAATCTGTCAACTTGATAGTTTTAAAAGATAAATTTAATGCCTTAACGTAGAAAGATTCAGTAACAGAATGGAATTTAACATATTTTTCAATTGACCTAATAACTAAATCTGTTGGCTGAACAGATTGAAAACATAAATTTGATTTATTTGAGAAAAATTTAGTAGCAACATTAAGTTGAATATCATTTTCTTCTATAACTTTTCCTGTTAAGTGAGATAACTTTCCAGATTTGACCGGTTTAGCATTTGAGTATGATTTATCATTAGAAATTGAGTGAGAAGCGAAATTTAAAGCATTATTTTCATTTCGAGTTCGCTCGCTTAGCTTAAGTTGTATATAAGTATCAGCGATAAATACAGTATTTTTAGCAAAATTAATTTTAAACTTATGCTTCTTCATAAAATTGAGGCCAACAATACAAGAATACTGTAGGTTTTCCACTATGTAAAAATGGCCAGAGCACTTCAAATTCGTTTAACTGTACTTTTAGATTAATCATTCCCCGACTTAGACAGGATTCTCCTTAAGCCGTAATTACATTATAAGGAGTGGGATTTAATGCTTTGAATGAAAAATCTGTATATATATATAAATTACGTGTCACGATGTTTGTCCGGGGTAAACTCCTAAACTAAGGAACCGATTTTAATGAAATTTTGCACACTGTGTGCAGTTTGGTCCAACTTGAAAGATAGGATAAGTTTTTATCTCAATTTATTGTCACAATATTGTTTTATTGCAATTATTTGTTAATTATAGACCTTTATTAAAGTTGCTCCAAAATATCTGTGAGTTCCATTAATTTAATTGTTGCCAAAAAAAAAAAAAAAAAAAAAAAAAAAAAAATTACGAGTTCATTTTCTTTCGACATAAAAATAAATACATTTAATCAAACGTGAACGTTAAAAAATTATAAAAAGTTAAATTATGCATCTCACGAAAATTGACGTCATAATCAATTTAAAGATTTTATACACATTGATAAAGTGCTAATGTAGTTCTATCATAGATATAGTAATATATATAGATCTCTCATCCCCATGTTATCGTACAAAGATTTTTGATGCCGAAAAAAAAAAAAAAAAAAAAAAAAAAGCTTTGGAAACAGCCATTAAGTGGTATTGAAAAAAAAAAAAAAAAGAAAAAAAGAAGAGAAAGAAAGAAATATGAATTTGAAACTGTATCTGGAGTCTTCCATTCCCCTTTAGCAAATAAATTATTCATAAATTTTATTTGCTAAAATATTTGTATGTATTCCCGTGTGTATTCACTCGGGGAAAGACGGCCATATTTTGGTAAAAACGTCGTCTTTTCCCAAATGAAAAGGAATAACTTTTTTCTCCCCAATGATCACTCTATTCTATATATGCTATACTATATCTATGAGTTCTATACGCAAGCGAAGTGTGACTCACTGACCGTCTGTGCAGCCAAGAAAAAGATTTCCTATGTTAATTGCCCACTGGAGTTTTTGTAAGAAATTATTAAAAATCGAGGAAATTTATTTCCCGATTTTAATCCTTATATTTGGGTATAGATATGTATTAGTTATCGCGGGTGTTAGATTGAATTATTTTGCTGTCAAATTGACAAAATTTTAATTTTAAATTTCAAAACTCTTTCGCCCTTGGCTTTTATTATTATTATTATTATAATTTGGCGATCAAAAGCGTAACACGAAAATATACATGCCAGATGTATGCATTGTACGAAATGTAATATGTATTATTCATTGTACGTATGTATGACATGTAATATGTATTGTACGAAATATTGTTTCATATTATTCATTACTCTTTTAATATAAGTTGTTAAAATAACCATGATTTTTGAAAGGAATTAAATATTTTCGCCAGATAATTTGGCGATATTCTTTTTTTTTCGCCAAGGATGACAGAAATGAAATCTATTCCGCTGCAAAATATTAGTATCTTACATAAGATATTTTATTTAGACATTTGAAAACAAATTTGACTTCAAACTATGATAGAATATTTATCATTTTCCTTTTAATTAGTATATTATTAGTATATTAAAATTTAAAAGCATGGTATATAGAAAGTTTTTTTTTTCTTTTTAATCTTATAATTATTCTTATCTTAATCCTCAATGTTTCCCATCTTTATTAACTTGAATTTACTATTAAAATTTTAACATACTCAAAAACTTCTCATCACTTCGTTAAAATACACTAAACTTTTCCAAAATCTTTTTCTATTTAAAATGATACATGTATTTACTTTAAATGTCCAATATTTCATAAGATTTCCAATTTTAAAGTTTTAAAATATTAATCAAATTTACTTATTTTTCTGGTTTAGCCTTATTGTTTTCCTTTTTATAACTACAGCTGTTGCCCTTTTTAAAATATTTAAAATGATGAGGTCATTTTATAGTAAAATTATCCATTATAGCATATATTATATTTCACTCCTCCATAAAAATTGATTTTAAAATCGTCTGTTTCTTTTATACTTTTATTTTAATAGAATTTTAATAGAATTTAATTTATATATTAGTCATTTTAGCAATTTTATCCAAAGTAGCATTAGAAATAATATATATCACTTCTCCATTAAAATTTATAGGACCCTACAATAAAATTAATTTGGGCTTAATATCAACACTACGAAAATTTTTATCAATCGCTTCCAAATTTTGACCTAAGTTTCAAATCTCAACCCTGTGGGTTTTTACATCGGCTACAACGTTTTCGTCTTTGTTCGTAAATAATAATTTGACTGTACTAAATAGTTTACAGCCGTATAATTCAACGTATAACTTAGTCACAGCAACGCGTGGCCGGGTCTGCTAGTTTTTTATATAATTATCTTAGGATAGAAAGGATTTTTCAGCGCCAGAGTCGCAATTTGCTGGCAGAACAACATCATGTAGAAGAAAATTTAAATGCGGTATGTTTACTGAACAATTAGAAATTAAATTTAAAAATATAGATTTAACTTCAGTATTATGAGAGCTAGGTTGATTTAACTGACTGTTGCTTGGCTGTTGAAAATGAGTAGCATTTTGCGGGCGATTGAAGTGATCAGTTGGATTGGGCGGGGGGCGGGCGAAATTTTCTTGCCGTTCATTTGGAACAGTTATGTTTTCCTGCTGGTGATCAGAGTTATTTGCACGTTTAGCAGCATGACGTGCTTGGTATTTGTAGAACATTTGAAAAAGAGTATCATAAGATACGATAGGTATTAAATCTAATAAATCCTGAATCGGAAGTGTGAACAGCGGGGTTTTAATATCAAGTACTGCAGAGAAGGATAAATTTAATTCTAATTGCTTCATTAAATCAAGTTTACGGACAAAAAAGGTTGTCGGCTTATCAAAAATCGATATTTTAGTCGTATAAAGCTCTTGCCGTAATTTTACTTTATCAGCACTTGAAGGAAAGGTGCTTATAGTTTTTACTTTTAAATCTTCATAAGTGGGGTTTTGACCCAACGAACGAGAGACAATAAGTACGTGCCACATTTTAGGTTCTCCTTTTAAGGAGTATATTAGGCAACTAAATCTATCAGCAATATCAATTTTACATAGTTTAAAATATTGTTTAAGTTCCTCAAAAAATTCTAGTACATTATTTGAGCCGGTAAAGTAAACTCGACCGGGGAGGGGGGGGGTCAGCGTATATGAGCGCCACTGCGATGAATACGTGGTCTCCATTCCTCAATCCTTAATTTATCTAACTTGAGTAATAAATTATATGAAACAAAGTTAAATAAAAATAAAGTTTAGTAAAGATCAAGTTCAAGGCGGGTGTTGGGCTAACTCAGAAATAACTCTTAAATAACTTTAGGGGATAACTTCAGTAAATCATTAAATAAACGTAACATATTCTCACCAATACGGATACTCTGGACGATTGCTCTCTGCCGATCCACAATGCTCCGCTGGCGACAGGATTCCCTCAATTCGCCTAACTTTACACTATCGATTAGCACCTTCGAAAACGACTATGACATCCACCAAACTAAGAACTTAATTACAAAAGATCACTTAAGCAAACTCTTTCTTCATCGACTCTGCACCACTCTCCTGCTCTCCTTCTTTTCCAACACGCACGCATCCATATTTATATCTAAGCTTCATCCATTCCACTCACTTCATTTAATTCTAAGACTTCTCCTTATTCACTCGCGCTTCGCAACTTGTGAACCTAGCTGCAGCGCCATGCTGACGTGAACTCTACTACACACTGACCTTACAGTCTTGCTTTTAAATCACTCATCTGTGCAGACAAACCTCCCAGAAGTTTTTTCTTAATTCCATGATACCTCTAGGTATAACAATTCAGCAGACAATCCCACTATTGACTCCAGAATTCTTGCGTACTCTGGGTTCGTGAATTGTACGTGAATGAATGATAGCTTTTGCAGAATCTTAAAATTTATTTACTGATTATTCTAGACTATTAGATGTCTGTTGAACAAATATTAACTTCAGTTTTATCAGGAAACGCAGCTTAAATCACAGCGTAAATTTTACTGTAAGCACAGCACACCCAGCATTAGGCAGTATTCAGTAGCAGAGCCTCAGTCCAGCAGATCTGTTTATAACGCAAAAGTCTGGATTCAATGGCCGAAATAAGGTCCTGTTAATTGTCTTGCCTATTTCTTGAACTTTCAAACCATTTCGTGAAATATTCGATTTAGAACTTAGATAATTACTATGTAGATTTTAAGGATTTCTCCTAAACTCTTCAAATATGTCTGCAAGATTTGGTGAAAGCTTTTAACCTAAATAAAGTTGTTAAAAGTTTTTTTTTTTTTTTTTTTTCTTAAGAAATGTGCTATTTTAATGCAGAAACACGGAAAATTAACATTTTATAACCAGTATAAGCCGTTTTAAATGAAATTGCATAAACGTAGGGACTATTATTTACATATTCGTAACTATTTATATATATATATATATATATATATATATGTATATATATGTGTGTGTGTGTGTGTATACACAGATACATATATATATATATATATAGTTATATGCACTCCAGTTAAAATCAATTAAAAATTTTTAATATGTTTATTTTTAGCGAATATTGCTATTTTTATTTCTGCTTCAATATAACGAATTGTGAATTATTGAATATTTCTTAAACTATTCCTGCTTATATCTATTTTGTTTTTTGTTTCTTATGTACTATGAATTTTCCCTTTTATTATATCGTTCTCTTGCATTCAAGAATCTACTAACGTTATATATAGAGAGAGATCGAGATTAGGCTGTCTTTTAAATGAGTGGGAATTTTTGTTTTTGTGTTTTTTCTTATTTTATTACGCGTACTTTGTAATATTTCTCTATTTAAACCAAAACACATTTTGGCGAAATATTAGTACTCTGGTATAAAGTTAACGCGTGCCGAATTAAAGGGAGAATTTAATATCTATATTAATAAGTTCCGGTCAGGTAGGCACGTGTTAACATTATCTCAGAGAGTTGATATTTTTTCTAAAAAGTGCTTAGGACCAAAAAAAAAAAAAAAAAAAATGGTAAGCGTATCGAGTTAAAAAAAAAAAAAAAAAAAAAAAAAAAAAGCTCTCTCGTTATATGGACATCCTAAGATAGATAAATAAACAGATAGATAGATGGATAGATAGGCGAAAACGATTTTATGTATCAACAACTGCTGTTTAACCATCATGTAAGTTTTTGAGAAAGGCTTTCAAAATGTTCGTTGTAGATAACATTCGTTGTATTTTACATTAGTATTTAAATTCAATGCCTGTTTGAAATTATTACTTTCTTCTACATTCAATAGAAGAAAATATTGGATTCGTAAATTTTTTCGACTTCCGATTTTCGAACATATTTACACGTTTTGAGAGATCTAGAACACGATTTGACCATTTTTAGGAAATGTTTGTCTGTCCGTCTGTTTTTGTCTATGTGTGTGTGAGACAAAAATTTTCTGGCGACTGTATCTCCGGAACTACTGCTTAGAGTTGCATAAAAATTTATATGCAGATGCAACTTGACTTAAGTTAGTGCCTATCAAATCTTTGTGTAATCCGCTCAAGAGGTGGCTCTGCTATGTAGTGATTTCCGCAATTTAAGGGGTGGCTATAGATTCTTCCATGCCTTATCAAAGAAAACTTGATATTTGAGAAGATCATTATGAGAAATTATACTGATTCAATTTGAATTCTTATTGGCCGAAAGATACTGTAGACCGATTTCTGCAATTTAACGGAAGGCTATATCTCAAGAACTACTGCACATAATTGCATTTAAATTTATATGTAGATGCAACTTGAGATAAGTTAAAGTTTATCAACATTTGGTGTTAATCGCTCAACAGGTGTCGCTGCTACTTAGAGATTTCCGCAACTTCAGGGAAGGCTATTTCTCAGGTTCTATTGCGTATCATCAAAAAAAACATGATATGTGATAAGGACATTATGAAACATCATGCTGATTCATTTTGTATGCTTATCGACTAACAGGTGGCGCTGCCATACTGCAAATTACCTCGATAACGGGAAGGCTATATTTCAACTTCTATGCCATATAACTGTAAGAAACTCGATACGCGAGATAACCATTATAAAAACGCATTTTTACTTTCTATTATATGCAATAGAGGAAAGTACTGGATTTGTAAAAGTTTTTGACGAATTTATACATTTTGAGAGGTCTAGTACACGATTTGACCATATTTAGAAAACGTCTGTCCGTCTGCCTGTGTGTGTGTGTGTGACAATTTTGTAGCAACTGTATATCCGAAACTATTGCATAAAATTATCTATAAATTTCTATGTACCTTGACCAAAATTAGTGTCTATAAACATTTAGTGTCAACTGCTCAACAGGTGACGCTGGTATAAGGCGATTTCCGGAATTTCAGGGGAAGCTGTATCTAATCTTCTATTGCGTATAATCAAACAAAACTTGATATGTGAGACGACCATTATCAAACATTATGCTGATTCAATTTGAATGATTATAGACCAACAAGTGGAGCTTCTATTCAGCGATTTCCGCAATTCAAGGAAAGGCTATATCTCAGGAACTGCTGCCCAGAATTGCATATAAATTTATATGTAGATCCACCTTAACTTTAATTAGTGCTTGTAAACTTTTGGTGTAAACTTCTCAAAAGGTGGCGCTGCTACACAGCGATTTCCGCAATTTCAGGGAAGACTATGTCTCAGGTTCTATTGCGTATAATCAAACAAATCTTTATAAATGAAAAGTCCATTATGAGGCATTATGCTGATTCAAGTTGGATGCTTATCGGAAATTAGGTGGCGCTACTATACTGTAAATTTCCTCGATAACGGAGTGGCTATATCTCAACTTCTATAGCATATAACTATACTAAAATTTACATGTGAATAAACCATTACAGATGCTCATTTTTTAATATCTTATTTATAGACAGTAAACTGTATTTCTTTGGATATTTTGTGTTTGTTTTCTCTGAGATGGAATTCATTTGCATTCATCATGTTAAGTAATTTCAATAAATAATAATTTTAATAAATTATTTGCACTTAGTGAATTTGTATAGGAAAAAATAGAAGAAAGTCTTGTGGCGGCCATAAAATGATAGTGTTATTATTATTATTATTATTTTTTTCGTCAATAATTATATTTTTCTTACATCGTTACTCTTCATTCCTATTTAAATTAAACTTTCTTATTTCTTTAAGTCGAACAATTAACGCTAAAATTAATTTAAATTATTAATCTTTATCTTTTTTTTAAATTCCTTATATATACATACGCATAATTCACAATGTTCTCATTTCACACAAATACTATTGTATGCAGAAATAAACTTAATTATATATACAATTTTTTATACATTACACCGAGTTTGATCTTATACATTTCCATTATTCAATATTCATGTGTATAGGACAGAAATTTATGATTTTTATTTATTATTATTATTATTTTAGTAATTCATAAGTACACAGATTTTTGATGTATTTAAAAGCGTACTTTTTGTACCTGAGAACTGTTTTCTGTTAAGAAAACAAACTTTTTATAAATTACTTTATTTTCAAATTTTCATGTATATAAATGTATTTCAACACTAAAATTGTATAGTAAATTTGTTGAACTAAAACTGCATTTAGTTGAATACCAGTTTAAACTAGGATTTTTCATGTTTCCGATTAAAATATTTTTTTTTTTTTCTAATTTTCGGAAATCTGCTAGATTTCTATATCTGTTGACGGTACTTTAAAATAAAATTGGTTTTTAATGAGTATAAAATTGAATTTATGGAATAAATGCCAAATTTGCATAGGGAAAGGACGTATATATCTTTGTTTGTTTGTTTGTTTGATGAGTACATGAGATTTATTGATTGACTCTAGGGCCACATATATCTCGAAAAATCTATACCACAAGGGTTTTATTACAAGAACAAATACATGAACACACAACAAGGACAATACATCCATGTCTTCTCCAGGATTCGAACCCAGGCCCAACCGTGTAGAAGTCAGGGACGTTAACCACTACAGCATCTGGGCGGCCGTATATACCTCACTTTATTTTCATTACATGGAACTAGACGCTACATGTTGCCATTTCGTTTTAGAAAAGATTTTATAGAAGCTCTCACATCTTTTGCTTGGCATTTTTTCATGATCTTCACTTGTGTTATAATTAATTCCTATATTATCTCAAGAATCTTCCCCAATCTTAAATATATATATATAAAGAACATAAAAAGTAGATATTTTTTATTAAATATTTTAAAGATCTCTTCTTCGGCCTCTATTCACTTATTTTGCACCAAAGTACTTCCTCACAAAATCTTCATCAATCTATGTAAATTTTATTGCATATATCGTTAAAAAATATTCTTAAGTAACTTTTAAAAAAAAATGTTGCCAATGCGTCTTTTTTTTCCCTTTCATAATGCGGAACATAAAGGGTTAAGCAAAGTTAAACAAATCTTTTTCAGTCCGATTTTAATTTATATTGTCGCCAATTGTGCACTGCGTAGCTGTAATGCGAAGTTAAAACCATTCAATTAAAAGAAAAAAAGAATTCAGTTTGTTAAATTTGTTTTTAACTGCAAGGTTTAAAATCTTATTTTAAAGTCAACTAGCTTTTAAAGGTACAGATATATTACCACATACATTGATGAAAATTTTACAGAATATTTGCCAAAATTTGTTTGCTTAAATAATAAAATTTAAATAAAATTTAATTACTATAAATCCTATATTACTACAGAAATCATAATTACATTTTAAATAAATAATAATAATAATAATAATAAAGTTTTGACTATTTTAAGTTCAATTTCAGAATTACCTGAACTTAGCTTGTATTATTTTAAAAGAAAATACAACTTAATTTTCTAAAAGTATTTTATTACTTTTGTTATAATTATTCTTATCATAAACATTCTTCTTATTTTTCTTCTTATTATTATTATCAGCTGTATATCATAGCGTATGACTATGATTTCTAATTTGAAGAAAGCAAGAATAAATTTATGAAAATTAAACATAATTGTATTTTTAAACCTTTCAAAGGCAAGGAAATTTCGCTTATTTAAAAAAAAAAAAAAAAAAAAAAAAGCTACAACCAGAATTTACAAACAAGCCTTAAACCCAAGAAATAATTAAAGGTTTTCTTCTATATTTAATAAAAATAATCTTTGTAAAAGATTTCCGGTGTGCGTTTTGGCAGTTGGAAATTAAAACACCGCCTTTGAAAGAGTTAAGCAAAGTACTTCTTAATATTAAATAATCCAAGATATTTTTAACGATGTTAATAAAATGTGTAAGTATTTTCATTGCTATTGGAAACTTATAAATAACAATAAAAAGTAATTTCTTATAATGCTACTTTATTATTCCTACATACATACATATATATATATATATATATATATATATGTATATAATATGTATCATCGCATTTCAAATCATGTAGGGAAATCAATCCTGACAAAATTTCTTTAATTCATGAAGATAAAATGTAATCTATGCATGTAATCAACTTAAAAATATATTTAACATTTTTTCTAAAATTCAATGTCATGTAAAACTGAAAAACAGAAAGCATTATATGCATAAATATTTGGTATCAATGTAAAATTAACATTCGGTTTTAGAAAAATAAAAATGTTTTTTTTTAATTTTTTAATTTTTTTTTTTATTTTTTTTAACTGTATTTATCTATTCATAATTTATTATAAAAAATCTTGATTCTTCTATTCTAACCCTGTATTTCGTAACTTTATTATTTCTAAACGTATTTCTCTTTATGTCTTCAGATGAAGAGAATTAAAACTCAGCGTATGCGAAACTACGCGGAAAAATAAGTAATGAACTATTAATCAAAAAACAATGCAATTTAAAGTGCTCCGATTTCTATATTTATCGTTACGACTCTGTTCAGCGCACTCTAAAGACAAAAAAAAAAAAAAAAAAAAAAAACTTATATATATATATATATATATATATTTTATTATTATTATTATTATTATTTTAAGAAAAACAAAATTCCCCTATATGAGAGTTGCTTTTTCGCAAACCGTTTTCAATTCAACCAATTCCTTCATTTTTTTTTTTTTTTTTTTTTTTTTTTTAATGAATTTTTAAAATGTGTACAGACTTATGGGTCACTCAGTATCTGTCCACCTATCTGTCTGTCTGTCTGTCTACTATCTATATGTATATGCATGTATGTATTATTTCTTTTCATATCATATAGTGAAATCGAATTTCACAAAATGTGTTTAATTCATGCAGAAAAAAATTAATTTTGCATGCAATTAACTTAAAAAAAAATATAAGCAGTAAATAAGAATTATTTTTAAATACACACTGTAAAAAGTAGGTTCTTAAAAATAGGTATATATTGTCGCAAAATAGCCCCGAAACAACATAAATTTGAAAACCCATTTACTCATTTTTCAGTACATTGACATGTCAAACATGGGGATATTGGGATTCTTATTGGTCAACCCCATTTTTGAGCATGTCAGTATACTCAAAAATGAGTATATGGGTTTTCAAATTTAAGTATGTATTGTTTCGGGGCTATTTTGAGACAATATATACTTATATTTAAGAACCTATTTTTTACAGTAGAATATCATAAAAAAAAAAAAAAAAAAAAAAAAAAAAAATAGAAAACATCATACGTATAAATATCTGATGACAATGTAAAATTAACATTCAATTTTAGAATATTACAAATATTTTTTCTTATAATTTTACTGTGCTTAACTTTTCTATTCATAAACTATTATACAAAAATGTCGATTCTTCTGTTTTAACCATCTACTTCGTCACTTTATTATTTCTAAATGTACTTCTCTTCATGTTTCAGAAGAATAGTTTGCTACTTTTTTCGTAAAGAACATACTTTGAGAACGAAAACTCATTCTTTTTAAAACTTTTTTCAGCTCTATACATCATTCTTGTCCCTCATTCTTTGTTGTTTACTTTGCGATCAGTTGTTAACAAGATCTCTTAATACAATACATTGCTATTGTTAAATGTTGTCGTATTATATTTAGAAAATATTTAACTTGGGAAAAATAATTTATCTTACTATCAAAAACAAATACGAAAATCTTATTATTATCGTCTATTTTTACTTCCATTACCCTACTACCGTAGGTAATGGAAGTATTGTATTCGGTCTGAAAATTCGATACCGGGTTTTCACCTGATTTACACGTTTTAAGGTCCCCTGAGTCCAAAAAAGTGTTTTTTGGCAATTGGTCAGTGTGTATGTATGGGGAGAATCTTCTGGCTATTATAGCTCAGAAACTAATAAAGATAGAGCTACGAAACTTTAGAACTGAAATACGTCTGGTGTACAGATGCAATTTCCAAATTTTGGTGAAAATTGAAAAACCGGAAGTGGGACATCGGAAACCGGAAGTGGGACCGTAAGTCCGTATCTCAAAAACGGCTCTAACGATTTTCTTCAAACTTGCTATATAAACACTCTATTAGATGTTCTTTCGAATGATATAGTTGGTTAGTTCAGGAAAACTGATAGGCGTCCTGTATAAATAGCTCAATCTCAGACCTCGCAAAGGCGTTCCTTTAAAAACGGCTGTGCGGATTTTTTTCAAACTCGCCATTTTAACTCACTTTTAAATATGCTTTTGTATGAAATTATTGTTTTCCTGTCAATAATTGAGTTTAACCGGAAGTGGGACATCGGAAACCGGAAGTGGGACCGTAAGTCCGTATCACAAAAAGGGCTCTAACGATTTTTTTTTCAAACTTGCTATATAAACACTCTATTAGATGTCCTTTCGAATGATATAGTTGGTTAGTTCAGAAAAAATTATAGGCGTCCTGTATAAATAGCTCAATTTCAGGTCTTGCAAGCGCGTTTCTTTATAACCGGTGTACGGATTTTTTCAAACTCGCCATATTAACTCACTTTTAAATATCCTTTTGTATGTAATTAATATTTTCTGGTCAATAATTGATTTTTTGTAAAAGTTGGTATCTCAAAAACGGCTCTAACGACTTTCTCTTTAGGTGACTTTTATGTTTTCGGATCACATTATCTCTCAAAAATGCATATAATACGTGTAATAGTGGGTAATGGAAGTCGTGTGGTTGTTTCACACCAGATTTTTTTATTATTATTTTTACTTACAAGTAAAAAAAAAAAAAAATGATAATAATAATATTTTCCACTTGTTCTTAAGCATATATGGTAGATAAAGTATTGTTTTTATGCCATATTTTAAAAACTGAGTTTCCCCCCCCCCCCTGTTTTTACGTTTTTTATTCGACCGATTTCATATTTCGATTTTTCTTCTTCACTTTCATTTTTTCAATATAGCAGGAATATTTATAAAATGCAATTTAATTTGTTTATTGTTATTAATATTGTATTTATTTTAAACCTAATTTTTATTTATGTATAAGTAAAAAACTTATTGTGGTCACAAAAAAAAAAACGAATTGAGCAGATATGTATTATAAGCTGAATAGCTCTGTAAATAAAATAAGACTTTTAAAATCGAAAGCTTACAGATTTTAATTCATTTCTGAATTCATTTTAAAATAACAAGTGTAGGGGAATTTTTACAGAATTAGATGATTTATCGATAAATTCTAAGTACTAAATATATTCCAGCAATAGTGATGTATGTTTCTTCAATAACAAATAATTTGTAATTTTATATATTCAGTAAAAAAAAAAAAAAAAAAAAATCATATAATAATAATAATAACAGTCTACATTATAATAAAGGGAAATTAATTTAATATGTAGGAAACTGGCTGAGGCGATTTAAGTAATCCTTGTTTGATGAATTCGATTTCTATTTCACATTAATAACTACCTAGAGAACATTAATCTATTTGATTAATTTCTCAAAATTATTTTCCCGCAACCCAGTAAAAAGTCTATTTTATTTACATGATCAAAATTCAAGACATATGAAAAGTTTTCTATAGTGACTACTTAATAGTTAAACAATTTTTACAATAATTCATTTATTTTTATTTTTATCTTTGCATAAAATTAAGTGCAATATTTTGAACAAGAATAATTGATCATAATCATTATTATAAACCTGTTTCAGTGAAAGTCACTATGAAATATTTTTTTTTCTTTATTCCATTATTCCTTTTTATATATTTCTTTTTATTATTATCATTTGTTTTATTATTTATTTATTTATTTTATTTATTTATTTATTTATTTATTTTTATTTATTTATTTATTTATTTAAGGAATTTAAGGAATTAAACGCGGTTTGCGAAAAATCTATCCTCGTGAAATCAGATTTTTTCTTTTTTTAAGTTAAAATAAAATATTTAAAATTTTAGTCGTTAATTAAAGCTACACATTCCCACTAACAAGAAATATGCAAAACAGTGTCTAACATACTGAAGAATTTTAAGATTAAAATTTCACTTCTGAATTTTCCTTCATACTCGTATTAATAATTTTAATTTAATCATCTTCTTTGGTTCAGTTAAAGGACTGCATTTGTTACGAAATCCCCTGCATCTAAGCTTATATGCTACATGCATATCCGATGCTACATAAATATTCGAATTTGCGGTATTACAAATCGCTTGTAAACTATAATTTATGTTGAATGCAGACACGCTTGTAGAAATTTGCATGTACGCAAATAAATATAATTTTCCCTGGAAATGCATGATTTATTCCTGTACACCGTGTACAGTGTCACCTATCGTCAGATATTTTAACTTATTTTTTCTTTTTAAATAAATAAATAAATGAATGAATGAAAGTAAAATAAAATAAAATAAAAATTCACAAGAATAACATTTTCGCTAACCTCGTTAAGTTCTACCTTATCCTTCAATTTTTATGAATTTTAATTGCGTACAGACAAATGTACAAGATATAATGAAATAAAAATTTTACAGTGTACAAATATTAATTTTATTAAGTAAATTAAAAAATATATATTTGTGATAGCATAATTTCAATCAGAAGTTAATTAGACACCATGGAAATTAAATTATTAAAATTCTGCTTAACTTTACAAACCAACGTTTAAAAGGTAACAAAGAATTAAAATAATGGTATTTATAATCAAAAATTAAATATTCAGGAGATACAAATACGATATATACATTAAAATATTTTCTGCGCAGTTTAAAAATTTTCTTAAAGGGAAAAATGGTGTAATAATTAATATAAAATAGCCGTAACACTTTTATTTTGCATTTTTAGTGTTCTATTAATAAGAAAACTTGAAGAAACTGATAAGAAAACCTTTAATAAAACCTTTAAACCTTAAAGGAAAAAAAATTGAAGAAACTAGAAAGAAAACATCTTTTGAAAATTGCGCATTGTTAAATTTTAAGTAACCATTAATTTTGGTATTTTTCAAATTACTTCTCTTCTTAAATATATTTAATTCGTGTAGACTTATTCTGCATTGATAAGGGGGAGGGTAGAAGAAATGAATCATATAGTCCAAAATAATGTTTAAATTAATAACTTTATTGAAATACAATTCTGTAATTTTTTAAGAAGTAGTTTCTACTAATTCATTTTGTTATATATAAACACTGGTATATCCCCCCCCCCTTTTTAAATCGATTTATCTATTTCTCATAAACATTTATGTATATCTTACCCTTTATTAAGGGAAATCTATAATGAATAAAATATTTTCATTTTCATAGTTATAAATGAATTACAGATAATTTTATAAATCTTATACCGTTGTCAATACACACACACACATATATGTGTATGTATGTATGTATGTATATACTGATTATTTACAGTACATATTATTACTATATATTATTAACAATATCCAATTTTCTTTTATCAGAATATTATAAAAAAATATCTGTAACACTAGTCATGTAATTAAGATTTCATGAGTGATATTTACTAATAAATTATTTAACATATCTCTAGTATTACGAAATTTTGAAGCAGTACTCTTATTGTGCCTGAAATATTTATTCAAAATATTTTATAGCTCGCAACGAAAGCAAATTTTATACAAAGTTTATCTGAATTGCATTCAATGTTATTACTATTATTATTGTTATTATTTTTGTTATTACTTTATAATTTTCAGATTTTAAAAACTGCAACGTCATTAATGTTCAAATTCTATAAAAATATATTTAAAAAAAAAATTCGAAAGTTAAGCGTATATGGGCAGTAAATTTTAAGAGTTTTAGAAATGTATAATGTTATATATAAATAGTTTCAATTAGTGTTGAAACTGTTCTATGATAAACAAATTTTCTTAAAAAAAAAGGTTTTTAGTTTCGGTGTTTGGAAAAAAAAAAAGTACATTTATTTTAACTATATCTATTCCATTTTTTTTTATCTATTCAATAAAGACTATTTGTATTTTTTTGTTATTATTATTATTATTATTATTTAGGATTACTTAAATCTTTTTTTTTTTTTTTTTTTTTTTTTTTTTTTACAAGCTAAATTCCGTGTTTGAAGTTAAATGGTAAATATTTACAAATGTATTATTAAAAAATCTGAATTAACGCAATAGTATTGACAGAAAAATGTGATTTTTTTTTATTAAAACTATATTATATTATATAATATTCAACTTATAAAACAAACATTTTGTTAAAGTAACTTTATATATATATATATATATATATATATATATATATATATATATATTGTCAGATAACTTAATTTATAAAATTAGTTTTTTGTTAAAGTAACTTGATTTTTATTTCAATAAAGCTGAAAATGTTTAACTATAATAAACTAATTAATAAATATTTAGAATTTAAAAAATATATTATAAATGCATGGTATTTTTTTTTCTTTCTATTAAATTGTAAAAAATAAATAAAAATAAAAAAATAAATAATGGAATATTTACTAATATAAAAATTTATTTTCAAAAGGAATAAAAAAAAAGCTTTCCTCAGAAAATGGATAAGAGTGATGTAATAAAAGGATATAAAAGGATTATAAAAGGATAAGAGTGATGTAAAAAAAATTAATTGCGATCATTTTAAATATCCTTAAAGAAAGCACCCGCAATAGGCAAGTGGACCTATCCTATAACTCTCGCCGTTTAGCGCAGGCGCAGTGAATCGCCGTCGCACGCCGGCATTCGGGATTGTCAGAGCTGCCTCTGAGAATCCCGCGGAAGTGTGGAGCATCTTTGGCTCCTCCTGCTCCATAGGTTTCAGTTTTATCTTCCCTTTGAGAGTTGGATGCAGAGGAAAAGGAGAAAGTAGATTTAACGGCGTTGAGTGGTAATATATAGTCATATATGTAAGAAAACAGTAAGTGTTGACTTAAAATTGTATAGCTCAATTTATGGAATTTCTATGCTTTAGTATGAAATTTTTCAAGCCATGTTTTTTTCATACAAACTCAATGTATTGAATTTTATTATAACAGACAATCGGAGTGAATATAGGAGGAAATTTTTATCATTCTCTAGAAGAGGGTAAAGTTCGATAATTTCCGGATGGTGCTTTCCTGCGTCCAAAATGTAGATCAATCATGGATGATATGGTATTTATTTATGTGCTCTAGAGAAATAGATTTTGATTCTGCGTTTCCTAGTACATATGAAAATTTGACGTGTCACTAGAATTTGTAATGTATGATTTTTTGCTGTAGTCATAAATGTAATAGGAACTAAAAAAATAAATATTTCATGAACTTTTAAAATCATCTATCATTGACAAACAAATGATAAACTGAAATTTATATAAAATATGTTTTAAATGTACTATTTTAATTTTAATTTGAAATTTATTTCTACTATTTGATAAAAAAAGAATAGTCACCAAAATTTTTATTTGCTTATCCTTAAATAAACTCAAACAGAATTTAATAAATTAAATTTATTTTGTTATATGAAGTTTATAGATATATAGATCTGTTTTTCAAACTGTATTGCTCAAGTACTGTGTCACACAGTTTCGATAAAATTTACAGACACATAATTATTAAATGATACTTTCTTTTAGAATTTCTTTTTTCTATAATTCTAGAAAGTTACATCCAAATTTTTTAATAAAATCATAAATTTTATTTTTCACTTTTATAGAATCAACTTGAAATTGAGAAATAAACGTTTAATTATTGTTATTATTATTATTATTATTAAAAATCTTCATACTAATAACATTTCTTTTGAAAAAAAAAAAAAGAATTTTATTACAAAGCAGAGGAAAGTTACTTTCTAATAAATGAAAATGGCTGTTTTGTCTCCTTACATCACTTGCATTCAATTTTGCACGATACTGACAATACTGATGATTGCTCATATATGCTTAGGCGAACAAAGACGACTAAGCTCAAGGGTTGTTACTACTAAGTATGGTGCCTTGAGAGGTTACATAAATTCACTGGCTAATAGACAATTGCAGCATGTGGAGGTATTTCAAGGTATTCCATATGCTAGTGCTCCTATAGGTTCGTTAAGGTTTATGCCACCGGTAACACCACCTCACTGGAGAGGAATAATGAATGCCGACCATTTAGGTCCAGTTTGTCCACAGAAGCTGCCAGATGTCAGTAATGAGACTTTAGCGCTACGTAAAATGCCACTCGGCCGTTTACAGTATATAAGAAGACTTTTGCCGTACTTAAGAAATCAAAGTGAGGATTGTCTGTACTTGAACATTTATGCTCCCGCAATAGGTAAGATATAGTTTACATTAATTGTCAGTATAATTGTATTAATATTATTTTTGAGAACAATCTATATTTTTAAATATACATATATATGGAAACATGTATTCATTTAATATTTAGCTGATTACATAATTTCCATGCAATTTATATTAGAAATTATATTTTTATTATTTTAATACATTAATGCATACACATTAATTTTAAAATATGAATTTCTACTTCATATTTTTTAAGTTATTCCGCAAACAATATATCCAAATAATAATAATAATAATAATAATAATAATAATAATATATAATATAATATAAAGTAAAAATAAAAACAGAAATTCTCGAACACATTTATTTTTGATTTTTAAGCCAGGTAACGAAAATGATTTTATTATAGTTATATATATTTTGTAGTAACATGTAGCTCCATTTATAAAATGTATATGTTTATGCATTATTAGCTATTAAATGTTACTTTTTATATATTGATATATTCTGCATAATTATAATTATTTAATTGAAATATATGTATATATATATATATATATATAATTCAAAGTTTCAGGCATTTTTCATTACTTACAATTTTGTATATTATGATAAAACCCTAAAATACAAAATCAAAAGTAAGAAGCTTGCGTTAAAGTTAAATGAATAAATAATAGTGCGAAAAATCTAAAAATGGTATTTAATAATTTAATTATTATTATTATATATTTTGTTTTAAATGAAACATGAAAAAAAAAAAAAAAAGGTTTCAATAAAATTAAGGAGAAGAAAAAAGTTTCATCGAACAGGTTTCAATGACTTCAATGATTTTTGAGAATTACAGGATAATTCGAAAAAAATTATAAGGTTATTAATATTTATAATGGTCTAAATGTATTTACTCTAGTTTAAATCTAATTGTGTAGATTAATATACATAAATTAATGTAACCTGATTTTAGAAGCTAAGAAGATAAATTTAAAAATCATGTAAAATCGTTTTAGACTTAAATATTTAAGAACGGCCATTCGTGATTTAAAATACTTTATAGACCAGAGAAGCATGTGGAATTAGAAAATAAAATTTGGGGCTTACTTATAAAACACGGAATGTAGTTATTATTATTATTATTAATCAAAATGATCTTTAATCCTAAGAAATTGATATTGTTCTTTCATTATCTAATTGATAAGTAATGGCAAAAAGTAATATAAAACAACAACTTCTGAAATAGGTAACAGCACAACAGGAATGGAAGCCGCATGAAAGCAGCATCAAGTGTTGATACTTTCGTGCAGTTTTCGTGATTTTTTTTTTTTTTTTCCTTTGACGAGAGCTTGATAATTTTGGCACGGCAAATTTTTTTATGTCTTTTTAAAATATTTAATTTTGGTTTGCAACTTTTTTGCTTATTCAATATTTGGTTAATATGTTTAAATTGCACGAAAAATTTATTTGTATTTCTGAAAGTTTAGCCATTCGAAATAATCATTGTAATAATTGACACATACATTACTATACAGCAAAAATATGTTTAGAAATTAAAAAAAAGTAATCATTTAAAAATTATGGTGCAATTCATTAAAACAGTCGTTTTCGTGGAATTTAAAGTTAAAACCAATAACTAAAATTTGTAAAAAGATATAGTATATGAAATTCAATAGCGCTACTCTAGGCGGAGAAAGATTTCGCTCTCTCTGTATATATAAAAAAAAAAAAAAAAATATATATATATATAAAATATATATATATATATATATATATATTTTTTTTTTTTTTTTTTTTTTTTTTTTTGCGTAGTCATTTTTTATATGACATGTTAAAAAAAAAAAAAAAAAAAAAAAAAAAGTACTATTTTTGAAAATTACAAAAATTAACTTTTTATACATTCTGTAGTTCCTTATAATCATGTGTTTCAACATGTTATAATCATGTATTGACAACCATCCTAAGAAATATAACACAAAAAGTTTTATTCTTGTGCGCCGAAAATAGGCTGAGATATTTAGTTTCAAAGTTGGATTTCAGCACATTATTTTCGGGTCGGTTAAAAAATTCTCAATGCAGTCCGAATAAATGCGTCAAAATCCTTATCTTTGAAGCTAATATATATATATACATTTATTTATTTTATTTTGAGTGAAAATCATTAGTCTTACTGTATTCGAAATTTTATGGTATATTTCTTATGAAAATTCTGCGTAACTAACGTAACTAAAAGTACAAAATGTGTAATAAATTACATAGTTATTGTAATTTTGTGTCAATCAATATTTTATGTTATTCGGTAAATTACAAAAATTCTTTTTAATCGTTTAAAATGTCACTTAATTTATATATGATTCTCGATACTATATTAATTTACCAATGTTTTATATGATCCAAATTAGACTTATAGATTCTAAATGAATCGATGGTTTATTATAATGTCCCTACACACACACTTACACACATATATAAGTCATTAGTATCATGATCAAACACCATGATCAATTATATATGGAAATAAAACTCTGCACATAGGAACAGATTTTAAACAATTTAAAAATCTCGAAAGATAACTTTGGAATTTCCCAAAAGATTTTTGTATATTTATCAAGGACAATTATAGCAGCGGGGTAATAAAAATGAGCTGTTTCTGACAAAGAAATTATCTTTAAAGCGTATATTCAGAATATTCTAAGAAAAATCTACCCACACTAGTTACTCAATAAAAGATCAGTCAAATTTATCGGGGAAATTCCAGTAGATAATATGTAAAAAAAAAAAAAAAAAAAAAAAAAAAATCGAGTATTTAGCGTGAAAAGACAAAGATTTGTCGAAAAACATATCTTTATCGCCAAATTTAAATAATTTTGATATATTTCAAAATTGTTTGCAAAACAAATAATTTCTGAATTTTAAAATATTGAATAACTTAAAAAATATCAGATAAAATATTGAATTAATTTTTATATAAGTTTCAACAACTTACGAATGTGCCTTGTTGTTTAAAGTATATAATTTTAAATCTAAAAAAAGTTTAAATGTTTTTTATCGTATAACCTATATAATATTTATCTAACCTGGACTAGTTACGATTAAATTTTGTAGAAACGATACGATAATGACTTAATAAAATACGCCAGAGTGAAAAATATTACATAAGCAATAATTAATCATGTGGAGTCAGTTCCGTGATCTAATAAAAAAAGAATGGCGACATTTGTCTGATGAAATCACTTTATAAAAAAAAAAAAAAAAAAAAAAAAACATATTTTTAAAATTTTCATCTTTACATTTTTTGCAAGCGACATTTTAAACCTAGCAATGCATAAAAAAATATAAACAAAATACGAACTTTTGGCATAAATTGACTAAAAAACGCAATAATAAAAAGTATAATCAAAACAGGTACTAAGTTTGTTTACAAAACATTATACCAAAATGAATAAGTAAAAAGATAATTAAAAGGCATCGCTAACATCGATGCACAATTTAAGTCTTCAAATGGTCCTAAACTAAAGCTGTTCTGCCTGAGGAAGTATGGAAACTTGGTCGTCAAAGGTGAATTTTATTTTGAAAATTTTCTTTGAATGATTTGGTTTAATTATCTTTAACGTTTCATACCAAATAATAATAATAATAATAATAATAATAATAATAAGTTGGATTCCAATGAATTAAAATTTAAAGTGGGTGGTGAAATTGGTTTAAGGCTTATAAGTTTCAAATTTTAAAGGAAAGTAAAGAAAGTTAGAAATTGCGAAAAATTCGCACATTTGCAAGTTAACAAATGTTAAATGTAAAAAAAAAAAATATACGTATATTTAGTGTTTTAATTTATTAAAAAAAAAGAAAAAAAAAAAAAAATAGCATTTTGAAGATAACAATTATTAGTTTACACTATCACGAAACTTTTAATATTTTATTTTAAAATCTAATATATATATATATATATATATATATATATATATATATATATATATATATATTTAGCTGAAAGTAAGAATTTTGAAAATAGTGTTATTTTGTGAAGATATAATTCGGAAATCCCGTTCATTTTACATTTTAAACTCAAAATGTGGACAGTTATAATTTTTTTTTTTTTTTTTTACTTATTTATTTATTTATTTTGTGTTTGTTCGTGTATGTAAATTATCTTACTGTTTCTTTCTTTTTTTTTTTTTTTTTTTTTTTTTTTTATGATTCCCATTAAATATATATATATATATATACATAAACAGATTTCATAAGATTATGAATATTTTCATTAAATATATACATAATAAATGAAGAGAACTGCAGAAGGAGAAAAAATTTATATATTTTAGAAGCACTTGTACTATTCTTTTAGCCTCCTACCCCTGTCACAAAGCAAAAAAAAAAAAAAAAAAAAAAAGCATAAACGATAAAAAATATTTGTTCTTTCTTTAAATGTTGGGAATATGGAATAGGGCCACATACTCTAAACAAATTCAATATCAATCCCTGTTTTTTTTTTTTTTTTTTTTTTTTTTTTTTTTATGGGGGGGGGGGGTAATCCAAGGGTTTTTGCTACTCCCCCTCTCAATCTAAATTTCATTCAATGCGTGCTTAAAATTTTTAATTATTCATAATTATCCATTAAAAATTGGTTTTAGAGCTGAATAACTACATATTGCACAAAGTTATAGCCCAAAAAAATATATTTATTTAAGTTAAACTAATTTAAACTAATTTTAGAGATTAAAAAAAAAAAAAAGTTTTAGTAAATTTTATCTAACCCATGTAGTAAAATGTTAGTAATCAAAAACTGTTATATTTTCAGAATTAATTTATACGCAATGCTAAAATTTGAATCTTTATATTCAGTTAAAAATCATTTTAATCAATTTCAATTTAGTTCAGAACCAGTAGATCCCCATATCATACATTCAGATTCCTCCGATTTTTATTTATCTATTTATTTTTAATATATATATATACACATACGTAACTTCATCAGAAGAGTCTTCTGTAAATTTTTCAAAAAATTCTGAGCATACGAATATGGAGACTTTCCTAGTGAGACAGTGATAAATAATTTTGTTGTCAAACAACTGAACTATGATTATATATATATATATATATATATATATATATATAATGGATTTTATCATTTTATAACGAATTGACTTTAATGGATTTTATATTAATGAACTTATGTTTGATTATATATCTTTAAACTTGTATATTTTAACGGTTTTTATTATTATTATTATTATTATACTTACGACTCTGATGAAGACACAACGATAAAGAGCCGAAAACTGAGATGAAATATATAATTAATTTGCAATGTTTTAGCGTATACACTGGGAAATTTGTTTTGAAATTTTTAGAACTTTTTACAGTTGTAAAGTGAGATATTTGGTTTGGTTATATTAAAATAATACATTGTTTTAATATATGTTCTACAATAATTAATTTATGCAGTGTACTCAAATTATAATTAAAACATGTTTAATATATGAAAAAATGTGAAACAAAGTAGAAAGAAATAAACAGAAAAAGAAAGATATCATCATTTTTCATATAAATTTACATAAATCAAGATGACTTTACGTGTATGAAAATCTTTTTAAACATATTACAGGAAGTAGTGAAATATGTAATCATTTGCATGAAAATGAAAAATGTAACATTAAATTACTGTAAAGTAAACTCTTTTGCAAACGAAAAGAAAAATAAGCATATGTTTATAACTGAATTTAGAATAAAGTTAAAAACTATTTTTCATAACAATTATACCGTCGACTTCAAAGATTTCATGAAAAATCAAAAATTTTCCTATTTAAGACATTTTAAAATATATACACAATTATCGAAAAAATAAAAATGTATTTTATTAAGGTAAATGAAATGTAATTGATCTAAACCAAGTCAAGTCTAAACGCTGCCATTATTAACATTATGATTAGATTCCTCAAAACTAATAATTGGTATTTTGCTATATTTTAAGGTGCCTGCCTTGTCTACCTTTAAAATGTAATTTTCGGTCAATACTCCGATTTTCTATTTTGGGATTAGTATTAAAGCCTGACATTTCAGCTTTCTAAATCAGTTTGAATTTTGTTTCTATCTTGCTTAGAACCTGAGTTACAGACATTTTAATATTAGTCACTCTCCAGCTTTTGAAACCGGATGTGACCGGACATGACCCGTAACTCTTTGTTTACATAAATGTTTTACTCAATATAAGCATCAAAATTTTTTACTGAATATAAAATGAATTTAAAAAAGAAAATAAAAAACTTTGAAATAAATCAGGAACTTATTAAAATTACTTTTTATTTAATAGGTAAAATATGGTTTTTAAATATGTTTTCTGCTTTTTCTCAAAATATTATTTTTATCATTTTGCTTTATGCCAAAACATCATAACTCCAAAAGTTATAATTGAAACGTTAATAAACTTTGACAAAATAGAAACTTTGACAAATAGAGGAATTGGTTTAGGGATTGAACTATCATATTGAATCTAGCTATTTTTTTTCTTTTTTTGTCGATAGAAGTTATGATCTGTCGTGTAAATGCATGATTTTTTTCAGCATGTAAAAATGTTATCTTCTCTAAAATACTAAATAACCTGGTTATACTTTTGAGAATAGTTCACGCACTTAAGGACCTTTCAAAAATCAAAATAAAATTTACAGAATAAAAATATCTTTATTTAAATTTGATTTATGATGTTTTGTAAAAGTGCTTTTTTTTCGCAAATTTTATGCATATTATTCTAAATTTCAAAGTATTTTAAAATTTGCATATTTTTTTCAAGTTATTCACTGGTTTTTACTATATTCTATCATACAATGCAGAGAAAAAGGCAATTTTTCAATTATAAAAAAATAAAATAAAATCACTTCCGACAGTAGGCAGGAACTAGTAGGCAGGAGCTGTTTAAATACTAATAATTACAATACCTATCCATCTATCTATCTATCTATCTATATATATATATATATATATATATATATAAGCACTGCTTTTCAATAAATAATTTTTGAATAGCTGTATATTCCTAAAATTTAATGAATATGTATATATATATATATATCCTTCCAAAACCTATGCCTGAATTTGTATGATAGTTTGATATAAACAATTATTTGAAATTCTGAAGATTTGTGTTGAATAAACTTTTAATCAGTTAAATAATCAATTAAAGAAGAAATCGGATGGGAAATTTATTATTAAATAATTATGGATAAAAAATATTTTTTTTTTCTAATTTTACATAATTCTGTTACGTTTATTTATTTAGTTAGTTAGCTTTAATGATTTAAATTGTGCATACTTAGTTTATTTTAATGAACTCTTTAACATGTGTCGCGTAATGCATATTAAGATTTCAAATGTTAATTCAAAATAATCAGAAGGATGGTACTATTCCAAATTTTGAACAAAAAAATTTGTTCATTAAAACAAATTCATAATATCAATCAATATTTTTTGAGAAATTTACGTAAAAGGGAAATTTAAAACGATTCTTAAAATGAGATCATGAGCTATTTTATAGCAGAACGTTTTTGAGTGATTTATTTTATTTTATTTTTTAATTTAGCAAATCTCTTTAACATTATATATATATATATATATATATATATATCTATATATATATATATATATATATATATATGTATATATATATATATATGTCTATATATATATATATATATGTATATATATATATATGATTATTTGTTCCTAAATATATCGAAATTCTAAATTTTAATAACATTTTTTGTCTTCATTTATATATTTGTGCATTTGTTAAACTTATTTCATAAAACTCACATATTGTTTTTAAGAAGTAAAATATCATGGAAAATAAAATAATTATTTTGATTTTAATACATTTTAATAGCTGTATTACAAATTTTATAATTGAAGAATTAAAAAAAAGAAAAAAAAATCATAAAATCATAATAAATACAATTTTTCTTTACTTTATCATCAGCATAAAAAAATAATTAAAATTAGAGTAAATATTTCTATAAATTGAAATTTCTCTAAATAATGAAGCTTTTATAATACAATTTAATAACAGGACATTATGATACAAAATATATTATAGTTATTAAATGAAACATTTATGGTAATTCGCAATGTAAAAATTCAATATACACATTTATTTACCTTTCAGTTAATTGATCAGTCAATCATTCTACCTGTATACCAATCTATATAAAGAATATGCACGGTTGAAGAGAAAATGTCGTCACTAGATATTGTTTAATTATTAATTAACGGAGAAAACTCACATTGATATTATTTTAAGTGGAATCAAGGGCGGCACATTTATAAAGTAGCGCGAAATTTTGGATTAGGGGTAATGTACGAATTAAAATGAGCGCTAACTTTAAAATTTTTAATAATAACACCCTCTTATGATTTGAAATTTGAATTTCTGGGAACCTTGCAATACAAAATTATGTATATAGTTTGTATAATTACTTTATTCTGTATCGCTTCTACATCGCTCTTCTCTGTCGCTATATTCAATAGAAAAAAGTATTGGATTCGTAAATATTTTCGACCTCGGGTTTTTGATGAATTTGCACGTTTTGAGAGCTGTAGAACATGATTTGACTATTTTTAGAATATGTCTGTCTGTCTCTCTGTCTGTCAGTCTGTGTGTGTGTGACAAAATTTTGTCGCAACTTCATCTCAGGAACTACTGCACAGAATTTCATACAAATTGGTATGCAGTTGCACCTTGATATAAATTACTGCCTATCAACTTTTGGTAAAATTTGTTTTACAGGTTGCGTTGTCATCCCGCTTTTTCTAAATTTTTAACATGGTGATATAGGACAAAATTTTGTATAAATGTGCATAAAGATAATTATTTTTTAGTAATCATTATCAAAATTTACAAGAATTATTTATAATAGAGATAGTGAACTGGGAAATTTTTTTTATATGTGTAGGAGCCTCGCCAATACCTTTAAAACGAATGGTTGAATCATCGATCTGCGATAATTTAAAATAAAGTTATCGATTTTTTTCAATATTGACAGTAAAATTGACATTTTTCTGGATATTTAGTGTTATACTACTTCTCTAATATGGAAATCGTCTGTTTTATCATGGAAGATATTTTTCTTAAATAACAATATTAATATATTATTTTTACTGAGTGAATTTGTATAGGAAAATATAGAAGAAAGTCATGTGGTGGCCACAACATACTAGTTTTTCGTTTGTATTTGTATGATTACAACAGAAAGCGTGTTATTTTATTTCTTCTTTAACCACTTAACGATCTCGTAATTTTGAAGAAAACTGTAAAAAAAAAAAAAAAAAAGTGCCTATTTATTTTATTCAAGAAAATTGTGTAAAGTACAGGTTATGAACATCATATGTATTTATTTTTAATTTTTACATTTTTTTCTTCAGCTTGAAATTACGATAATTTAATTTTGCAGAAAAAATAAATAAATAAATAAATCAAGATTATTATGACTGAACGTTGATTTTCCAATAATTAGGAAAAATAAAAAATATGCGTTTTAAACATTAAAACAGAATTTTATGAAAATAATTTGACGTGTAGTATAACACTATAATACACAGTTATCAGATTCACTCTCCGGACTTTCATAAATATCACTTATTTCGGTATCAGTCTCAGATGCATTTATACTAAAACTAGAATCATTTATACTAAAACTAGAGACCGAGTCACTTTGTAATTTTGACTACATAATGTATACAATATTAATAAAATATATATTTTCCCACATAACACAAAACTACGTGCATTCAAAAGTCAACCTGAGCTAAGATTACTAATTAAGTATTACGAATATTTAAAAATGGATAGTGCTGACACTTTAAAATAAACACTTTCTCGAATCACATTTTAAATAGTCTGCTACTTCCATCGAGAACGTAAAATAAGAAATAAAAAAAATTTAAAAGTATCACAAATGGTATTTTTTTAAATCTTTTTAGTGAGTCACTTTTGAACATTCCAGCCCAGAAATATCACGGGCACGAAAAACACTGACCGAAAATTCACCCCGTCAATTTTCCCGTGAATGTGAAAGAAGGAGTTACTTCAGAAAATAAAATCTAAATAAAACAATGAAACAAAACAAAGCTAGATACTGTAAGTGTTTTACTGAAAATAATAATAATAACAATAATAAAATAAATAAATAAATAATATAAATAAATCATTATGCAGAGAAGTAAACATCTACAGGAATTTTGTTATGCTTGGTCTAGGATTTATTAGATATATTTACTACTATTTTGTACAATAAAATCTATCCAAATTAATTGACACATTATAATAAGAATGCGAAATTACTGAAAATAGGGGTAGTTAAAAAGTCAAAAATTTCCTATCTTTTCTGGTGTCCTGAAAAATGTTCGAGGAGTACCACACCTGATTAAGCAATAGAAATTGCAAAGCTAATTTTCTTTGAAAAAAAATTGTCACCTATGTATCTAAAAGATTTTTATTTATTTATTTATTTATTTTTCTTTTGTCTGATGAAGTGTCGTGTTTGATTACTTCGAATACTTCGCTATAATTTTTTATTAATTTGTTCATAATAAAATCATCACCCAGTAAGATTTTATGTAATGTAACTAACAATTTTATTATTGTTTTTAATATGTATGGTTTTGTCCATATTTTTATAATAAATAATGCAAAAATATAATATACACTGTATAGTTCTCTGTTTAACCCTAGAAAATGTACAAATTAAAAAACATTAGCTGCAATTAACTTTCCAAGAAATGTAGTGCTCTATCCTTTACTTTGTACTAGTGCAATTTGAATAGCAAGCATTTTAATGGTGCTTGAGTGACTAGTAAGACTAGTGAAACAGAGTGCACTAAATTACTTAGAATATTAGTTGCGGCTCAAATTTCTAATTTGCACCCTTCTTAGTGTGAAGCATTGAACTATTATTTTTAACAGTCACGTACGTGCACTGTTAAAAATAGTTATATTATATTAATTATATCAATAGTTATATTAAATTAACTTCAAAATAAATGATAAAAGTTATTAATTTGCATAAAACAGCAGCACAAAATTTATATACAAAAATATATCTTTAAATTTAAATTATGATAAGCATCGATATGAAAGTGGAATTAAAAACAACAATAATACCTTTAACAATGTTAATAAAAAAGAAAAAAAATATATTTAACACTATCGAAGCCAAAAATTTCAATTTGTGCTGTGTTTTCTTCGTCAGCATGTGAGAACACAGGTATTAAAAGAACTATGTAGTACTAGCAGGTTTCTGAAGATATGTCAAGCTAGCATACTCCAGAATATATTTCAAACAGAATAGTAAAGAAAAGATCTTGAAGTTATAAAGACAGAAATATGATTATATGTATATATATATATGTATATATATATGTATATAAGATACTTATACAATGTATTATATTAGTATAAATAAAACAATAGTTTAACTGAATAACATTGAAAATTCTTCAATACCAATGTATTTTTTGACAAATATATCATGATTTTGTCGAAAATACGTATTCGATAATTTCATAAAATCAGTAGAAAATATCTGGCAGGAATTTGTCGGCATATATTGAACTTCCTTTTATACTTCCTTCATGTTGGTGCAAACTTTAATTTTCTAAATCATATAATATCCACCTTGATAATTCGTGTCGATTTTTTCAATAATGCAGCAATAAAAGTTGTATGTGCAATATTGTTAAAATGATGAAGTTATTAAATGGCGTATGTCATTCTTTGTCCATTTTTGTTATTACCAATAGAATAAAGATGAGTGCATTAATATCTAGATATTTCTGATATAAACTGAATTGATTACTAGAACACCTCATTACTACAAGCACCGAAATCATCACTTACTGCGTTATTGTACATTGTAGAATTGCAGAAACATTGCGATTAACTCTCAAGCGCAAAGCCAGTAATTTGATTGTTTACAGTTACAATTGTGCTTATAAGTACTAGCCGATTTGCTGATTAGATTTTAGTTTTATGGCATTTAATCAAGACTGAGTTTTACTTCAAGTTGTTGCTGATTTGGATTGAATATTTATGATTACCTCATAAATATGTTGTTTGTATGCTATCTACATTAAGTATTTGGACACTTTCGATTTTAGACGTTAAACATCTTATTAAACATCTAGAAAAATTCTTTAATATTCTTATTCAAACTTTAATAGTGTAAAGAACATGGTATACCTCATATATTTCTTTGAAAATTGTGTGCGGCAGAGGAAAAAGAAACCAGTAAAAATTTAAAAATGAATCAAAATATTTTGGATCACCCTGTAAAAAATAATACTTTAAATGCGCTTTGGCTTTAGCATGTGATTATAAGGATTTTTTATATTATCTATATGTATTTTTGGGAGGCTACTACGTATATTCATGGAGATGTAACGGTTTCTTTAAAAACTGAAAACAAAAATCCACTTTTTCAGTTGTAACACGTAGAGTATTAGACCCATAGCAAAGCCATTACTAGGAAATATGGCCTACTGCATTGGGCACAGCATACTGCAATTATAATGCAAAAATGTTAAATAACCCATGAAATGTGAGCATCTATACTAAATAGCTATTAACTACGCATGCGTTATCTTTAAAAAGAAATTCATTTGCATATTTTGATAGCCAAATGTACCGAGCAACTTATATAGAAACCCAAATGAAATATCGTGTAAATTCAAAAAAAAAATTCAGTTCTTCTCAAAAAAGAGAAAGTTGATAGGAGGTTTTATCAATATTTATTTACAATCATCGATCACAATATTGCTATTGGTTATTGATCGAATCAAAATAAAAATATGAGTAAAACCCTATATAGGTTAGCTTTTATTTTGAGAGAACGGAAATTCTGTTTATTCTATCTTTCACAAAATTTTGAATTTACAGGATATTGTTTTGGGATTTTCATGTAAATTGCTAAATACTTTTTACTATTAAATTATCTAAATGATTAAATTATGCAAATATCACATACAGCAGTCAAAATACATTTAGAGCATTACTTTTTACAAGGTGATGCAAAGCATTTTGATTTATTAAAAAATTAACTAGGCAAGCCGCCACATTGCTGCCTCTGACGGTGGGAGGGCCCCTTTCCGCAAGTACTAAGACATTTTTCAAGAAGTAATGTAAGTTTTTTTTTTTTTTTTTTTTTTTTTTTTTTTTTTTTGATATAATGCTTCTTTTATTTCGATAATATAATTTTGATTTATGTTTAATTTTTTACTGGTCCCTTTTCCTCTTCATGAAACAAATTTTACTGAAATAATAAAGTATAACATGTTCTTTACACTACTAAAGTTTCAAGATGATTCCTAACGAACCTTTCTAGATATTTGACAAAACGTCTAAAATCGAAAATGTCCAAACACTTATTGGGAGATAGTATATATATATATATATATATATATACATATATATGTGTGTGTGTGTGTGCATGTGTATGTGTGTGCGTGGTTGTGTGTGTGTGTAGATAATAATTATATGTAATTATTTCAGCAGTTCAGAGCCCTTTTATCTGACGCTTTAGGAAACTTTCTTTTCAAAAAAAGGCAGATGAGAAATGGTTTATCGAAAGACGAGTAGAAATTAACCTGATATATCTTTGCAAGCAGTGTCATAGTACACCTGTAAGAAAATATATAGCCTGCTTTGGAGAATGTATTACTTACCATATTTTGCTCTCCGTATTTCTTATGCAAGCTTACTAAAACGATTGTAGTTACTTAAAACGATACATGTAATTATAAGATTATATTTCTTCGTGTTTGGTAAATAATGTACATATATAATATATATATATATATATATATATATATATATATATATATATATATATATATATATATATATAAGCTATTTTATTTTCTGTTTCCTCGATAAATCTTAATAATAGAACAACAATTTTTTTCTATTCTCGCTATTAGTTAAAATTATACAGCAAACAGTGTTGAAACATTGAACATAATTTGTTGTTTTTAAATATTATTAAATAATGAACAATTTTTATAGGAAAATATATATTGTATAAATTAATGAGTAGCAAAGGTATTAAGAATGTATATTTCATTAACTATTTATTGAAACTAAACCATTATGTTTAGATTGTGAAAATATATGAATAGATTTCGTTTGTATTACTATTTTAGTAAAAATAATATACTTTTCAGATGTTCGAAAGTTGAGTGGAATCTCTTCATTTTTTTTCTTTATTATTATTATTATTATTATTATTATTATTATTTATTTTATTTATTTATTTTTATTATTTATTTTTTTCATTTATAATTATTTTCATTGTTTTTTAACTATAAAAGGGCAACCTTTTAATACTTTTCCAGATTTTGTATTACTGTTTTGGAGTAAACTGTAGTGAAATTAAAAATTTGTATGAGAAATTATGAAGCAAGCATTTTCGTATAAGAAACGAGAAAATTAAATCCCAATTACTAAAACCCGTAGTAGATTAAAATACATCATGCGTGATTTTTTTCCCCGTAAATAAATACCTAATTTACTTTTTTTTAATATCCTATTTAGTGTTATATATTTAAGTAAACCTAAACGTGATTCTCAGTCGTAAAAGATTAAACGCATTCATTTACACAAAAGATAAAAATATGTCTTTTTATTTTTCGTTTCCTTTTTTTATATATTTTTAATAAACATATAATGACATAGGAAGAAAATAATTAGATTCATTCAAACAAATTTTATTGATCACGCAAATGAATGTAACGAATATGCTATAATAAAAATGCCCGAAATAGGATTATTAAGTTAATACAGGTATGCCAGTTAATTATATTTAGATATGGAGTGTATTTTAGGAGCATTAATAATACAAGTATTATATGCAGATTTCATTTTTAATTCTGGTATACATATTTATGTCTTCTGTAGTTATTTTAATAATTCATATTATCATAACAAACATTAGTTTAGGCAGAATTTCAAGTAAACTTTAGTTATTTTATCATAACACCAGTTAAAAGCTAGCTTTATAGAAAACCATGGACGTAAATTTAAATAAATATATATATATATATATATTATAAAATCTGTATTTTTCTGTTTAAAGAAAGCTCGATAAGAAATTATGAAATATCAACGCAGTGCTGGAATCGATTTCAATTTAACATTTATACTGTTTTCTTTAATCTCCAATTTTCACTCGAATTTAGAGATTTTTTGTACAGAAAGTTAATAATCATTAGCTAGTGTTTATTCTAACCCAGAGAAAAAATAAATGTACAAATGACTTGTTATCTAACAAGTTAGTAAACGAAAAATTGAAAACTCGCAAATTTTAATATATGAGAGCAAAGTAGCCAGTAAAATATTTTAAATATTAATTTCAAAATTCTGTCAAACAAATTTTCAAAAACCAGAGCTAAGAAACAATCCCGATTAAATAAGCAATTTAGAAGAGAATAAATAAGTTACTATATATATTTAGTCTATAATGCCACTGTCCGACACATAGACAAATAATAAATACATAATACCCTAACATTTAAGCATGCGTTAAAAATATATATATATATATATTGCTTTAATTTGAAATCATGATTTTAACAGTTGTATTTAGTTTTTATATTTGATCAAAGAAAAGAATCAAATGTGTAATCCAAACGAACAATTTCAACTTAACTAATATTGATTATTCATGTTTAGTTACGCAGTGAAAGCCTTTGTGCAACACAAGACATCCTATTTTCTTATTATTCTGAGTAATATTCGACTTTAAATTACAACAAAAAGAAAACTAACGATAAACAATCTTTAATGAATACATTTATGCGTTTATTGTTCCTTTATCTGAAATCCACTTCTCACAATCTCTTTACTATTCCTTATATTGTGTTTCTTAATGTAAAGTATAAACACAATCACAAACCCCTTCAACTTCCGCTCGAATTTCGGATTATTTCCTCTTTCAGTAATGATTTCGACCTCTTTTTCACAAGAGAAAATTGTTTTCGTTGCAAATATTTCGTAAGAGAAAATGTTTAAAACCTCTATATTCACAAAATGAACTTTCCAATATTACAATATGCTTATGAATGGATTTAAAATAGAGTTTAAATAAATGTTTTTTTTTTTTTTTTTTAATGAGTTTTCGATGTATAATAGCACGCCATTTATAGTATGGGTTATATTAACAAAAATTACTGTTGAAAGGACTAACTTGAAATTTTAAATTATAACCTTTATATATATATATATATATATGTATGTGTGCGTGTGTGTGTGTGTATATATGCAGAGGTATTTAAAATTGTGAGACCAAAATGAAACGGTAATAAAACATACATTAAAAATCAATAGGTCAATAGTAACGTGGGTCGCAACGTTATTCGGAGCCGCCAGAGTGAGTTTTAGCAAATACCTAATTGAAAGGCATCAAACAATCATCAGTGTCAATATTTTTGTTTACTCTCACACATATTACTGGACATGCTACTAATACCGAGATACAGAGGTAGGAATATCGTAAAACTCAAAATTATGGCTTGACTGATTGATTTGTTAATTACAACACGTAAATCTCATTTCAAGCTAAAAATAAATAAATAAATAAATATAAATATAAATAAAAGACATATGCTAAACAAAATGGCTGTGACCAGTTCAATTATATCGCCAATTGAACAGCTGAAACTGAATCGAGATCTTCTAAATATCTACTTCCTTACGTTCTTACTAACTAACTTTTCACATGAGTTTAAAACTGACGTTGGGATTAATGCTACGGCAACATTTTTTTAGAGTTATTGTTTTTAGTTAAATTTCCTTTCATTTAACCTTTTTTTCATTTTCTGAAAAAAAAAAAAAAAAAAAAAAAAAAAAAAAAAAAATTAGGAGGTGTTCCAGAAAGATCGCCAGCTACTGTATTTTAAGATCTTATTCTTAAATTTAATTCAGTTAGTTTAAGAGGCCATCTAATCATATGGAAGGAACGATTTTTATCGTAAAATAATATTGTTAACACAGAGTAGTCTGTAATTACTGTAACTAGTAGTTAATTAATAAACTCCAAAGTACCGCTAAGTATAGACGTTCTGTAACGGGATAATTACGTTCAGCTTAATTTAAAGTTCGAGATGAAAATACAATATGTCAACTATTTTGACTTAAATAAGCTCCTATGCCACAAGAAGCAGCATCTGTAGATACTTTCAGTGGCACTGTATAGTTTGGGCGATTCAAAGCAGAGAGAGAGAGTTAAAGACAGTTTTTAATTTTTCAAAAGGGTCACATATTTTCTGCACATCCTACTAGACAGGATGTTTTTTTTTTTTTTTTTTTTTTTTTTTTTCAGATTTATGAATACATGCGTCACATAAACACAACATGGAATGGCCAGCGTAATGGAGGTGTGCCTTTGAATGCAATAATCATATAATGTATCAGCATTTCTCAATGTGTGCGAAAAGAATCTTTGAGCATCCCGTGCTGTAAAATTGATTATAAATAGGTAATGTGTTTGAGAATACATTAATAATAAAATTATGTAGAATATTTTTCCTATTACCCTTGAATTACATATAACTTTAAATAGGCTGTATTTGCTCCGGTAGCGCTTTCGACCAAATGTTGCTACTTTTTTTTTTTTTTTTTTTTTTTGACTTCATGATTTTGAACTTGTATTTAAAAGAATATTTTGGTTACTAAAGATTATATAATTAAAAATAACAAGAGAATGCAATTAATAGTTCGTATCTTACATAAATTCAATAACTATCATTTCTGACATTATAGTACTTAAAGTGTTTTATGTAGAATGTTTTCATACTTTTTTTTTTTTTTTCAATAAATTATCATCTGCTTATTTTAGAATACTAAAATTATGTTGCACATTCATCGTTTATTAAGGAAAATTGCCATGTATTCGTAACCTATTGTAACATTTGCAAAATCATATTTTCCGCAGTGCATATAAAACGAGATGTGAAAAAAATGGTAGTGTTTTTAAATGTTTTTTGAGGACTTGTTAGCCTTAATACGTTGTATGTAAACAAGTAACATAGTAAATCCAGTAATTTTAAGAAAAAACAACATTTAAAAATTTTTAATTATAAAGACATAATTTTTACACAGGGCTTTTTTTTTTCTTCTAATCTGCAAGATATACGAATATGCTTTAATATGCTTTAATATGTTTTAAAAAGTTGGGTTGTTCTCAACAGCACAGTTCATTAAATAAATTGAAACTTAACTATATGTTTTTGGCACACAAATGAAAAAAAAGGGAATATCTTGTGAGGACGTATGCGTTTTGGTCGACGCCATCGTCCTCATTTAACTTTACGTAATTAAATTATGAAGTAGCGACAAAGTCAGATTTTTAAAATAAATAAAGAGTATTTAATTAGAGCTTAATCAAAAGGTGGAAGTTGGACTATATTCACAGACAATACCTTTATAAACTTAAAGGGGCAGCCTTCATAAATACTCTAACCATCAATAGATAACCATAAACAATCTCAACAGCTTCACTTAACGTCGTTACCTCTCACGACTTTACTCATCTTTCGTTAGTGGGAGGATTCCCTAAGCCACTATACTACTCGACTAACTATCTTCTACTATAGCCGCTCACTACTAATTCCTTTGACCTCCTACCACTTCTACTCTTACTACTTCTACCATCCTACTCCTACTCCTTCTATGAAACACATCACCTTTTATATCCATCTTACTTTATAATATTAACATACCGCAAATTATCATTTACTTTAGCATAAGAACTAACTCCATTAATCAACTGAATCCGAAAACTCTGCACATTCACGTGTTATTCGTAAAGTGCGAACTTCGTTTGTAGCATTACGCTAACATAAAATTACCTCACAACCTTTTCACTCGCGTATTGCAATTATAAATTGATACAGGAAGCTTGATTAAAATGGCGTATTAAAAAAAAAAAAAAAAAAAAAAAAAAAAAAATATTTCAATTGTTTATCAGATTGCTGTTTGAGAAAAAAACAAGAAGAATGCTTAGCACAAACCTAAAAAGAAATAAATAAATAAAAAACAATAATAAACATTTCTGTGCTTCCCGTTTCCACTTACAAAGAGGTAGCAAGATCTACCAAAATTTCTTCTCGGATGTATTTTTACTATATTTCGTCGTATACGAAGTTTCTAGTTCAACTTTTAATTTTCTTTTGGTTATTTTATGTGTTCCAAAATCTGCGAGCTATGATGGCACTATAGTTAAGGATTATAGTAGTGTCATAGTTTGAATATAGCAGTAATCAGTTTAATATTTTTAGTTTTTTGTATTACAAGTATCTTTAGTATATGTAAAAAAACTTTGAAGATCATAATTTATTGAATAAGCATTATGTCACTCATTTAATGAGTGGGTATCGTTTGCTTTACTTTCAAAATGCAATAATATACAATACAATAAAATAAAAATAAAAATAAAATAAAAATAAAGCAAAACAAAACCCATATTAAAATAAACAAATAAAAGAGGTTTTGAATATAAATTCTAGTTAAGTAAAGAGGGAAAAAATAAGACTTTAAGAAAAGCATAAGGCCAAAAAAAAAAAAAAAAAGTAATAATAAATAGCTTTCAAACATATTCTAACATATTTTTTTATAAATAATTCAGAAATGTAATAAAAAGCAACGTTATAATATTATTTTCGCTAGTTGAGAATATAGCGGATTTTTTTTTTTTTTTTTTCTATAAATATATGAATGAAAGGATTTATTATTTAAGTATAATTTTGATGATTTTTCTGTTGAATTTAAATTTATTATTAGTAAATAATAATAATAATAATAATAATCATAAGGCTTATGAATTTGGTAAACGTTCGGATACAAATCACGTTGTCACTTTTCCTTTCGCATATTTCAAGTATTTTTTCAGAACATCGCTTGAATGCAGGTGAAGATCTTTAATAAACACTAGACACAAATAAAATACTATTAAATAAAAGTCATCGTATTAAGTCAATAATAAATAATACATATTATGGAAATTCTAATTCTAATTATGGCGTTCTTACACAGATTTGCTTTTTGTAAGAAAATTAATTATCTATCTATCTATCTATCTATCTATCTATCTATATATATATATATAAAATATTGAATTACTGAAAAATTTAAAATGACGTAATAAATAATAAATTATACTACGTTATTATTTTTAAATCTAGTAGAATTTATCATATATTTATATATTTAGTTTATTTAAGTATTTGAGTCTGTTTGTACCCATTAGAATTAGCTAACAATGATTTTTTCTTTAATAAAGTCTGGGATCATGTCCCCTGCTCGCTCCGCTCACCATCCCTGAGGGAGGCATCGCTTCCACCCGACTCGCTTCACTTATTAACCCCTGCGAGGCTCTGTCCGCCTATTCACTGCTTTGCTTTCACTGAAAAGGAATATTGATAGTGCATAACAAAAGACAAAAACAGAAAAATGTTTTAAAAATCCTCAATTTGAATGTCAATTTGAAATTCATTAAATTTAATACTACATTATTATTATTATAATTATTTAATAAAAGATTATGCTAAAAATTAGCATTTTTTTTCTTAGAATAGAAAGAAATTGTAATATCTAGACCATTTTGCGTTACAGCTTTAGTATATGACTCTTTTGACGACTTTAAAACTTTATCCCTATTTCACGATGATTTTTTTAGTATAATTGCTTGTTAATAATAATAATAATAATAATAATAATAATAAATTAATTAAATAAATATATATATAAAACCTAGTATTTATTTTTTCTTTTGACTATACATTTTAATAATTTTACGCATTCGAAAATATTTTAAAGATTAAAAAAAAAAAAAAAAAAAGTTGATAAAATTTGTAAAAATTTCTAAAAATGACTCTTTTAAACACGTATATTTAAAACATATATGATTAAAAGACATATTTATAGTTATAATATATATTTTTAAAGCTTTTCACCTTTATCATCAGTTCATCTCCAGGAAAATATTTGTAACAATTGTATATCTAAAGTGCAGCTTTCTCTCTCTCTCTCTGTCTGTATATATATATATATATATATATATATGTGTGTGTATATATATATATATAGTATATATATATATATATATATATATATATCACATTTTCATGATACAAATACACTTAAGGTTGTACATTAGTCAGATAGCTTTGTTGCTTCGTTTTAAAAGGATATATAATTAAAAAAAGAAGTTTTTCGAATTTTGTTTTTTTAATATTACTCTTTGAATAAATCGCCTTTTAGCTCAGTGAGTAATTTTTTGGAAAAAAAAAAAAAGAATAGAACTATTTTATTTCTATAAACAAATTTAGGACTTTAAGTTTGGATCTCTATACGGAGCATTTAATTTTTTTCCAGAAAAAAAATCCTCACTAAGCTAAAAGGTTACATATTTAAAGAGTAAGAAAAAAAAAAAATACATAATTCGAAAAACTTTATTTTTAAAGGAGATATTTTTATAAAACGAAGCAACAAAAATCCCATTAGGAGGCGGGCGGGGGGGAGAGGAAACCTATTACAAGATGGTATTCACAGATGTCAGTTCTGGTAGGAACTATGGAGTCCATTCATTGGAACTTTGTTGGGTTACAAGTAGGCAACATGAAGTGCTTGCACTCTGGAAGAATTGAAGTACTTTCTTTGATATTCCAAGAAGCCAGTGGATGGGAACTGGATCGGGTGGCCCGGCTGCAGAAAACATAGAGTAGTCTTCGGAGAGTCCGTAGAAATTTTTTAAAGGTTCTATAAGATGATATCAAATTATTAGCATTATTCTATAGAGCCAGATATTTAATTAATTTCCATTATTTTTCTCCTTATACTTATTTAGAAGCCCTTTACAAGACTGTGTGACACTATAGCTGAAACGTTCCAAGCTCTTTGGAAAATTTCTATGGTTCTCTCCACGATTACACTAGGAGAGCTTCCGCAACTGTTGTCACATGATACCCTATCCAATTCCCATCCATTGGCCTCTCCGAATATAAAAGAAAGTTCCTCAATAATTCCAGATTTCAAGCACTGCACGTTGCCTCCTTGTAACCCATCAAAGCTCCAAACAGTCGACTCCAGAGTTATGACAAGAACTGATTTATGTAATAACAGAACTGATTTATGTCAATAAATCCTGTTACTTCAGGTGTCAGATACATATAATCGATCCAAGCAATAAAATTCGTGACTACAGCTCTCATAGATTTCTCTGGAAAAATTTAGTGCTAAAAGATGTTTCACGATCTTGTCCCCTCGTACCCCCCTTCCCCCCACCCCCAAAAAAAAAAAAAATTAAAATCATAAACAATCAAAAATGTGTTTTTGGAAATATTCTAAGAAAGTCGGATAGCTATTTTTAACATCTTTGTTTCATTTTTGGTAGAATTCTACTCAAAAATCCGGAATTTGCAAAATTTTCCCCTCAAAAATCAATTTTCCCCCTCCTTCCCCTTAAAAAATCAAAAATTCTCAAATCGCAGATAGTGTTTTACTTGTATTCATGTCTAGTCTCCCCATGTGCAATTTCCTTACTGTGAAGTAATTTGGAGCCTAGTTATACTTACAAACGTGTTTTGGCTTTTACCCCCCCCCAACCTTCACAGGAGGGAACGGAGGGGAATTTCGAAAATATTTATAGATATAATTTTAATTTGGTTAAAGATCTAAGTTTGTGCCAAGAGCCGTTGAATTCCGTCCAGCCGTTCTTAAGTGATGCCCAAATAAAAATTACAGGCATGCGGACATCATGACACACAGATACACTCACACACAGGCAAAATTTTCTGAAGTCATTTTCGGCTTTCATGGTGTGTGAAACGTGAAGATACCGATTTATTTATTTATTTATTTATTTTTTTTTTTTTATTCTGACAAATTTACAGACAAAAGTCTTTTTTTATTAATATAGATTAATCACTTGAGGTAATCTTTTTATGTTTTAAATCATATTCTTTTTTTTTTTTTTTTTTTTTATGTCAGATGTGTAGAGGTGAATTGGGAGTTTAATAACTCAACATGAAGCAAGGAATAGATTAATGAATTCATTTGCGTATTGGTCTTTAGTTGCATATATTTATCTAAAACTACCTCCTGCTTACATAATAACTTCTACAAAAATACATTACTTTCTAAAAGGACTTTAACCACCGACACCGGAGTTTCAAGCATTTACAAATATATATGTTTAAATGCACTGTGTGTAAGAGATCTTTTTATTTATTTATTTTTTATCATTTTTAATACGCTATATTAATGAAGCATATAATAAAAAACATTTTATTAAAAACATTAAATTTATAAACTCATTTCAGAAATATTTTTACTTTACTTCAAATTTTTTATAATTTAATCAGCAGCGCGGACAATAAAAATGGATTTTTAACTTCTTATTTACCCAAATACGTTTAAAATGTGCATTGTGGTACAAAGCTTGATCTTGTTTCACACGTGACCTTGTGACTTTCTTTGAACGTCTTTCCCGTGAAATGATTTTTTCGCACTATTGTCTTACTTATATTCGCGTTTGTTTTTATTCAATTTACTTATATTCTACAATCCAATTTCGTGAATTCAGTTCTGTTGAGAGATGCTACCACTTTTCGTCAAATTTTAGATTTATCCTCACACACACACAAAGAAATTGAAAAAAAAAACTCTTTTTATCGTTATTTTTATTTTTATTTTTGTTTTCTTTACATTTTGCTCTTACTGATATTATTTTACAATTGATATTATTATTGGTATTATTGATTTTATAAAAAAAAAAAAAAAAGCTTCATAGTTAAAATATTTATGTATAAAAATCCAATTCCTTTAACATATATAAGAATATTTAATCCAGAGGATTTTTGAAAGATAGGAATACGAAATATAGGAAAAATGAAAACTAAAAATAAAGTAACATATGTCATTTTTTTTAGACTCTAATGAATTAGTTGATGCTAAGCATTAGGGAAATATTTATTACGATTTTATTTTATTTTGGCGAAGCTATATATATTTATTTATTAAGAATTTATGCTACTTCTCTAAAAATATATATTTTATTGAAATCTCCATATTATAATTCATTCTTTTTTAACTTCTATAATTATTAAGTCATATTGTGTATATTACTATTCTTAGGTTTAACTGTAAAATTATTTCACACAAAAACCTATTGCTAATGTGCTTTTTTTTTCTTTTTTCTTTTTTTTTTTTTTTAAGCTTTTCAATAATATTTATAGAATTGTATGACGATATTATTTTCAATTCATTGCACATCATCATATATTTTACAATGACTATCTGGATATTTTTAATTCCATGGATTTTGAGAATTTATAATTTTTTCTCCTTAAAATTACAAAATTTACATCTTAAAATATGGAATTAATGAAACAATTTTGTTCACGAAATGCGTTTAAAAATACATATTTCACATTATAAATTTAAAGTCTTTCAATCGATGACGTACATTTCATATAAAGTTTACATGTGACTGTAACGAACTTTAGTTTTGAAGCTTAGAAATACAGAATATGTTATATATATATATATATATATATATATATATATATGGAAATGGAGAGAAAAAGAAAGAAAGAGATTTTTAAATATTCCGATTTCTATTAAAAATTAACTTAAGTGTAACTTTTTCATTTATATCTACGCAGTGTTACATTTGCTGCATAGACAATATTAGTCTAACTAGAGTATGATGAGAACATCTGTTGACTGTAATAATTCAAAACATCAATTATTATGTAATTATATAGGATATATGTTTAAACTAATGTTGCTATAATATAAGCTTAGATTATGTCTGGTTTGACTATCATTTGATTTAAATGTTTGTAGGCAAATGATTTGTCAAATAAGCTCTTTAAAATTTAATATTATAAATTGTGTGTACGGACATTTACAGAAAACATGAACTAATTGGATTTCTTTTAAAATTTAATGCTTTTATATTTTATATTGGCACTTAAATATCATAGAAATTTTTAAACTGGAAGAAGGAAACACATGTAAAAGATACTTTTACATGTAAGGAAAAATAAATAAATAAATAAAATTTACAAGGCGAACATTTCCTTGCAATATTTCATGCCAATTTATTTTTTGCACAAGCTAGATAAAATTAAATGTACCTTACTGGAAGGAGAGCAGTTCAGATTTCCGAATCGGTATCGAATGAAATTTCAAATATACGTTATGTAGATCGTAGGGGAGAGGTTTACGCAAAAAAAAAAAAAAAAAAAAAAAAAAAAAAAAAAATTACAGAAACAGCTCGTTTTATTGATGTATTAGAAAGTTTTTCTTTTGTATATATATATATATATATATATATAATATATTATTTGGCTTCTACTCACAGCTAGAAATCATTTACAAAATTCACAAATTCTTAAGTTTATCTAAAAGTTTCATAGCCCCATTTCTCATATTAATATTCATTAATTTATCAAAATTCCGCCACTTTTATTCGTTGATAATCAATACTTCCAAAAAAAAAAAATTCTTTGTACTCATGGCGTTATGCTTAAAGCTACCTAATTTAAAGAACATTTATTGCTTTATGTCTTCAAAGTTTTTATTTCCAATTTTTTTCTTATTGTTCTTCCTTTTTTTTTTTTTTTTTTTTTTTTTTAAATAAACAATCATAAACGTTGTTTTTTTTTTAATAAACGCATATGATAAGATAGAAAACATCTTTTTTTTTTTTAAATCTTTTTCGAATATATATATACATTAATATTACCAATAATAATAATAAAAATAAAAATAATGCAAATAAATAAATAAATAAAGTAATTAATTAATTAATTAATTATAACAAAATGTTTTATTAAGAATCTTTATTTTGTTTTTCAGTGTTATTAATTTGTGGTAAAAATATCTGATACCAAAGTATAAGAATACTATTATTTCCTGTAAGTTAAGCTTTATTTTTCTATTTTTAAAAGTATGATGGAAATTTCAAAACGATAGCTATTTATCTCTTATATGTATGTGTGTGTGTGTGTTAGTAATATTTAAACAAAACAAATACAGCGTTTATTTATTTAATAGCGAGCTTTGCCCGCTAGCGGGTCACTATTTTAAAATGAATCACTATAATTAATGAATCAATTAATAATATTTAATTCTCAAAATTTCATATTATCAGTCATAAACTTTGATTCTGAAGAAAAGAAAAAGAAAGAAAGAAAATTATTTCTGAACGGGTAAAAACTCGCACCGGACACCACTGCCTTCGGCAGCGATTTCCCGTGCTCACTGTGCACGCGTATTTTTTCGATTTCTTCGTATACTCTCGAAAATACCCTCATTCGATTTGTAGACCCCAAAAGCTTAAACATGTCAATTTTGAACGGTCTAGCTGAATATCTGTCACTATTTTTTAATGAATCACTATAATTAACGGGACCCCACTGCTTTCGACAGTGGAGTCCCGTGTTCACTGCGTGCGTCCGATTGGAGGGATACGTGCGCTCTTTCGATTTCTTAGTATTCTTTCATAAATATCCTCATTTGATTTGTAGACCCCAAATACTTATACATTGCAGATTTGGACGGTCTAACTGAATTTATAAAATTTTGCCCCCTTGCCCCTCTAAAAATTTTACACTTTCGAAAGCATCCTCATTCGACTTGTAAATCCCATAAACCTACATATACCAATTTTGAACAGTCTAACTCAATTTCAAATTTTAAGAAGAATACAATCAGATTGCTCAAAATCTTCGCTTCGGATTCTCGCTACCTTCGTCAGAGATTTTCTCACCCCGACGACGTCTCGAATTTTTGTCTCTGGTGCTTGTGACAACGCTTTAACCGTGAACTTCAATTTAGGTGCTTATTGGATGACAGTTTTTAAACGAAGCGTGTCGAAAAATATTGAAGTACATTTTTATATTAAAATCGCAATTTTATGTAAACAACACTTTACGCATTGTGTATTGTATTTATTGTCACGCGTTTTCCTATATTATATTTGGTGCATGCTGTCAATCATGAATGTCAATCATAAAATCAGCAATTTCATGCCAATATGTCTGATAATGCAATAAGCTATGGGCGCTATCTCAACCAGATTTCAAGCAACTAATGTTTTGTATAGTTATATATATTTCCCATTAAACATATTGTTACTTTTACTTATTTATTTAAATATAAATTCGAATTAATCAAATATATGTGCCCGACAGCGTGCAGGTGCAGTCATATATAGCAGATCATTTATTTGTATGTTAAATTAACGTAGTTATTGATTTATAAAAAAATAAATAAGTAAGTGAAACTCATGGTACATAGCTTTATTATATCTCCCATTTGCCGGCTTTTAAAATTTTGTCGCCATATTGGCAATGCATTTTTTTTTTTTTTAATACTTTCTTGTATGTTAAAGGGGAATTTTTTCAGTACCTATTTTGCTAATGCTTTTATGGGCTGCACTTTTTTGTTAATTTATAAGAATCCTTCGTATTCTATTAATATTTTTGATTGATTTTAGATTTAAAATAGTGTTTGTTTAAATTAATTTTCTATTTTTAAAGCTGATTTTTTTTTTTTTTTTTTTTTAATTATCTACTCAGGTAAAAATAGATTATTTATGTGACTATTATTTCTGTTTCAATACTTTTTCTGCAATATTTTATAATTAGGACGGAAGACTATTAGTTTCATATGGCTGTTTTTGTAGACCAGGTTTGTGCAACACCAAAATAAATTAGAAATATCAGTCCTATATTTACAAATTCAGTACAAAACAAAAAAAGAGATTTTTCTTTTTTTTTTAATCCAGGGATGCAAGGAGTTTTCAGACACCACAATTAGATTTTTTAAAGTTAACTAAAGTATGAAATTTATGTGACAACACTACATTTTAATTCATTTCAGTCATTTTTAAAAATACGCGGCCGAGTTGTACGACCAGAAAATGGGATGAAAAGTAATTTTAAACTATAAAATAAAAATAAATTTTTTAGGGATTGAAATTAATAGTCCTCCGTACTAAACTAAATTCTGTGTTTGATAGAATTTGTATTGAAAATTTGTATTTATATTTTTTCATGCACTACTTCGCTTAAAATGGTTATTGCTAAATTAAAATTCTTGACGAAAAATGTACGGTGTACTTCAGCGCCAAGACTTAAAAAATCGCCATGGAGGATATATAAATAAAACTGATAAAATAAATTTATGATCGGTATAGTTTAGAGTATTAAAAGAAGGTTGTGCAATCGCCATGGGCAGTTTTATTTATTTATTTATTAACAACAACTTGGCCTTAAAAATATAAAACATTGTAGTTAAAAAAAAAAAAAAAATTCCTTTTATAACAATATATATATATATATGTATATATATTAGCATCATAAACTATATAAGCACTTTATCAATATCTATAAAACTTTTAAAGTTATAATGACGTCAATTTTTGTGAGGAGATATATATATATATATATATATATATAATTGTTTATTGTCCACGTTTAATTAAATGTATGTGTTTCTATGTCGAAAAAAAATGTACTCGTAGACTTTTTTTTTTTGACAACTAAATTGTAGCTAATATTTAAATTGTTATTTTAAAAGCCATTATGTGGTTATTATTTTCACATTTAAATTAATTAAAAAATATACATATATATACAAAACATCGAAAAGGAGTCTTCTAGATGCACATGGACCTCTCGGGAGGCATCTTCATCTCGAATTACGTGACTGTCCGAGCTACTGTCTTTGCGCTACGCTTTACACATACACACACACAGACATTGCCTTATGTTGTGTGGAATTTGTGGTTTCCATTCCTCAATCTTAACTTGTTAAATAACTAAAAAAGTAATAGAAGAGCACGAGACATAAATGTAAATTAAAATCAGATTTTATTACAACTTGTAATTTAAGGGTAGTACCAGTGAGAAACTCGAATAAACATCAACTAAATAAATCAAGAGAATATAAGGATTGGCTCTTACCCTTGAGAATTTCTAAGATACGGAACTTGTGGTTGTTCTCACAAGGATGACTCGACGCTACTAGATTAGTACTATGAAGAGATGATTACGATCCCCTCACAGCTTAAAATCGCACAAAAATCAACTGAACATCAACTCCTAAAGTTACGATACTCTCCCTCAAAAACTATCCACGGAACTATCTCCAACACTGCTGCTCCATCTAACGCAGCAACACAACCCCCTGCTAATAAAATACATTGCTATTTATTCACAGCGAAACCAACCACCTCCAATCTCTTCGCTTTTCAATAATCTCCAGAAACCTTTCATATTCCTTACTCTACGAAACCTGCGCGAATCTTATTAACCACTTAGAAACCCCACGCTTGTGTAAAAACACTCCAACCCAAATTACCACGCCGTCGATTTTTGGCGTTACATCCTAACTCCCATGTATTACGTCACTGGGAGAGTTGGATCCAGACAGTTGGATCCAGTTGGACCAAACAGGTGCTGCGCTACGATTCGCTTTTCAACCTGCGGCGATCTACTATTCACTTGACCTCAATCCTCACAATATACACATATAGTATGTATATATGTATATATAAAGATATAAAAATACATATATACGTTTTCCTCTTAATGGTAATCATTTTTTTCTGCCAATTATTTCTTAAAACAAAGTACTTTATTTCTTTCATCAAAATAATTAAAAATATATCGGAAGGTAAAATAAAATGTCTTAGTTTAACATTTATGTACTCATTGCGACATACTTAAAATAAACTTTTTTTTAACCAAATCTAATGTATCGGGAATTGTAAGCTCTAAGAAAAATTTACAACACACCGTGTAATTTGATTAGAATTTAACATGCACAAGGCAAAATACCATGTTTAGAAAGTTTAGTTCATAGAAAGCGAAAGAAGATTAAAAAAAATAAGAAGTATTGTTAAGTGAATCACTGCATTTAACTATAAAAATTACTTAAACAGTAAAATACGATTAAAAGGAAAACGTACAAGGTTTGGAAGCATCAAAAGACACTCCCCGATAACATTTGATTATTCTTTTCTAAACAACATTTCTCAAAGGACAAATATTCAATTCCTTAAAACAATGACTTTATTCTTGTTTCAGCATTTAATGCTCAGGATTTATTTGGAGATTTTTTTCTTTACAATGTTTAAATCTAACTACGTGGATTGTTTTACGAATTATTGTTCTTTTTTTTTTTTTTTTTTTTTTAACTACATTAATGATAGTAAAACTTTTTAAGCAAGATTTTTTTAAAAAACAAAACCGTATAATTTACAACATTGCTCTTTTTCTTTTAAGTAACAATTTAAAAATGCAGTGTTTTTTTTTCCAATTACCTAAATAAATGCATATCTTCAAAATAATATTACACTAACAAATTTAATTCTTCAATGTAAAGTTTTTTTTTCTTTTATTATTATTAGGTATTCAATTTTTGTTTATTTTACTAAAATAAACTCTATCAAAATGAATAAAAACCTCTATAGTTAGCAAATTTTAATTAAGGTATGATAGGAAAATATAAGGTGATTATTAATAGGAATTATAAGTATAACAAAATATTTCAATAGTACATCAGACCTGTTAACTAGTCTGAGTACCGTTTTAAGAGGTGTTGCTGGTACTGCTCACAGAAAAAAAAAAAAAAAAAAAAAAAAAAAAAAAAAAACTTCGAAAGAAAGATTCATGTAAAGAATTATATATATGTTTATCTTTATGGCAGAATTAGCATTAATATTGCTTATATTTATTTTTTAATACTTGAAATGCTCTTTTTAATGAAGTGTTACAAGTTAAAATTTTCTGAAGCATTATTTCCGAGTTTAGCATTATATTTTTATAAAAATAACTAATACACAAGAAGACAAAACTCAGTTTATTGACTATATCAATAGGCTATTGATGGATAATTATTTCGTGTACCACGTTCTGCATGAATAACTACCATATTGTTGTACAATAAATAGAACTAGCGCGTAAAGAGTACATTTTGCACCCCATGAAGCATGTCCACGTCCACTACCCATGTAGCACATAACGTTGTTTAACGTTGTTATAGCGTTGTTATAACCAATATTTCACTGTTCAGACGTATTTGCAACGCTATAAAAACGTTAGGTGCTACTTGGGTAGGCAATTCGGTGACTGTATTTATTGTAACACACACACACAAAAAAAAAGTTGCAAGCACTGAAACAATGTATGGTGTTTACGAAGATTTGAGTTGAATTTGTGGTGTCAGTAGCCCTTACAATGCACTGCAGGCATTGAGTTGCGTTCATAATGCGGTCTCATTAGACCAATATTTTTATGCACTGATCCCCATTTGTTGTTGTTGCTGTACTGTGATTCTAACCTACTTTTTGGCCGACATTTCAAATTTGCAAAACATATGGTCTGATAAAGGGTCACTAAATAAATAATAATAATAATAAAGTATCAATTTGATTTTCTCCGCTATTCAAATATCCCATGGTCTAATAGGCTGCATATTCCGATAAATCATGTTGTCGAGATATCGCATTTACATCAATTAGTTATTCGACTCATGCAAGATGTCTATTATTTCTTTTTAAGAAATGTGTCATGATGTGTTGCACTCTTTATTAAAAAATAATGATTTATGACATCTCATAACAAATATTGAAGATTTTAAAGTTTATAATCTAGACCCCCTTCCATTTTCAAACCTTTTCGTTTATTTTATTGAAATTGTATTTCATTATGTAGACTCATAAAATCATCTTATTGATTTCAGCTGTGTATCTACAAAATTTATTTATGTATATACGAAAGGTATCCAAAAGTTTTTATTACTGTGTCTTTCCTCAAAGGGAATAGTCGGAAAAAATTTGCTACTGACAAAAAATTGCTATAAATGTTTTGCAATAAAAAAATAAATAAATACTAACGCTTATTAATTTGGTAGGTAATCTATAGATGCTCTAACTTAATATCATGTTTAACTGTCGAACGCTGTGTGTCGATAGAGCACCAGAATTACCAAACGTTTTATTTCCTATGGCTAGCATATTTTATATACTATATGGTATTCCTTATTTCTTTGAGGTCCCATGCAAAACAGGTGGCTGGATACACGTAAGCCTTAACGAGAGACCATTATTTAAAAACATTGCGAGATTATGTTGTGCTATTCCTGCGTTAAAAGCAACTCCTATACACCATAACATAAATGCAAGATAGAGTTCCTACACATGTTACGACACGTGTAAAGACATTTTTCGACAGTATCTTTTCCCAAGAGAGAATAATAAGCTTTCTCTTTATTAACTGCTACGAGAAATGTTTTTTTTTTTTTTTTTTTTTTTTACATTGATTACCAATGGGGTTAAATTTGACACCAAAAAGATTTTGACATTGTTTCTGAATAGGGGAATATCTTCGGTTGTGGGCATAGTTTTAATTTTAGCTTATAACTTTTGATAGAGTAAATATTATACAGACATATGAATGACAATGGAAAGATAAATGTTTGATAAAGTAACTGTATCGATTCCGTAGACTAGAATATTTTATCACCAATTTTGTGAAGTGATCATTTTTGGTCAAAAAAAAAAATAATAATAAAAAAATAATAATAATAATAATAATAATTGTATCCGGTTGTGTATACACTTGAAAATACACAAAAATTGGAATATAATAAGAAACTCTACCATAAATACAGAAAGTAACAAAATTCATTCATTTTGTAAAGTTTCAGTGGCTAAAATAACAACAGAAAATAGCACTTTTCCTATTTTACTCGTCATCTTTTACGTCCTCCAAATCAGAGGTGCAATGTTTGCAAATAAAACAATTTGTATGTATATTGGCACACTTCAAAAGCACCAGACGATCACACTCGTGGAATTTGATTAAGTTGGCTCTTGTTAGGCATGATAGCAGGTGCACCAAACAGATCGTGCAGAAATCGATACCATTATCACACTGTGAATGTTCTTATTTTTAGTTCGCTTAGCCGTCTGTTTGACAGCTGGAGTTGCCTTACTTTTTCCATGCTTCTTCTGGAGGGACACAGATGATGCGAGGAAGTTCATGTTCTCGAGAAGTAAATTTTATGGATTTCTTATCTACTAAGCAATCCTAAATGGCTTTAACCAACGCTTTAAAACCCTTTTCTTTTAGATCAGTTGACTTTTCCGGGGTTGACTTGCTAGAAAAGCCTAAAAATACATAAAAAATAAAATAAAATAAATGAAATATGTTATGCTGACATAAACGACAAAATTTGAAAATCTGTTAATCAAACACACGCTTAAAAAAAAGAAAAAAAAAATGTGTGCCCATAACCGGTTACATGAAGGTGCCTACAACCGGTAATAGGAACCATTATTCTAATGGCAGAAAAACAAATTTCGGTCCGCATTTTGGCAGAATTCGATATTGCATCACAAAATACAATGAAAATACATTACACATAAATATTTGAATAATTTTACTTCGATTTATCGCATTCTGAAAATATTCACAAATTACTTGTGCGTTGTTTTTTTGCAGAATTTTTTTGGGTGCTTGCACTTACTAAGCAAAGGCGTCTATTAATTTAGGTGTTAGAACAAAAACTACGTACTATCACAATACAGGTTTGACAGTACTCAATTCCTCCATATTTGCTTTCTGTTAAAAGGTATGGTGGAGGGCTCATAAACGGAGAGTGCCCATAATATGAGACATTTCCGTATATACATTCGAACCTCGTTAACGTGAATCTCAAGGGGGGTAAAAGATTTGTTCATGTTATCAGTAGTTCATGGTAACAGTAACTAATCTTCATTAAACTCAACTAATCTTCACTTTGTCAGGGACTGCGAAAATAGTTTATGTTAAAAGTAATTCGCGTTAGCAGTCTTTACGTTAACGAGGTTTGACTGTATATGTTAAAGAATGCTATAAACGGTTAATTCAATCACTCTAAATATCAAAAATGATATATTTAGGCTGGTAAAGAGTATTTTAGATATGGGAAATTAACTACAGGAAGTTTACTTTTTGGAACTTTTTATAGAGTTTTTTTTTTTTTTTTTTTTTTTTTTATGTGGGTAATATTAAGGCCAGAAATACAAATATGTAATATATCATATGAATAACATTTCTTACATACTTACATGAGGATTTATTTATTTATTTATTTATTTATTTTTTTTTTACGAATTAGTATTTAGATCAAAATTTATATTAAAATTATTTTCGACTGGTGTTTTCTTTCATTGACTATACTGGAATGTAATTATTAAAAATTTATATATAAAAAGTGTGATTGAATAAATTACGCACGTTATATATTTATTAGTATTTTAGATTGTAAAATTTGTAATGTAATTATTAATTGAATCATAAGAAATAAGACGTTACATACATTTCTGGCAAAGTGTAGAAAAATTTTAACGAGTTTTACAAACAAAAATTAAGCATTTCCACATAAATGTTGTAACATTTTCTATCTAAAGATCTTGCACAAAAATGTATCTCCCACACTTTTTGCTTTTAGTAATCCCACTAGAATGCCCCTCCTGGCACTGAATTCCAAGTATCGGAAGGTTTCTTAGGATCTTTCTGATCTAAGCATTTACCTAAGTTAAAAAATAATTGTTGTCTTTTATAATTGCATTTCAGTTTCCAATTAAAATTCAAGTATAATCAAACATCTAAATTATCCAAGGCATTCACATGCAAAATATTATTAAAGATAGTTATTGGAAATCATCTGGATATTCTTCAACATATATGTATTATTTTGTCTGTTATGTTGATACTGATTTCGTGCAGTTATAAATTTATCATAACTGGTAATGATTTTTCAGTGTTTTCATTTTCCATAGAAAAAGGCATAAAACTTATTAAAGTCACAACTTTTGCTTTATTTGCGCTATACGATACAATCGTTGCTGATTTTTGAAACCTAAAAAAATTTAATATTTTTTCCTTCCTCTTGTAGTAATAAACGTTTAGTGTAATTCTAAAGGAATTAAAATCCTTAAAACTATCACATTTTTTTCTTCTACTTTTTAGCAAGACTCAAATTTATACAAAAAGCTATCTGCAGTGATATTTCTTACAATTATTTTCACTTCTTTTTACTGTGCTTAATTAACTATATTTGGATGTTTTTCATTCCAAGGTAGATTTTTCGTTTTCCTGTATGCATTTACATAATAGAAACAAGTAGCCCAGTATTTCACTACAAGTAGCCCAGATTTTTAACACACTTATAGGGAATATATTGACAAAATGAACTTCTCCCTCTGAATATCATTAATTGTTCACCAATTGGAAAATTTCATAAGAAACATATGTATTTTGTAAATGTTCAGTCTAAGATGAAAATGTGTTTCTGGATGACGGCATTTTATCATCGGATCTATTTTAACGTCTGAAATCAGCATCATCAAAACGTATGTAATGCATCGTATGTGTGATCAATTAGTGAGCATCTGTTTCTAGAACTATATATATTGAAAATTATACGACCAATATTCCATTGCATAACTACACACTTCTTCATTATATGATTTGTAGTTTCCATCAAGAATCAATAGTCTAATAAAACATAACATTTATTTATTCTCTTTCAATATGTTTTCAAAAATGTCCATACACATTTTATTTATTTTATTTTATTTTATTCATTTAAACAATTTATTATAACTTGTAATATATACGGTTTTATAAAATATTCAAATGCGGATAGTACAATATCCCCATTTCTTAAAATATAACTTGTAGGTCCTATTATTAACAACATCGGACTTCAGCTTGAATACTACATGATTTTCTTTTAGTGGAATGTCATGGCATAATTACTTTTTAGCTTTCGACCTATAAACAAAAAAAGAGCCCAAATATATTTCATTTATACTCAAAAAATATAAAAATTGTGTTCAAATCGCTGGACATTGCATTTTTAAATTTTTTGTACATTACTCAATAATTTTGCCTTTTTATATTTTTGTGAAAATGAGATAATACTATAAAAATGGATCGTTTGATAATATTTTAATATTATTTTACAAATAGTTGGTTTAAATGGGATCAATAATTATTTAATTTAAATTAATTCAAAAATATATAGATATTTACATACGAGTTTCTTTTTTTTTTTCTTTCTTTTATTCTGAGAAATGTCACTGGGGACATTTTTCACCCTATTGGTATTCAGAGGTATAAATGAAAAAAAAAATCTTATATATTTAAGTACTCTTGATTATTGTAAAGATTATGATTAAATGAACAATGTATTTTTTTTTCAGAATTTTGTGTTAAGCACTTTAAGCATAGTGAAACGTCGAATTGGCGTTGGTTCATATTTGACCCCATGGGTGATAGGAGGGATAACGCATGGCCTTCAAAATCTCCTGACTTGACTCCTGCCGATTTTTTGGAAATGTTTTTAAATATTTTCGGAAATTTGAGGATTTTAGGGAATATTCTATATTTCAGACATACATTGGGGAACGATATCTCACGATATCTGAATTCAAATGGGTAGGAGATTTTAGATGTGGATACATGGCTGCATGGAAATGTGAATGGCTTTGTCACCGATTACAGACTATTATTGTACTTGAGGGTGAACACATTGAACATTTTAGTTTATATATTTACAATTTTTTAGATTTCTGCTTAATTTGATGCGGGATATAGATATTTTCCATTTTTTTTAATACAGTAATTTATGTGTAATAAATTATGATTTTATTTATTAGATCATAAAAATATCTGACTTTTTTAAAATTCGAAATGTGCAAAACCTATGTCAATGCACTGATTACTTTTTGTCTAACAACACTTTTAAATCAGAGTGAACTTATGGGACATCCGGTGCTTTAAACTAGTACACTCTTATTTTAGCGATTGCTTCTATGCACCATATATTTCAATTTTTTACATTTTATTTTCATTTATGTTAACATATACCTTTAATAATAATAATAATTATTATATATATATATATATTTTTTTTTTTTCGTAAATTATACATTTTTTTTTTTTTTTTTTTTTTTTTTTAAATAACCTAGTCGGGTGCTGATGTTGAAATCCTGTGAAAAACTTAACCATTACAGAGATAATATACATTTTTTTTTTTTTTAAGCGTGTTTATGTGAGAGTTTATAGCTATTCTATGAACTTTCATTCTTTTAACAACCTTAACTTAAACTATTGATTTTTCAATATGCGATCTTCGGTTGTTATGGTTGTATATTAAATTCTCAGTAATTTTTATCGTCATCTATTCATTGGTTTCTTTAAATTTCCCTGATGATACGATATATATTATTTCGCACTTTTTCTAAATATTTTAAAAAATATATTTTTTTTAAAGTGTGTCTTGGATTCATTTTCGAAAAATAACGTAATTTAAAAAAATGATATATAAATTAAAGAACTAAACTCTAAACTTTCCACCTCCCGCCTTTTGTTTGAAAATTCCTCGTAAAAGAGCATTATGCATATGCATTTCATATATTCGCAAAGCATTCACCCTTAATTAAATCTTTGAAATGATGCCAAAAACTTAAACATGGAAAGTACTTAATTAGCAGATCTCGGCAAGCTGCCTCCTGTATTCTATGTCTAAGGACGTGGTGAATATTAAGATTAGATACAATGACTTAGACGACTGCTCTTAAAGAGGGTTTCTGGGCCAGTGATTCTTTTGTATTTATTTCACAGTAAATAAGGATTAAAATAAAGAATAAAAGTGTCAGAAACCATTTGAAGTTTCTAAAGAAGAGAAGAATTATTTTTAAAAATTCTCTCTAAAAAGTTTAAAATGTTCAAATTTTGAATTTACACGAATTTCTCTATAAATTACTTTATATAGAGAATATAGTTAATAAATGTTCGTTCATACAGGGTGGTCCGAAAAACATGATAGAAAGTAAGCGATTGTTGTGGAAAAAGGAAAATATGCAAGAAAATGAAACATATGTTATTGAATAAAGATATGAATGACATTTAATATACAAGGTGCTCGAAATGTCTACCGTCCCCGACTATAGTGTTATAAAGACAGTTCCGAAACTCTGTCATAAAGCGCTGGAGTGTGTCGGAATCAAGTGCATCAATCTCGATTCTGATGGTCAATTTCAGGTCCTCAAGTGAATCAGGGGGATTCCTATAGATTATGTCCTTGGTGTAAACCCATAAGAAGAAGTCGCACGGATTTATGTCCGGACTATATGGAGACCCCTCTATCCCGCGCCCCGTGAATATTTCTTCATCCAAAGCAATCAAACGCTCACTAAATGTCGTTTTAAGCCACAGGAAGACATCAGCAGTTCTATGCGGACGAGCCCCATTTTGCATGAACCTGTACTGGCGTATCATGTTGAGACAGCCCACTTCAGGGCTAAAGTGACGTTCTAGAAACTCTCGATACTTCACTTTCGTGACCATACCGTCAATAAATATTGGACCACATCCCCTTCGACGATATGGCACACCACAGCGTGACCCTTTGTGGATACAGTCGTGAGACGACACTGAGATGAGGATTTTCCGTACCTCAATGGCGCCTCAAAAAAATATTCTTACAATCAATAATCGTTTTTCCAAGGTCAGTGATTCCATATTGGTTATTCATTATTTCCTGTAATCAAGCATTCACCTTAAATGTCAATTGTGTGCTATTACAATATGGAAGAATTATACGTATATCAATAAATTTGAAATCAGGAACTTAAAATACTTTCTATCATGTTTTTCAGATCAGCCTGTTGCTTTTACCTTTACAGTACATTTAATACATTTAAATTTGTATTCTTTCTCGTTTCATTTTAGCATACAAGAAAAAAAGCCACAGTAAAATTATTTGGAATGTGAAGAGGATATATGTTAAATTTAAAGCTCATGCGTTTATAAATACGCAGGATTTTATTTTATTATATTTTTTCAAGCGCTTATGAATGGAATTGTATTTATTTAAAGAAAAAGAAAACTTGGAATTCGTTTTAATTCATTAGAATTTCATTTTAAAAGCGGATCGGAATGTCACTCTACGGTTAGTCTTTGCACTATGAGGTTCATTAGACCAGATCAAAAATATGATCTGAAACACTTCAAGTTTTATTGGTTGGTTTTGAATGAGAATTCAAACTCGACACCTGGCAATTGACCAAACATTATATCTTTTCTTAAGGACATCATCAGGATATTCAGAGTAAGAAATATCCTACAGATGTACTGATGAGATTCTAGAGATGAATGTGCGGTTAGGTTGGATGCTACAGCGCTAACGGAAACTGCGCTAGAACGGAAAAAAATAAAATTTGAAAATTAAAAAGTTCCACTTTATATTTTTTCTTTATGTTTTCTTTATATCTTTTATTTTTTTTTTTTTTAAGTATTATTTCATTTGTGTTTGGAAATATGAAAAGAAGAAAGTAGATATGTAGATATGTATGCGTTCTCTTATTTTGTCCAGATTCCCAATCGTATAAATTAATTACTAATATATATTATCAAATTATTTTAAATTTAACTAGTATAAATTCATTAATTTTTTTTTTTTTTTTTTTAAATTACTACTTTTATATACCCTTATAAAATACTACATATAAAATACTTTTTATTTTATAAAATATTTAAAAAAGAAGAACTGCTATTCATGTTCGATAGAAAAATTAGAGATTATTTTTTTATTTTTACTTACTAGAATTATCATATTCTAATGAGATTTCAAAAATAAACTTCTTAATAGCAAATAAGGCATTGCAAGTTAAATATTTTTCTATAATATATGATGAATATATTGAAAAGAAAATACTTTTCATATTACATAGTATAATATATTTCCATTATTCTATCATAAATCTGTATCAGTTACATATATACGTAAATATACGCTTTTTCTTTAACAACTCTACCACCACCGCTTTCAGGAAGGCGCCGATTTTATTCGTCATCTACTCTGAACATTGTATTATTAAAATATCTTGTAATATTTATGCATTACTTTGGCATAAAAAGTATCCGTGATAACTGTATGGTTATTTAGGCTAGATGTCAATCCCGATTATATAAGATGCCTTCACCATTGCTGTTGAGATACTGCAAGTTTGTTCTGATCGTTGTAGAATTCGGAACATTTCCTGGTTCCCTCAAAATCGCTGTAAAAATCTTGCTAAAATTCCAAAAGACACTCCTTTGTGTGAGTTTTCCTCATTTTTATAAATGAAGGATAGAACCGACATCAATACTTTAGATTATACAAACAATGTCGAAAATAAATCTGCCATGTAAATATTTAAGCTTAATTTTATGAAAAAATCCTTTTTCATAAATAGTGATTGGACGCTATTTTTGACAGCTTTAATATGAACAAATTGTACACAAAATTGAAAAGTATAATAAATATTAGATTGATGTATATGAAAGATATAAAAATTATTTGAGAAATTAATGCAAATGTGAAACTGTACAGGGACAGGAAGTCATATATGCATATATATATATATATATATATATATAATCAAAATATAATAAACCAAACTCCTAAAAAACTGGTAGAGTCTGAAACTAAATTTCATAGATCAATGCGCAAAATGTAGGAATGGGAAATATTAAATATTAAATACAGTATTTAATATGAAAAAAAAAAAAAAAGACGAAGAAATAATGTACGTAAATCCCAAAATAAGTAGAGGTCTTCATCAGGACTGTTCTCCCTGCAGGGACAAAAATTATAACTTTCTGAGAGGATATAAGCGGTTCAGCCTGAAATATTCTTATGCCCAAACTTCTCGAAGATGAAATAACAAAAAACTACATTGTAATCCAATCCAAAATAAAACACATACATATAATACAGTCCGTTAAGAAATTATAAGACCACAAGCGTATAGGTGCATTTCTGGAGAACAGAGCATAATATGCAAATATTTAGTTGCGTATTTAAAATTGATCGTGAAACACATCTTATACTAATTCTAACTTTTAAAATTAAAATAAAATTCACTCCAATTCACTCCAAATTCATTCCAATAAAGCAATAAAACTTATTCATTTTTCTAAAAAAATTAAAGACAGTGACTGTTAAGAAATTATAAGACCACTTGAGAAAATTAGCATATTACACATGACGTCAAACTCAATATGAAGCGCATGCGTCAGTATTTCGTAAAAGCATTACCTAAGAAGCAAATGCATAGGTTTTGAATGAGTTATCTACGATTAATTGGATGATGACTTGAGGTAAAGAATTATCGGAGTACTAAGTGAGAAAAATTTAATTTATAAAGGATCTGGTAAATCTAAAAGAGGTATTGCGATGTTAATGAACCGTTCTAAGACTGACATTCACAATGCCATAATCAGAAAAGATTATTCAAACAAAGTAAAGTGATCTGGTAGAAAAAATAGTTTGAGAGCAAGTGATAATAGACAAATGTTTTGACTAACAACTAAAAAAGGTCTTTCAACTCGTGAAATTTCGAAACGTTTCAGCAAGAAAACTTCACATGTAACAGTTTGAAAGAATCTTAAATTAAATATTAATACGTAATTTATGAAATTGAAGAAAAACAAAATGTTATTGAAACGCCATCGAGAAGAAAGAATAAATTGTCTTAAAACGTCATGTCATGGAATGATGAGTGGAAAAAAATTAAATTTTCTGATGAAAAGAAATTTAAGCTTGACGTTCCTGTTAGTTACAAACACTGTTGGCATGACTTGAGGAATGAACCAAAAGAATGCTTCAGTCGACAAATGGGGGGAGGATCAGTAATGATTTGGGGGGCTTTCAGTTATGAGGGATTGTGTGATTTACAGCATATTTCGGTTCATATGAACTCTACACAATATCAGTCTATGCTATATGATCATGTGACATCGTTTGGACTTTTATTAGGTGGTGCTATCTGGATGTTTCAACAGGTCAATGCTGCTTGACATGCATCTAAATCCACTCAGGAGTGGCTTAAAAAAGAAAATGATAATGTTTTGTCATAGCCAAGTGAAAGTCCAGACTTGAACCCTATGGAAAACCTATAATGTATATTATCTCGCAAAGTTTATGCTAATAAGAAACAGTTTTCATCTGCCAATGAACCGAAAGTATCCATCGCGAAAAAAATGGCACAATATTTGTAAAACTGAACTTAATCGCCTGGTTACTTCAATGAAAAACAGAGTGTTTAAGGTCATCAGGTAAAATGGAAGACAAATTTCATATTAATTTTTTATACTGTTTTGTTTTTTGACAAGTGGTCTTATATTTTGTTAACAGGCTATTTTTTGCTTATTTATAATAAATATTTCAATTAAACTTTTATTACATAATACCAAGTTACTGCAAACTAGTTATAAAAAATATACAGCAATATGTTATTTTACATATTTAAATTATGGTTAGAATCTTTATTTTTCTTATAATTTACAAAATTAAAGTTGTCTTATAATTTCTTAACGGACTGTATGTGTGTGTGTGTGTGTGTGTGTATGTGTGTGTGTGTGTGTGTGTGTGTGTGTGTGTGTGTGTAATGCTTTTTTTTCTTACAATTCATATTTATTTGAGGTATACATTTTAAATAAAAGGAAAAGCAATAAAAAAAAATACCTTCCCAACTCGCAGAAGAATTTTCGCTCTTTTCGCTGGGGGAGAGGTATTATATTTTATTCCTTTTTATAGCATTTTCTTTTATTAAAGATTTAATGTATTAGCTGTTCTTACATATGCATTTTTCATAATTTTTGCATTTTTATTTATTTTATTTATTTATTTATTTTATTTATTTATTTTATTTTATTTTATTTTTAATTTCATCTCCGAGAAGTTGGGGGCTGAGAATGTTTGTTTTCAAGAGGTCTAACCATCTACATAGTCTCAGAAACTTCTTTGAAATTTCTTTCTCTGCATGAAGAAGGAGGTTTTCCTGGTGAAAACCACTTTGTATTTTGAGATTTAAATTATACAATTCTTAATTTTAATTTCTTACATATATATCAGATCGATAGTTTAATAAAATTTTTACCTGTAAAAAAAAAAAAAAAAAAAAAAAAAAAAAAAAAAATCCGTACATTAAGTCGTATAATTGTTTAGGTATTTATAATTGCAAATTTTTATATTCATACTTTACATCCTGAATCAATAGCATTTATTTAATTTATTTTAAATTTAATTTATTTAAATATTTAATGATTTTTGATTTTTAATTTTGCAAAGTGATGACAGTTTAGGAAATATCCTATCTGTGTATGTTTGAATTTATATATATATATATGTGTCTATTTATACCTATCTATACATATATTTATCTATTTATCTACTTATCTCTCTTTCTGTATATATATAACATACGTCAAACTCCTACACACAAGACTGCATATATGCATAAAATAATGTAACATGTAATTTAGTTATAAATTAAAATTTTTTAAATTGTTCGTTTATTTCTCTTTAATCTGGCACAAAAATATTATATTTAGAAATAAAAGCATATATATGTATATATATATATATATATATTAAGTATTTTGTAACTAAAAAATAAACATCAAATATGACTTTTTATTCTTCAGTATTATACTATCTATTTTAATATATTTATATAAACATGAAATATTGTTATTATTTTATTTTTTATCGTACAATGATATATATTTTAGGTATGTATTTAGTAATGGGTTATTTGGAAAGTAATTGTTTTTCCACATAGGGTTTAACCAGATTTTTTTCATACCAATTTCAAAATAAATCTCTATTGTCATTACGTATTTTGACAGCAGATGTACCAAGGCTTGTTTGTGAAAACGTTTGTTTGATTTTGAGCAATAGTGTTTGATTCGAGCTCTATTAGATGTAGCAAGTTGAAAGCATAATTTTCGACATCGAATTTTTTATTATCGAAACAACAAAATTTCTTTTCAAACAAGAAAATATTTATATGTTGTATATGGGGAAAGTGTATTGAGAAAACGCCAGTTACAATAGTGTTTTCTAAAATCTTGTTCCGGCAATTTTGAAGATGAAGATGCATCACATTCTGGAGGGCCGGTTGAAGCTGATGAAGGCAAAATAGGTTAGTTGTTGTACACAAACCACATAATAAACACTAGTAAGATCGCGGAAAGATTAAATTCGGCCGTTCATAATGACGTGATATGTCTTGACTTTTAGTTTATAAACTCGATATATGCGGGTAACACGTTCTTTCAGAAAGCGATGTAGCGACGCCATTAACGTCATTCTAATGTAGATAATCCTAGCTTACCGATGGACATTGGGTTAACCTTTTGTCCAGAGGTACGTGTCTGGATTACTACCTAGACATCCTCGGTTCGCATACAACCTACCGCAATACGCATCATTCCTTCATTGGTGACCGCGGACGAAACAACAAGCTATCAACTCCGCTCTATGTCAATAGATGGCAGCACCATAAATACACTCCGAGCATCAAAGCCTGTGAATTGCTGTTCTCACAGCACAAATTCTGTCTCGCCCATCGCCTTCAACTCGCCGGTGCTCCTTCAATTTGGCAAAATGGGGCAACTGACAGCACAATCTAATCATCGCTACCGTCTACAGCACTAATATAACGCTCGTACGACGGTGCTCGACGTATCGCTCGTACACTGGAGGGGGAGTACTGTAGCGACGCCATTAACGTCATTCTAATGTAGATAATCCTAGCTTACCGTTGGACAATGGGTTAACCTTTTGTCCAGAGGTACGTCTCTGGATCGCTACCTAGACATCCTCGGTTCGAATACAACCTACCGCAACACGATTTTTCCTTCAGCGATTAGCACCGCCGCATAGATGTCTGTGATTTGCTTCTCAAACATCAATAAAATAATCCATTGACATTGAAGCAAATCATAAATGCCGATGAGAAATGGATTGTGGAAAACATTGTTAAACGAAAGATGCCGTAAAGTAAAAAAATATGCATCGGATCAAGGCAATTTGAAACCCCATGTTCATCAAAACAAGGTGATGCTGTTATCTTCGGTGGGATTTCAAGGAAATCGCTTTTTTTTTAATCTTCTAACAAACAATACTATGATAATTCCTAAAGTACATTGTCTTCAACTTTACAATTTGAATGATTCGCTCAAATAGAAAAGGACAAAACTATTAAGTGGAAAACTTGCAGTGTTCCACGAATTTAATGAGAAAATGTATACAAAGTTGGTAACTCGTCCAAAAAATAAAAAATAAAAATAAAAATAAAATACCACGTCTGATTTACCCACTGTATTCTTCAGATCTGATATCTTAAAATTATTACTTGTTGCAGTTTCTACAAAAAATGTTAGATGACAAAACCTTTATATCAAATGAGGACTTCAGAAATGACTTGAATGAGTTTTTCCTAATAACGTTAAGACATTTAATGAACTTGAAATCATGCTACTGCCAGAAAGATGGCAAAAGGTATAAGACTAAAATGGAGAATATATAATTCATTAAAACATGTATATACATTGTAGGAAAAAGTCTTACATTTTCAACAAGTAAATCAAAATTACTTCCCCCCACCCCCCAAAAAAGGCGTTAGTTTTGGTATACTAAATTATCTTTAAATCGTTTTGATTTGTGCCAGTAAACTCGATAGTTTCTTGTAATTTTTTAATATAGAAACATAGTAATTTTGCATTTAATCATACCCTTAGTTTTATATAATATATATATATACATATATATATATATATATATATATATATATATATATATATATATATATATATATATATATATATATATATATATATATATAAGTTTATTTAAGTCGGTTCAATATTATTTAAATTTTACATTTCCTTTATTGAATTGGTATATGGAATATGGTATTGAATAAGGTATTATGATAATGCTTTGTACATATTATACGAGGGTTACTCTGACATTTTTGAGATACGTGCAGAGGATTAGCGGTAGAAAAAAATTATCGATTAGATTTAAATAATATGAACTATATTAGCCTGGCAGACGATTTTTCACTGGCTATTTGCAAGTAGTTTAGCGTAGAATAAATTTCAGACAGAAAAGAAAATGGAGTTGACGCAAGAACATTATCGTGCTATAATTTTCTATAATTTTAAAGTGGGATTAAGTCAAGAAGAATGCGTTCAAAGCCTTCAATTAGCTTTTGGAAATGAAAGTCTATCTTGTGCAACTGTATTCAGATGGTTTACAGAATTTCACAGAGGTCGTCATTCTCTCAGGATGAAAAACACACAGGAAGGTCCTTGTTAGCAGTAATCTCGAATAATGTGTCTACCCATTTGGAAAATGTTAATCGTTGAAAATCTCTGTACCTACCATATGACACAGAAAGAACTTAACTTTGGATTCGCTGCAATACATAAAGTTATTCATGAAGAATTGCATTTGAAAAAATTAGTTTGCTGTTGAGTTTCCCATAATTTAGCACAGCATTAAAAACAAAAGCGTGTCACAACCAGCAAAGAAACCCTTAAATTTATTAATGATGGTGTCCATCGCATTATTTCTAAAATAGTAACTGGTTATGAAACGTACATACCATTTTTTGATGTTCCAACACGCCAAGAAATCAAAGTGTGGTTTTTGAAGATGATCCCAAACCTATAATGGTGAAAAGAGTAATGTATGCCGTTTTCTTTAGAAGTACAGGATTGTTCTAAGCTATCAAGCTGGAAGGACAGAAGACAGTCATTTCTAACTGGTGCACTACTAAATGTCTTCCAAAAATTCATAAAAAAGTGAATATTAGAGGACTCATTTTCCACCATGATAATACATCGTCACATTCAGCAGGATTAATAGTTGAATTTCTTCAACATAAACACATCAAGGTGCTGGAACATCCACCCTATTCAGTTGATCTAGCTATGCGTGACTTTTGACTATTTTTTAATCTGAAAAAGAACTTTCGTGGGCGTCGTTTTCATTCCGAAGATGAGATTGATGTGGCTATAAATGCATTTTTTTCATCGATTCTAAGAAATAAACGGTTAAAGGCATTTAATCTTTGCAAAAGTTACCTACAGAAGTGCATTGATGCTGGACGAGATCACTTTAAACACTCCTAAATTTTGGTAAGTTTAACATTAATTACCTAGGCATATCTCAAAAATATCAGAGTGACCCTACATTATGTTCTTTGTTAAGAAAATAATAAAAGTTCAAATTTGATTACAATAATAGTCTAAACACAATAGACTGCATAAAATTTATACTAATTTTTTTTTTTTTTATTATTATTTAGTTTATACTGTGTAATTTATATTGTGTATGTATAATCATTATAATAGTATTTTGATAAATTTTATTTAATTTTTCCTTTTATAATGGGTTAATTCTGGATTCATTTATGTATACGTCGCTCATTATTATCTTTCATTATTGCTGTAAGTTCGATTTATTGATAATATATATATGACATTTGAATTAAATTCCTGTTATTGCGTTATTAATTTGTAGATCTTTTGAATTTGTAATTCAATGTGAATCCTTTACAATTGAAAATATTCTCTTTCACAATGGAACTTAGTTTAATATATTGGTTTAATTAATGTTATAACATAATAGGGATTATATTTTGGCTGTTTAACATTTTTATTGTGTTATATACAAAAATATAAGCTGCATTTACGCATTATCTATTTGAATGTTCATATGAAATCTACTATCCTTATAGTATGTTTTATTATGTATATTTCTTATTTTATCAAAATGTGATGTTTAAGACTTAATTCATTTAAACGTATTCTATTAATATCTCTGAATACTGTTACAAATGATATTATAATATTTGCGTTTAGAACATTCAGTTTTAATCCTGCTATATATGATATTTTTTTTTCCTGGTTTAAGATAATTATTTTAAGAATTATTATACATATATATATATATTTGAAACTCGATATAAAATAATATCGAAGACAAGTGTCTTGAAAATTTAGGAAAAAGATGTGTTGCCAGTATGATACTTGTATATTAAAAATGTACGTGGATTACAAATTATACGAACGCTATAAAAAATAACTGTTTTTCAATCTCTATAATGCGACTCCAAAATAATGAAAGAAAAAATGCTACTTCTGTTAATCTTGCTATATATGATTTTTTTTTCCTGGTTTAAGATAATTATTTTTAAGAATTATTATACATATATATATATATTTGAAACTCGATGTAAAATAATATCGAAGACCAGTGTGTTGAAAATTTAGGAAAAAGATGTGTGGCCAGTATGATACTTGTATATTAAAAATGTACGTGGTTAACAAAATATACGAACGCTATAAAAAATAACTGTTTTTCAATCTCTATAATGCGACTCCAAAACAATGAAAGAAAAAATGCTACTTCTGTTTAGAATCCCCCCCCCCCAAATTATAAGACCTGCAATTTTGAAAAATGAAAAAATAAAAAATAGCTATTCATCTAAATATATAAATGGCTGCTTAAAATAATTTAAAAGAATTAAACTCATATTTAGAAACTTTATAATTAATCTCTTATCGGAACTTTTTGAATATTTTCAAGTGCATTTAAGTGCCTAAAAACTTTAAGTACTTCCTTTATACTTTCGAGTAAAAATAATTTATGATAAAGACTAAGAAAGCAGAAAAATACCTTTGGAAAATTGTGTCCTTAATTAAAACTTGAAATGTTACCGAAAGGTAAAACATGTATTGATCGTAATTATAAAAGAACGTCAAAGAATTCTCTTTTTAAAAATATAATACACAGCCACAACAATGAACTGCAAATCGTGTATAACAAAAATATATTTAAAAATCTCTGAACTTGTGGTGAATATAAATCTTCGAAATGTATGTATATCATTGTATGTTAACATGTAAGATAAATTTATTTTTGATTTAAAATATAAAAGTCTAGAAATTACTTGTATGCAAATATATTTTATGTGCAATAGGAATTCTATAACTTATTTCATTATTACTTTTTAACACATGAATCAGTTAATGTATTAATAAAATTTATATGCAGAACAAACTGTTAATCTACTTTTTTTTTTTTTCAGGAGGGAGGGGGGGATGGGGAGAGGGAAAAATTTTGATATACTTTTTTTCTGAATACCCGTAATTCTAAATAATCATTTTGAATATCAATGATTCCTGTGAATATTAATGGTTAAAAAATTTTTGAAAACAAACCTCAGTTTTATTTATTTGACACACAGGTATAAAAATTAGATATGGTGAAGTCAACTAGCTGGTGGTCCATTTCTGAAGTGAAAAATGGGTTTTATAGTATTATGTATTTGGACCATAAAGATGGCTTTCAGACTGTTCCTATGTGTCCAATACAAATTCCTGTGTGATGTTAAAGCACTATGCTAAAGGAACAAACAAATATTAAACATGATGGCGTCTTAATATATATATATATATATATATATATATATATTGTATGTAATATTGTAGGTTTAAGTAAAAACAAATATTCCAGTATCAATAAAATGAGAGGAAGAAATAAAGAAATTTGATTAATTATTGTTTATTGAAATTTTATTTATCCGACTGATTGAAAATAATGCCTGGACCGGGAGTCGAACCCCGGATCTTTGACTTACAAGGTCAAGGCTCTACCAATTAAGCTATCCAGGCCAACAAACCGGTCGGCATCACTCACTCAGGCAAAATATTGGCAGAAACATCTGGTCTATCATATAGATAGCTCGACAGAAATAAGCCGCAGCTAATGGAAAACACCATTAAACAATGGGAGAAAGAAATACAATTTTTAATAAACTCACACAATCAATACAATTTTTATTAAGGCAATTAATTTTTACAATTTTTTAGGCATTATTTTAACTCAGTCGGAAAAATAAAATTTCAATAAATATGATTTTCTTCCACAGTTGATTGTGTGATTTTAATAAAAATTTAATTTTTGTTTAACTCTTTTTTTCTTTTTTTCAAATTGCAAATATTTTGCTAAAATTTTGTTAAAAACATTTTCCAATGAATAAATAAATAAATGTAATAAGTAAAAAAACAAGAAAAATATGAATAAACAACAACAAATAAATAAATAAATAAATAAAAATTAAAACACGCAACAACTGTTTTGGTTTGGAATAAAGCATGACTCTTTGTCAAATGAACAAATTAAACACAAGTCCTGTAAAACGAACCGGAACTATAGGTGTTTTTATTTTTCTTATTTTTCTTCTTATTATTATTTTTTACTTATTGCTTCTCAATGCCAGTCCTCTGGTGTATTTTTATTAAATGAAGCCCGAGGAAAGGGTTGAATAACGCGGAATACTATATTAAACCTACAAACATTTAAATCCCTCAAATTTCAGCTTCATATCGAAATAAAAATAGTACCTCAGATGCAACTGAATCTGTGAGTTATTTTTCTCGAAACTGGCTAGCTCATACGCTTTTTATTTTAATATATTGTACTATTGAAGATATACTTTAAACTTCCCAAATGCCGTTTCGAATTAAAAATTTTTAAATAGTGATTCATTATATGATAAACTTATCAATGATAATTGTGAACATTTGCATTAAACTAGAAATTAACTAATCAACACCGAAGATTTTGTATATTGGACATACGCCATTTAATGATTTAATGGAAGTGGTTAGGTATTATCGTTCATTGTATTTTGTTATTTACAGGGAGATAATTGACAAATTAAACAACTAAAAATAGTTATAGGATTAGGCAAAATAACGTTAAACAATTGTTCTATACACGTTGAAATCATTCAGGTTTCTGTATAGATAACAAATTGTAAAATTATTGATCTAGAAATAAATTAATTACAAACAGATAATCACAGTTATGTGACGAAAATTTCATGTTCGACTGATTAATTACTTCTTTTAAGTGAGGAATAGTTATTATGGGAAGTAAAATTGATTAAAGTTGTAGAAAAAATAATAAAACTGAAAAAAAAAAGTTATAGGTAAGTGCACCTGTGATTGGCACTTTTAGAGCAAACTCTGATGTTTTTAACGTTCTAGTCATTTTAGAAATCTTAAGTTAATGCATATGATATGGAAGACCACATATGAAAGACCACATGTATGTTAAAATATATACATTTGATAACTACTTTTTTTATGAATTTTTGTTTGACACCCACGCAATGTTCCAGTAATTGACACTGCCAGTTTTTCTCTTTATTAGTAATTCTCACCCCATATTCCAGTTTTTGACACTGCTAGATATTCATTTTACAAGTTATTAGCCCCCTATACTCCAGTATTTGACATAATATGTTAAAATTCTTGTATGTAAAATATATGACTTTACTATTTTTCTTATTTATTAATTATTTCGGGATAGATGTCAATTACTGGAGGATGCCAATTACTGGAGCACCTACCCTAACAGTTAATAATAATAATAATAATAATAATAATAATAATAATAATAATAATAATAATGAACACTAAATCATGATGAAAAACTTGTTCACGTCTCAATCGTGTTTTTCTTTGTTGAAAAACAAAGGTCATTTAATACATTATTATCTTATGGATTTTTTTTTTAAACTCATATTTTATTTATATTTTAAACCTTAATAATTTCATAATAAACAGTTTATCAAACCTAGATCTTTTTCAAGAGAGGCAAAACGTTTATTACATTCGGGAATGAAAGTGTTTCGTGTTTTGCCGGAAATCTTCTACCATAATTTTTTAACAATAATCTTAATCCTATTTAATCACAGAGAAATAATGCAAAAATACAATTAATCTTTCTAAATAAAAATAGTAGGGCCAATAACACGAAACATTATTACCCATGCTTACACTTTATAACAATTCTTTAAACAGGAGAAAAAATATTTTTCATAGATTATTGCACTATAAAAATTTATAATAGTCGTAACGATTAAGATTTAAAATGATGACAGCTTTTTTTAAATTAAAATATAAAATTGTATCGTTAAAAATTTTGTAAAAGAAAATATATAAATATCTATATTATGAGCTTAAAAAATGAAATTACAACTAACTGAACAAAATGTTTAAAACCATTTAATCCTCTACAATAATCTTTAAACTTCTAACTGACTATACAGATTTAAAAAAATAAAATTAAAATACTTTTAAAAATGTATCGAAGACTTATTTATTTATTTATTTATTTAATTATTTATTTCCTTTCAATTTTATCATCTGTACTTCTCATCCATTAGTTTGTATTTTCTATGAACTTAATTTGTAAAGAAAGTAAAAACTGAATTTTGTATCTTGATTATTTTTATAGTATTTGTTGTTGTATAAAATTAATTTTTAACACACGGTTTTAACAATTTAAAGATAGAAAAAATATGCGTTAATAAAGCAAAATAAGAGAGTTAAAACAAAATATATCTAGTCTTATATATATATATATATATATATATATATATATATATATATGCAGAAAGAACTCTCGGCAAGATAGCATATTGAAAATTCTAAACAAGCAAGAAACTCTAATAATAATGATAAATTGGTTAATATTTTTATGTTTATAAAATTATATAAAATAAGCGTCTTAATAACTATGATAAATTATAACCTAAAAAATATCTAACACGATAAAATTTAGAAAATTTAGAAAGAAATATTATATGCATAAAAAAATAATTTTAAAACTGTATTGTTTTAATTTTGTATTGCTTTACTTTGGAAAAAAAAAACAAGAACAAAAAAATCATTCTGTACGCATTGATTATTAGCACTTTCTGACTATACGTACTTGCTGTACAACATAATTTTCAACATATTTGTCTAGGTTATCACACAGTAGACAAACAGAAGGACTGAAAAGAATACAAATTGAAAAATTGAATTTAAAATAACTCTTAGACTTTGTTCGGAAGTGTTAAAAAGGCTTAACGCGAAAGTAAAATCTATGTGATAGCTGATAATTGTAGCCCTTAATGTATCTGAGTATTTTAGTATAGCAATGTAAATCTGGCGGTCAATTGTATCATATTTTATACAAAACTTTATTTTAGAAAATTAACAATACACGTCAATTTCATTTTGATTTTTAATGTAGAAAGTTATATAAATGAAATTTTTAAAACTGTCTGTCCTAAAGCGCAATGCATGTTTTTTACTGTACACAAACTAGTTGTACAGTACAGATTAATATCATTTTAAATAGAGAACATTCCATAGAGAACTTCATTAATATATGTATATATATATATATATATATATATATATATTCTGAAAATATTTATGGACGCTGGGGATGGGAGACAGACAGTTTGAAGATACAAAATCGGACAGATAGATAAACTAATTTAAATCATATTCAATTATAAAAATTGTTAGAAAATGTTAAAAGCGATTACTGTAAAAGAAATATAATTGTAAAAAATTTTCATTAATAGCTATTAATGTAACTGAATATTTTTATGTGGCCCTGTACGACTAATACTAATCATACTATATTTTATCGAAAGCAGTTTTTTGGGCATACGAATAACACATTTCAATATCATTAAGCTTTCTAAAAGTTAAATATATTATTATTTATTTTGTAGAAATACCACTCATAGAACGCAGTGCTTTGGAATACTTTCATGTGTCCCTGTACACAAACCAGAGGTAGTATTTACTCCGTTTTACATAGAAAATATCTCATAGTGAACTTGAATAACATATTTCAATTTCATTAAGATTTATGTACAGAAAATTTAATAAAAAATTATATTTAGAAATACCTCTCATAGAACGCAATGCCTTTGAATATTTTCAAGTGTCCATGTACACAAACCAGTAAAGGCATTCACTGATTTTCAATAGGAAACATCCAATAGTGAATTTGAATAACACATATCAGTTTGAAGATATTTCATTATTTTTTATGGGAGTTAGATCGAAGACAGTTCGATGGACAGAAAAGCCGACAGACAAAATAACAAACAGAAATAATATTCACACTGATTTTTTTTTAAAAACGCTTAATGTAAAAGAAAAAGCAATACCAGCAAATTTTTATCAATGTCTTTTAATGTAACTGAATATTTTTGTGTGGTCCTGTAAATTTAGTGCTTATCATACAATATTCTATAGAAAGCTTTCTTTTGCGAATATGAATAACATATTTCAATTTCATTAAGCGTTGTGCACAGAAATGTCATTAAATTTTGTTTTGTAGAAATACCTCTCATAGAACGCAATGCTTTGGAATAATTTCGAGTGTCCCTGTACAAAAACCATTGTTAGTATTTAATCCATTTTACATACACTGTTAAAAAAATTCGTCAATTTATGTGCCTTCACCCGTTTAACTCTTACGGTAACGACCGTATTTTACATATAGAATGGGCACACCCGTATTTTCTGATATGGCTTGATATTTTTCGCTATACCAGAAGGTTCTTAGGAGTCTTTTACTACTTTTTTTAATGGTGCACATTATTAATCATTTGTAGTACATATCTTCAAATGAATAACACAAAATTCATTTATATATAAAGTGGCATTAAAAATGATATATTATGGGGCAAAACATTAATTAATGGGTATTTGGCCGGAACTTTTGCTGACGGGCAAAAACCCGTAAATTTTGCTGCAATTTTTTTACAGTGTAGGAAACATCCGATAGTGCACTTGAATAACATATTTCAATTTCTTCAAGATTTGTACACAGTAAAGCTGTTAAAATATGGTTTATAGAAACACCTCTGACAGAACACATTGCTTTGGAATACTTTTGGTTATCCTAATACACAAACCAATAGAGGTATTCCAGATATACAAGTTGAAACCATATCCAACCTTAAAAATTGTTAGAAAGTGTAAAAAACGCTTAATGTAAACTTACGTGCAATTCCAGCAAATTTTTATTACGAGTATTAGACCTTAAGGTAAAAGGATATTTTTGTGTGGCCCTGTAAACTTGATGTTCATCACACTATATTCTATAGAAAGCATTCTTTTGTACATGAGAATAACATGCTTGAATTTCATTAAGCTTTGTGTAAAGAAAAGTTATAGTTATTAAAATATGGTTTATATATATATATATATATATATATATATATACCTCTCATAGAACTCAAAGCTTTGAAATATTTTCGAGTGTCCCTGTACACACACCAATATTTACTCCATTTATATATGAAATATCCAATATGGAACTTGAATAACATGTATCAGTTTCATGAAATTCCATAAATATTTACGAGAGTTAGAGCATGGACAGACAGACTGTCAGACAGGCAAACCGAAATCGTTAGCACTTACCAAAATTGTTGTAAAGTGTTAAAAACTCTTAATGTAAACGATACAATTCCAGCAATTTCTTTTTTAATAGCTCTTAAAGTTATTAAATATTTTTGTGTGACTCTGTAAATCTAATGCGTAGCATACTATATTCTACAGAAATCATGCTTTTATGCACATGAATAACATATTTAAATTTCATTAAACTTTGTTCAAAGTAAAGTTATTAAAATTTGGTTTATAGAAATATCTCTCTTTGAACGCAATGCTTTAGAATAATTTCGAGTGTTCCAGTACACAAACCAGTGGCTGTATCTATTCCATATTATATGCGAAACATCCAATACTGAACGTGAATAACATATTTCAGTTTCATTAAAAGTTCTGCACAGTAAACTTATTAAAATATAATATATAGGAATACCTCTCATAGAACAGAATGCTTTGGAATAATTTCGGAGATCCTGTACACAAACCAGAAGAGAAAATATCTCCATTTTGAATAGGGAAAATCAAATAGTGAACTATAACAACATATTTCAGTTTCAAGAAGTTCCATAAATATTTACGGGAGTTAAAGCGCGGACAGACAGACGAACCGAAGTTCAACAAGTTTCATAAGTGTTGAAAAAAAAAAAAAAAAACTATTAGAAAAATGGGATTTAGTATATTTAGAATAAACAATAATGCAACTATATATTATGTTTATAACACTTCCAACAAGGTTAAAAAGTGTAAATTTCTTCGGTTTGTCTGTCTGTCTGTCCGTCTGCGTGCCTGCCTGTCCTCTGCCCTTCTGTCTGCCTTTCCGTGTTCTAAGTCTCGTATATAGGGTAAGGTGGGGTAAGTGGGCCATTGGGGTAAGTGGACCCCCCCCCCCCTTGGCATTTCCCCAGTTATTGACTAAAAAAAAATCTGTTATAATAATTTTATGTACATACCCCAATAGATGTAGAAAACATTATGGCACCGTTTTCATTTAAGTGTGTGATAAGTTACAAGCCTTTTTGTGACGATTTTTAAATTTGCAGTCCTATCGTAATTCGCGCCATCGTACTAATTATTTTTTTCTTCCAAACCGTTCATGATACAAACCAAAATTTTACATATTTTGAAAGTGTATAAAACACAGAATCTTTTTGTAGTATCGTGTACTCATCATGTTAATAAGGTTGAAAAAAAAATTGGGGGGGCCCACTTGCCCCGTGTTCGGGGTAAGTGGGCCACCACAATGGCGGGGTAAGTGGGCCACCAATTCCAACTCTTTAATATAGTTAAAAAATAGTCATATGCACTGATTTATAGGGTTTACCTTGGATGACTCCACCAGTAGTGATTCAAGTTCCGAAGATGAACTATCAGTTATTACCCAGTACCACAGTACTTAAAAATGGGGATAATGCCTTTGTCCAGTTTGAAGGCAAAAAAAAAAAAAAAAGAAATAGTATGTTGGCTTGGTATTAAATGACAGTCAAAACGATGAAGATACAGTTGTCATGTAATACATGCACAAAGACACAACTATGCGTAATAACTTTTTCCCCCCTGAAGCTAATGATATTCATGATGTATTCATAGAAGATGTTGTGCTGAAACTAAATGAACCAACACTTTCCAAGAGACTTTCAAAATACATGTTTACCAACGATTTATCAAGATATAATGTTCACTAGCATGTAATACTGCCATAGGCTAGTTTAAACTTTGTAAAGTAAAAAGTTGAAAATTTGACATTTTTTTCTTTTAGCAGGCTTGTGTGCAGAAAAAGTTGCTATGGGTGAACTAATGGAGATACTTCAGGGATTTTTTTTTCAAAGATTCAGAAAACCATGTAGATTGTCCCATTTGCCCCACCAAATCTCTACCATTTATGTGTAAAAATATATTCAGGGGGGTCCCACTTACCCCACCTAGCGGGGCAAGTGGGCCACCCCGATGACTACCCAAAATATTTTTTTTTAATTCATCATTTGCCAATTTGGTTAGAGGTTGTCATGGGTACAGTAACAACATATGAGAGAATGAACCAAAAGAAAAATTAAGTTGTTAGGCCTATTACATCCGGTGCTATGTTGAGCTAAACTCGAATTATGCCGAAAAGGGGTTCCACTTACCCCACCTTACCCTATTTATGGAATTTCTTGAAACTTGTATATGTTATTCAAATTCGCTATTGAATGTTCCTTATTGAAAATGGAGTGAGGTTCTCTGCTAGTTTCTGTACAGGGACACCCGACAGTATTCCAAAGAATTGTGTTCTATGGGAGCTATTTCAAAAAAGCATATTTTAATACCTTTATTGTTCACAAATCTTAATAAAATTGAAATATGTTATTCATGTTCACTCTCGGATGTCTCTTATGTAAAATGAAGTAAATAAAAGCATTGCCTTGTTTACAGGGACACTCGAAAGTATTCAAAAGTATTGCGTCTCTGACAGCAATATGAAAAGTATTGCGTCTATGATATAAACGAAATTTCAATAACTTTAATTTGCACAAACTTAATGAAATTGAAATATATTATTCATATGCACAAAAGAATGCTTTCTATAAAATATAGTATTATTAGCATTAGATTTACTGGACCACACAAAAATATTCACTTACTTTAAGATATATTAATGGAAATTTGCTGAAATTGCACATTCATTTACATAACACTTTCTAACAATTTTTAGGTGTGAATGTGATTTTAATTTGTGTATCTCTCTGTTTATCTCTACACTGTCTAACTCAAAAAAATACTTATGGAATTTCTTGAAACTGATACACGCTTTTCAAGTTCACTATCGGATGTTTCCTATGTAAAATATTTAAATACCACCACTGTTTTCTGTACAGAGACACTCGAAGGTATTTCAAAGCATTACTTTCTGTGAGAGTTACTTCTATAATCCAAATTTTAATAACTTTACTTTACACAAAGCTTAATGAAACTGAAATATGTCATTCATTCCCACAAAGTAATATTTTATAGAATATAGTATAAACAGCTATTGATTTTCAGGGCTGCACAAAAATATTCAGTTATATAAAAAATATTAATAAAAATTTGCTGGAATTTTACTCGTTTACAATAAGCATTTTTAACACTTTCTAACAATATTTAAGTGTGAATAGAATTCAATTTGTGTATCTGCCGGTCCAAATGCCCGTTTTTTCATATCTCTATCTTCCGTCCGTAAATATTTTCAGAATTTTTAAAAAATGTTATATATTAGTCAAGTTCAGTATGTATTGTTCCTATTTTAAATGGCATTAATAAGTTAAGTACAGCTAGTTTGTGTACAGGGACAACCAAATAATGCCAATACGTTGTGTTTTAGGACAGATATTATTAAAAATCACATTTAAATAACTTTTTACTGTAAAAATCATAAAGATTTATTTATGTATTGTTAATATTCTAACATGATATTCTATATATAATATGATATGATTAATCTTCAGATACACAAGGCTACACTAAAATATTCAGATACATTAAGGACTGCAATTATAATCTAATGGAGGCATTTTCTTCTGTGGTAAGCCTTTTAACGCTATCCACCAATGTCTAAGAGTGATTTTGCATTCAATTTTTCTATCTGTATACTTTTCAGTGCTTCTGTTAGTCTGTTGTGTGATAACGTAGATAAACAATATCGAATGTTATATGATATAACAAGTACGTACAGCTGGAAAGTGTTAATAATTAATGCGTAAGGCATGATTTTTCTTTCTTGTTTTATATATCTATTCGCTGTACTAACTATCATTATTTAAATCATTTATAGTTCTCGACGAATAAATAAATATTGGGTTGTTCGGAAAGTAATTTCGTTTTTCTCAGCAGAGGACTTAATTGTATTTTTTTCACACCAACTTCACAATTAAGCTGCGTTACCATTATTACTGTGACGATTGATACTGCAAGGCTTGCTTGTGAAAAAGTTCGTTTTATTGTGCTCAGTAGGTTTAGATTGATGCCCTATAAAATAAAGAAAATCGGAAGCAGTATTTTCGGCTTTTATTGTTTTTGCTATTTAAAAGACGAAAATACTGTTCAAACAAGTAAAAAAGGTATACAATATGTATACAGAAAATTTATTTAATGGACGCCAGTATCAAAACTGGTTTACCAAATTTTCTTCCGGCAATTTTGACGTTGAAGATCCATTACGTTCTAGAAAACCAGTTTATGCTAATGTAGACAAAATAAAGTATTGATTCATGAAAACTGATAAATAGCAACTCGTGAAATCGTTAAGAAACCGATCAAAGTGGAGAATATATAATTCTATAATATATTTATACAACATAAGAAAATCGCCTTTCATTTTTAAAGGAAAAAGCGAAATTATTTTTCGAACAACACAATAAATAAATAAAAAATAGTCAATTTAATAGCATAAGAAAAATATATATTAGAATATTTAACAGCAATTTGAAAACCAAATAGCAAATTAAGATACAGCATAAATTTATGCTGAAAAAATAAAATATAGTAGATAAATATATTTTAACACGATAATGGGAAAATAAAAATGTATACCAAAATGCAAATTTAAAAATGAATAAATCAGTGGGAAACGTACTAATGAATATAATTATTTTAACCACACGCGAAGATTTTGAAAAATCAGCGAATAATTATCTCTAATATTTTGATCATTATTTTTTTTATGGAAAGTGAAAGTGTCAATAAGGTTTTCAAGTAACAGGAAAATATTTTTCTTGATTTTATTAGCTATTCTTTCCTAAAATGTTTAAACTTAATAACTTAGGTTGTTATTTAAAATTGTTCAAAAATAATTTCAATATTATAAACCTCATTAAATCTTAAAGCAAGTTTAATTAGTTAAATTTTAGAAAATGTCATATTTTCTTATTTTTAGCGTTTTATGTCAATCCACAAGCAAAATGAAAAAAGATACTGCATTTAACTTCAGAAATATTTCATTCAAATTTAAGTACCAATAAAAATTTAAAAGAAAATATTATTTCATTCTTATATCAATGTGTACGTACGCAGATACATACATGCATACATACATATATGTATATATACGAGATGAATTTTAGGATACACCTGAAAAGGCAGAAAGAGAAACACTTGTATTAGGGAGCAAACCAAAGTTACGGATATTATTTATAATGTTAAGAATTTAAAATGGAGCTGGATAGGTACCTTGTGAGAAGACATGGTGGTGGAAGAACCGCCAAAGATATGAACATACCGATAAAGATACCACTGTGACGTTAAAGAGAGAAATTCTAAAATTTGGAGGGGCAGAATGCAGAATAATTGCATGAAACAGAATCACCTACGTGATGTCTTCGTGTAGTGAATTTATAAATTCTGAAATTGATGATAATGATGATGATATTTCTCTATATATAATAATGGAAATCTTTTCAAACATTGCACGGGAAGAAATTATGTATCACATGAAGAAACGGTAAAAGAAAAAAAAAAATAAAAGGAAACGAGAAACAATATGATGAATTTATTTAACATAAATATATCTTCAGGGGATTTTGATTGATTATTTTATGTAAAAAGATGTAATTTCTATTGCACTGTATGCAATTCCTAAACATGTACAACAGGTATAGTCCATTTACACCAAAAAGGACATTGCAAATGAAACTTAAAATAAAACTGAAATAAACATTACAGAAGAAGACGTACACTGATGAAAATATTAACGAATACCCAATAAATAATTTAACACCTAATATTATGTTACAAGTGATGCAAGACGCAAGATTTAAAACAAAAATTCATGAGGAGATAAAATTAAACAGGAAAAAAAAAAAAAGTAAGTACATTCTAAGAGAATGTAAATACAAACAATCATTATATTTTTTTCATTCTAGACCTTTAGCAAAGACGAGTAAAGAATGCTAACTTACTCAAAACAATAGTAAAAAATATTCTTTAACCACATTTTTTACGACAAAGGGAATCTCTACGGCAAGTGTGGACTGAACGAGTCCAGTATTAAAATAGGGGTGACATCTCTTCCATTAAGAGAAAATAAGCGATAAGGGAACACCGAATAAATGGATGTTTACTAAATTCCAAACTGTCGGTCAGTATGGTACTCCTCTAAGTCTTTTGTATCGTCCTCACTGCTAGGCGCAGGAAACGTGGTTACACTATATGATTTTATAATTTGTAAAACTTTATTTAAGAATGAAAGAAGGAATTTAATTTTTAAAGTAAATTTCCCAAATATATTAAAAGCAAATGTGAGAAATTTACCCAGAAAATGTTATTTTTAAAACTTATATTGTTCAGAGTCGTATGTACTTCGATTAGAGAATTAGATTGTCACCAAGTGTGGGGAAAGAATCAATGATGACTAGGGTTGACTATTGTACGCCAGGGTTCTTTGGGAACCCACTCAGATCTTGTTCCGATTCTCTAGATGATGCAAGCCCTCCTTCTGTATTTTGCCTTCCACAGGTGAAGGTAAGCGGCTGTCTCGACAGCCGTAGGTACTTTGAAAGCACGTCATGATGATGATGATGATCATGACTAAGCATATCATAAAATTTCGCGATGGAAAAATTAGCAGGAATTCAGTAACCTTATCTGAAACTTAGCATGAAACGAAGAAGATTTTTTTTTTTTTTTAGTTGAAAATAGCATTTACTTTGTAAAGAATTTTGCCTTCAAATTATGTTTTAGCTGGTTTTATATAACTTTAGGAATACTGATTTACGAATTGATAAATGTCAATATAATATCGTCAGTAAGATAGGTTATGCAATATTCCAATTATCTATATCGGATGTCACATAAGTCTTTAGGAATTTTAAAAAATAATATAAATTGAAGAAATTGGTATAATTGAACGCTAATAATTACAAAAATTTGAATAAACACCATAAAATGGCTTTGCCATAAAAGTTATTAAATAGTATAAAAGTTTATTGCATCAAAGTTTTGTAATTCTTACGTTTAAACTGAAGTTCTGTGGTGCATTCTTATTATAGTTGAACGCTGCTTGTGAAAAATAGTATTCTAGTAAAAAAGGTGATTTTTTTTTTAATAAGGAAAAAAAAAGTTAAATTTTTCATCGATAGAGGGCGCTGTAAGGATGGGTAACTTAGGGACCCTCGATAGAGAGAGGCTGGACATTGGCGCGCCGGCTTTTTGACGAAATTCTCCATTTTAGTGCCAATTGCTCCATTGCTTACCATTACCCTGAGAAGAAATTTTGATTATTTTACGTCATTTTCGAAAAAGAACTATTTATTACATTTTTACTTTGTTGGGAGATTAATTGCTTTAATTTTGAAATACTTTTAAAAGATAAAAATGCATAATTATTTATTTAATAACGTGCTTTAAATACTTTCAATTCTCTTATTGCATGCTGTTTTACGTATTTATTTCCTAACATATCAGATAATTACATTATTTACTTGCCAGCTATTAGTTTTTAAGTTATGTTGTGCAATATATCAATGCAATATATGTATCAATGTATTTTTCTGATATATTTTTAAATACGTATTTAAAATAACTATATAAAAATATATTTTTTGATTTTTTGCTAGTACGCAAAATGTATCAGATTTCTTAAAATAAATTAATAAAAATAAAGAAAATAAAGTGTATATTATTTTCTAACATATGAAATATAAATATCTTTTAAATAATAATTGCCATAATAAATTTTATAAATAATATTTAAATAAGAAATTATTTTTATTTAGATAATATTTAAAAAATCTGAAAAAAATAATAATAATAATAATAATAATGAAATAAGCAAATGTAAATAAAATAAATAAAAGCATTTTAGTTCCCCATCATACTATAGGTATGGGGAACTTAGGTAATCGTGAAAATTTCCGACCTCGTTTTTTTTACTTTTCTACACGTTTTCAGGTGTGAGAAATCCGAAAATGACAAAATTTCTATGGTGTCTGTCTGTAGGGTGTCTGTTAGTGGGTTAGTGGGTTAGTCCGTTAGTTTGTTAGTATGTTAACACGATATCTCACGAACAAATAATCGCAGAAAGGTCAGATCAGTTTTAAATATTACTTTCGACACTGGCAAGAACCCTATCTATTTGAACATTCGAATTAAAAAACTTCGCAAGTTATTAGAAATTTACGATTTTCTTAACATGGGAGAATAGGACAAAAATTCACTTAAAGGTGCATTAAATGGACACTTTTTACTGTAAAAATGTCAGACCAGTTTTAAAATATCAGTTTTGATGCCGGAATGAACATCAGTAACTATAAATATGACTTTGAAAATTTCGCAAGTTATTGGAAAAGTTACGAATTTCTTAACATGGCAGTATAGGGCAAAATTTCACATAAACATCAATTTTTAGAGATATTTTCATCGTAAAGATGTCAGACTACTTTTGAAATATTATTTAGGACACTGGCATGAATATTAATGACTATGAATTTTCCGATATAAAAATTTCATAAGTTATTGGAAATTTACGAATTTCTTAACATGGTAGAATAGAGCAAAATTTCACATAAACGTCAATCTTGAGAGATATTTTCATCGTAAAGATGTCAAACCACTTTCGAAATATTATTTAGGATACTGGCATGAATATCATAGACTCTGATTTTTTTCAATTAAAAAATTCGTAAGTTATTTGGAATTTACGATTTACTTAACGTGTCAGAATAAGGCAAAATTGAGCATAAACTTCCATTTTGAGGATCATAAATAGATTAGACAACTTCAAAATTTTTATGATATTTGTTTGAACATGATTGAATACAAATATTCTAATAGGAAAATTTTGTAAATTATTTTTAATTTACGATTTTATCAACTTAGCGAAATTGTAAATTTTTCATATAAATATGAATTTTGAGGATTATTGCATTGGAAATAGTAGCATGAAAACTAAACAACAGAATTGACCCTGATAAAATAAATTAATAGATTAGAATAAGACAATTATATCGAAGTGAACGGTGGATAGCGGGGCTTTCATTCTGTCACTGTATCAAGCTTTGGTCAAATTCATTTCTTTTAACATGATTATAATATGTCTCGCTCTAGAAATTTCTGAGAGCAAAAATATGATGCGGAACTGAGCAGAGTCCACCTATGCCAACTAGTTTTAATTTCTAAGGATATTAGTTAATATTTTTACAAATTATTATTAATAATTTTTTTTATTTTTAATATTTAACTAAGTCATTATTATTAATAATGCGTAATTGAAATAAATGAAATATGCATTTTTATCTTGTAAAAATATTACGTAAATATTTTAATAAAATAATAAATATAATTTCTGTTCTTCTGCCGTACTTTTACATTTATTCATGAATTACTTGACAAAAACTAAGATTACCATATTTTTGTTAAAAATTTTCTAACATTTTATATATAGAATATATGTCCTCAGAAAAAATAAGGTAGAATGTCTTTCGCAATAAACGTATTTTGCTTAATATAGAAATATACAACAAAAAATTTCTCTGTTTTCCGATAGGAATTGGAAAAGTAACCATGTCGAAAGATAAAACAAAATTCGTTTTTCTTCAAATTCTTTTTCTCTAAGACGAAAAAAATTACATATTTATATTCTGCATTACTTTCTGCACAAATTTAGCACAATTTCCTTTCATTTATGTTGTGTAGTAAAGCGTGAATTGCGAAGAAAAAATCATTACGTTCTACGGGTCTCGCTCCGAATTGGCACTAAGATGGCCGACTTTCGGTCAATGTCCAGTCTCTCTATATATAGGGTCCCTAGGGTAACTAGAACTATGCAATCCCGAGCCTTTTAAATTGTACTATCTTACTATTAACAGATCATTTCTTTTTTACCTCTTATTTGTACATATATGAAGTTTTAATTGCGATATGAACTTTGTGGATAAAGTGTTATTGGTGAAGATGATTTACCTCAGGTAAGAATCGCAGCGTCAACTAAAGTTTCCCTTAGTAGTGCTGTAACTCATTTGTAAATTGTAAACTGTGGTGCTAAAGAACACATAAAAGATGCTTGTAAACATTTGCATGGAAAGAAATATAGTTTTTCATGGAAATGTATGATTTGCTCATTTACAGTGCCCTCTATCGATGGAAATTTTTTTTTTTCTTTTCTTTTTTTTTTTTTTTATATATTTCGAGTGTAATTAAAAAGCCTTATTGTTTAAACTATTGGCGAATCTTTCAATTTGTATGGATTGTTTTTAAGTTGTGGCACAAAGTAAAAACAATAAACAAAAACAAAAAAAGCAATAATAATAATATTTGTTATTTTTGTAACAACTAATGGTAATGAATATCATAAAAACGTAGTACGTAAGGCATAACTATCATTTGATATTTTATAACAAATATGTATAAAATAGTTTTTCAAAATGCTCAAAATTTAATTAATGTAGAAATATTAATTAATTTTATATGCAGTATGCTTTTTTATTTTATTTTATACGGAATATGAGTTCAATTTACTTATTTTAAAGGTGCAATTAATGGATTATCCGTAAAAAATAATTAATATTGTTTATTAATCATTTTAATCGTTACCTTATGAAATTTCTTTCCTAAATAAGGGAAATAATACATATTTCTTACATGCAGGAACGCTCGCCGGATATAAAATTCAGCCGCTTTATAAAATCACTTTATCTGAGAACGAATGTGATTTTATTAAAAGTCGGCTACTGTATTTATTGAAATATTATATAATTAAATCACAATAATATCATTAATGCCGTACTATATATTATACTTATTAATATTACAATATTATTAAAATGTAAAATTCTTATTAAACATGTTTTTATATAATTTATTCTTTTATCGATATTTTATTTATTTTACTTTATTTAAAAATACAAATTTAATATTAAATAAATAATTTTAAATGTAAAATGATTAAAAAACCCCTTCCTCCATTTTTTGTGCTTGTTTCGCCAGTTTCCTTTTTTAGGTTGTGTTCCTTTTTGCTTGGTTTTTGCATGCTGTTTCCTATTGCTTGGTTGTGTTACTCCTTGCCTCTGTTTTCAGTCTTGCTTTTGCATGAAAGGTAGTAAGTAGCACACATTTTACACCTGAAAAGGAAAGGTCACGTCCTTTCGAAACCGGTAGTGCTTACATTAATTTTATTGTGTTTGAAGTAATTTTTAAGTTGAAATATATATTTTATACAAATATATAATATATATACATTCATATTACATACACATTATATTTAAAATACGAACACGCATACAATTTAAAATCACAGACGCACTCTTACACACTAAATTGTACATAAATTGATTTGTTGTAATATAAAAAAATAATGTTAAATTATATATAAATTATTGTCAATATGTAATTCTTACTCAATTTTTAAATCAGATCGTTTTTGTTAAAGAACATTATTACTCGTTTTATGGTTTTGAGGATATTATTACGGTTAGTTCGGCGTTTTTTCATATATTTATAAAAAAATATTATTTTGAGAGAGTATTCTTGTGTAATATATTGGTATCTCATCATCTATTTTCTTGCATTCTACAACTTTGTTATTATATATATATATATATAGAGAGAGAGAGAGAGAGAGAGAGAGAGATAATATAAAATACGGCCTCAAAGATATTTGTTCCTATCATTGCTTTTAAACTTCCTTGCGTTTTATTTTTATAAATACTTAACAAAAATATTTCTTAAAAGGCATAACTTAACCCGTTATTGCCCAGTGTCCTCATTTCAGGACAGCTAAAAATTAAATGGCACGTATATATTTTGTGGTTCCTTGGAATGATTTCTGCTTTTTGGTGACAGTTTATAGAGTCACTCTAAATGATCCCTGAAAGTTTTATGCGCCTACTATTAATTATTATTTCATAATTTGGATAGTCATTTTATGATTTTTCATTCGTCGCACATATATTTGCTTTTTGCGCAGGTATACTATCTTAAATCAAGTTGAATAGTAATATTTATTATACTAATTTAATTTCGAGATCTTTGTGAATATATAATATGAAATTAAACTGTTATTTCAAAGTTTTTCTATCTCGAACTTTTCTCACAAGATTACTAAAAGTCAATAAATGAGGATAGGCTTTATATTTAAAACTATCATAAGAATTGTTCAATTTAATATATTTTACTGTCAGTTGTCTATATGAAGTTAGAAATTTAGAAGTGAAATAATCAGCTAATAATATTTTGCAAAATTAATTCGGGTGCTAACGGGTTAATGACATTAAACTTTTAAAATTATATATATATATATACATATATATATATATATATATATAAAACCGACGTATATATATGTATACATTATCTATTTCATAATATCTGTACAGAAAAGCCTTTTTTGAGCTTACCTTGTATTTATACCTTACCTTGTATTGTGTTTTACCTTGTAACTACCAATTTTAATTATCTAAATGATTAAATTTGACATTAGAGTTTATTCGTGGCAATTAATTGCCATCTGAATCACAGTAAAAGAAAAACGATTATAACATGATGGAAAAACTGCTTTTTCCTAATTTTAAATGTCTAAACATAATAATTGCAAAGCTATAAAGTAACGTTTTATAGTACACAGTTATTTCCGTTACTGTCTCTAAATTACTCTGCAGGGAATAACCTAAAGAAAGTAGTAAAGTTTATTTTGAACGCAGGAAAAGTAATTAAGATTGAATAAATTTTCTTTGTAACAACGTATACTTTAATGGACAAATAATAATTTTAATTCGAACAAAAATGAAAGTTACCTCTTCTTAACACTTAAGTATAAGATTAAAATTTATAAGTAATTAAGAAGAAATTAAACTTTAAATAAAAAAAAAGTATTAATTTAAATTTAACTTGACCTAGTGATTTAAAGAATAAAGAATCTTTAACTTACTTGGATTGATGTTCACAGAAAATCAGTGTGGGGCATAATTGATTAACAAGTAATTGCATTACAGTTGAATTACAATTAAATTACAATTATTTTACTGTTAATCGATTAACAAGTAATTGATCTGAAATAAATTGAACTACGTATTCAATAAATTTAGATACTTATTCAATTTATTTGTAATCGATTGCTTATTAATCGATTGATAATAAAATAATTATAATTTAATTGTAATTCAATTGTAATTCAATTACTTTTTAATCAATTAAGCCGAACACTGCAGAAAACCCATATTGTAGCGTTTGTCATTATACAATAGCTTCATATGTCTCCATTCCTGTTGTCTGTCTAAGTAAAAAAGTGCAAAGACTAAAGTAAAAACTACATATCAATTTATTTGTATCATTTAAAAAGGATTGCACGTGAATAACTGGACTACAGAAATTCTGAGAAGCCTTAACATCCCTCTTTGGAAATAAAATTTGGTCAAAAAACTTGGAAGCGAGACTTCAAGAAAATGTATCGAACTTAATACAACATTACAGTCATTTTTTCCTATTTATATATTCTGTTAACTTCCACTTCTTAAAAAGAAAAAAAAAAATACTTATCTAAATTTTTTTCTGTTACGCAGACTTATCCGTCTCACGCTTAAAACAAAGTTCGACTGTTCAAACTCCTTCTTAATTTAACAAATGCACTGCAATAATTGAATGAACATTTGAACACAACAAAACTTTTCAAAACCATTAAAATAATTTCACATTAAATATATATATATATATATATTAAAATCCTTCTATAAATTTATTAATTAACTGCTTTAAATTCATTTTTACCAATTATTTACGATACTAACTGAATTTCCACTTATTATTTAAATTTTAATATATTAGAAATTATATTCTAAAATGTTGACTTGCATAAATTATGAAAAAAATAATGTGGTGTGTTACTCACACGACATTCCCTTACCCTGAAATTTAATACACTAAATACAGATTAGAGATTAAGGGGTAAGATAACGAGTACTGTTTTGCAAACCTATGTTAAAACAATTAAAATTAGGTTTCGGACCAGCTTTATTTGACAAGTAATTCTGTGTGAGGAGGTCTACCGTCCCCTCAACCGCACGTTTCATTACATTACCTATATTTATATGGGATTCGAATCTGTTATTAAGTTCAAAAGTTCATTTAAAATTATTCAGGCAACTTTCGCAACAACATTCCTTTAAACTTATCAATATTTATCATTTTTGTTTTAGTAACAAACACAATAACTTCAAAATATAATATTTGGATCGCCTGAAATTATTTGTTTTTAATTTATTCTAACAGACACAGGTAAAGGTGAAACCTTAAAAACTTGACTTTGGAATTCTGGAAGCCACAAAATGTACAAATATACGAAAAACCAAGCGATGAGTATTTAGCTTAATCAAATACATTATTTATCATATGACTACGAGGAATTAATTTCAAATCCTAGGCATCTTCCTGAACATTGTAAAATATTAAAGCAAAGCAATTTCACAAACTATAAAAAGAATGTTATTACCTAAATATTGGCAGCCCTGTATATATTCTAAAAGTTATGTACACATCATGTGGAGGACACACATATATTTCTACATTAATAACACGCGGCCCAACGCTCAAGTATACTTCCATCCATTTTCAAGTATTGTCGTACTATAATCTAGTTATTTTGTCCTGTAAACGAACATTGAATTATTTTTATACCATATTCTACATGAACCATATTTTTTACGCATATGGAATATATATAATCGTTTCATTTAGTGTAGTGCAGTCTATATATGTTAAAATCTATTTACCTGCAATTATCCCTATAGACATAATGTATTAAATCTCTATTGGTTGCCCCTGTACACGAACCATTTTCTTGATCTCAACGAAAATTTAGTGTAGCATCCCTTTATCATACACATTAAAAATACCTAGTTTGGACTTTTTGCTATAATTTGTTCTTGAGATATCCTGATAACAGACAGACACACACACGGACCAACCGCTAAAAATATGATTTTGGATTCAGGGGATTTTAAAACGTGTAAATATAACAAAAACTCAATTTTGAAATTTTACCCCCCCCCCCCCCCCCCCTCAAGAACAACAATAAAAAAAATACTTTCTCTACCTTATGGGTAAGAGAAAGTCAAAAATTTATAAATAAAAACAAAAATGTTCCAAAAGTAAGTAACCGAAAAAAGTCTCCGCTGAAAATCATTGACAGGCACTTTTAAAATAATATGTTTCAGTATAAAAGTGTGCAATTTTCACTTGAAAAACCGTACTTTCTTTAATTTTTTTTAAAGCTACATTATCTTTTCAAAATTTCTTAATGTATTCTCATTTTTACATGGGGTTTTAGAGTTTTTACAGACAAATCTGGACAAATAGATAAAATCCAATTAGAAAGAAAAAGGGGTTGGAGAGAATGAAAAATTTGTAATTAGGAAATATTCACTGACTGTTTTAACATGAACTTTACTCTTTAAAATAAATCAGATAATCTGGGATGTCTTCATTAACACTGCTTTTTTTTCCCTAAATACAGCGATAACATGGACTTTTACCGTTTAAAAATTTATCATCTAAAATGTAAAAAAAATAGTTCATGTGTTATGGAGATTGGGCATTCTATATGGACATTTAACACGGTCTCTTTTTCGTAAGTGACCATAAAACCTTGTGAAAGGGAGAAAAGTTAAATTTAGTTTGGTTTGTTTATCTGTAATATATTTTGGGGAGGGAGGGCGGTAAGGGGGAGCCGCACCTTTTGAAGACTTGTTAACTCTGGTGTTTTAGTATGTCATCTTAGCCTCCAGTAGTCACAGCGATTACAGCTTAACATACGCTTAACAATATTGGAACTGACACACCTGATAATTTATATTTGTTGCCGGTGCCTGATCATGGAGTAAAGGTTCTGAGGTGTTAATCGGTTAGGCGATGGTCTACAATTTTTCAAAAAAAAAAAAAATGAATAAAGTCTTTTTCATAACTAGAACCGTAAGCGGTGGGACTGTTGATTCCTGTTAAGGGATTCTTTTGACTTTTTCCCTGTTGTAGTACGGGAGTTTCATCATGTAAAATGATGTTCCAATACAGTCAGGCGCGGTCTGTTCTTTTTCGAGATCTCCTCGGCTGGCGGGGATGCATCAACATATCTTTTTAATGTGCTCAAAACATAATTTGGGGATTAAGCATTCTATATGGACATTTGATGCGGCCTCTTTTTTACCGCCACTACCGTAAACCTTGTTGAGAGAGAAATATTAGAAAATTTAGATTTAAGTTTTTGTTGTTTGCTTGGTTTATATAAAATGTTTTTAAATATATGAGGATGTTTTTTTTTTTTTTTTTTTTTTTAATAACGAAACTGTCCTTTTTGGTGAATTATTACCTGGGATACTTGAGGATACTCGGATACTCAGGAAAATTAAGCACTTGACTGAGCGTTTGCAATCAAGGTTTCATGTACAAAAAATGTTTTATTATTAAAACTAACGTTCTCTAAATTCCGAATATCTTCACGGTGTTTAAGCACACGTACTTGGTCAACGTTTTTAATTGCACGTTTTACGTTAAGATCATTTAAAAGTTGTTAATTTTTCTTCAAACTCTTTAAGCGGACCAATAAAATTTAGGACCAATTTATTTTAAGCTTTTCTGTGATTTTCAATTAAAAAATGTCTTTCAAAGAGTATGCCATAAACAATCTTAATTTCCAATATACGATCAAAATAAAGGACATTTTAATTCTGTGTTCACCTTCAATTTAGCTGAAATTCGTTAATTAATGTTTCTGTGTTTTAACGATAAATTATGTTCCAAATCTAGGATTCTTCACTAATCGCTGAAGTGGAGTTATAATTTAGTAGTCTCCCCACTCCGATAATCTGTTCATTCGGAGGTTTCCCTGTAAAATGTTAACTTAGTGTTCGAAGGTCGATCAGGAAATTCCGAATAGATTGACTCCAGTTCTTTTGGTTTTGATCAACATGAGTAGAAATAATTTGTATTAGATTTCTATTAATCCTTTCGGACTGATTAGTATGGAGAAGGTTGGAAACAGCGAAATAATGTTCTAATTCGAGCTAGTCGCAAAGTACCTGAAAATGTTTACTTATCAACTATGATCCGTGTTCAGTTACAATTTTCCAAAGGACGTGTTTTGAAATATAAGTATATATATATATATATATATATATATATATATATATAAGCTTCGACTATTTGAAGCGATTTATTAATGTCACAGATTTTCCCTTTTACTAAATTCGTCTGCAATTATATGTACAGATCTAAATCTATGATGTTTTGAGAGAGGGTATGGTCCAATTAAATCAAGGATGCATATTTTATTTTGAACATCTGTTTTAATTAGAATTAAATTGCTCGCCGTTTTAACTTTAAGGGAAGTAAGAACAACTTTTTAGTGTAGCATACGTTCTCTAAATGACAAAATGTCCTGATATTCCTGATATTAGAAAGTCGTGAAACTCAAAAATTATTATTATGATTATTATTATTTTAATATGATTTGTGAATTATTTTGAATGAAACAATAAGCTACGAATGAACTGGGAAGATTGGGATCCGTTTAGCTCAATGGAAGTGTCTGTGGTAGATTTTCCTAACAAATCGATAAACTTTGCCAAATTCTTGGTCATTTCTTTGTTTTTGTACTAATTGATATTTAGAGGTCTAAAACTTGTAAAGAAAGCATTGCTCAAGAAATTGTATCGTTAGTTGTTTCACTCTCTGTATTTTATCTGAATGCAGTGTACATACATTATCTGCAGTGCAGGCGTTTCAATTCAATTAGATAATAATTCATCCTTATGAATATTTAAGGATTGTAAGGAAAGGTCAAGATCTATTTTATTACTCTTCATTAAATCAATTCCCACGTTCCTTGGATAATGTAATTCTTAATACAAAGAATGATCAATATGCCTCTATTTCATTGATTACTATTTTAAATTACCCGGTATTAAAGCATTTTGTTATACTTGAGCGGTCGTATCTCCTAAGTTGGTTCTTTCTAATATTTTAAATGGAATTTTTAGTTTTCTCTGGTATCCCAAAATATGAATGCATTTTGCATCTGTTATGCTCCTCTATTATAAGTTTGAGAAGAATTTTGAGGTGGTTAATATTATTTTTCCGTTTATCTTGATTGTTTCTATTATATGGATGTCATCGCTGGTGCTTTGATAATATATCGAACATGTTGTAGTAATTTGTTGCAGGTATCATGTCTAGATTTATCTACTTTTTGCATTAGTATTACTAGTTCCGTAACAGCTGCGAATGAAAGACTGCTTTAATTAATAGAACTAGTTTAATTAATAGAACTGTTCTTGGCTTTTCACAAAACTTCATTGTCCTACTATAAATTTATTTATAATGCCTTACTATAAATATCAATCCATGTTTATGTAATATGCTTGAAATTTTATCTTTACTTTTTCTTTCTAACTCATAGTACGTAGAACTCAACCTTCTAAAAATTACGGTCTCAAAATGAACTTTCACACACCTTTTAAGCTGTATTAAAGTAGTGAAAAAAATTACTTTAACTTTAATTTTATTAATTATGATGTATTCCTCCAACTTTACTAAAAGACATAAAAAGTTTATGCCATAAAATATATTCTCGGCGGGAGGTTCCGACATAATGTAACTGAAGATGTGAAGTTTTAACTCGGCTAATCTTTAAGTCTCCCTCTCCTGCTGTCTATTTATGTAAAGAAAACCAGAGTCTAAAGTAAAATCAGTTTATTATAAGCAGTTAAATGAAGTAAGGTAGAAGTATTACGTCCATGTATAGTGGAATTCAGAGACCTCAATGTATACTTAATCGTGAGATAATAAACAGTTAAATTTAACAATAAACTGAAATTGGCGTAACTGCCGCCAATTTGTCTTGAATATATAGCAGAAAACTGAAATGTACTCGTCGGAACTGTATTCTAAATAAGATTATTATTATCATAAGGTCACTATTAACCTACAATGAACACAAAAGTACTTTTAAGTTAGTATTATAAACACTTATTTACTTTAAGAGTAATTAATTAAAATATAGAAATTAGGCTATAGAAAACTTTTAAAATCACTTTTCTTTCTTATGTATTCTATCAATGCTTTCTATTAAAGAATTTAGTGTAAAAACATCTACTCGAAGTGCTTTTAAATTATCTACAAATCATAAGAAAGGGAAATATATAACTTTTAAACATCAAATTTAAGTGTATTTACTTGGATGCAACGTATCGAAAAGACAAAAAAATAAACTTTCTTCAGACATTTTAAAAAAGCATAAATTATATTTGTTATATTCTCTAAAAACGTAAATTAATTTTAGTATAGAAAAAGTGTTTTAAAGAATGATGTTTTAGCATGAGAATAAAGAAAGTGTTCAATATAATAATTTAAAAATAGCTGGGTATTTCATAAGAATATATATATATATATATATTTTATTTTTCTGATGTACTATTTTTGTAAATCAGCATTGTGAGCAATATGATATATTAAACTGGTTGAATAATCTGACGCTCTCATAATATTTTAAAAGCTACATAAGTTTTTTTTTTTTTTTTTTTGAAACAGAAAAAAATCATAACTCATTTTTAGTTAATCTTAACATTTTGGTCTATAAACTTTAATTTTGGCATCGTTTCAGATATTAAATTAAGCATAAATATTTTTTTATTTTTTTATTTTGGTATATTTTAAGAAAAGTTTCTTTTCAATATATTTGAAAGCTAAAACTTTTGAAATATTCTCTACTTGGAAGAAACATCTGAAGCACTTCCAGAAACTTTTCAAGAGAAGAAAAGTGTTTCTTCTTCTTTTCTTTTGTTTTTTATTTAAACACTAATTATTAAAAAAATAAAAAATAAAATAAGAAACTACATACACTTATTGTTATTTTTTTCTTTCTGAAAATGAATTTTAGTTTTAAGGTAATTTAAACAACACTTCTCATTGCAAACACTTTTCCTTAACATTAATTGTCTTGATAGTAAAAACTTTTTCTTCCGTGTTGAAAATATTTTTTTTTTCATGGTTTGCAAGAAAATTAACTATATATTCGTCTGTATTATAGTAAATATTATTCAGAATTTCTGTTAAAAAAGGCGATATGCAATTTCTTGCTTTATTTATTTCTTCGGTATAATTATTTTCATACATTTACAACGAAACATTCTACAATTGTTATGCTAGACACTGCATGACAAAAGGCGTTTTTTTTTTTTTAAAAAAAATTGATAATATTAATGACTTTATATTAAATTCTATCTTTTATTTTCTGTAATTAAGAATTTACTGTTTTTGATAATTAAACACATCACGCATTTATTCTTCTGAATTATTTAAAATTTTTATCTAATTACGCATTTAATAATCCCGCAGATATATGGAAGAATATAGTAAAAATTGCAATAATTTTCTATATATTAATGATGTATGAAGATATATATATATATATATATATTAATTGAATTAGATACTATACATTTTCTATTAAAAACACAAAAACTTTTGTTCCTAATTAGTAGACAATTTAACAGAAATATATATATGCGCTACCTTTCGTTAAATGAATTGACTATTTCGATTTCAGGCGTTTCGAAAGATATTTGAGAAAGTACTTGACGAATTATTTTAAAACGTCAGTAGTGTAAAGAACGCGTTACACATCATATAAAACAGAAAAAATTTTGTTTTGAAAAAAAAAAAAAAAAACAGGGGGGGGGTATTAAGAAATTAAAGAAATAAAGGATCACCTGCAAAAGGATAAATAATTAAAGGATCACCTGCAAAAAGTAATGTTTGAAATGTATTTTAGAGACGTGGTATGATTATCATGTTATTTTCAACTATCTGTATTCATTTATATGATAATTGCACGTGTATGCATGTCAATATTAGAATTAATTCTTAAAATCTTAAAATTTTTCGTCCGTTTTCTCTATCACATGTAAGATTTTCAAACGAAAGCAATGTCACTTTTAGAAAATTTGACATACTACAGTAGAAACAACATATTGCAATTGGAATAGATAAAAATAATCTGGTGTTTCAGTCTCTTGACATTCTCTTATCCTGTATTTCAATACTATAATAAAAAAATGAATATTAATTCGTAAGTTCAATAGTGTAAGATAATAAAGTTTAATGCACTTTTAAAATAATCTAAAATAGGTTTAGAAACAGTTTTATTTGACATGCAATTCTGTGTGAGGTGGATACCTCTCCCCTCTACCTCCCGCTCAATTACAGTGCATAGCATTATTATCCAGGGCGTTATTAATTTGCCTTCAAACTTGCCAGTCTTGATCAAATTTTGAAGTGGAAATCTAGCATGAAATTTTAATTTTCTGCAGCTATTTGTTTTTAAACTATGCTAATAACAGATAAACATCCAGAACAACCGTTAAAAATTGAAATTTCTTAATCAAGGCACCTCTACACATGTAACAATAATGATAATATATATATATATATATATATATATATATATATAGTTTAAAATACTACATAAAAAATATATATATTGTTTACAGCATAGGTTGGAAAAATTAATTTTGCAGTTTTCGTTGATCTAGTAAATTGTGCAAGGCACATCCATCAATTACTTCTAAAAGAAAAGAACGTTTGTTTAATTATGGTGAGTTTTGTATTTTATCTTTAATTAACATGTACTATAAACATTACTGTGTATTTAAAATTAGTCTTACTTGAAATGCATATAACACAAAATGAATTACGATTCCTGTAATTTTCAAGTATAGCCCTAATATATCCAAATACTTTGGGTAGCCTCGAAAGCGAATTATGAAGGTTTCCCACACCACAATCTACACAAAACATGTTTTTATGAATATAATAAATTTTGTTAATTCCGATTCGTTTAAGTGACCTATAGATGTTACACTGCACTTAACAGAAATTTCTCTATAGGCGTAATGCATTTGAATTCTATTCAGTGTCTCTGTACATGAACCATTTGCTAATCTCAATGGAAACTTTACTGTAGCATCATTATATGATACACATATAGAATACAAATTTTGGACTTTCTGCTATTATTTGTTCTTGAGATATGATATGCTCATAAAAGACAGACCCACACACACACAAAAGAGCCACCTTCATACATAAGAAATTTATAAAAGTTAAAAAAGGATTCTTTAAACTTCTATAAACATCCTACAGATATCTATGAATACACCAAATATGTCAATGCATATCCAAATGTCCAATAATTGGATTTGTTACATCTACTTAATATTGATGAAACTAAATATTGTTTTGATCTAACATGTCACATTTATTAGACATTGAAAAAGGCACGTCTAAATTTCGTCTACATTTAAACATCTAATAGATATCTATAACTAGTACAATGTACCCATGACTTTTAATGGATATTCTTAAGATTCTTTTACCTTTTATGTATCATTGGATGTAATTTAGTTGTCTAATGTATATAAGTGACTGTGTAGGCACACACAACCACAGACCCACACACAGACAGGCAGACACACATACAAACCGCTAAAAGCAAGTTTTTTTAGATTCAGGGGATCTCATAACCTGTAACTATAGAAAAAACTTAATTCCGGAAATTTGACCCAAAAACAATACTTTCTTTACCCTATATATGGGTAAGAGAAAGTAAAAACTAAATATGTGATGCAATCTGCATTCTTCATCAAAAAAATTTCAATAGCGCATGAGAAAAATAAATAATATGTATATATATATATATATATATATATATATATATATATTGTATAATTTATTAGCTAAATGTATTTAGCTACTTACATGAAAATCCCAAGTAAATACCGTGAAAATGTACAATTTTTTTACGTTAGGATGAATAGAGATCCATTTCTTCTCGGAAATATGGAAAACAATGATGGGTTTTAGCAGCATGAATGTGTTTTATAGAGCAATTGGTTGAATTAAAATTTAAATTTGAGTATTGCAGAAGTACCTTAAATTTCACTTAAATGGGAATTTTTTACTGTAACAAAATCTCTACTTACGACACTACGCATCTAAATTTATTTTTAACACATTCTTTAACTTCAACGTATTTTTAATGTCGTACTAAACGGGTTTGTAACTTCAAGTTTAGTTTACATATTTATAAAAATTTCGGCGTAAAAATAATAACTACATTATGAAATATATTGCTGTCTGAAAGTAAATCACATTCATCATTATATATATCTTTATATATCTCTGTATATAGTATTTGTATTGAGTTAAACAGCCTTAGGTGTATTACCGGTTTTCAATAAGATGTTATTAGAGGCTTAAAATTCTTATTTTTTCGAACAAGTAAAGGTTTGACATGTTTCTTCCTATTGCATTATAATTATATAATTATTATTATTATATGTTAATTTGATTGTATTATTATTGCATTTAAATGTTTTCAAAAACACATTCATGTTTAATATATAAAAGAACATGATTGCATAATTTTAAATTTTATCATCTAAAGAGTATCGGAATAATCAAATTTAAATTTCTTATATATTAATATAACTAATTATTCCTAATACAATCTGCTGTCATTTCACATAATTCAGCTTTAATTAAATTAAATTAATCTTTTTGAATAAGAATTTTGTGCTTTTTTAGAGTCCACTTTACGCAAATGTTATTCGAATTCGCTTGCTGTCTCAATTAATATATATATTATATGCATATGTGTGTGTGTGATTTAAAAATATTACCTTATGGAAATAATGATATTTTCTTATACTTATTTCATATAGAAGAAGAGGAATCAAAATTCTTAAAAAGCTATTAATTACTAAGAATTTTTTTTTTTTTTTTTTTTTTTTTTTTTTTTTTTTTTTAGAGAAAGACGTTGTTTAAATGATTGTGCTTATGTTTCGTGCTCCGCATTCGTGTTCTATGATTTCGTTTCTATTATTCGTGAATTATATTTCTGAATGTATTTTTATTTTGGAAGAGAATAAATGATTCTTGAATTGCTTGCGTTTCGTGAATTTATTAATTTTATGTCGTATATATCTGTCTTTTTCATGTATCGTGTAATGCTGCTTCTTTTCCTGTTTTATTTTATTATTAAAAAGTATTTAACATTCTAAATAATAGAATATCATAAAAATATATAAACAAAAATTCGATGTTAATAAAAATCAACTAGATAAATTTCAGTTTACTTTCATTTATTCCGTATTCCCATACGAAATGATACTTATTATTTAATTTTATCTTTATAATTATTTATTTTATTTTTATTTTCACTGATTAATACATATTACTTTTATTATGTTTATTTTTTTTTCTCTCCTACCATTAAATGCGTTTATAAATAATTAGATAACCTATATACAATTCATAAAATGATGATGGAATCATTCCAAATCTGAACTTATTACACATGTAATCTTTTCAATAAAATATATTTTTTTAATATTAATAGAATACCTTCTGTCATTGTAATTCTTTATTACATTTGAAATTGGTGTTTTCGAATCGTAATTGAATTTTTACTTAATATTTTTTAACCATCAACAAAAATGTAATGTTTAGATAAAGCATTTTACACTTATATTTTTAAAAATGAAATTACTACAGTTCACAATAATTTTAAGAGAAATAATATATATTCATATTAATTTTTATGCTTTATTTAATTTGCCAACTTTTTTAGAAAAAAAAAATTCTAAATGAATCGGTTGATAATATAATATATTTCAAATAAAAGTATGCACCCAGAGGATATTATATCACGTCTTCGAAACTTGGCATGCAAACGTGATATGACAAATTTAATAAATGATCAATCATGGATCATTAATGAGAAATGAAAAAGCTCACAGTGAGGTAACTACACGAATTGCTACGTAATTATTATTTATAAGAGCTGTGTACTATGGAAATGAAGACGTGATCGAAAATAAGTACATTGCAATCCAACAATAGCTCAGGGAATTAATTCAAACTGAAGTGTCGTTTTTTTTTTTTATTTATTCATTTAATCGGTACCTACATCAATTATATTAGCAAGAAGGTTAAATAAAAATTAAGTCCTTTCACTTTATGAATAGATTTGGGGATATGCTGCGAGGAATATGAGTGCAAGAGATGTTAATTTAATAGATCTTAACAACTCAGGTGAAGAGGAGCGCATGTATGGAGAAACCGAGAAGTGCGCTTAACTTTCGCTGCCAAAAACTGGTATACTGACAACACTTTCGCCAATCAGTTGCTAAATATAATTCGTTGTTCTTAATGTAAATCAAATGGGAAAGTTTTAATTTTCAAAAGATAGTTATATTGCATTAACCCAGCGCTTGGCGATCTCGACAAAGAAAAAGTAGGGCTAACTGGCTGCGAAAGAAAAGATTGCATCAGAAAATTTTGAGGAGCATAATATAATTTAAATGAATGGTTTAGTTAAAGCAGAGAACAATTCTTATTCGATTAACTTAATGTATGAATTTTACATTTCAATTTTATTTCAAAAGATTATTTTATTAACAAATGGTTACATTTTTAAAGTGAAATAAAATATTTAATTAAGGAAACATGTATTTTAAAATATGAATTTACACAATTAATATATTATTAAAATTAATCTTTTCTTCAAAGAATTGAAATCCAAATTACTTTAACAAACAGGTACATAATTTGAAATAAAATTATTTTTTTTAAATTGATTTCTCATGAAAAAATGTAATAACTAATTCTTCTTCTTCTTTTTTTTTTTAATAAATCTAAATCTGAATGTGTGTGTGGAACTCTTCCACAAGCTGGGGTGTTCAATGGTGGGAATTTGCAACCGATCTGATACGTTAACTACACGACATTGACACAAAAGTCACTTTACAAACATATCCAACAACGTTACATGAAACTGCATAACGTTGATAGAGGTCACATCTTAAAACCTTACAGAAAGCAGTTGTCCAAAAAGTCAGACTTTCGACATATTTTATAAAGCAATTTGGGAATTCTTAGTTACTAAAAAGTAACTCAGAGAAGACAGTGTTAATGGTCTCTGTGGTTCGGACAGATTTCCTGAAACCAATCACTTCTACCAAAAATGTTATGCTTTTTGCAAAATCATGGAAAAATAGTATTTGCAAGTAAAGCTACTTGGAAAATGAGACTTTTGACTCAGAGATCGACGATTATGGTTTGGATTGCTTTTGAAGCTTCTCTTACCATATTTTGTATTTCGAATATAGTCACTTCAAAGTGGACAACGTCAGAACGGAGAAATTTTATAATTATGAGTAATCCAAATATTCACGTGATGCTAATGGCCGAATTTATCTGTGTAAAAACAAAGTGTAAGTACTCGAATCTGTCAGTTATAAAAAGACAAAGATAAGCCGACCAATTTTCTGAAGGAAAATTGGGGACAAATTAGCGTGATGTCTCCAATTTCAGTATGAGAAATGGGGACAAAACAGTACTTAAATAAAATGCACAATCATCAATTTTAAGTTATAAAAATGTATAAAAGCTTTACTCATTAAGGTAATTCATGCGGGATAAGAAAAATCAACCTACCAAAAAGGGGGATTGTCCCCACAAAATGAGGACATTTGGTCACATTAGGCAGAAAGCAATTATACCTTGGAAGGTAGTGTCGGAGCAAGATTTTAGGGTGACTAGACCTCTTAAAATGTACTAAGAGACCAATTTTAACAGGATTTGTCAAGCTGGAATTACTAATTATCATAAATATATTGTCCAAAATCCCTATTAATTATTTAAGGAATAAGCATTTTAAACAGTTAAACATTTATTTAATAGCCAATCTCTTGGAAAACCGACCATCTTGGGGACAGCAAACCAATTCTGCCTTAAAAAGCGCGTTACAAAATGAATATTGAACGCAGATATAGAACCATCTGTAAAATCGTAGTTATTGATTATCACAGCGCAACTGATATGCATACAAATAAAAACTGGAGTAGTTGTACTCATTAGAAAATAAGATATAGCCTTTATATAAACAAAGGAAATTACAGCATATCCGCGCCACCATTCTATCAAAATTCCCCGAAGAAGGAAATCGTAGCATAGTAGTGTTACCTGTCGCCCAATATACTTTTAAAAAATTAAAGCAGACCTACAAGCTACAAAATCATATTTTAGGTTTTGGGGGATGGCGAATCGATTGTGCACACCGTCTAAGGTGTAAACCTAAGATAAGTAGGCAGATAAAGAAAGAAATATTTAAAAAATATATATAATACACAGCTAAGACCTCGGAAACTGATGTTAAAAAGGTTATTTTGGACGAATAAACGATTACGCATTCATTCGAAAATGTAAAATTTGTAGTGGTGTAAATACTGCAAAGGGGAGATTTTTTAAAAAACAGTACGCTTTTGAAATTTCTAATTTAAGTTTATGTGGGAAACAAATTGCTTGTGCCTACTTTCGCAAGTTTAAAATTATTAGGGGGCAGACGAAATCGTCGCAAACACAATCGACCATGAGTCACATAATGTCAGATTTTCAATAAAGGACCGCGAACTAGTTGTGCGTCGAAGTTCATTGATAAAGAAATTACAATAACTGAAGAACAAATTAATATAAAATCTTAAAGGATTATTGATAATACAGTACTTTTGTTGTATTATATTTATTTCAAAAGTTAATAAAAAAAAATATATATATATATATTGATATTCATTGCAAATAAATATATAAATGCATTTGCTGGCAATGTAGTATTGCTAAGCAAATAAAAACATATTTTAGTTATTATTTTTCTTCTTTAACATTGCTAATCATAAAATTTAATTCAATTGTTAAGCTTCAACATCCATATATGTATTTTTAATAATATATGTAATTTATTAGTACTATTATAACATGTGTATTTTTATTATTTAATATCTATAATATCGTTTTAATAAATTAAAGTAAAAAATCTTCCGTACTACATCTAATATATTTTATTTTCTTAAAATTATTAATGATTACATTTATTACCTACTATTTCTTGGTAAATAAAAAATATCTTTTCTATTTTTCGATTATTTATAATATAAAACGCAAGAAAAAGTTTGATATAATTCATATTCGAATAAAGAAAGCCTTTATTTAATATAATTAATCTCAAATTTGTTTTTCTTCAAAATACTTAGAAGTAAAATATAAAACTTCCCGGTTTTATAATATTAGATGCATCATTAATAATAATAAACTTCAAGTTTGTATAAAAGATAACCTGATGGAAAAATACAAAAATAATGTAATAATCGAAATGCTTTTGAAAAATATTCTTTAGATGAAATTGCTCTTGATAAAATAAATCGTAATATTTAAACCAGAAATTGTACGCAAGAGAATTTTTTCTTTAGATTACATGTGGAATGAAGGGAAGAGTTAATGAATGTAGGAAATTTTGAAAAGCATTGATAAAAATCTAAATTGTAGAAAGTTTGATAAAAAATAAAATGAAGTTAAATGTATAAGTTAATAAGGCTAGGGAAGATTCTTTTTCGCAAATAAAGCTAAAAGAAGAAGTAATGATTACAGAGTTGAAAAACGTCTTAATAAGATAATAAAAAAAGAATATATATATATAATATTCAAAGTTTTTATTCTGATAGCTGATGCTGATTTATTTATTTACTTACATTTCACTGCTAAAGTATTTTTTAAGTTCTTTTATAAATTTTATAAAACCAGATTGTGTAAAAAAAAAAAAAAAAGTTTAGAGTCGAATTAAATAAAAATAATCATTTATCAATCGAAACGAAGTAAATGTCTGCTGCATTCTCGTATCACGCATGCATTATTCTTGAAGTGTGTGATTGCATTACTCTTGTGCAACCCTTTTCATCATGAAGGCCTCCTTATTGATGAAGCAATTTATTTCAATATTTTAATACGAAACAATTAAAAAATCGATTATGCAGTTTGTTGCATTTGCTTACAGTTTCTTTTAATAAGTTTTACTGCTTATTTTTCTTTAAATCTTTTATGATATATTCTATTTATTGCAATCGATACTATTACAGAACGGTGCTGAAATTCAAGAGTTTTACTTATTGCATTAAAATAGTTATATCTGAGATTCGGAGTTCATCAATAAAATCAAATTATTAAAAAAATAATAATTATTTTCTGTTTTAATTCAATTTATTTTGTTAAATTTCCAATAAAGTTTGAAAATGTTTAAAACATTTGTCCACCTATCTATTAAGATTAATCAATTTTAAACATTGCTTATGAGTAATTATGCGATAAGTTAGACCAATTATCTGTCTCTATGTATGTCGTTCTTTTGTCTGTCTGCCAGTTCTCTCATTCTCGTAAATATTGAAAGAAACCCTTGAAATCAATATATATTATTCAAGCTCACTGTGGCATATTTCCTATTGAAAACGTAAATACCAACAACCATTTGAGTATAGGGGCACTCAAATATATTTCAACGCATCGCGTTTTATAATGGATATCTCTATACAGATTGTTTTAAAACTTTTGCACTGCACAATACAAAATAAAATTGTCATTTCTTATTCCCATGCACAGAAACATGTTTTTCGTGAAATATGATTAGCATTAAAATGCGCAATTATACACAAAATATTCAAATATATTATGGGGTATATTTTGAAATTGTAGCTTTTCAACATTTCTTACAAGTGATTTTTACTTGAGTAGCCTGCCTGTTCATCTCCTCGATTCCGTACTGTACATTCCGTAATTATACTATATCGGATAACTTCAAATTATTTTAGATTATATAAGTTCACTATATATAACCGAACTAGTTTGTGTATAGTGACTTAAAATATTTTAGGTGCGTTATAGTCTGAAAGAAGTATTTGTTTAAAGTATATTTTAATAACTTTATACTGAACCTATTATGAAAAAAAAAACGTATATATATATACGTTATCCCGAAATATAAAACACATTTTTTCCTGTAAAATAAAGCATTATTACAAGAATTTATTTGTTTACAGTTAAATATTAGTTTATGGTTGTTCATATACAGTATACGAAATAAATAGAAATTGATTAGAGTAGCAATTTCGTGTTAGGAAGTATGTTTTAGTATTTATTATATGTTGGCTAAGTGAGTTTCAGACGATGTAAAGGAAATCACAAACGAAATGTTTTTCATGAATTCACTCCCGTTTAAATAAGATTATGAACATGACATTATGATACAGCATATCTATAGCTGTATATATATATATATATATATATATATATATATATGCTTGTGTGTGTGTATGAGATATAAAATTATACAAGTAAATCTATGTAAGATTACACAATTCTTTTTGTAGTCAAGCCAATTTTAAAAGTTATCCAGTATGATACAACTGCAGTATATTGTATATTTTTTCTTTTATTTTAAAACCCTAATTTTCCCCTCATCCATAATAAATAAAATAAAATAAAAGGCTTTATTATAAAGTTAAAATATATTTGTAGCTTAAATTATATATTGGGTCAGTGCATTTGGAAAGCGTTTAAAATCTATGTAACACAATGACTTTCCTTTCTTGTTTTTATTTATATACATATTTATTTACATATATAGCACAAAAATAGGAGTTTTTAATGCAATTTCTTTATGTTTTGTTTATATATTTTTAGTGGTACTTCGATTTTCCCTTTCAAAATTAAAAATTCACTTGTAAAATATTACTTTTATGATGCAATTAAAGATTTTGTTTTCGATGCTACTACCGTATATTTATTTTAAACATTTTAATATATGACGTTAAATAGCAATTATTTTTTTTTTTTTTTTTTTTTTTTTTTTTTTTTAGAACTAACATTATTTGTCATATATGTTGTTAAAAAATTTTCCTACGAAATAAAAAAAAATATAGTAATGTACTTTTAACATAAAACGAAAATTCTAAACTGCTATATTGTCTATTATGCTTCGTTAGGTAAAACGTTTACACATATTAAAATATAAATTACAATTTTATAAATGATATTTCGTAAAATATGGCAAGATTCTTTGAACGGGAAGATTGTTTAGATAAACCCATTACAATAGGGATCGCCAAATTACATGCATAACAGAACACTAATCCATAGAGTTTTAAAATTTGCTTTTTTCCGTATTAATTTAAATTAATACTTTAAATTTTATGCTGCACACAATATAATGTATTAAAAGTATTAAGATACTAATAAATGAATAAAAGAATAAATAAATAAAACCTCTGCACTTTGAAAAATTAACACATACACATAAACATAGATATAGATATATATAATTATAATAATTTCTTTACAACTAAATTCGTCTGTCTCACTAATTAAGTTGTCAAGTGTTAAGCATCTAAGAGGATTTTCGCAATAATTATGACAGAGACTGACAAACATGCAAAGTGGCACAGATACATATTCATGACAAAACTTCCGGCATCCTCTAATGGACACTCACTCACGTTTCCTCAGTCATTTTCTTAGTCGTTTCCTTAGTTAATTTTAATAAATATAAGTTTACAAACAATTTAATGTATAGTTATTATCTTTTAAAAAATTCTTGCCTTGTCTTAATAATGTCCCGTGTAAAAGATGTACAAATTCAAAACTGTGAATGATAATTTAAGAAAGAGAAAAAGAGCAATATATATAATCTGGTGTGTCACTCACACGACTTCCTCTTAACCTGAAATTTAGCACTATAAATACAGGTTGCAGATTAAAAGGTAAGATAACGAGTACTGTTATGTAAACCTCTTTTAAACAATTCATATTAGGCTTCTGAAGAGTTTTATATGACAATTAGTTCTGTGAGAGGGGGGGGGGTGCATTAATTAAACCCCCGTTTAATTAATGCACCTACATTTATATAGAATTTAATTCGGTTATTAAAAAATAATTCTGTTTTTAAAAAATAATTTATTAAAATAATTAATTAAAAAAATTATCTTTTATGATAATGCAGATGATTTCCATATTAGAGAAGTAGTATAACACCAAATATCAATAGGTCCATTTTATTCTCAATATAAAAAAAAATCGATAATTTTTTTTTTTTTTTAAATTATCGCATATCGATGGTTCAACCATTCGTTTTAAAGGTATTGGCGAGCTCTTTTGAAAGATACTCCCCTTAAGGGGGAATTCCCCCCCCCCCAGGCAGGGAGGCGAGGCTCATACTTACACACAAAAAAAAATTCCCAGTTAACTCTCTCTATTACAAAAAATATATATTCATTTCATTTGGTTGAGTGGAGTCTATAGACGTTAAACTCTACTTACGTGCAATTCCCCCCATAGACGTAATGTATTAGAATTCTCTTGATTGTCCCTGTACATGAACCATTTGCTTGATCTAAACGAAATATGATACACATTTAGAATACCAAGTTTGAACTTTCTGCCATTTATTTATTTATTTATTTATTTATTCATTTTATTTTTTTGAGATATGCTGATAACAGACAGACAAACACACAGACACAAAGACACACAGACATTTACGCAGACCATTTGCTAAAAGCATTATTTTCGTATTCAGGTGACCTCAAAACGTGTAAAAATAACAAAATCTCACGTTCAAAAATTTGACCCAAAAACAAAACTTTCTCTACCTTATGAGAAAGTTAAAAAAAGGAAAAAAAAGAAAGATACACATTGGGATATATATATATATATGTGTATATATATTTACAACCATTAACCCTTTTTTTTTTAACGGAGCAAACATTAGTTATTAAGAATTTTGTGTTACGTAAACACTTATAAAATTAAATATAAATAAATTGCTAGTGTCCGTTAATATTATTTAGAGGGAAGAAAAAATAAGTTAGGAAATGTATTTTTCAAATTCATTTGAATTTTGCATTAAATGTCTCCAGTTATGACTAAAATTAAATATATTTATTCTGTAGATTTACGTTAAACTTGTGGATAAAAGAATTTCCGTCGATTCAACAAATTATCTGATTTTAAATATCAGCGAACAACGCAATAATGTTAGGAACAAGCTAACTTAAGATCAAAATTAAATAATTTAGTTATGCATTACTATAATAAATAAACTTACTTATGTAACGTACTTAATTAAAATACGCACTGAGAGCTTCTTTTGAATTTTATGAAAACTTTAATTGCTGTCCATAAAATAGACGCTTTCTTTTCGGGAAATTTGTTATAAAATAATATAAAATTAAAATTTCTTAGAACAAAATTGGGCAGAACAAGTTGGTATATAAAAAAGAAAATTACACTAGCAGAGATATCTAAGTTAGGGTCCAGAGATTTGATAAGAAAATATTTTTTAATATATATATATATATAAACCTTTATTGTACTATTCGTGAAAACAATTTAAAAAATAACCATATTTTAAACATGTTTCGTGTTGAGACTGCGTTATATTTCTATACGCTGAATGACATGGTTTCTACCCTTAAATTTGCAATGAACGAAAAACTTTTTTTTTTTTTATTATTTTGCGATTTTATTTACGAAATATTATAAATAAATAATATTAATATTTGTTATTAAGTGATAATAAATTCGATAAATCGAACAATCTTATGTGGTATATTCGTAGGATTATGTCATTAAAGATGATTACTTATAAGTGGTAATTTCTAAATACCACCTTCGGCAATACACTTGAAACACATGCACTTAATTTTACTTAAATTTTAAACAGCAAAAATTTTTAAGCTTTATTAACAATTTTTTTACCCTAATAAACAACTAATGTCCACACTTACATTTTGCTAACCAATAATATATATATATATATATATATATATATATATATATATATTACTTTCATCACCCGACTACCGTGCGTAATGGAAGTATTGTTTTTAGTTCGAAAATTCTATAGCGATATTTCACCTGATTTACATGTTTTAAAGTCTCCTGAGTCCAAAATATGTTTTTTTGGCAATTGGTCAGTGTTTGCGTATGTGTGTATGTATGTGTATGTATATCATGTCTTGGTGAAAGTTGGTATATCAAAAATTGCTCTGACCATTTTCTTGAAAATTGTTACATAAATTCATTTTATATATCCTTTCTTGTATATTACGTGGTTATTTCAGGTAAATTAACAGTAATCCAGTTTAGGTACGTCAGATTTAGATCTCGGAACTTTGTATTTCAGAAAAAAATTACACTTTTTTTTTTTTTTTTTTTTTTTTTTTTTTACTTTCCGTACATACGTATGTAAGGAGAGTATTGTAATCATGTCAAAAATCCGAATTTGAGATTTTGGTGTTTGTATATATTTTGAGGTCCCCTGAGTCCGTTTTCACTATTTTTACGATGATGTATGCGTGTGTGTGTGTATGTGTGTGAGTGAACACGCTAGTATCTAAATGCTTTGCTCGAATGAGCTGTACGTTGGTACGCATGTTGTAAGTCATCGTAGCACGAACCCTATTGATTTTGATAAATCTATCACTTATATTTTTGTTTTACAGGGACACAAAGAAAAATTCTTTATCATTATGGCCTATGGGACCAAAATCTTAAAAGTGCGATAGCATCTAAACGCCGTTTCATTTGATCTAAAAATTTATACTCATATTATAGGTCACAGATATTCAATATCTGTATACATTTTGGAGAATCTGGCAATTATAGTTTTTTTTTTACAGGGACACAAAGAAAAATTCTCTATCATTATTGCCTACGGGACCAAATTTTAAAAAGTGCGATAGCGTCTAAACACCTTATTAAACTGAGCAAACAATTTCTACACATATTATAGGGAATAGTTGCATGAACTGCATAGATTTTGGTGAATCTAGCACTTATAGTGTATTTACAGAGATAAGACAAATAATTCTGTAGCATTATATCCTATGGGGTAAAATTATTTAAAGTGCGATAGCATCTAAATGCCTTATCCGTTGGAGTGGGAAATTTATGTACTAGTTATAGGCCACCATCAAACAAACTATATAGATTTTGGTGACTCTAGCACTTAACGAGTTTTACAGGAACACAAATAAAAATTGTTCATCATTAAGACCAATAGGCTCAAATTATTTAAAGAGCGACAGCGACTAAACGCCTTATTCAAATGAACTGAAAATTTATATAAATATTATAAGTCACTGTTCCCCTAAGTATAAATTTTTTGGTAAATCTAGCATTTGTAGGTTTTTACAGGGACACAGCAAAATATCCTTCATTATTATGGTATAAGTGTTCGGTAAAATACCGGTAAATTAAACATCATGTACTATATAAAGAAATATAATCAAACTCCCTATTATAATTTTCTCTCTTTAGTTTATTTAACGACTCATCTTACTTTACTTTATCTACAGAACTATTAATTACTCAATGTTCGGAAAGTCGAGTGGAGACACTCCAGAATTTTTTTTTTTTTTTTTTTTTAATTCGCTATGAAGACTATGTTTTACATGTATACATGTATCAGTTTATATATATATATATATATATATCAGCTTTCTCTTATAGGAAATTTGTTAGGAATCTATTTTTTCGGTCAATTTTATGTCTTCTGATCACATTTTTAAAAATTGCAAATAATACGTATAATAGTGGGTAATGGAAGTCGTGTGGTTGCTTCACTCCAGATTTTTTTTTTTTTTTTTTTTTTTTTTAATTCAAAAATATTGATTCAAGTCATAACGTTTAAAACTTACCTACCTTACTTCACTTTGATTCTCATCTGAAGATCGATCACTGTGATTTAAGCAATTTTTTATGAGAAAAAAAAATCATAACTAAAATATACTTAGAAATTAGAAAAGACTTTTAAGTTCTGAATAGTATATATATATTAATATATATATATATATATATATATATATATATATATATATATATGTGTGTGTGTGTGTATGTATCGGTACACACAAATTACATCTGAAATGTTAGCAGAAACTTTAAGAAAATGCATTGGAACTATATGCAAAGTACAGTTAGTGCATTTGAAAGACTATTCTAGTCATCCTGTATATGTACAAACAATATAGTCATTTATAATCTTAACCCCATATGTATTAAATATACAGTTTCCTATTTTTTTAATGAAATAACATTTTAAATTATAATTTAAATTTCTTTAACTACTTCGAAATAGATAAACATCAAATATCTAGATAAAGAAGCAACTTCAGAAATCAACCTATATAGCAATCACTTCGTTTATCTATCTATCTATAAGGAAAATTTTGTCAGAGCAATAGCTCTCGAAATAATACTCCAAATCGAACCAAATTTGTACAGCGAACTTATCTTATAAATATCTTGGATGAGTTCGTTAACCAAGATGCTCCGTCTTTTAATTTTAAAGTGGTGGCAAGTTGAAAAGTTGAAATCCTAATTGTAAAAAGAGTATTTATTGCCGAATTTGTTTGATTTTGATGTAAATACGGACCGCATTAATGTCTCAACCGTTTTTTATTAATTAACTTTACACGTTATTTTTAATCGGTAGATATCTTAATGAATCGGTAGATATCTTAAATCGGTAGATATATTAATGAATCGGTAGATATCTTGAATTGGTAGATATCTTAAATTAAGCGGGGCCATTTGAAGTCAGGCTACCACATAAAAATTTAAAAATACGATAACTTCAAACATAATACTCCAAATCGAAACAAATTTGGACAGTAAATTTGTCTTATAATTATCTTGGATATATTTGTTAACCAAGTTACTCCGCCATTTTCTTTTCAAGTGGAGAACACCTCAAAATTTCAAATTCACATTGTAAAAAGCTTATTCCGAATTTTTTTGATTTTTTATGTATAGTTAGACCACATAAGGGTCTCAATTAAATTTATTAATGAACTTTATCTGGTCTTTTTAATAAAGTGACAGATATCTTAAACTAAGCGCAGCCACTTGAAATCAGGCTGTCATTTGAAAATTTCACTTCCGAATAATGCTCCAAATTGAGACAACGAAATTATTTTATAAATATCTTGAATGAGTTTGTTAAGCAAGTTGTTTCGCCATTTCGTTTTCAAGTGCAGACCCCTTGAAAATTTGAAATTCACACTGTAAAAAGCGTATTTAAGATTGGATTTGCTCTAATTTCGAGTTAAGGGTCTCAACCAAGTTTATTAATGAACTTTTTTTGCCATTTTATACAAATTGCAAATGCAAGTATAAACTAAGTAGGACAACTTGAAATCACGCTAACACTTAAAAATTTTAGATCATGATCCCTTTTTTAATTTTTATTCAATTTCAACCAAAGTTGGACAGTGAACTTATCATATAAATATCGTGGATGAGTGCACTGGGCAACTTGTTCAGAAATTTTGTTTTCAAGTTGCGACTACTTGAAATCAAGCTACCGCTTGAAAATCACGATAACTTTTAAAATACTAAACAGATTCAAACCAAAATTACACAATGAATTTACGGTTCAAATATCTTCAGTAAGTTAGCTTGGTAACTTTCTCCACCATTTTGTTACCAAGTAAAGGCTACTTGAAAAATTTCCATTATGAAAACTTTTGTAATACTGAATCAATTCATATCGAATTTAAGTAGTAGATTTATCATTTAAATATCTCAGATGAGTTCGCTAGGCACCTCACTCCGTTTTTTTTGTTTCCAATTGGTTGACACTTGAAATCACGTTGCCACTGGAAAAATTCGTATCAGGTTATTTTTTTTTAAATACTGAATTAGTTTGAACAAAAGTGTAACATTGAACGGATAATAGAAGTACCTTGGATGATTTCGCAGGACAAATTGCTCCACTATTTTTTTCCAAGTTGCTACCACTTAAACTGCCACTTGACAAATTGTCATAACAATAACTTTTGAATTACTGCACTGATTCAAACCTAAGTTGGATAGTTAACTTATGTTTCAAATATCTCTGATGAGTTTGCTGGGTAACTTGTTCCGTCATATTGCTTTCAAATGGCGGAAACTTGGAAATTTTTGTCACGATAAATTTTGAAACATTTGATCAATTCAAACCAAAGTTGAAAAATGAATTTATTATTCAAATATCTATAATTTCGGTGGGCAAGTTTCTCCACAATTTTGTTTCCAAGTTGTGGCCACCACTTGGAAACAAATGCTTGCCACGATTCTACTTGAAAATCTGTTATCGCGATATATTTTTTAGTACTGAATTTATTCGAAATAAATTTGGGCAGTGGACTTATCTTGCATATGTCTTGGATTAGTTCACTGAACATCTTGTAATACCATTTTGATCCAAGTGGCGGCCACTTAATTTTTCAACACGATTACTTTTGAAATTCTATTCAGTAATATGTACGAACTAAATTTGTACAGTGCACTTATCTCACAAATGCATTTGATAGATTTGTTTGCCAACTTGGCCCGTCATATTGCTTCCAAGTGTCGACCACTTGAAATTTTCAAAATCACATAAAAATATATTTATGAGCCGATTTGCTTAAAACTTCATATGATGTACATAACCCACATCAATATTTCTACCAAATCCATTAATAAATCATGCTGCCATTTTGTTTCAAAATGGAGGCTACTTGATAAAAAAAAATAAAAATAAATAAATAAATCTACCCTTTCGAATCAGCCGGAAAGTCTTGTTTTAATATTCTGCACTGTAAACGTTATAGAGCTAACAAAGTGAATATAAGAATATTCCTTATTTATTGCATTATTGAATTGTCTTGCACATTATGAATAAGAATAATGATGAAATAAACATTACATGATAGCTTAAGTTTTGTTTTAGATAAATATCATGTAACGTTGAAGTAAAATTACAAACTGTTAACTAATGCTAAATTATTCGAAAATTAATTTTCGTTAAATACAAGCACTTATAAAACAATTTTAATTTTAAAATAAAGCAAACAATGTTATTTAAAACTAAGAATTTATTTAAATTTCATAGTGGAAAAAATATGAATAAATAAATAAATAAATAAATAATGTAAATTTATAAGAAATTTCAAACATTAAATATTTACAACTTTCTTAACATTGTTAATATTGTGTGCTAATATTGTCAATTTATTGTAATATATCTATCATATATTTCTTTAAAACTGGTACCTATAGTTAAAAAAAAAGTAAATAAATTGCAAATAAAGCATCAAAGTTTCAAAAAATAAAATAAATATTCACGTGTTAAATATTGTTTTTATAAAATATATCCATTCCAGAAAATTCCAGAAAAATTATTATAAAGATATATACAATTGATGTCGGTATATTGACACGCTTTTTGAAGTAATAATGAAAAGATTTAGATATAATTATGCCTTGCAATAACTGAATATTTGTTGTTAGTATCTTTACTTTACAAATTTAATTTCAGTGCCTTCAATTTCAAGTTTAAGTTAATATTTCTTGCTGGAATAATATTTTTTAATCACGGTGAACTATATTATAATGATTGTTTCCAGTATTTCCAAAAAATAAATTTAGTGCATTTATTTGAAATATAAAATTACTTTTTAAATCTTTTTGGAGTGGAAACGATTACTTCGAAAACGTAACAAATATAACTTTAAATGTTTAAAAGTAATTACTTACGTAATTACACAAGACGTTTTACTTAACATGAAAACCAGTTCAAGTTATTTTATTCTTAATTTTCAGATATACCACCAAAATACTTCAAAGCTACACTTTTTAATTTTCATTTAGAAATTATTCCGAAAAGGTTATGAAAGGTAAAGTTACCGTTTTTAAATATTTATTAAACATATGTTTAAATGAACTACTTAATTTAGTTCTGCAAATAAAAATCCACAAAAATTTAAACACAATTGTGTAATTTTAAATTTTCTAAAAAAATAAATTATTTTAACTGTAATATATTAAATGCTAATATTCGGTTTCCAATCGTATAGTTAATGAGTTTCGGTCACGGTTTTGCAAGAAAATTCTCATTATTAATATTTATAATGATAATATTTTTAATGATATAAAATGATGAAAACTTGAACTTATTTTATAAAATCATGCTGAATAAATTTATAAATTCTTTATGTATCTTTTAATATTTTAAAATTATTTTTAATTAAAAAGTAAAATAAAATCCAGTATAATTTAACTTTTATCTCGCTTGCAAAATAAAAAACAAAATTGTATTATACGTCATGGCACTTTATAAATAACTAAAAAATTAGTACATGATGCTTTCCATAAAAAAATAAATAAAATAAAATAAAAAAATATTAAAAATTAAATGAAATAAAGAATTAAATATATAAAGTTAGTATGACCGTCATTATTTTTAACCGTATCTGAATTATAATGCGCATCTATGTAATTACAAATAAATACTGCTCTTTGATAAAAATATACGTTTTTTTTATGATGAGAAATCCATTGATTTATCCCGATCTTCATGAAAATTATCGTTCATTGTTAACCCTCATTTCGCATGTGGCAAAATATGGCACAGACGTTAGTTTTCTTAGAAATTATTTGAATGATTTTGGTAAAAATTTAGATGCAGGGTGTTTTTGTGTTTACAATTAAATTGTAAACGCTAAAACCTAAATTCGCTTTGGAACATTTAGCGTTTACAGGCTATCCGTGTTTCTCCCAGGAAAAAATGGCAAATCTTTTTTTTTCTTCCTTATACAAAGTATAAGGAAGTATAGTAATCCCGATTTGCGAAATGGATTTTGTGTTTCACATTGCTCGAAAGCGAATGATCGCTGAATGTTGCCAATTTATAGATGTGACTGTCATGATGCCTAGTTGTACACCTGCAAGTGTCGTCTTATCACGAGCTCTCGTTTTAGAGATATAAGCGACTTCACACGATTTTTCGTGACGTCTGTATGGATGAGTGGCTGTGTGTGTGTGTGTGTGTGAGAGAGAGAGAGAGAGTATGTCGCATAACTCAAAAACGGTTGGACGTAGAAAGTTGCGAATTGGTACATAGGTTTGTTATAACATCTAGTTGTGCACCTCCCTTTTTGGACTTTGTATGATTTTCTTTGGCGATATTTAGGAAAATTAGGTTCATAATGACCAAAAATACATAGGTTTTGGCCATAATGTATCAAAAAACGGTAATAACTCAAAAACGGTTTGTACAAATCTTGGAATTTAACTGACTTCCCAACTAGCTAGACATTTGAAACTTTCAGAAAAGCTCAGAACACATTGGCAAAGCATTTTTTTAATATTTTCAGCCAACTGTTTCCGATACCTGCTGCCTTCAATAGCGTTTATGTGATTCACCAGAAAATTTATTTAACTAACTGCCCGACTAGCTAGACATTTTAAACTTTCAGATTAGATCAGTACACTGTTAAAAGGCATTTTTTTAAATACTTTTAGTGAACTATTTAGGGTCCCTGCTGGCTTCGGCAGCGTTACCAGTACGAGTCTTGCAATCGATTTTTAACTAACTTCCTGACTAGCTAGACATTTAAAACTTCCGGAAAAGCCCAGAACACGGTGACAATCCATTTTTAAAATATTTTTAGCCAATTGTTTTGGGTCACTGCTGTTTTCGGCAACGTTTATATGGTTAAACTGAAAATTTATTTAACTAACTTCCCGACTAGCTAGGCATTTGAAACTTTCAGAATATTTCAGAACACGGTGAAAATTCCTTTTTTTTCAATACTTTTAACCAATTTTTTCGGGGTCCCTGCTGCCTTCGTCAGCGTTACCAGTACAAATCTTGGAATCGGTTTTTAACTAACTTTCAGAAAAGCTCAGAACACGGTGATAATAATTTTTTTTAAATATTTTTAGCCAACTGTTTCGGGTCCAATGTCAATGTTTTTTAACATTATGTATATTTCTAAAAGTGTATAAGGAAGTCATGTGGTGCCCACATCAGATTTTTTTTTTTTTTTTTTTTTTTTTAAGTACTCGAAGGATTTTGGAAAATATTTAGAGCTAGTATGTAATTTCATATGACATTTGATTATATTTAGCGTCCATTGGTAAATCACACACCACCCGCGGTCCTTCGTCAGTTACTCAAAATGTAGCACTGGTGGGACATAAAACCCAACGAACCAACCACCACCCGTGAAAAATACAGCATAAACTCAATTTTATCAACAATTTTCCTTTTCTCCTTCAAAAAAATTAGCCGTCGCTGGTTTTTGCATGGAACAATAAATTGCAGAAATATGGTCTTCTAGGAGACAGTTTGAACGATTTTGATAGGAAATTACTGTTAGAGATTTGATATGATAATTCGATTTGAACCCACGCTCCACCAAGGGAAATAAAAAAAATAATTATTTGAAAACAAATCACTATCTACACTAAGAATGATTTTTACAATCAGACCGAGTGAATTGTGTCATCTAGGCACTATTTTACTTATTCCATCGATACGTTTTGTAATTAAATTAGTAGCATTTTCCATTTTTAATTTATAAAATATGCGAATGATGGTAAAATGATGGGAATAATTACATGAATAAAGTAATTTTAAACACACACACACACATTTCTATGTATATATATATATACACAGGGTGATTATTTTCATTAAAAAAATCTTACACTAAATTATCACTTTTTTCTTGGCTAATGAAAGTAGAAATAAATAAGAGAAATTGCAACGAATATATATATACAGTACTGGCCAGAATGGATGACTCACCACAAAAAACTGTGATGATTATGAATGCACAAGAATAATTGTATTTAACTAAATATTTATTTTATCGGAATTTCTATTTTTAGTTATATAATCACAGTATACATACATAATTGAGAAAGGGTTCAATATTTGGTGAGAAAACCTTTTTTTTCCAATACAGCTTGGATACGATCAGGCATGGAAATACATAATTTTTCGCAATAGTCTGGTGTAATTTCTGTAATCCACACTTGTTTTATAGTTTCTCTTAAGTCCGAAAGTGAAGTGGGGTTGCGCTCAGCAACTTTGCGCTTTAAAATTACCCAACAGTTCCCGATTGGGATTAGATCAGGGAAATTTCCGGGCCACAGCTTTAGGATCTGAAACCTCTGCTTTGCAATCCATGTCTTAACAGTTTTAGTCTGGTGGCAAGGTGCTCCATCATGTTGGAAGTGTGTGCACTGGTTGGTATTCATAAACGGTGGTAACTTCTCTTTTAGCACATCAAGCTAAACAGTTCCATTAATTGATGTGCCTTCAGGCATGAACCACAATCCACATCTTCCTTTGGAACAAATGGCTCCCCAGACCATGAGTTTTGCAGCATTCTTCACGGTGGGAATAATGTAGCGTTGACAGTCTTTTTTATTGGGAGGCCGTCGTATGTTTCTACAAAATGCATAAAACTGTGATACTTGAGTCTCGTCTGAAAACATCACATGTTTCCATTGCTCCGCAGTCCAACCCTGATACTTTTTACAAAATGTCAGTGGGTCAGTAGTGATTTTTGGAGACAATTTAGGCTTCTTAGCAGGCTTGTAGGACTTTAAATTGGCATTGAATAGCCTCTTGCGGATTGTCCTTTGTCTAGGCATATTAACATCTTTGGTAAACCAGCTTGGATTGCTTTCATTGATTTTCTGGATGACTTCTTCGCTGCCAAGATTATGGACTCATCCATGCGCTTGCTTGTGCTCGTGTGACGACCTTTTGGCTTTGAATATCCATAATTACCGGTTGTTTTGAAATTACTTATAGACCTAGAAACTGTCTTTTGTGTCAATTGTAATTTGGCAGCAATTTCTCAAGTACTATAACCTTCTTCGCTCAGAATCTTTATTTGTGCATGCATTTCGCCTGAAATTCTTTTACCAGGCATTTGTACATTATTTCACCCTTCTCCAAAATTTTTTACGTCAACACACCTCGAACACAACTAATGAACTAACGAAATGCCAAGCAAGAACACCCGCACTTTGGCAGACATCCAAAACGAACATCTGGCACCAATACGTCACTATGAATGGGAAAAAACAAGTGAGTCATCCATTCTGGCTAGTACTGTATATATATATATATATATATATATATATACATATACATATACATATACAGGGTGATTATTTTAAAAAAAACTACCCCGATATATGAGGCCATAGCTATCATACCGTTCACAGTAACGGAATAAAATTTTGGTGGAAGGTATTTTGAGGTATGTGCTCAAGAATCACATGAAAAATAACAGTTAAACTCTAACAGTTACGGTTACAGTGACAAAATTTCGAAATTTTCAAATGGCAACGCCTACTTTTTTTATTGGAATGGAATCTTCATACCAAAAAAACATAAATATCGTTGGAACTGTACCTGTAGCACGGAAATTGCCAGCGCTAGAAGAAAAGAGAAAAACACTGTGATGTGCCTACCGGAGCAAGACTAATGACGTCACATTTCCCACTGAGTCTTCGGCTTAGAGCTCCTCTCAACACAAGCCGACTTGTGGAGGCTGGTTTGCAGCCTCAACCTGTGGATTATTTTCCATCTTAAATAAGAAGTGTGTAAAGGAGTGAATTGAAGAGGAGAACCTAAAACTAATCTTTGTTCAACCTGACACTTTCAATAAAACCATAGCTATCTAACACTGAAATCAACTTTTGACCTTGGCACTTCCAGTGCAACTGACTCAGAATTTAATTAATTAACCTTTTGTTTGGGCATCAGTTTCGATTTCAGTATGTAAGAGTGTGTTGAGTTGGAAGAGTGTTGGGATGTGTTGAGTTGAAAGTTTTAAGGTCACCTGTCGGATCCAGCGTTAGATAGGGGTGATTTTCAGTGACAATGTCGAGTTGAGCATAGACGTGTTGCATCGTAAGTGTCAAGGTCAAAAATTGAATTCAGTGTTAAATGGCGATGGTTTCGTTGAAAATGTCAGGTTGAACAAAGATTAGTTTTAGGTTCTCGTCTTCAATTCACTCCTTTACACACTTCTTATTTAAGATGGAAGATAATCCACACGTTGAGTCTGTTAGCCAGACTCCACAATTCGGCTTGTGTTTATAGGAGCTCTAAGCCAAAGACTTAGTGGAAAATTTCACGTCATTAGTCTGGCTCTGGTAGGCACATCACAGTTGTTTTCTATTTTCTTCTAGTGCTGGCAATTTTCGTGCTACAGGTACCGTTTTAACGCTATTTATGGTTTTTTTTCTTTGGTATGGAGATCCCATTCCAATGAAAAACGTAGTTGTTGCCATTTGAAATTTTCGAAGTCAGAATTATTCTGTCAGAGTTTAACTGTTATTTTTTATATGATTCTTGAGCGCATACCTCAACATACCTTCCCCCATAATTTTATTCAGTTGCTGAGAACGTTATGATAGCTTTTGTCGCATATATCGGTGTAGTTTTTTTATTTATTTATTTATTTTTAATAATAATCACTCTGTATATGTATATATATATATATATATATATATATATATATATATATATATTCGTTGCAATTTCTCTTATTTATTTCTCTTTTGATTAGCCAAGAAGAAAATGATATTTTAGTGTAAGATTTTTTTTTTTTTTTTTTTTTTTTTTTTTTTATGAAAATCATTTCTTTAATGTTTTATGTTATACATACGTAATAAATTAGCACGCTTTCGATTCTTCTAGGGGACTTAGCAGTTTTCATTTAGAGCAATTCAATTTTTCATCTAAATGCTAATATCTCCATTTAACATTTATAAATTGAACTATACTAGGTTCTTTTAGTAAAAGATATATTCAGGGAATAATTCTTATGATTTTTGATGTATTTTGTACCGATTTCAAACCTTTAAATTGCGTCTGCCAAGCTTGCATTTTTCCATGAATTCGTGATCTTCAACATGCTGAAACGTTTATAGAATATTTAAGAAAATACTTTATATTTTTTGGGATGTTTAATAGAACCTATTTAAAAAGGAAAAAAGGATTGATTTTGCAATGTCTTTAAAATAGAAATAATTAAAAATAAAATCAGAACAAAAATCTTTTTTTTTTTTTTTTTTTTTTTTTTTTTCATTTTTGTGAAATTTTTACATAGACATGAAATTTTATTTATTGTTTTATTTTTTTTTTCTCTCTAACACTAAGTAATACATTTCAAAAGCAATCCTAATTGTTTTAAGTAGGTTATTTTAAACAGTCAAAAAAATTACTTTCTTCAGTATATGTTGAAGTTTTAGCTTTTTGAAGATCGTGAATTCATAAAAAAAAGCAAGCTAAGAAAACGCCATTTAAAAATTTGAAATCTTTAAAAAATACATTAGATACCATAAGAATTCCTTCCTGAATAAAAATTTTATTAAAAAAATAGTATATATTCAATTTATAAATATTAACCTTAAGTGTAAGCTTTTATATGAAGCATTCAATAGTGCGAAGTCAAAGGAGCCAAAACCCCTTAACAATTTTTCAAATAAATATAAAGTCATTTTTTGTATACGTATGTTTAAAAAATGCATAGAACAAATTGTAATATTTTTCAAATGTTTTAAGTACTTATTTAATTTTTTTTTATGAAATTAACCTACATTTAACTACTTTTTTAACCTAAAATATTTAGTGATGAAAATAAAAGTTTTTTTTTTTTTTTTTTTTTTTTTTTAATATTTTATTTATTTAAATAGCTTTGAAGAAATGTAGAAGCAATTACTACATTACAGCTACATATTTAATCTGAAAAGCTTTGCAGAGTACACACTATTTAATATATTTTATGCAGTTCTTTAAAACGAAAAATATTTATGATAAAATGAAATTTGGATCTTACACTTAAAAAAATTACATAATGGAGGAAACATTTCTTAAAAGTATTTAATGAAAAAAAAAATCCTTTGCATTTATCGAAGAGAGAGAGAAAAAAAAAAATCTTACGAAATTGTTACATTGAAGTTAGATTTTACACAAGAATGACACGAAATTTTGAAACGAATATTAAAGTTTAAGATCGATTATTTTTACAAAAACTGACATGATTTATTATTTGTGATTAAATTTTTGGTTAATGCGACGTACAATCTTAATCTTGAAAAGTAAAAAATAAAGTAAAAATGCTTCGTGTAATTGGGCTGAAAATACGAAAACTAATCGATCATTCGATAGAATGTCATTAAAACTTTTATCATTAAAGTATGTTCAAATAGCAAAGATAAAAATATCTTAGGGTATATTTAGTTCATTACTCAAGCATAAAAAGTAGCGGAGTCAATTTTACATGATGTATAGCAAGAATACAAATGTATATTTAATGTGCTACTGTGAAAAGTTTTTGACTATCTTAATATTTTTTCTATATCTTTATATTATATCGTAGTCTTACTTTTAGCTAATCTTATTTAGAGAGAAGAAATCATTAGGAATGTACTTAGTTTATCTGATGCAAATTTGATCGAGAATCTAATTTTTAAATAATGATACAACGTCCTAAAACTTTTAAATAATCGTCTCAAAAGATAATAAATTCTTTTCACATTTAATATAGTTTATTGAAGATGAAACACATAAGTGCAAACGTAATATTTATTTGACAATTTCAGATTTTTTGTTTATTTTCTTTTTCTTTTTTCTTTTTTCTTTTTTTTTTTTTTTTTTTTTTCTTGGGGGGGGGGGGTGCAGCAGGATATTTTTGATGAATAAAGTACTTTTCATTTTTCCTATAACTATAGATAATTTAACATCGAAATAGGCATTTAGTAAATTTATTCACGAATACATTTTAGTTTGTATTTTATAGTTTGTATTACATTATATACAGGAGTCACAGTAGTATTATAATATTTTAATGAGCGTTTTATTATTTTACCTCATTAATTTAAAAAAAAAAATTTCTTTAAGTTATTAATGCTATAATATTATTCAAAAACTTCTGTTCTGAAACAGTCGTGTTAAAATAACAAAATATATGTTAAAATATAGAAAAACAGCCACCTCTCATTATGTATTTGTGTATATTCTACATCTCTTAGTGAATGGTCTAACAAAACTAAACAAATAGGATTACAAAATAAAGTATTACAATTGAATATGATTCGAATATATATATTACACGTCTATTTCTTATATATTTACGTTTTAGGGCGCAACGAAGATGCAATTATTAATTCCCAATTAGAAATTTTCATCTCGGATTTTTTCATTGTTTTAATTATTTATTATATATATATAAATATATATATATAACTTAACTAGAAAAAGCCAATTCTTCTTCTTATTATTACCATTATTATTACTATCGTTTTAAATATTCTCTCAAACCCTGGTTGCTTTTCATATTAAATGAACGCAAAGGTTTAAAGATTTAAAAAAAAATATGTTCTTTATTGATTTCAAATTACGTCTTTGAAATTACACTTCATGATTATTTTCAAATTACGCCTTCAAAAACGTACTTACGGATACACACGAAATTGTGTGTCTGTATTTAATCTCTATACTTCTTGCAGAAATATTGAAATATTGAGGTATGGATACTCTGTTAAAACACACTTTTCAAAAATAAGCAGAATATTCCGGTTTTTGAGAAGTTTTATTTCTTATAATAATTCCGAGTAGTTACTTCAAACTTTTCGTAATTTCATACACAATTTATGAATTTTCTAGAACAGAATTTTCTAGAATTTGAAAAGTCTAGAAATTGCATAATATTAACTGAATAATTAACATAATGACGTAATGAATAAATGCAAAAATAACATTTTGGTTTTAAACAAAAATCATTTTTTAACAATTTACCTTCACAGGGATCGAAACCATAAACTGTAATTTTTTAGCCAGATGCTTTACCTCTGATCCATGGCGTTCATAAACGACACAAGTTTCGTTACTAGATTACAAGAGTGAATATAAAATCAATAGTTAAATGAAAAAAAAAAATTCTTAAAAATGAGATCTTCCAAATCGGTTTTATCTTAAGAATTGAAACTTCTCAAAAATGAGAAGGTCCTGTTTATTTTTGTGAAGTATCTTTTAACAGTGCACATTACTCAAGGATTTATAAAGTAAATAAATAAATAAATAAAATAAAATAAAATAAAAGCACTGCCTTATGAAATTAAATTATTAGTAATTTTTCTAATAATATCGTTTTTAAGATAGAAAGGTTCGCGCAATTTTAGAGAAAGATTTTCTGTAAAAGATATGTTGAGGCTCATCTATTCATTTGTAAGAAGTTCATATTTAACAGCGTATAATCTATATGTCCACTGCATCTGTAAACGAGTTAAGGCAAATAAATATATATATACTTATTTATATGAATTTTTGACTGATTATGCGATAAGGTGATGGGATAAGCAGGAAAATGACGTTACCATAAGAAAAAAAAATGAATCATTTTAATGGTTTTAAAGACATAGGAAAATAAAATATAATGCAACTTATATTACATAGGTGCAAACTTCTACGTTGTTTAAAACCAAGTTTCCTAAGTAATTAATATAATCATATTTAATCATCAAAAACTGCTAAGCATTTATTTTAAAAAGTTTTTTAAACATTTCCGATTGAAAAAGAAAAAAAAAAGTATAAGTTGGCAGCCGTGGTTTGTTTTTTACCAAAACTATAAAATATCTTTATAACATGTATAAATTTACCTTTTATTATTAAGATATAAGTAATTCGCCCTTATAGAATTTTACACACAATATAGCAAGAAAATTTTACTAAAATCTTATAAAAAAATAATTTTCATATGTTTTTAAATGTTGTAATGCAATCTTTTGAAAACCTCATTAACCCCTTCAGGGGCAATGAATTTAAGTTAATTTAAAACCAAATGCCACCAGAGTTTGAGATCAAGATTAGAAGAAAATTAATAAATGAATGTTTTCAGATAAGGTAAAAAAGTAAAATTTTATATAAAATTTCTGGGATGAATTTTTGAAGTTGAGAACTGAAATTAGGTGATATAAAATATATACCAACGCCCCTTTAAAGGAAAAGCACATTTCTCATCTCTACACTGTTAAAAAATTCTGTAAATTTAATATAAATATTTATTCAGAGTCATTGTGAATTTACAGTAATTCTTACTTAAAAGTGAATACTCGAGATTCTCAATTTTTATTCTGTATTTTTACGTAATCATGTTATTTAATTAAAATTAAAAATGACTGTTTGTACTTTAGAAAAACATTTCAAGTCCGAAATATATTCTGTACAATAATTATTGAAATTAATATTAGTTATTAAAATGAATGTATAAAATAAGTTTTTGAACATCTCCGTTTATTTTTCTCTGTAATTTTACGTAAGACTTAAGGTAATATATTACACAGAGTTTTCTGTTGAAATTTTTTACATTGTACTGTTCGATTTCTGTTTGTACACAAATTATTTTTTTTTACTTCCATTACCCGACTACCGTAGGTAATGGAAGTATTGTATTCGGTCCTGTTATCGAGATTTCACCTGATTTATACGTTTTAAGGGGACATTCAACCCTTAGAACTTCAAAAAACATCGATTTAATTAAAGTATTTTTTAAGTAATCTATTGTTAACTAATCTTCATTGGGCATGTCTAATTGTTACCTATATAAGCTTATTATGCATTCTGGAATATAATTTAAATTCTATGTGAATTATTTAATAATTTATGTGTTAATAATAAATATATTTTTTTTCACCTTGCGCGCAGGATATCTCTCAATTTATATAAGATTTTTTTCTTGAAATTTTCACAGATTATGTAACATATCAGATCCTTCAAACTGAATCTAAATTTGTAGAAATTTAGGTTAGAAATATATATATATATATAATAAATAAATAAATAAAGATCGTTTATTTTTTTTAATAAAATCTGAAGTACCATCTGTATGAAAAATAGGGGGGGGGGGGAATACAAATTTAGGTTCAGTTTCAAGAGTCTGATATGTTACATAATCTGCGAAAATTTCAAGAAAAAAATATAAATAGTTGCAATAGTTCATGTGCGCAAGGTGAAGAAACATATTTATTATTAACACAAAAAATATTAAATAATTCACAACAGAATTTAAATTATATTCCAAAATACAAAATAAACTTATAGGTAACAAATAGAAATGCCCTATGAAGCTTAGTTAATAATAATTTACTTAAAAAAAGACTATAATTAAATCGATGTCTTTTTTTGAAGTTTTAAGAGTCGTATGTCTCTTTAAGGTCTCCTAAGTCCAAAAAAGTGGTTTTTGACGATTGGTCAGTGTGTGTGCGTATGTGTGTGGGGAATCTTCTGATATCTCCGAGCTACGAAATTTCAGAATTAAGGCAGAACTGGGGTACAGATGAATATTTTCAGGTACTGCTAGTGGATTCCTTTCAAAACGGCTGCATGGATTTTTTTTTTTTTTCAAACTTGCAGTATTAACACTTTTCTAAATAACCTTTTGTATGTGATTGTTATTTTACGGTGAACTACTGAATATGCCAAGTTTTGATAAAAATCGGTGTCTCCATAACGGCTTGAAAAACTATTTTCTTGATAATTGTTACATAAGCCCATTTTAGATATCCTTTCTCATGCTTTAAGTGGTTATTACAGGACAATTAATAGTCATCTTGATCAGATAGATTAGTTTTAGATCTGGAAAATTGGTGTATAATATCCTTGCTATGTAAACTCTATTTTATGCCTTTACATTTTCATACGTTTACCGCAAACGTGTATTAACTTTCTGTACAGGACACTTTTTAGTTATCTATTTCATTATCACAATTTTAAGTCTTCTGATCACATTATCTTCAAAAAGTGCATATAATACGTGTAATAGTGGATAATGAAAGTCGTGTGGTTGTTTCACACCATATTTTTTTTTAGTTGGCATAAATATTTTTTATTTTTTATTATTTATTAATTTCTTAGTGTGGTTTGTCCCCCAAGGATGTCATAATTTTCTAACAATATTATGTACTAGACTTTATTAATATTGATTGTATAAATAAAATATTTGGAAATAAATTGATAACAATAATCATGATCTGTGAATAATAAAAAAATAAACTTGAAAATTAATAACATACTTATATTCTATATTAGGAATATTAAAAAAATCTTCTCCATTCGAGATATTTTAATCTTTTTAATTTATGCATAATATCTGAAAAAAAATGGTTTTACTTCAACTTCAATGCTTTAAATAATAGCAATAATTCTTTTAATTTTTATATTCGTTGCAAAAGAATATATTTTAATTAAAACTATATTCTACAACTTCTTCAAAGGGAAATTTCAATCTAAACATATATATATATATATATATATATATATATATATAGAAAGAAAGAAAAAGTATATTGCAAATCTTTAGCGAAAATTAACTTTTAATTACATATAAGCGAGGCAATATAATTATATAGTTAAGATTACTTTTCTGTAAAAAACGTTTACTTTCTCGAGGAAAATATTTATCAAAGAACGGACGTTTTCAGTGAAAGAATTTTCATTCCTTACTTTTATACAGCAAGAAAAACTTTCTAAATCAGCAAAATTTCCTATAAAAACTTTCCTATAATTTAGTTTTATGTAATTAACGTTGGAAAAAGAGCAGCAAATTAAATTTATCTTCTTTAGTTTTCATTTAAGCACACTTTGACTTAATATGTTATTAATACAGTAAGTGTAATGAAAATTTCTAACTTCTTACATATTAAATTAATATCAGTCAATATGAACCTTTTTATTAAAGGAAATGTTTTAACTTTATTTTTCCGATAAATTAAGCAAAAGTGTTTAATATTTTCTATTTTTCTATTAAAATATTAAATAAACCTGTAACTTGTTTTTATTCACATATTTTTCATACAGAAATTATATACGCACTAAAAGATAGTTAGGCGTTTATTAAAAAAAAAAAAAAGTCGAGCTTTATTTTTTTTTTTATTAATATAATTTAAAAGATTAAATATCTTTAAATACTACTATCTTTAAATACTTTACTTTATTTAATATATAGGAAAGACCCGTGTACCTAGGGCCGCTTTTTTTTCAATGCGTAAAAACAGAGCCCTTAACCTGTTTAAAATTACCAAACTGATATGCACATATCTTTAGGACTTATTACTTCCAATTGGGATTAATATAAATTACTAAAATAATAAATTCCGACAAATAGAAGGTTTTAAGAAAAATCCTCACTCGTGGCACTAGGTAAAACACACTAATTGTACCTGGAGACAGACCTCATTGTACTTAGGGCAATTTTCTCAAATTTAGATTTCACTTTGTAATTAATAGAAAATAAGCATATAAACATGTATTTTATGAAAGAAACAATATGAAGTAATATATCTATTTATCATATAATAATTATCATGTTGTTGCCTTAATTAGTAACACGAAAATTTTCACTTTTTTTTTTTTTTTCTTTTTTCTGTGGAATATTCTAACAGAATGTTTTTTTTTTTTTTTTTTTTTTTTTATTCCTGGAGTGTCTTTTAGATTTCTAGATCTCTCTAGTTTTCGGTCACATCTTTTTTTTTGATGCGGGAGGTTTTGCTTTAGGTAAAGGTTTTGCTTAGGTTCTTACCTGTTAAAGCATGGCACACGAAAAGATGCTAGATGTTGAAAGTTTCAAAATTTCAACAGGACACGAAACAGAGACATCCAGTTCTATCATTGTTGATTCACTTTCTTCCTAGAAAATCTTTTTTTTTTTTTTTTTTTTTTATGGAGGGATCTTGTCTCTCAGACACATTTGAACTTAAATATTCATCCACAGTGAATATGTTTTGATTCATTGTCCATATGCCGGATACACGAAAGCCTGACAGAAAGTTTACAGGAGTAAAGGCCATCGGATAGGACTTGCCAATATTTTCCGCAACGTTATACATAGTGATTGGTTTACCAGGGCTTGCCAGCGTCCAATTACTACAGACTGTACTGTGTTTCTTAACACTTTCGTGACCGCTGACGTACAGTCGGTAACAAAAGTGTCTGAACACTAGCAAAAATTCCTATGTAAAAAAAGTACACTTCATACGGTTTTGTTAAATAAATCCTTGTCGAATCGAATAACGAAAAGCATTAAAAATAGGTCTTTTTAGAATTTATGGGAATATCAGAATTTAAAAGCTGCTTTATTAACAAGAAGCATTGATTACACCAGGACAGGGATATGTATTGTAACCCAATACATTTGGACCCAAGAATTTTCTATATTTAAAAGGATAACCAACAAAAAAAAAAAAAAATCCAAAAAACAAAGTCTCTTGTACAAAAATATACAATGGATATTATACGAGTTTGTAATGGCTGTGATGTGAAATGACAGCTGATAAGTCTTGTAGAGTACGAGCAATATACTTTTTTCAGAATTACCTGATATTTATTATCATCTCACATATCCAGTGCTGACAAATTGCTATTACTTGTGATGAAAAACTTCTCTTTAAGTCGGCAAATGTGAGAAGCTAGTACTTGTGTGGTTTTATTGAGCAGAATGAGGTTTTGTAGAAAATATTGCTATTGTCAATTGTGTCTCAGCCACACATTAGCACAGAATGCTACAACTCATAACAAATTATACAGTTTAAAAGCTATTTTCTATTCCATTTCATTATATATATATATATATATATATATATATATATATATATATACGACACATATATATATATATGATATATATATATATATATGACACAAACAAACCTTCCCATAACTGAATGCCAATAAAAATGCATTGCAGATATAAGCGTATATATATATATATATATATATATATATATACGCTTATATCTGCAATGCATTTTTATTGGCATTCAGTTATGGGAAGGTTTGTTTGTGTCATCTGTTATAAAAGGTTGCATGACAAATATGTGTTAAACATTATTGTTTACCTTTTATTAAATGAATGCCCAATATTATTAAATTTTATTGATATAGAAACAAAATTATTTTTCAAATAAATCTCATTATAAATGAACTGACAATTATATCCAAACTGAATTTCTTACTATAGATTTAATTTATTAAAATTGAAACTTCCCATTTGACAACTAAAATAAAAGCATTAACACTACTTTTCTGTAAAATTATATTTTTTCTTATGCTTTTCTATAATAATATGGATTGTGGAATGTGTATTATAAATCAGTTATCAAATTAGCGTTAATATTAAATTTAAACATTTAGTGTTATGATTAAAAATGCATATGATTTTGTTGAAATATTATTATTAAACAGCGTACTAATTGTATTTTTAAGACCTTTTCTTATACCCGCTCTGTCTACCACCGGCGTTTGTCCGAATGTGTCACATCCTTTTTTTTATGTCATAAGCAATGAGACCACCTAAAGACTTCGTGTTTTTACTAAAATATTAGTCATGTCTGACACTACAATTTAATAAACACACACACACACACACACACACACACAAAATGATTAGTTTTCTTTTAATTGATAAAAATATGAATATAATAAGCTAATAATAGAAAACATTAGCTATTTAAATTTTGTCCAAAATTTAATTGTTGCCAAAAATATTTACGAGTTCATTTTTTTCCAGTAGGAAAATAAATACGTTTATCTAAACATAAACAATAAAAAAATATTAAAAAAAAAAAAAAAATATATATGCATCTCACAAAAATTTACGTTATTATCACTTTTTTTTTTTTTTTTTTTTTTTTTTACACAGTGATAAAGTGCTAATATATTTTATGATACAAATATATATTGTACTAAAATCAATTTTATTTTAGATCCTCCTGGGCGATTTTTTAAATTTTTGCGTTGAAGTTCACCGAACATTTTTCGCCAAATAGCTTAATTTAGCAACAGCGATTTTAATCTAGGTAGCGCGTCAAAAATATAAAAAATATAAAATATTACAAAAATAAAAAGTAAAAAAATAACACTTATTTAAAATAATAATAATAATGATAAAATGCCCTTTTCTTAATGCACTAAAAAGAACAAAATAACTTTTTCAGATCAGTTCCGCCGATCTGAATACTTGCATTTTACTACAATCCCAATAAAATTGCACCTCAAATGAAGAAAAGGGCGACCCAAACCATTTTATGCCAAAATTTATTGAAAATTTTAAAATATTAGGAATTTATGAAAATATGAGCTGAAATTAGCCAGATTGGATTATTATTATTATTATTATTATTATTATTTATTTAATAAGTGTTATTTTTAAAGTGTTTAGGAAATGTTATTTAATTTGCAGAGGCTTGTGAGCAACCCACTCTTTTTTTTTTTTTTTTTTTTTTTTTTTTTGCGTGTGTGTGGTGTGTGTGTGTGTGTGTGTAGTTATTTACCATCTACACATTTTGTAACTCATACATAATAACATACGTTTCTGAGCACATGAGAACGCTTGCAGTAGAGTTTTAAAAATTGAATTCATGTGAAACTAAGTTTAATTTTCATGTAGTAATAAACATGTATATAAATAAAATTAACTTTCCTGTTCGCAGTATGGCGTACATGCAATTAAATGCTGGTCAGAAATGTAAAGTACTAATCATTTAAATATTTTATTTTACTTTATTTTTTTAAGTTTTTCATAAAATTTAAAGGAAGGTTAATAATAAATGAACGATATACCATTTATTTATGTTAGCTTAGATATATCAGTATATGATAGAAAATATTGAACACATAAGGAATTAAGCGCAAATTTATAGAGCAATACCGATTCTGATAAATAAGACCTTTTCTACACCTTTAACAAAGCATCATTAAATTTCACTAAATATAAGATGAAAAAATTCACTACTATATTGTCTGCTTTCAAAACAGACATAGATGGAGAAATAACCCCTATATGTGAACGTAAACGGTAATTGAACTTTTTTTTTTTTTTTTTTTTTCAAATGATTTTAGCAACATACATGTGTAATATATGCATTTTGGGAAGTATATAATAGATTAAAATCCAGTTTTGCTGAAAAATATATTGCACATAAAAATGTATTACGAATGAAATACTTTAATCTATTATTCCCAATTACAGGTTATTTGCATAGTATTTGAATTTATAAAAGACTCGCATAAGGTTTCTTCATAGATATAAATTGTAAAGAAAATCAAGACTTCGTTTTTATTAAAATATTAGCAGGCTAATCCCGCTTCACTGGTCACTGTATTTAAATGAAATTTGAAAAAAATTGAATCACTAGTAATTTTTTATTAAAAAAAAAAAAAAAAAAAAAAAAATACATTATTAAAAAGTACATTATTAAAAGTACATTATTAAAAAAAAAAAAAAAAAAAAAAAAAAAAAACTGGAATTGTTCTAAACGTCGTTCCGGGTACCAGCTGATTACGGTAGCTAATTTTCCGTCCGCAGTGCATCGGTTCATGGTTCCCACTGCCTTCAAAAAGATTTTTCCAGAACACTTCAGTTTGAGTATTTATCTACTACAGGTGAATCCGCTATTATTCAAGAACTATTAACATTTATTAAATATTTAGTTTTTGAACGATGTATTTTATATCCCTCGCTCTTTATACTATATTACCTATATACGATTTTAACCAATATTAAAAGAAAAATGGTAAATTTTCTTTTAAAGGGATTTGTATAAATAAACAAATAAATAAATTTTAAAGTTAAATTTTAATAAGTTTACTCCTTTATACTATATATACTAATTTTTTTTTCAATAAATAAAATAAACAAACAAACAAAAAAAAAAGTCCTTATAAAGGGATTAATTAAAGAAATGAAAAATGAAAAGTTGTTATATTATAAATATTATACATAAACATAACTCTTACAAATGTATATATATATATATATATATTGTTATTTAAAATTGAATTTTTCTGCTGCATTACCATTTGATTTGCAATAATTAAAAAAATATATATATATCTCGCCTCTAAATGGATTAATTAAATAAATAAAAAATAAATAGCGTAATAACTGTTGTTGAGATAGGCAGATGATTGAAAAGAAAGAATAAATTTAAAAAATGAAAAAGAAAAGTCAGTGGATTGCATCGACCAAAAAATAAATAAATAAAAAGTTCTAATACGAATATCAAAAAAATATCGATGATGTGCAAATCTGCAGCGTCCAAGGTATCCCTCAGCCGAATTTTGAAGCTCTGCAATCAGTAATTTGAGGACCAGGGCGCAGACAGACTTACCAACAGACACTCAGATACATACACCGTTACTTCTCTTTATTTATATGGATTGCATTATCATTAAAAAAAAAAAAAAAAAAAAAAAAAAAAAAAAGCGTGTGAAAATCGAAGGTAATTACAGGACTTACAAAAATCTTCACGTGTATCTCAATAAATGGCCATAAACGCTACGAATGCTTTTATTAGAAAGAAACAAATATGCTGCTTCAATAAAAGTTACGAATTTTGTATATTTGTTAAAATTAGCAACGTTTAATGAATATTACTTAAATGTTATGCTACAAAATCCTTATTCCAGAATGTTTTACATTTTAATATTACTGAAACACGAATTTTGCATTTTATATAATATATGCTGATTATGATTTAAGAAATATCTTTGATATTCATTTTTATGTATGGTAGTACATTTAGATCTTGAACTAGTGATATATATTTTTTTTCTCGCTATATTGAAAAAGGTAAAGAGATAATAATATTAATTAACTAAAGTAATTTACACATCTAGTTTGTTTTCATACTATTTTAAATTTTTCTTTTAAAAGCACATTTTTATTTTTCATATTTTTTGTATCATACATTTAATATCAAAAGAAGGATTTTTCGCTATCTAAAATTGAAATTATTTATTTTTAAGATATATTATTCTACTAAAATATTTTAAAACAATTAAAATAATGTTATAAGTATATATATAAATTCAATAAACTTATGAATTTATAAATTCAAAATTTTCTTTACAGTTGGCCGAGAACCGACTAAATTACCAGTGATGGTGTATATTCATGGAGAATCTTATGACTGGAATTCGGGAAATCCTTATGACGGAAGCGTGTTGGCAAGTTTTGGAGGCGTAGTTGTTGTAACTCTTAATTACAGACTTGGGGTTTTAGGTAAGGAATGTTGATTTATTTCAAAAGCTACTTGGTTTAGTTATTAAGTGCAATATTCCCTAAATATTTTTCACGCAAGTGTATTCTTTAAGTAAAACTCATGTTAAATGGCTATTTAATTGCCATGTTAAACAGTATTTATTTGAAATATTTCATATCATTATAGAGAAATAAATGAAATAAGAGAATGCTTTTAGTGGTGAAATATGTATATAATATATAAAACGTTTTCTATTTAAAATAGCAAGATTATTCCAAAATCATCATGAATATATTTTAAATTAACCAACAGTAAAATGATTTTATACTATAAATGAGAAACACATTTGAGAAAAATGAACATTTAAGAAAAAAATTCGTTATATATTTTATTTATTTATTTATTTATTATTATTTTATTTCACTCTGGTAGCGAAACAAATTGAAGATATAAAATGTATAAGAAGAAATTTTTATTATCAACATAGCACATCAAAGAATATAATGATTCTTCCTTTTTGTTTTCTGTGAAATACTAGGATGTTACGCCACCTGCCAGGTTTAATTAATAGGCAATATTATTGTTACTAGTAAATCCGTGAGAAATTTTCGCAATATATTTCTTTTCTTTCTTTTTTTTCTGTTTTTAATTTGAAATCATATATCTTATAAAAACTTTCCTCTTAATTTACAATATAATTCATCAAATGCCATATAGTTGTTAGAACAAAATTAATATTGTGGGACGAAATGATAATAATAGCTAAACCAAAACCATTCGAGGAAAAGTTTCAAATTAAATTCATGTTTAACGACCAGGCTTTAATACTTCACTAGGCAGTACAGATTTAGTATAGTATACTCATGTTGACTTTAAAATTTTGGTCGACATGTTGGCAATGCATTTTTATTTATTTATTTTATTTTGGCATATGGTTTTGTTAAAAATAAATAAATAGATAGATAAACATTTAAAAAATAAGTGAAAAAAAAAATGGTACCTGTTGTGATTATACTTCTTGTTGTGTTTTTATTCAATTTTTGATATTAGTTACTTTTCTGTTTAATTTTTTAAAGCAGTGCTAGGTTAAAATGATGCTTGAAATTGTTTTAAAGATACAGTCAAAGCTGCTTACGTGCGAACGTTGACATTCTCATTAGATTTAGCTCGCAAGGTTATTTGCATGAAGGTCAAAAATACGACTGCAACGATCCTGTGAGTGAGTGTGAGAAATATTATCAATAACAGAGCGCATGTTTTAAATTAACTAGTTCCGCAAATGTAAATATTATATGCATGCTGTGTCGCTGTGCTAATCTCGGTTCAGACAAGGATGTTTGTGGTGTTTTTTACGTGTAAAATATATAAGAAAATTACGAATTGTTATTGTGAAATTATGCAGAATGAATCAATAAAATTACGGATAATTAAAATCACGTGTATTAAATTACATTTATATACACTATGAATTTAAGTTAGTTGTTCACCTATGATATCACTATCATATCATTTTGACAAAATTGAATCGTAATTGGTGGGGACCAGTTACGATTCAATTAAGAAATATTTCTAATAATTCAGTTAAAAAATATAGATGCTTGAAATACTTCATTTTTAATTTCCCATCGTATTATTTGTGAAAATTATTGACCGATTTATTTTTTATTTTTATTTTTATTTTTTTTTTTCACGCAGTTTGAGGTACTGTTCATTTTTATGTTTGATCCGTAACCAAACAAGGATCATTCTGTTTTTGGAGTAGAAAACGAAATGTTTTACGAATCCTAATTTCACTGAAAAACTGTGCTTTCCGTGTTTAGGTTGTGAGTTTATTAATCTGTACAGATATTACCTGAAAAATCAATGATGGTTAAGAAGTTATACCGGTTTTAAAATAATATGATTTATGCTACTGATAAAACCCGATTGAATTTCAGTGTTCGTAGTGAAAAAAAAAAAAAAAAAAAAAAAAAAAAAAAAAAAAAAAAAATCAAAACTTCAAATAAACGTTCAATATAGGAATTATTCCAGGGAACTTCATAATGAGATAAATACGAAACTGACACCTATAAGATTTAGTATTTAAATGGTATATATAAATATATCAAAACAGAAGGAAGCTATCCTAGCTATGGGGCATTTTAATCTCTGTCTCCAAATGGCCACCAACAGAGTTCATCGCTCTTATCTTGAATACAGTTTGTTCTATATTATTTTTTTATGAGGATAAATATATAATGGGAAACAGCAGATTTTGCTTATGCCAACTAGCTTTTGAGTGTTGTACTATTTTAGTAAGCATCGCCATAAAACATGTTAAATATTAAATTTTTAAAACTTATTATAACGAAACTCCCAATAAATCTCATTTTTTATATAAACTGTGTTTTGTAAAATAGTAATTGTTTCAATTACTTAGTATATTACATAATTTGTTTTATGAAAGAAAATTTTATAAAATTGAAAGAAAAAAAAAATCCGGAAGTGGGCAATATTGATTATTTTTCCAAGTAGATTTTTCAGAAAAAATCGATAGGATCCGTCTCACTTGGGTCCAACCCAGACAACCATGAATCAAAGTGCCAAAGTCTACAATGGACACATACAATATATTTACCGCCACAAGAAAACAAAGCTGTTCGAAGTAGCTCAGGCAGGATTATATTACTACTTTTTTCCGAACTAAAACGAACCACCACTAATTGGGCACCAACAGACGCTGGAATTAGCACAGTTCGGTATTAAATGTTACTAACCAATTTGCGTAAATCAATCAATTCAAAAGGGTTTGGCAAACTGTCCCGTGGTGTCCTCATCCCTGCGTTAAGACTCGCTCGTATACAACAAAAGCCGTAAATATCAGCTGGGAAAATTTCAGCGAGAGGCCCTAAACCATCCCTCTAAACTCCTGATGTACTTCCCTGCTAATTTCACGCTCTTGAAGAATTCGAAAAATATTTACATCAAAGGAAATTTCAATTAGACGATGAAGTGTAAGAAAAAGTTTGAAATTGGTCCTTGCAAAAACCAAAAACTTTCTACGATAGGGGAATTTCTCGCCTAGTTTCACAGTAGGGAAAAGGATCGAACCTCCACGATCAATATGTTTGAATAAAAAGAACTGCTGTTGTCGCAGGTGCGATGGATTCGTTTTTGATTGGGTGTACGTTATAATTTAATTCGGGAGCTTCTAATAACCTGTTTGTAGTCGCTATAGACAGGCCTCCTAGTACATATTGCGAAATTTTTTATTCAACTGTCACCAATAATTTAAGAAGTGATATATGATATACATATAATCGACGTTTCATCGATCCTATTCGCCTTTTATGTATATAAAATGCCACTTCTAAAATTTTTTGGTGGCTATTGAATAAAAAATTCTGGCAATATTGAAGGGATGGGCGGCAAATCGACCAACTAGCGACTATTAACGGGATAAGGAAAAATTAATTGTTTCTCCATTTATGATGCTCCTCTCTTTTCCAATTACTCACGAAACCTTTGTTGGGAAACGCTGCTGTGAGATATGCTTTTACGACAATAAGACTGCCTAAGAGCAGCTAAATATTGTTCTTAAGCTTAGAAAATTCGTCCGACGAGTTTTACACTGTGCTGTTTTAGATTAATTAGATTCTTTAATTAGATTCTTTAAATCTTTAACATAACCAAACGGGAATTGAAACGGAAAAGCAATTTAGTTCTAGTCAGAACTATTGTTATTTTCATGATTAAATGCTTTGTTAAGAATCAGACGAATCATACGATAAAATTATTAACAATGTTACAGTTCTGTAAGCTGTTTCTTTCTTTCTTTCTTTTTTTTTTTTTTTTTTTTTTTTTTTATCAATAGGTCTATACAAAGATCAGCTAATTATTGTTCCTGAATTTGGAAAATACTTTCAATGGGTTCTAGATTATGCTGTTTTCGTGAGTTGTGTTGTACGAATAATAATTTTGTTCGCTTGTGTCAATAATAGTCATCGAAGAATGAAAATTTACCGAATACAATTGTCTATTTATTTACGATATAATCAATATTTTTAGAACTATATATATATATATATATATATATATATATATATATATATATATATATATATATATATATATACATATATATATATACATATATATATATATATATATATATAGAGAGAGAGAGAGACAAAATAGGTTAAGTACTTTTTAAATAGGTTTGTTAACTAGTAACCATTGCACTACTTCACACATGAGTAGAAGCAGATATGGTTTTCGAACAATGAGCGTTGTTTTGTGTTTTTGAAAAATGCCTTATTTAGAAATAAAAATATGCCAATTCTATTTATAAGTTTACTAGAATTTCTGCCCCACATTTTTCGTTTCTGTACCTGAAATGTTTTAATATTGATTCAACGAGGTTCCCTCCGCTTCTGGTAAAAATTGGAATGGCATTTATCCTGACCACTCCAAGGTTAAATTCCACATAGTCAGTGACTGCCTATGCGTAGTTCTAGTACGACATTAAGTCACACTATCTCACCCTCAACCTGATTCATCCACTGTTTTGTGTAAATATGATTTTCATATATGTAAAACAGCAGTGAAAAATATAAATCTCATTTCCTTTGTGTTACTTGGACGATACTTTGATTTACATAATGATCGGGTATTTTTTGTTACAAAATGCATTATATTGGGACAGAGAGACCTGAAGTGATGGAAATGTTAAAAGTAATTTTATTATATACATTATTTTACTAAAATAATTTTCTAATATATATAAAACACGAAAATATTACACAAAAATCCCTTCTTTTTTTTTTATTGAGTGAATTATGTTTAATATATATATATATGTATAACAGTAACTTAGAGATAGTAAATACTATCTTGCTATGTATTATTTAATGTAAAAATGAACAAAATATCTTTCTTTTCTTTTCTTTTAGTATTATTAATCTTTTCATTTATATATGTATAAGAAATAGATTATTTCATACACAACTAAAAGTGTTTATACAGCAAAATAATTTCAATAACGAAAAAATTACTCAAACTGAGTTTGTGATTTTTTAAGTTGGTTTTGATGAGAATGATTTTACTTTTCTTAAATTTAACGTTCAGTGTTTATTTATACAATAACTTTTTTAAAGCCACAGAAAAATATTGCGAAGAAAATTTCTCATTTTATACCGAAAGCTTCAAATTTTATTTTACAATAACAATAAGAAATATATATATAACTCAAAAATTAAATTCAAACTGTACAAACAGTGAAATTCTTACAAATAGTGAAAACAAACAGACTTAAAATACACAGAAAAGGTTTTTTTTTTTATTTTTAACCTCAAACATAAAAAAAAAGTTAAAATAAATAAATGGAATTGGACAAATGGGCAAAATATAATTCTATCTGATTTTAAAGTTTATGTTTTACTCAGAAAATAAATAGAATCTCTCTATAGATTTACTTTTTATTCCGTGAGTTATCTTTAAAATTGCGGCAGACTACTGTCGCAAATGAACAACAACTTATCACCGAAATGGCTTTCAGCGAAAGGAACTAGGAGTGTAGGAAACATTGATTTTAGATTAGCTTCTGCTAAATTCATACATCTACTTTCAGGAGAGTCGCAAACAGCTTTAGTTGTAACAGATGTGGTGTTTTGTCTTTATGTGTTCTTTTGTCTGGGCACAAGGCCGAGGAGAAATCAATAAACTTTAATATCGGAGAATTATTTTCAACGGGGCTCAATGTAATTAAAAGGAATGTCAGAAATCTGTAGTATAAAATTGGATGTCCTAGTTAGCGCTCCAGGTTTAATGAAGCGCCTAGTTAGATGTTTCTTTTCAAATGTTATCTGAACTTTCGGATAAAGGAAATTGGATTTACAATTTAAATAACAGCGAAATGCTGTTTTGCATTTTACGAGTTCAGGTACATAGTAGAATTGATTACAAAAGTTGTTAAATAATTGCAGATTTATATATATATATATATATATATATATATATATATATATATATTATTTGTTAAAACTGTTACAGGTTTAAAAAAAAGTTTCAATCAATCATATTTGTAAAGTAAGAAATTTTTGGAATTAAAATATATTCGTAATTCAAGGAGGATTTTGAATATTTTTTCGCCAAACAGAAATTGAATTTTATTAATAACTTAACTTCATTAGAAATGAAATAATCGAAACCTCTTGCATAAAATTTTTATTTTTATATTTAAATAATTTGATTTTATAGATTATATTATATAGCTGTTGCAAAAATCAACAAATAATCTTGTCTTATTAATATATTATATGCACCATTCATAGGCGACAAAACCATATCAATATCTGTGTGAAGAAACATAATCATATCTATATATAGAAATGTGGTTTAAATAGATAGGTGATTTTGTATATACATCTTCTTGTTTCTTTACATGACTAACTGTCGAAAAGTAGGTTAAAGCGGATTTTAATATGTCGCACTCTACCTATGCATTTGGGCAATTGTCGGCGGTATGGGACTAATCCCTAGTTTTGATCTGGAAACACGCAATCATAATTTTGATCCTCTGTCAAGGGGATAGGCTAACTGTCAAAAAAGAGGTAATTTATACAACAACGGAAAGCAAGTCCTTTCAGATTTTATCTGAGCATGGCTCATATATATGTCTTGATAATAAAGATAACGCTTAAATTTTGCATTCATTATTCAAACATTAACCAGAGAAAGAATAAACATTTGAGAAAGAAAAAAATATTATTTCTCAGAAAATAGGTTCATTTGATAGATAAGTGAAATGTAATAACAAAACAAAAGAAAGAGATCCATTTCCATTAAGCAAAAAAAAAAAAAAAAAAAAAAAAAAAAATAGGATTTTATTCTAACAAAAATAAACAAAAAAATAAATATGGGAGAAGAGAAAGTGGCATACGATAAAGGGCCTTAAGACACCAATTAAGCCTCTCTATAGAATAATAATAATAATAATAATAATAGGGACAGACATATTTATCAATAGTCAATCGAAGTTGAAATCTAAAAATGTATTTTTGGAATAAAAAAAAAGAAAAGAAAAGAAAAGAAAAGAAAGAATTTTAAGTTTATTACGATTATATATGAATTAATCAATGACGAAAATAAATGAATATAATAAAACTGAGTAATGAAGACAACTTTGAAATGAAAAATCCTCGATGTCATTGCTTTATTAGCTCTGTTTTTATGATTTGAGCATGTCACTTTGAAAAAAGTACCGTGATACATTCGTAATTAAAGAAGATTTAATTTATTTATTATTATTTTTTTTGTAACACAAATTTACGGCATAATACTGTACATGACATAATACATAATACAAAACGTTATTTATAATTAATAATTTAGGAAATATATCAAAAAAATTATGAGGTTTATGAAATTCATTAAAAAATTTTCAAGGTCTTAAATATTGCAAAAGTACTAACTTGCTCTAAATTCTTTGTCTAGAATCGATTTATTGAAAACACAATTCTTTCCATAAACAAAAATCTAATATAACATGCGATGCACTATATTCTTTCCAAATAAAAAATAAAAATAAAGTTTCAATCTGGGTCATACGAGTTCTTATGATCTGGACCACAGTTTTTATAACTCATTTGTTATACCTAGTGGATAATTGCTAAGGAAAGATGAAAATATCTATGTTACCAACATGATTTTCTTATCGGATACCTAATCAAATATTTCATGGATTCTCTTAAAACTTAGTGGTAAAAAGAACATGTTATACAGCATATATTCCATTCAAAGTTTTGTCCCGAAGGATAAAACAGGATCAGTCACAAATTAACAAAAATCTTTAATTTTTGGGAAAAAACTGCACTTATATTAACAGAGATAAGAGTGTTTTAATAAGGTCAACAATTTTTCGTACGTTTTTTGCTTATAACATGCAGGGTTTTTAAACCAAAGCAATGTCTGTTTTAGAAAACTTCACACATCGCATTACACATAACATACTGAAATCAGAATATAAAAATATCAAATAGCTGTTGAAATAAGAGCATTTTTACTAAATAATTTTTAACTGCATATATGCAACTGCTTGGAAAATTTCTTTTTGTATATTTTATTAGCCAGATATATAGACTAACTCTGAAAATTTCTACAAGCAATTATTATTAAAACTCAGATTTTTATCCATATTTTCATTTCAAATTGCTGCATTGTTATGAACATAAGTAAAGGCACATTTTGTAGTTTCGTAAAAAAGAGAAAAAATATTCTGAAAATACATCAAAACCATTTCCTTTACTAAAACATATATCTTATGTAATCTGTAGTGGCTTACGTATCGAAAATACTTTTTATTCTAATTGATATTACAATTATTGTGTTTTCCATCTTGTTTTTATATTCCAGTTATTTTTGTAACTTCATTAATTTGAATATTAATTTAATAATTTGTATTTATCATTATAATATTCTAAAAATTATACAAACAGTATGTTTTAGTAAAAATATTGGAATTAAAATATTTTGCATTTTTTTAGAATATACATAGTGTGCCATCACATATGTCCAAAATTATTCGCCAATTCGAAATGAAATTATGTCGTAAACGCCTTAGTGTTTTGCACCTTTTAGAAATTACTTGAAAATAATATTTACTATCAACGATATCATTGTGAGTTTGAATGAAATTTTCTTTGAGATTTTTTTACAGTTAGAATGTACATTTAGCTAATAAATTAAATGAAAGAAATTTTCCTTGATCTTGCGCATGTGCAGACAAAATTTATTTGTTTAAATGCTCATATTTCATCAGATATTACATGTTTTCATATTCTGATTGCAGTATGTTGTGTCTAATATAGTATTTCAAGTTTTGTAAAAGATATATTGATTTAGTTTTAAACTCCTGCATGTTATAAACAAACAAGAAAGACAAATCATACAGTACGCGTTGATTAGTAATACTTTACAACTGTACGTAATTGTTGTATCGAATAACTTTTAATATTCTTTGCCTACGTTATCACACAACAGACAGAAGGACTGAAAAATATACAGATAGACTAATTGATTTTAAAATTACTCTTAGGCATTTTTGAAAGTGTTAAAAAAGCTTAACGCAAAAGAAAATGGCCATTAGATTATAATGACAGCTTTTGATCTCTCTGAATATTTTAGTGTAGCCCTGTAAATCAGAAAGTCAATCATATCATATTCTATACAAAACATTATTTTTGAAAATTAACAATACATTTCAGTATTTTTATGATTTTTACAGTAGAAACATTTTTTAAATATAACTTTCAAAAATTTCTGTCCTAAAACGTAATGCATTGACCTTTTTTTTGTCCCTGTAAACAAAATAGTTGTGTAGGACAAATTAATGTCATTTTAAATGGGGAACATTCTATAGAGAAAATATTTATGAAAATAACACTAATTGAACACAATACTTTCAAATGCTTTTGGGTATCCGTATACACAAACCAGAAGAGATATTCACTCCATTTCCAATATGGAACATCCGATAGTGAATTTCAATAACATATATCAGTTTCAAGGAATTTCATACATATTTACGAGTTAGAGAGCAGACAGACAGACAGACGGCCAGACAGACAAACCGAAGTCATTAACGCGTTTCAATATTAATGGAAAGCGTTAAAAATTTACTAAAACCTATTGATGTTATTAAAAAACAAACATTTATATCATTGTTCATATAGGTGCAATTCTAAAGTAAATTTATTACTATTAGTAAAAGAAGGATTATAACCATACACTATGGCTACAAATTGTTTTAAACATTACATTTTACAGGGTGATCTTAAAGATTATATGATTTTGTTAATTTGTGACAAATTCCTTTTTAGCATTCGGAACGAAACTTTCGCTGGAACATATGTAATATAACATGTTCTTTTTACCTCGCAATTTTCAAGAGAATCACATTAATTATTTTTTTAGCTATAAAAAACCTATAAAAACAAAAATATAATATTCTATATAGTTTAGCTACTGTCACCCGCCTTAACAATTGTCCACAAGTGAACATTTTAAAAAGCAACGGTATTTCTTTTGAAACACGTTGCTTTTTTGTATAAAGTAACCAAATATATGATGATTTATTCTTTTTTGGTAAGAATTTATTTTGATATACACATATATTTTTTTTTTAAAGAAAAAATAAGTAAAGCAAACGCAATTAGCAGTGAAATTGCCTTTTAACTATTTTTTTAAATATCATTATCACTTTTTCTATTCAGACTAAAATGTGTAGTGATCCATTATATAAAGTCTAATATGAACAACATATACCTTCGTAATAATTCTAAAAAACAATAAGATATATTCAATACCATTTTTAAAATTCTTATGTTGTTTTATCAAACAGTAACTTTTAAAATAGTATTTTTAAAACCATAGATACGTTTTTGTAACTGGTATAAAATAATAATATTATGTTGAGAAGTTTCCCTCTTTTTAGAGATTTCCCAATTTTCATAGTTATTCAATCACAACGGCATTTCAGATGATTCAGCTTCTACGAAAATGAACAGGGATAATAAGACATCTTTTGTCTTTCCCCAACGAACTGATGTCATAAAGTTTTTGATAGATTTTCGATAAAAGCCTTGTTTGATTTTTAGTGACATATAGAATAAAATATTTTTTTTTTCTCAAAAATATTTTATAAGCTTCTGAGAAAGTACTCGAAGTGATTTTGTCTCTTAAGCCTAAAAATTTAATTTGTTCATTTAGATTCAAAATTTAATATTTCATTTAGATTTAAAAAAAAATTACAAATTGTGAAATATGTGTTTTCACTATCAAAGTTTTGACACATTTTTGAAGTGAAAACTTCTTTAGGCGCGTTGAACACTTTTGGGTGAACAAAAATCATGAAACTCGCGTCATCGTCAGCGAATGCTTTCCAATTGAAGTGAAAACTTCTTTAGGCGCGTTGAGCACTTTTGGGTGAACAAAAATCATGGAGCTCGCGTGATCGTCAGTGAACGCTTTGAAATTCTGCAGGCGTTCGTTACCATGTAACCCATGTTTATTTGGAATGAAACAGTAGATTACAGAAGTTTCTACCGCCAGATGGCGCTATAAATTTTAAAATTTCAATATTTCAATTTCTAATTATGATTAAATTATTTTTAATACATCATTCGAAAGATATTTTATAGTTCTTTTATATTATCGAAAGTGGAATTCCAGATTTCACCTGATTTACACGTTTTGGGGTTTCCTGAAACGGTTTTCTTTTGTATCGTAGCTACTAATTAAAATAATTTCATAAGTAATCAATATTTTTACCTAATATAAGGCTTAGTTCATTTAATTTGGGTTGCTACAAATATTGTGCAGAATCATATAATACAGATCATAAACTCTTCTTTACAAAACAAAAATACGTCGAAAATAATAATCTAATATCTCGACGATACAATTCACAAGTGATTTAGTTTTCACTTCTACCGGCAGTCCCCAAAGACTGCTTTGCTTTTTTTTTTCTTAAATAGAGCATAAGTTTTCGTTCAACCAAGGAAAACACTGAGCCCCCCCCCCCTTCCTCTCCCCCCCCCCCGCCAAAAAAATTAGCGCTAATTCAAATTTCCTATCAAAATGAATCTAGAAGAAACTTACTTTATAAATATAAATATATTAAAGATTTAATACTATAAAAATTTAATTACAGATTTAATACTATAAAGATTTAATAATAATTTAATTTTTTATTAATGATTATATACTTAAAGATTTTCGTTTTAATTTTAACATAAATACGCATTTTAAATCCTGTCTTCAATTATTTAATTTTAAAAAATAAATCTTGACCATTTTTTTTGAAAAAAAAAAATGTATTCATCAAAATCTAAAAGCAGAAAAAAAAACAATTTGTGACTAAAAAACAGTTTATGACTAAACTCATTTTAGCTTAAAAAAAAAAAAAAAAAAAAAAAAAAAAAAAAACAATAATTTATTAATAATGAAAAAATATTTAAATAAATACTCGAAAAATAAATAAATAAATAAAAATAATAATAATTAAATAAACTAAACTAAAACAATACAATTGAAAGTTATATGATGAGTGGGAAAATTTTGGGTTAAGGATGTTAAGCGACAGTCAAACTAGATTGACTCACTCCAGCCATTTTATGTTGTGGTAGTTTGTACTCTTATTAGTTACTTATTTATTTTAATTAGTTACTTATTTATGTATTTATCTTTCTGTTCTGTTATACATTGTTTATATTTGTTAAATATGATATCACCCATCAATGTATCAGTCAACCAACAGATTAACGTTTTCAATAATTTTTGCTTTGTATAAGACTTAACGTCCATTTGTAACATTGGTTTTTAATTAATTCTAGTCTTTATTGATTATAAGATATTTATGCTTACTTATACATATACTGAATTATTTACCCTTTTATATTAAAATATCATATTAAAAATTCAGAAAAATTAACAGGTCAGAAATATTAATATTTAAACAAAATAATTAATGTGCTCAAAATGACTATAATGAATACACTATCTGTTATTAATTCTATCAGTTTATAAATAATCTAAAAGTAGATCTAATATTTTTAACAATTTTTTTTAAATTCAGAGTTCTTTATATATTTATTAATCCCAATTCTAATAATATTATTAACTTATTTTTGTGTGAATATTTTTATGGAATCTTTGCATATTAGTTAAATAAAATAAGAAGAAGAAAAAGACTGGAAAACAACACTTTCTACATATATATATATATATGTACTGAATGGCCAAATAATTATGACCACGTGACATTTTGAGACGTTTTTCTAAACATCTCAAAACATATTAAAAGAATCATCCTGAATTTTCAGGAGTGTATACTACTAACGTATTTTGTTAATTTATTATTTATATATATTTTAATAATCTAGAGGCAATATAAATGCAAATTATTGAACATAGAGAAAGAAATTAAAAGAATGTCGAAAATGTTTAAAATGGCAAAGTAATACACATCTATTAAGGCGATAAAACTGATAGATAAGGTTTAAATTCTATTGATATACATTTCAGTAATTTAATAAGAAAGAATAAAACAAATAAATACTATATCCGAAATAACTATGTTTTTACAACTCAGCAATAACCGCAAAAATCTAGATGACTCAGCATCGGTTCAAGGAAAAGCATTAATAAGACCAATATCTGAAATTTTATCTTTTCCAATCGAGGTAATAACCTTTTCAAGGGATTTGAAACGAACTGTTGACGGCATTTATAGTTTTTATCTTTTTTTTTTTTTTTCTCGTTACTGAAATTACACATTTGTCTAAGAAGCAGATTTTTCTAAAGCAATAAAAAGGTTGCAGAAGTTTTTCTTTTGAGGAAGTTATTACATTATTTTATTATTATTTTTCCTGTGTGTACAATAATAAATGGAACAATTTATTCCATTATCCAATCTCTCACACTCTAAAACTAATCGAAAGTATTTTGATTTTTTAAATTGCTTTTAAATTTTGATAAATGATTAAAACGCGGATATTTTCAAATAATTTATCTATTTTAGTTTCTTGCACTGATAAAGAAATTAGTTAAAAAAATAAATATTTATAATTATCATTTGTATGAATAAAAAGTAGTTTGCGTTAGTATTAAAGCCAATGGACTGAGTCCGATACCTGAGGGGGAGGGCCTACATGGGTGATATTTCTAAAGAGTCTTAGCTTGTATAATAAAAATTAAATATATTACAAGACAGTTTATAACAATTTTAGAAACAAACGAAAAAACTAATATGTTGTGGTCATAACAAAACATTTTTCTTTATTTCCTTATATAAATTCACGCTGTACAAATTATTTATTATTTTTTTTTTCATTATTATTACAGACAATTTTCAACCAGAAAGGTTTTACACAAAATGTTCAACAAAAGTGACTTTTCACTGGGCAGATGACATCTTCCAGTTCTCCGGGAAAATTGCAGTATAGAAGCGCTACCTATCGGTCCATATAATATCAAAGTGAATCAGCATATCTCATGATGGCCTTTTCACATATCATGTATTGTTCCATAGTACGATACAGAACCTGAGATATAGCCTTACATTAAGTTGTGGAAATCGCTATGTAGTAGTACCACCTTTTGAGCGATTGGCACCAAATGTTGACAGAAATTTATTTATATTAGTAAGATGAATTTACATATAAATTTATATGCAATTATGTGTTGTAGTTCTTAAGGTATAGCCTTCCCTGAAATTGTGGAAATCGATGAGTAACAGCACCACCTGTTGGGTGATTGACACGAAAAGTAAATAACATCTAACATATGTCAGGGTACAGTCATATAAATTTATATGATATTCCGTGCAACAATTCCGGAGATACAGCCTTCCCAGAAACTGAGTCAGACAGACATTTTCTAAAAATGATCAATTCATGTTCTGGATTTCTCAAAACGTATAAATCCATCGAAGTAGAAAATTTTTACGAATCATTACTTTCTTTTATTAAATATAGACGAAATTAATAATTGTAATTATATTTTATAAAAATAAAATCGTTGTACTTGAAAACATATTTTGTGCTTAAATGATCATTTATGAGATCAAATTATTGTACATTATTTCCATTGCTCTCTATGACCTCTTGCCATCTTTCTGGTAGGGGATGAATCCCACGGCGGTAAAATTCCGGCGGTTTCGGGTCAAAAATGTCTTTAGGGATTCGCAGTAGTAATATATTTTCACCTCGGAATTTGTTATTTAAAATGATGGCTTTGATAACATTTTTCATTAATTTTTTTATGACTAATCGCGTGCCGTTGCACAAGCGTGGTGGGTTCAAATTACGAAGCAAAATAACCGGATATCCAACCTTCAGTTTTAAAATATGCGGTGGCATGCCTGGTAAATCCAATGAGTTTAAAAACTTTGTTGGATAATTTACAACTTCGGTGGCATCGCAAACTGTATCATTAGATTTGTATGACACCAGGAACAAGGGATTTGGTTGAAGGGAATTGGAATTTATAAATAAAATCCAATAAATTCCAATTCCCTTCCACCAAATCCCCTGTCCTGAGCTTCAAAAATGGAGTATCTGTAATGCCCCTTGTAATAACTGTGATTTATCTTATATTGGTCAAACTAAAATAAATCTTGAATGTCGTTTACGTGAACATTCTCGGTATGTTGTTAATCAAGAAATTCTATTGCGAAGCACAGTTGGGAATTTGATCATAGTTTTAATTTTAAGAGTGCCAAAATTATCTTTCATGCCAAACGCGTTTCCGAACTGGATTTTTTAGAAAATTTAGCTATTTACCTTAATCGTGATAAAATTGTCAATGAAAAATCTGATTCCACTTTGCTGTCTACAGCCTGGAAAAAATTGTTTAATTCAATTAAATAATTTCCTTCATTATGTTTATAATATCATATTAGTTATAATAAAATAATTCTAATTTAAATAAAAATAATAATAATTAATGGATAAATTTTATAAAATTTACTTATTAGTTTAATATTATTGAAAAAAAAAATAATGATTGTTTACTCCTTTCCTCCCTCCTCATTTTGTGGTGTGTGTGTGTACGTGTGTTCCTCTTTGATTGGTCCTGTCCTGCATGTTGCTTCCTATTGGTTGTTTGTGTTGCTCCTCCCCCTCTGCATTTTGTCCTGCTTTCAGTCTTGCTTTTGCCTCCAAGGCAGTTGCACGTGTTTGCACCTGATGAAGAAAGGCTACGTCCTTTCGAAACCAGTTGTGCTGATTTAAAATTTATGGTGTGTGAAGAAGTTTGAATTTCTTGCTATTAATATGAGCATTGAATGTTTTGCTCAGCAGAGGCGAATATGGGACCACCCAACGGTTATCAGTGTCAATATCTATGTTGTTGACATAGATGACCGCCATAGATGATAAGATTGTCCGCCATTATCGGGATTTCTTCGACGATATATTGGATATCCGTCAACATTTGTGATCGTGAAATTTTTCGGAAAACTTTTAGTCCATTTTCCATCTGCACAAATAATAATGGCCTAAAAATTTTCATTTTTCATTTTAACATAAAATAACTCCGTCGGATATTGACGAATTTTTTAAAAGAATATACCATTTTAACTAATTTTAACATTTTAACAAAATTAACGTTGAAAAAATATTTTAAACACTTACGGTTAAAAATTCATTTTTCATTTCAACATTAAATGAATTCTGACATCGTGTTTACGATTCTAAAATATTAACTTTGAAAAAAATATTTTAAACAATTCGTAAGATACGGTTAAAAAATCATTTTTCATTTCAACATTAAATAAATTCTGACATCGTGTTTACGACAACTCACGCCATCTAGGTGGAAAAGTTGTTGAAAGAGTTGGTTAAAAATTAATTACGAAAGAACTAATTAAGTTACAACTTTCATTTGTAAATCTAAACCATTCTCGAATCCACCTGAAGACACACAAAAAATTTCATTAAACTCAGTCCAGCCGTTTAGGAGGAGTTCAGTGACATACACACGCACAAAAGAAATATATATATAAAGATATTGTGGCTACCACGTGACTTTCTTCTATATTTTTCTATACAAATTCACTCAGTACAAATAATTTATTAAAACTATTATTTATTAAAATTATCTGCTATGATGAATGTAGACGATTTTCATCTTAATGAAAACTAACACTAAATATCCAAGGAAACATTTATTTGTTCACTATAACTAATATCTTAAACCATGCGTTTTCATGATGGTTATCATCATTTCAAGCTTCGTACAGTTATACGCCATAGAAGTTGAGATAATATATTCCCGGTCTTGAAGAGTATTGCAGTATAGAATCGCCCCATTTTGGTCAATATACGTAAACGTTGAATTGGCAGAATGTCTCATAATAGACTTCTAACATATCAAGATTTTTTCATTATACGCAATAGAACTTGAGATATAGCTGTCCATTAAATTGCGGAAATCACTGTCGAACAGTACCACCTGCAGAAAGAGAGATACCAAAAGTTTACAGGCCCTAATTTTACTCAAGGTGCAACTACATATAAATTTATATGTAATTCTGTGTTGTAGTTTTTGAAATATAGTCTTCCCTTAAACTGTAGAAAACGCTGTATAGTAGCGTCAACTGTTGAGAAATCAGTACCAAAATATAATATGTACTAATTCAAGTCAAAGTTCATCTACATATAAATTTATATGCAAATTTATGCAGTAGTCCCGGAGATATGATTTTCCTTAAAACTGTAGAAATCACTCTACAGCAGCGCCACCTTTAAAGCAATTGACACAAAAAGTTGATAGGAACTAATTTAAGTCAAGGTACATCCACATAAAAACTTATATGCAATTCTCAGTAATAGTTCCTGAGATACAGTGGCTACAAAATTTTTGTCGCGCACACAGACAATTTCTAAATATGGTCAAAACGTGTAAATTCATCGAAAACTAGATGTTGAAAATTTTTAAGAATCCAATACTCTATTCTATTGAATATAGAAGAAAGAAAAAAAATCACAATGTAAATTAAAATGTTTTTAGTATGAATAAATGATATTTTTGGTTGCTGACACTTTTTAGTCTATGAACAGACTATGCAGATCTTATTAAACGGCGGCTTCAATTGAAGTTTTTGTTGATTTGATTCCAGTCCTGGCAATTTGAATAGATTAAGTGGCTGATTTTATTAACCAGTGAATTTAATAAGCGGCGGTTAATGTATATATGGGTGTGTGTATAACTATAAAATAAGTTTTCACGAATTTAAATGAATGTATTTTTACGTGAAAAAATTAAACTTAAAAGCTCAAAGTCAGGTATGTTTGCACTGGTACTTTAGAGATTGCAGACATAGAATTTTTTTTTTATCAGAAGGTTATTTATACATTAATAAAAATAAGCATATTTCACCAGAAAAAAATTATTCCAAATTATCTGTGACCAACATTTTGGCGCAAAATTTTAACATTTTATTAGTGCTATTTTAAGAGTAAGACTATTACATTTTAAGGCATAGCACCAAAGCTGTGGCCTCCAAAGTAGTAGCACACTGATTTTTGCACAAGAAGAATGGCACCATGCTTTCGAAAACGGTGGTGCTCGTATTAATTTAATGCTGTGGGATTTATATATATATATATATATACTAAAATTTTGATTGCAGCGAAATTGAAATAATTTTTCTGGTGAAACATGCTTCTTATTCTCAGCATTGTAAAGATAATAGTGCAGAAATATTGAAAGACATTATTAAGTTGTAGGAAAATCTGAAATATGTAAGAATATATATTAAAAAAAAAAAAAAAAAAAAAAGAAAGAAAGAAAGAAAGAAAGAAAAAGATACACTTGACGGTATATTTTGTTTTTTTCTGGCATTGGCTTAGTTGAACGGTGGAAAGAATGCAGTTTGGATCTGTCGAAAATCGAACCGAAGCCGTCCCCGAGGCAGGTGAGCTTCTTACCACTGAACCACTGGACACACACGGAAGACGCTTAATTTACAGTGGTAAATCATTCACATAAGATATTAATCACATTTATAAATTTTTACTTAGTTTTCTTAATATAATTTTACTTAGTATACTTTTTACTTTATTCTTATAAAGAATATATAATTACAGAATTCTAATGAACTTCTTAACATTAAAATTAGATTTTTTTAAAAAAATACTAAAATTAGAATTATTTTAAAATCAAAATGTATGCTTGAAAAGAAATTCCCTATGACAAAAGTTATTTTTAAAGTAGCTTGGGGGGGGGGGACAAAATTTACTTGAGTGTGATTATTTAAAACAATAGTTAAATATTTGAAGATAGATCTACAGAGTTTCTTGAAAAAATCGTCTGCTCATGAATATAAATCTTGCTGATGATTTTAATATTAGTAAAATATTATAACCAACTTTTGAATTTTAAGGCGTTGTGCATTACATACTTGCACTGAGATTTTCTTTTATACCTTATATATTTCTGAATAAAACTACTTGTTTTCTAAAATTATAGTTCTAGATTTCTATTACGAATTACAGTATTATTATTATTATTATTATTTTAAGATTTTCGTTTTTTTACTAATAACACTTCGATTTTATCAATAGTATAATATATATTTACCGAAATGTCTTTTAATTATTTTCTTTTTTATTCTCAAATATCTTCAATAAGTACTGTTAAAAAAATCACATGCATGAGATCGTCCAGAAATTCTTTTTTCATATTTCATTCGAATTACGGTTAATAGATGGCGCCAAGAATTTTTCACATTTCAGAAGGTTGATTTGCAATAGATGATGCCTTCACTCTTTGTGACAGAGTGACTACACATCACACTTTCGACAAAAGTGAGAAATATCACGTTATCAAGAGTGATAATAGCTTTAATTGTTGTCAAAATAGTGATCACTTTTAAGGAGTGAGATTCCCACTCCAAAAATTTTAGAGAGAAAATTTGTATACATGTATAATATTTGCATCTGCTGATTTTTATTTATTTTTAATAAAAACATGTTTTTATTTATTTATTTATTAACTTATTATTATTATTATTATTATTATTTTTCCTTTTGACTATTATGAAGAAAAATACAAACAAGTATAATAAACTTGAAATGCGTATACAAACATGAAGTTTATTTAATTAATGAAAAATTAAAGAAATGTAACGTGTGAAAATGCCAGTTGCTATTTAAGGATAACTGTTTTGATATCAAAACTGCATTCAGACATGAATAATGGATTACATATTTATACACTTGTTTTTAGTTCTACTAAAATAATTCTACTTCATATCCCTGTTACAACAGCAATATTTTCAAATCCATAAACAGAAGGGAAAAAAAAAAATTAACTCTTAAGTAAAAATAAGAGGTAATAGAAAAGTGCGTAATGCTACCTTTTATTTCTCCAGAAACATAAGAAAATCTATAACTCATCCGCTCTCTCCATTACCTTTTGGTATAAAGTACAAGATAAATTGTTGCTCCTATATTTTCTTTTCAGTTGTTTCTGTAAAAACTTATAGCTAATGCGTTTCCATTCACTCTTAGGCTTTTTACCTGCATTTGATGGAACTGCAAGAGGGAATTACGGACTAATGGATCAAGTTGCTGCTCTTCATTGGATACAAGAAAATATAGCAGAATTTGGAGGAGACGTGAACAATGTTACTTTAATAGGCCAGGGACATGGAGCAGCCTGTGTGAATTTTTTGATGATCTCGCCGATGGCAAGAGGTATGTCTTTTCTTCAAGCTATGTTTTAAATCTACATTTAGCGTACTACTTTGTAAAATGGAGTTTATTATGTTTTGTTATGTTGTGTACTTAAGATTTAAAAGGAAAGAGATAATTATAATAGTTTTATCATCAAATAAATTTACTCAACATTTTAAATCGATCATATATTTTCTAAAGCATCATTTTTTATTAAAATATAATATCAGATCATTCAACATTTTGTTATAGTTTATATTGTAGTATAATTTTAGAAATAATATTCAAAAATAGTTAAGACTCTCTACAACCATTTATTTATTTTAGAATATATATATATATATATATATATATATATATATATATATATATATACATATATATATTTTATTCTTCATATGAACCTGCATATCATTATATGAATGTCGGTGAATTGAATTTTCAAATTGAATGCACCGAAAACACACAAAAAGGAAAACTATTTGTTTTTTAGTCAAATTTTTTAAAATGCAGCAAACAAAGCGAAAAGTATAAAATCGCAATGAAAAATGAAATAAATTTTTGTGATCATTTGTCTACTAGTGTATAGACTAGCTGATGGCAATATTGAAAGATCCAAGAAAAAAAAAAAAAAAAAAAAAGCATGGAATTAAAGGAAAAATATTAAATATGAAAAATTACAGACTTGTTCAAATTGTATTCCTAATAATGCCCTAGATTAAAAATTATGAATGGAAGCCCCAGGTTACCAGATGAATAAACTAGATAAATAAACCAGGTGAATAAACCAGATGCCACTTTTAAGAGCCAGTTTTAGATATAAGTATACCACTAATCAATAAAAGTCGCGCATTTCATTTTCTTTAAAGCTGATTCCAAAAATATATAATATTTTACGGTAGATTTCCGAAATATGTGATTATTTTGTTTCTATTCGATAAAAATCGTGCTTTTGTAAGACTATTATCTGAAATACGCAATCATTTTGCATCATATTATTGAAATATGAAACCATTTCGCTGCTAATTATCTAGATTTACAATCAATGATGCAAATTGCAGAAAAAAGCTTTGCTTTCTTCGATATTTCAGAAAAGTTAACTTTTTTTACAAAGTTTACAATACTTTTTTTACAATAGTTTTGCGACTCATTATTGAAATGTTTACTAACTGAAGTTTTATAAACCAAATTACCGGACTATACAAATATTTTGGCAGTAATCTATAAAAATTTTCAAAGCCATTTGCTGCAACAGGCAAAAGTTTTGCGGCTTATTGCATGCTTTTGATTCTGTAGTTGTTGAAATAACGAAATATTACACTGTTTACGTTTTTACTAAAATAGGCTGTTATTTCACAATTAATCAATTAAATTCACACTTTCCTTTTCAACTTTCGTCGTTTCTTCTATGGATAATAATCAATAGCGATGCATTCCAAGTATGAGACAGTTTTATCAGCTTTAGATGCCAAGTACGTTCCACCAATGAAAACTTTTGAAATCGTTAATTGTGTTCAAAGCTAAAAAAAATAGAAAAAATAAATTAATAAATGGGAGAGAATTATCGATTCCACATTTTTTTAATGTTTTTATTGTTTTATTTATTTTATTTATTTTTTACATCTTAGGGAGCAATAGCTGTTTCCTACTGCTCTCCGTAGGTACGACTTTGATTCCGTAGTTGTTGGCAGATGTTGGCATTTTATTCAATGCTTCTGATTAAAAAAAAAATAATAAAATGATAATAATAAAAACAAAATGGTCGCCACATCTGGCAACTAGGGTTTGAAATTTGGTAGCCATCATCAATGTAATGGTCGCCAGTTGAGACTGGCGACCGCTAATCTAGCGCTTCAAACTGCTAATGTTCAGCGAAACAAAGATTTTGTAAAATAAGTAAAAAGATAATTAGTCTAATTGATGTTATTTTATTTATTTGTCTATTTATTTATTGGATACAGTAAATTCGGATACAGTTTTGTACGGATCGGAAGTAAGAGTAGTCGAGAGTGTCTCCAATATTACGTGACTGTGTATGGAAGACGAATTGTGAGGCGCACTAAGTCCGTTGTCGATACATCCTCTACCCGAAATGCAGCCATCGAACTTGAGGGGAAATATTGCCTTAGTACACAAGCTGTTTCATTTCCTTTTACATAAATAATTAAAGGATTCTAAATTGACTATCAGCAGTAATGTTATGTTTCACTCTTTTCCATGGTTACTTGTAGACCATTGGACTCTACTCTCATGCTTTTATCAGAACGAATGTTAGTGTGCAATTAAATGTTTTTTCACATTAAGCTTGTGCGATGACTTGTTTATCAGATTTTCTTTTGTCATTGGCTTAATATTTTAATCTTGCAAGTCTATTTATTAGATTTTCATCAAAGTTTATTCTAGTAACATATTGCAAAGTACGTGGGCATCATCTTTCTCTCGATAATAAACGCTTGAGCTTCTGCCAGACTTTCTGCTCTTTTTGCAATAAATTGGGTATAGTGACGAAGAAAAAAGTTAATGCAGTCATAAGCAATATTTGTTTAGCGTTGGTTGAACCAGTAGATTATAAATGTTGACTTTAAAATTTTCACTATCTGGCATTGTCTGTTTCGCTAGTCACTATATTTAATGGATTTTTAAATATATATATATATCACTATAGTTCCCTCTGTCTCGGGCCGCGCCTTCCCCTCTTTTTCTATGGTTTCCGGGTCCTCACTGCTTGCTTTTGCTCCTTAACCATGCGGACTGGTTTTAGGTGCTAAGTGGACAATAAGTGCCTCTGGCATTATTCAAGAATTACATTTTTGGGCAAGAATTATTTAGAAAGGTTATCACCTTTACTCAATGATAACAAGCGGCAGCACCAGACAATCGTAGCAGTTGAAAATTTTATTTAATACAAAAAACTAATCCAAAAATTGATAATTTAACTTCGAAGCGTATTAGGAGCGTTTAAAATGAACCTCCATGCAAAATGTCGTAGCTCTGTGATTAGCTATTTCCCCAAAAATCGACGAACACACCTTAAATTTTAACTTTGTTTTTGGTTACATTTAGGCCATGCTCGTGGTTTAGGATACTGGAAGCCACTGAAGGATTGCCTTTTATCAATTGGCATCTTCAGTATTAATTATCTGCAAAAAGGGACACATAGACCCTTGGAGGATCAAGCCCATCGAGCGTTATTAGCCTTACACTCTTACCAACGTAACTAATGACCAACGGAGTATTTTTGTGCTTTTACATTTCTGTCTCTGAAAACGATCATTTCAGAAATTTGTAATTTTAATTAATTTAAAAAATAATTCTTTCTGAAATCTGGCTTCAAGCTGCATCCGCAGAGACAATACGAACCACTATACAAAATTCTATATCCCTGTGATCAGTTTCTTTGCCAACAAAGCGATGAATATACACGCACATCTTATTTTATTCTGTGTAGATATTTTTATCAAACAATTCAGAAAATAATAAGGTTATGACCTATAATAAATCTATTATGTATAGGTATTTATGCTATGCATATTAGGATTATTCTTATGTGCAATATATGTAAAATTTGACAGAGATTTAAGAAAACGCCCGCAATAATGATTATTTGTTTGTATTAATACCATTTCTAACAGAATCTACATAGGTCTTATTTACTGATCTACTAGTGTTAGCGAACAGCTACCGCAGTAACATAAAATCTTCTTTGAGTAAGACGACCTCAGATAATTTTGTATCAAATGCACAGTGTGTATCTACTCCGAAACACTACATTTGATATTCTGTATAGTATTTAGTAATATAACAGCTAATATTACCCGCAAGAATGTAAAATCGGACTTCAATAACATTTAACTTAATTTCAAACTGTCGTTTGCATATTATTCAATTTTATTACAATTTAATAGAATAAATTAAACACACTTCTTTTACGAAATTTTGAATTATTTTCAGTGATCTGTTGAGTTTTCTGGCAATAGGTATCTGTTGCTTAGACGTACGTACACTTTGACTTCAATTCTGCGACTACTGTGGCAACGCCTCATAGATTAAATTAGAATTGTGGGATGCGTTCAGTTTTCTTATATGCTTATCTTACCTTCACTCATTTTATACTGTATGTTTTACTTTCTTTTTGAAAATTTTCATCATTATTTTTCCAAAATTCTAACGCAGTGTAGTTTTTCGTTATCATTAATAGATTTTAGTTTTAAGCAGGATTGACACATGCGACTATTTTTTATTATTATTATTCTTTTTGTACACTATTTCCATAACATAAAACTTATAATAAATGTATGCAGGCAAACAGCTGAAGTGCCTCCGTAAATATATTATAAATTTTATTTTTTGGAAATAGTTGTACGAAAATAACACAAAATATCGCATTTGACAACCCTGTTGAAGCTAATTCCTGAATTTGATTTTTTAAAGAATATATAAAAAAAAATTAAAAAATTTTTAAACATCTTAAAAAAATCTTTACTTTATTAAACTACAGCTTCGAATTTTTTTCAAGAGTAAAATTTAGGAATATTTATAAAAAAACAGAAAAATATTTGGTTCACTTATCGTTCAAATTACCAGTTTGAATATTTATTGGCTTTTACTTTTTTAAACAAAGTTAACACTTCAAAAATTATTAATTAAAGAATTATATTCCTAAAATAATTCGTCCCTGTATGTATTTATGCATGATTTTAACCCTTTATGAACTGCATTTTGAAACAGACAGAAATTGTGTTTCAAACATATATTTTTAGTTACTAAAGAGTATTACTTAAACATATATGCGTTAAAAATCACTCATATCACCTCATGAAAGTAAATAATGATAATTTTGTAATGTGGCATTTTAGTGTACCACTGATATATAGAGGTCGAAAAAATAATTTCGACATGTAAAAAAGTGTAAAAAATATTTACTTTTTATGTTCCTCATATTTTTTCTAATATTAGTGCGATATTCTTGAAATAATATAGGGATTAATTATAACACACATGAAGATCGGGAAAAATATGAAATATAAACAGCAAGTGCACTCCATAAAATCCTTTATAGATTAAAAATGGATATACCTCGTTTCTTATAAATATCTTTGACATTCCTTCTATAAATTTGATTTTAAACTCTTTTTAAAGTAATGGTACTTTAGAGATCGTCAGTAGATAAAGGGTTAAAACAACTGTCGTTAATCTTTAAGTATGGTTTTACAGTTAAATTTTTTCTAATTTTAAAATTTATTAATAAATGAAATCATCAATTTATGAGTGTATTCTTATATTAACTAATTTTTTATATATTTTATCATCATTAACAATAAGATTTACTTTTATTTTTAAATAACGAGGTTCTGTTATATCGTAGGTCTTTTTCAAAGAGCCATCATGCAAAGTGGATCAGCTTTCAGTCCTTGGGCTATTGCACGAGATGCTGCAACTCATACACGTTATCTAGCATCCGTTTTAGATTGTCCCACACGTGATAACACTGCACTTGTGGAATGCATACGGCAGAGATCTATTAATGACATTATGAGAGTACAGCTTGATGTTCCAGATTACTTGACAGCATTCGGTCCAACAATTGATGGAATTGTAATACCAAATGAGCCTGCAATTTTAATGAAAAACTTTAAAGATTTGTTCGGGCAATATGATCTACTTTTTGGAGTAACGAAAGTGGAGTCATATTTCAAGTGATTTATTACTCATATTACTTTCTTACCTTACATAGTTTTAAATTATTTACTTTAATAAATAACATGAAAAGTTTTCTTTAGTAAACATTAAGAAAGCAAAATATTTAATATTTGATTACTTTATTTGGACTTTTTAGTATAATATATATGTGTGTGTGTGTGTGTGCGCGCGCGCGTGCGTGCGTGCGTGCGTGCGTGTGTATGTTTTTTTTTTTTTTTTTTTTTTTTTTTTGGCCTCAAACAATCTCTAAGGACATTTTAGGATGAGAGATTAGGTAATAAAATTTAATAAAATTATGAAGAGAATTATGTATTAAGAATGATTAAATTATTATATTTTGTTCGATAATAAGAAATAAAACATCAATTAATAATTTTACTGTCGATCATGTTTCTTTCTTTTATCGATTGTTATTATTATTAGTTGTAAGTATTCAAAAATATTTATATTATTATTTTTAACTCAAACTTCTACTTCTTTCTATATCAAATAAAAAGTTTTTACCCGCAATCTAAAAAAGCTGTGAAAAAAAAAAAAATGTGTATATATATATATATATATTGTACATTACAGACGATTTAGAAATTATATATGACAATTTATAAATACCTGCCTACATCCTAAAATGTATTCCGCAAAATTGTTAACAACCACCTTTTCTTTACTTTTTTTTTTTTCAAACTTGTTTTACTAGAGAGAATATTTTTAATGATATTTTTTAATTCATTTAATCGTAATTATATTTACAAAATATTACTCTACAAAAAAAAAAAAAAAAAAAAAAAAAAAGGCGAATAAATGGCGGATACTAACTACTGAATACTACTATTGAACTACTGAAATGCAACATTGAACTACAGAATACTGCTATTGAATATTAATTAGAATGTTTAAAGTTATGTATATAAATACGGATATTTATAATTAAAAAGGTACTCGCACCTATATGCCTACAAACACGTAGACGAACGCACGCACAAACACTAACGCAAGCATACGAAATAATTCAGGTATGTACAAAGAAACAAGATAGCAAGCAATGACATCAGTCATGCTGTATTTGCGAAACACTTCCTCTTACATGTAGGGAAATCAATACCCTTTGTAAAATAAACTAATATTTATGGGAGAGGTATTTCAATTTTGCTTAATAATTTCTTTATTCCTTTATTTTTTATTATTTCTTTCTTTCTTTATTTATTTATTTATTTTATCAGTCTTTGATATAGGAAAAAAAAAAAAAAAACGCCCATAAATTTCAACAAACTAAAGACAACAGTGTTTGAACAATAAAAAAAAAAAAAATACTTCTTTAATTCCAAAATTGAAAAAAAAAAATTATTGTGTGTTTGTTGATTATACATTTTGAATTTAAATTCAAAACAGAACTTTCTTAGCAAATACTTTTTTTAATAATTGTTAGAGGGCACTGATTGCATACCAGAGATCTATAACTATTTTATGACATCCGGTTTCACAACAATGAATAAAAAATTGCGTTGCATGCATTTTTCTTTCATTATTGGTGGCTTTTCAAAATTGTCCACAAAAGTTAGTCGTGAAAGACACGCTTCATATATTTTTAAGTACTGCAAAGTTAAATCTACTAATTTCCGGACATTAATTAGTTATTATTAGCATGTTCTTATTATTAGTGATGAAATTACTACATTTCCGAAAACCTACACTATTAAATAACGTTATGACAAATGGGCCTCACTAGAAAGTAACATCCATTGAGGAGATTAATTGTACTTGAGCTTCAAAATCATAGACAATTATACGGTGATTTTTCTTTTGAATCATCTCAATTTTCATTCCTATAAAAGCTATTCTACAATAAGCAAATGGCAATAATTGCTAGAATTTCTTCTAATTCTAACCCTATAGTTTGCATAAAAAAAAAAAAAAAAAAGTACATTAATAAGTATAAATGCATGTATATACTTATATATATATATATATATATATATATATATAATGAATAATTTAATTCCTTTACAACACTCAGTAAATGAAAGAAAGATGAAAATACCAACAATGAAATTTGAAGTGAGATGTATTACGTAAAAAGTTATTATCACGATTATAATTTAATTAAATCACACTGAGAAGTAAAAAACATGTTATGTTACTTACGCAGAAGAGAAATGACACACATAGTACTTAAGCCTAACAATGAGATAATTTGCATAATCCATTAAACCAGTATACAGGCAAAACATAATATAAATTGAAAGAAATTAACCAAAAGAGACTGTTGAAAGAAAAGATAATTCATGAAGTGAAAAATAGAGTTATAAATGCTGAAAGCCAGAAAAGATCTCATCAGGAAACTAGCATTTCTGTCAGCTGCAATGCTATTACAGCAATATACAACACTAGTTTCTATCTTGCATAAAAAATAGAAATATAAAAAGAAATTAGCTTAGATTCAACCAGAATTGATAAATGTAATACATAAAATTGAGAAATCCACATGTAAACCAAGTCCAAATCGAATAAGTAGAAATAAACCGGGCGGTTGCCAAAACGAACAAACTGAAAAGAAATGATTAAAACTAAAGAATCGATTAATCGAGATAGTTTCTGAAATGAAATAAATGAAAGCATAAAGTGATAATTATTGTTCTTAAAATTTAAAAGCTTAAAAGCACAAATAAAAAGGTTCTAGAGGGAAATTTAAGTTTAATGTTAATCAATACAATTTTCACTTTAGAGCATTCGTTTGACACAACGTAAGCCAGCGCCATCTAACGTGAAAAAATGAGTTACTATTAAGTGATTTTAGAAATTGTACGATTGGACGTTCAATTTACATGAGTGTAATTTGTATTCTTAAGCAAACAGATCAAAAGGCCAACAAGTTATGATAAAGTCATTATGATTAGGTTATTGGTGAATTATATTAATTTAAAAATTATTATTATTATTATTATTATTATTATTTTATTGTATTTTATTTATTTATTTATTTATTATTATTTTTATTTATTTTATTTATTTTATTTCTTTTTATATATAATATTTATTATGAAAACACAAATTTGAATGAGATCTAATTTTTTATTGTGAATAATTAATCAAATAAAATGTATGAATTGTTGAAACTTAATCATTATCAACCAGAAAGAGAAGATGTATCCTGCAATCGCAATAAGACCATTCTTCCATTTTTTTTTATTAATTAAATTCAGCAACCCACCCAACCAACCAGCCATACAATACCACCCTTCCTCCTTAATCAAACATCTGCCCACACATCCGCCAATTTTAATTATTATTATTTAATTTTTTTATCTTTTTTTTAAATATATATATATATATATATATATATATATATATATATATATATATATATACATACACATATATACACACATACACTTTTTTTTGTGAGACAATGAACATTTATTGACAGATAATCGAATAAATAAATATCTTGGGATAGCCAATATCAATAGCAGTTTTAATTAAATTGTTAATATTTTTGTTTTTGTAATGAGATGAACAAAGTCTGTTTATGCGAAATAGGTGATTAAGAATGATATTTCTGTATACAGATAAATGAAGACAAGAATTAAAATGTGTAAATAAATTTACTTTAAAACAAAAATCATTTCGTTTATCATATATATCAGTAGATATTTTACCACCATTTAATTTAAGTTTTAAATCTAAAAAACTAATACAAATGTTGTTAATAAAATTATTTGTTAGTGTAAGGTGAGAGGGATATTGAAATTTTAATAAAGATGGAGTAGAATTATTAACATAAAAAATTATAATATCGTCAATGTATCTATAAATAAAAACATTATCATTACAGAAACTTTGTTCATAATGGTATAGATATAAGTCAGCTAACAGACTCGAGCTACTTATCCCTTGTGGGATACCGACCTTTTGGAGATAAATAGTGTTGTTATGTAGAATATAATTATTGTGAATAATAAAATTTAAAAGAGTTTTAAAGGAAGCTACTCAAAAGTGTTTAGGAAGAGAAAGTTCACTTTTAAAACGCACATAAAGGTTGTAAATAATTTGATGAAGATCCGTTAAATTAATATTATTAAACAAGTCAGCAAAATCATAAGTAATAATTTCATTAACATTGTTCAGAGTTTGTACTATTTCTTTGAGTTGATAGCTATTTTTAAGGCAGTAGAAATTGTTGGATTTACTAATTAAGTTATAAATTTGTTTAAGAATATCAAGGAGTATTTTATTAGCATTATTGTTATATGTATTACAACCAATAGTAACAGTTCTAAATTTAATTGGATTTTTATGAAATTTAGGAATAAGAACAATATAAGGAGAGTTGAAATTGTTAAATGGAAGCTTTAATAATTTATAGAAGCTATAAATTTTTCTATTATTAATTTTAATGTCATTACAAGTGGGATGAATGTTAGCACTCGAAGAGATGGTTTTATCAAGTGGAGAAAGATAATATTGTTTACATATTATGGCATAGTTATTCGGAGATTTATCAACATAAGTAATAACATAGCTTTGTTTGAGTACATTAATAGATTTAAAAAGATCGGATTTACTGTAATAAGTTAAATGTGATTTATATTTTATTAATTCAGTTTTCATTTTCGAAATCACTGAAAATTTCCATTGATTAAAATATTCAATAGGTTTATTGTATGAAATAGATATTTTATAGATAAACAAATCAAAATCAAAAGTTAGCTGCTGTAAAATCTGTGGAATATTAGTTTTTGATGGAAGTCGAAATTTTGTGCCATAATGCATAAGTTTTTTTTTTTTTTAAATTGCTGTTATTAACAAATTCAAGATCTCCAGTAATAATATGTCTATGGTCCTTGTCTACAAATTTTGCATAAGAAGGATCATCACAAGTACAGGATACATCAGTAGAAAAGTTAGACTTTGACACTGAATTATAATTGAATAACAATTGACCAAGAGTAATAGGATGTTTAAATGTGCGAGAAATATGTAAATCATTGATGGGAAACATACAAGATTTATCATTAATAATTGAACAGATATTGATTTTATTAAATATTTGATTTGAAAAATTAATAACTAACTGAGAATTAGATTGTATTTTTTGAGGTTTTTTAGAAATTTTGAGATTGAATTGTTTTATTCGATATAAAATTATATCATAAAAAATATCAGAAAAGTGTTGATTATAACTATGGTTTTTAAATTCATGTAGAAAATTAGTTAAAAACTTTTTTTAATAGCAAATATAAACTTTCTTACAGATATATATATATATATAATATTATGTGAATGATCAAGTTACATATGTAGTGGTATTTGCGTCCCCCGATTTTCCTACGATAAATTTTTAACAGTGAGATTATTGATAGTTTTGTAGCAAGGTTTAGCCATTAACCATAACCAAAATGACAATTGGTAATTATTACTGCCGGAAAATAAAATAAAAAACACTGAAGGCAAATACCTCTGTATAGGTCAAAACAAGACAAAAATAGTTTAAGACAAACGCATTTTGAGAATTGGCGGTGCAGTAGGCGGAGCTATTGTCATGTTGAAAACATCGCACATTATTTACTGAAAATAAAATCTTAAATTTATTTCCTTTCTATTCATTTAATGAAAATAACTCTTATTTATTCACTAATACGTAATTTCGTGTTTTTTTTTTTTTTTTCCGTTATTCTAAACCATAAATTTTATACAGATTGCTCGACAGAATTTCGTTATATATAAAAAAATAAAAATATATTATCGTTTAATGGGGGAAGAATATATTATATCACACCTCATTTTAATTGCCAACTGAAAAAACTTACCTCGGTTTTTGTCAAAGCTTTATCGTAATAATATAGAGCAGGGCTGTGAAAGGTGGCTTTTTTATATTCTTATTGTGCCATTATGCTCGTAAAATGAAATTTACAATATATTTACGTAGGTAAAATTCAGATTTACCTGTATACATATAAATTGTTTTACTTGGGCATAGTGGTACGAAAAAAAAATAAAATAATTAAATAAAAATAAATAAAGTCAATATATATAGTCAATATATAGTCAATAAATATAGTTATGGTCTATCATGGAATGTAGGGGATTATCCCGACACTTGATTCAGGCTTGTCAGTCCTTATACCAACATACAAAGATACTCATCGGCACACACAAAACCAACGAAGTAGACACTAACCAAGGAGTCAGACAGGGATGTAGTCTATCCCCAACTCTGTTTAATCTCTACATAGACGACATCATCCGAACATGGAAAACTTCAGCAGCCCCAGGAATTAAGCTAAAAGTAGACATGTCCATCAACACGCTACTGTTCGCGGATGACCAGGTTATCATTCAGGAATGTGAAGACGATCTACAGAGATCAACGTATAGCCTACACAAAATTTGTCAAGACTATGGAATGAAAATCTCGATAAAAAAAAACCAAATTTATGGCTTTCAAAGGGAAAGAACCTATTCGTACAAAAATTGTCATTGAAAATGAAGTCATAGAACAAGTATCACACTTTACCTATCTAGGTTGTGATCTCACTTATGACTACGATAATGAGGTACAGCAGAAATTGCACAAATTCCAATACATCTGTGGAACTTTGAGAAAAACCCTCAGGAAGAAGACACGAAAAGAAACACAACTTAAATTCTATAGGGTCATGGCCACACCCGTCTTACTTTATGGCTCAGAGACATGGACCTTGGGGAGCCGGGATCTATCGAGAATCCAAGCAACAGAAATGCGATATTTGAGACCTATAAAAGGCTGCACAATTTTCGACAAGATTCGGAATGAAGACATCAGGAAGGAGTTAAAGATCTTCAACTTATGTGATAGAATACAAGAATATCGTACTAAATGGAAAGACCATGTACAGCGTATGCCGGAAACACGGTTCCCCAGAGCTGCCCTCGACTACTCCCCAAAGGGCAGGAGAGATCGAGGACGACCGAGAAAGCGGTGGACTGAACAATGAAGCCGGAACAGGCACTATACCTAATCCCTGAAGTTGATGATGATGATGAAAATAAATAAATAAATAAATAAAAATAAAAAAGGCGCATTTTGCATTCCGGATAGAGGGACGGAAAACTTTTGTTTTGTTTGTTTTAGACTTGTTTTTAAATTATGGTGGCAGTTTAATTTAAATAAATAAAATTTCCCTTTTCTCAAAGGGTTAACTACTTATAAATTACATCTATTTAATATCTGTTCTCAGCGGATTTTCACAACATGTAAATTTTATTCATTAGGAACGCAATATTTTTTCAAATTACTTTTGATTACTTCTATTTTAAAAGATCACGATCATATCTTAATTCTTGTTAACCATTCCAAATTTTAGTACATCTCTGCGATGTTCTTCAAATATGAACCAATCCGTTCTCTCCGCTAAGGACTGCCATATGTTTAAAAAAAAAAAAAAAAAGTTTCAGCCGAACTCTGTATCTTGCCAAGAAATAGTTGCCAAAGTAAAATTTGATTGGGATGATGAATCTCGTAATCGCGAGGACTCCGCCTTTTATGTCTGGAAAAAAAAAAAAAAAAAAAAAAAAAAAAAAAAAAAAACTTTCGGATGAGTGCGATATGGCTTACTGGTATCATATCATAAAAAAAAAAAAAAAAAAAAAAATCAAGATAAATTTTTCAATGAAATTAAATTTTTAATACATTCTCAAAGATATGCCTATTTCTTCTCAATCCGAACAACACTATGAGATAATTTCCTAAGAAACTATTCTAGTCGTAACCGAAAATGTTGCATGGTTTTCTAAACGATGTATTCCAAATGTCCCGCATTTTTATTGAAAAAGAAAATATAATCTGGTGTTTTGTATTATTGCCTATTTCTCGCGTGCCTCTAATCTCCTTTTATATACTACTTCCCGGGATCGTAATCTTCGCCCTTTTTTATCAGGACACTTCAAGAGACCATTTTTTTTTTTTTTTTTTTTTTTGTCACTACTAATTTCCTGCAGATATACTTGTGTTATATTTATAACAATGTGCTGTTTTGTACAGGGTAGAGATTATTCAAAAAAAAAATAGTAGTAGCAATAAATTTGAAAAATTGTCATTATTTAGAGTGTCCTAAAAAAAGGACGGAGAGTACGGCCCCTGTATTTCTCAGCCATATTTCACAACATCCTAATTAATATTCCATAAAATCGCTAACACCAGCCTTATTTCTCACACCAAACGTTTTTTTTTTTTAAGTATTTATTTATTTCTTTTCTTATTTCATCGTAAACACATATGAAGAAAAATGTCAGCTCAAAAAGTCAACTTTGAAGAAAATTAGTGTTTGGTGTTAAAAAAATTTGGTGTGGAAAAAGGGGCGGGTACAAAAAGTTTTACGGAATATAAATAAGAATATTGGCAGCTATTCGTAGCTATAGTGACAGAATTGTCCAGCAAGATTTGCAGCTTTCCACTTATTTTACGACCACGCATTTTAAAGAAACATCGAATTATAAAATTAAATTCAATATTAAAATTTTAAAAAGAAAATATCCAAAAAACCTCGACAGGTACTTATAAGTCATTTTATTTATTTATTTTTTGTGGGATTTTTTAGAGATTGTATTTATATGTTAAATACATAATTTTTATATAAAAGGTAACAAACCACTTTAAAACACGTAGATAAAATATTTTTATTAAAAACTACACAAAGCTTTTCGCCATTAAAACAAGAGCATCATCAGGTGTAATTGCGTTACATAGAACAAGCAATATATAAATAAAGACGTTCAAACGATTTAAAGTTACGGTTACAATAAAAAAAAATTTAAAGTTACGGTTACAATAAAATTTTTTAATTTCAATATCATTTTCAGTATTTTTATTTATTTTATTTTATTTTTTATTTTATTTTTTCTCTATGAGCACAACGCGTGCGATATTTTATGAAGTGATGCAGCATCCTTGGAGTTAATAACTTTATTGTACTTGATAAGTACAATATTAAGTAAAAATATTTTATCTACGTGTTTTAAAGTGGTTTGTTACCTTTTATATATTATTTATACACGTGAAATGTTTTATAATTTTAAATTTTTAATAGTTTTTAATCTTAAAAACATAATTTTTATTATTAAAAAATAATTAGTATATATATATATACATACATATACATATATATACATACATATATATATATATATATATATATATATCAATAACTGTAAAAAGCTTATTTATTTACCGGATCTTTATTAATGTATTTTCTAACGACATCTATCTCTTTACAGATTTTCTGCCCACGAAGAAAAATTTGGCATTGATTCTATAAAAAGAGACAGGATTTTTAGAACGTTAGTGAGAAATGTATTTACATTTCATTTACAAGAAATTTATTTAACAATACTAAATGAGTACACAGACTGGCTTCACCCGGAACAGCATCCTTTAAATATTTTTGAAACCACAGTTGAAGCCCTAAGTGACGTACTTACAGTGGCGCCTATGCTTAAAGCTGGAAATTATCATTCACTGGCCCATACCTCGAAAACATTTTTCTACGTGTTCGATCATCAAACTGAGGAAAGTGATTACCCTCCCAGAATGGGATGTGTAACTGGAGAAGAAATGAATTATGTTTTTGGTGCCCCATTAGTATCCAGCCTTTCTCATTTCAGTTCCAATTATACAAGGTCGGAATATTCATTAGCTAGAGCAGTAATGACATATTGGACAAATTTTGCAAAAACCGGGTAAGTTATTGGACAAGAATATTTCTAATATATTTGTTAAAATTATTTTACTTTATCAAAAATTGATAATGCATTTAAACATAAGTATTACCAATAAAGTAGCAGTTCTTTATTTACTGCATTCTTTTTTTTTTTTTTTTTTTTTTTTTTCTGTTGTTGTTGTTGTTGCTGTTGTTTTATAACATAAAAAATTATCATAAAAAGTATATATACATATACATATATATGTATATCAATCTTTTTTTTTTTTTCTTAAGCAGATATTTTTGAATTTTATTTCTTCTATTTTTTCATTCAAATTACAAATAATAATAATAATAATAATAATAATAATAATAATAATTAAAATGACATCCTAATCCTCAAAAAGTGATTGAAATATCCATTGTATCAAAATATAAATATTCCATTGCACCACTTAAAGTTAATAATTTTAAAGTTTAAACTATATCGATTTAATCATGGATATATACAATTATCATATTCTGTATAACAAATTTACTAATTATAATAATTAGGCAATAACTAAATATGAATAAGAAATAAACACCATAATTTATTTATTTTATTTTATTTTATAATTTTGTGTTTTGTTTATATATCAAACACACAATATATATATACATATATATGTACATATGCGCACGCACAACGTAATCTTAAAAATACGAATAAAATATTTAATTTCTGTAAAACAATGTGTATAACTTCGGTATGTTAAAAGATAAATCTATTTTTAAGGTTTTTATGAGTAGTAATGCGTCTACCAATAATTTTCGAAAGCATAAAACAATATAAAATATATACCGTTTCAAAATCATTTGAGCCGAAAATTATCACCAAAATAAATAATGATTTGAAGTACTTCATAACGAGATTAGATAGAATTCCCTACCAATCAAAGTTAGAAGTAATCATGACGTCCATGTTAGTAATTGGCTCTATTACTATCCCCATTTTCTCTTGCAACGTTGCACATGAATAACTTCTATATTAGAAAATAACTCAACCATATTTATGTCACTTAAAGTATTAGATTAATAAGCAGGTTAAAAATACTTCTAGAAATAAGGATTATGGGTTGTTAGAAATTTTTTTTTCAAACGCATTACTTAAAGAAATAAAAATGTTTTTATTTTTATTTTTAACTAAAAAAAAAAGATTTGTTTTAAAAGTTGGGAATGAATTTTAAAATTACAGGAATTAAGCATTATTTAAATTGAATAATTCAACACATTTTAAACAAAATAAAATATATGTATAGAATATTTATCACACATTATTACCATTTTACAAATTGAAATGCAGTAAATGTCGATTTATATGACACACTTAACTGTAATATTGGAAATTTCCAAAAAGAAAATAACAAAAAAAAAAAAGTGGCATTCTCTATCATCTTTAATTTTGTAACAAAATAATGTACAGGGTAGGCAAAAAGTACGTAAATACTTTGAAAATTCATAAAACCTGAAAAAATAACCGAAATAAAAAACTGTTTTCAGATTAGCATTGATAGGTCACGGTATTTTTTTTTTTTTTTTTTAAGATAAGAAAAAAAAAATAATAATTCAAAAAAACAGCTGACTGATGACGCTGATATAAACGACTTAGTTGGAAATGTGCAAATGGGATAGGTAATTATGAATACTTTTGGTTATGGGGATATTTTAAATCTAGGGTGTATCGATCACGTCCATCCAAACTGTCGGAAATGAAAAATGCAATCTGCCGAGAGCTGTTATGTATACTGTCGGACATGCTGCACTCTGTCGTTGCTGAATTTGTGACACGCCTGCAATGTGATATCACCTGTGGTGGTGAACATGTGGAACGCATATTCCTATATTAAATGATTTCGTAACATTATTTTTATTATTACATGTATTTTTTTTTCACTTATGTACGAAACGTCCCCTATCGGCTGTTTTTTGAACTATTTTTTTTTTCTTATCTTAAAAAAAAAAAAAAAAAAAAAAAAAAAAGAAAGAAAAAGAAAAAAAAAAAAAATCCCGTGACTTTTCGATGTTAAACCTGCAAACCTTTTTTTATTTTCGTCAGGTTTTCGGATTTAATGAATTTTTAAAGTATTTACGGACTTTTTTCCCACCCTGTATAAATATGTGTCTGCTGGTACCGATCGAAAAGCAGTAACGCCAAATTAATAATACTGTATTGAAATTTTGTTTAAAGTGTCATCTATATATTCAAATTTTAATCAATTTCATTTTTACAAAATGTAACACCCACATTTGACTCTATATTAGAATTTCTTACTTCAATGCAAGTATTCCAAAAAGCTCAGTTCATGCACTTTTAGTTTACTCTTGATAGAGTTACAAACAAAAACGTATTAAGGGTTCATCAGTAAATTTCGAAAAGATAAATTAAGATTTATCGGAGAATCACATTCACTCTGATAATAACAACAACAAAAAAAAAAAAGTATGAATATTTTAAATGTAAAATAAACTACCGTATTTCTAATAAGGGATTTGTTTTTAATATAAATTTACATAAATAACTATTTTAATTATTGTGAATACGAACTATAAAATAATTATATATATCTTCAAAACTAATAAGTAATAGTGCCATATTACTCAATTTTTTAAAATATTTTGTCGTTATAAATCTAATTTTGGCGTTGTGATTTTTCAGATTAAGTTGGATATAAATGTTATTGCATTTTTCTTCCGATACAAGATTTTGTATACCAAAGAACTTTCATAAATTTTCGCTATCGCCAAAAGAGATCTGGTGTTGTTTTAAAGTAGAATATCTCCTTTTCTGATTGCTAGTGCTTCTGACGCTGTGTAGCTGTGATCCTCAGGAACTCGGAAACGTAAACCTCGGTTGTAATGGTTTTGCCGCGCTACAGAAATTCAAAATGCACAATAACTGTACAGGTCCACCAAGCGCAGTGCAAACACTATTTATGCTGTTGACTGTTTTGTTTGAGAAATGCAACAGGTCAAGTGATATTTTCTTTTGACTTTAATGTAGTATACTAAATTTTCGTCATACGTATTCCTGGTTAAAAAAAAATATATATATATATAATAATAATAATAATAATGATAATTTGTCGAATTGATATTTTAAATGCCAAAATAGCGATAAAGGGCCAAACACAGCAACCTATTGGAGCATGTCACGTGATTCATCTTGAACCACGGAAAGCTAATCCTTCATCCATTGAATCAGCACTCTAATTTATATATCTCGTTGGTTTCATTATATAGTCTCTTAAGTTTAGGAGAATCTATTGCCAATGAGTTCATTTTAAAAAAATCAATTGAGGTAGTGAATTAACGAATGCTTTGCCAGCTTCGCTGGTCACTATATTTAAAGGGGACTAATGTGCAAGTTGTACCTGACGGGACTAAACTGAAAGTTGTACCTCAAGGGACTAATGTGAAAGTTGTACCCCACGGGACTAATGTGCAAGTTGCACCGAACGAACAAACTATTTCTTTCAACGAAAATGCCTACTAACCCTGTACGATAAGTCTAATATATCGTATCATATTATATATCGTATTTATCGTAATATAACTCAATACTTATTTCGCTTCCTTCTTCGACTTGTTTTAATACGCATTTTTTATATGCATGAGCAGCCCCCGAAAAACAAAAACATTAAATCATTAAATTATTTTTTTTTACTTATTTTTATTTCATATTATTTCACGCGCACTTTTTATTTCCTAATTCAAAATTATTAAAAAAAAAAAAAAAAATATTTCGATATCGCTTGTAACGATACTGATTATTATTAATTTTCTTTTCTTTTTCTTTCAATAATAATAATAATAAAAAAAAAAAAAAAGGATGAAATTCTGGCAAAAGCAGAATTTAGTTTAGGACGGAGGACTATTAGTTTTTCTTTTTTTTTTCTTTTTTTTTTTTTTTTTTTCTTTTTCAAATTATAACATCTCTTTCAAATTATTCAATTATATTTTCGATAAATTTTAGATTTCGACAAATGTCCACCTATCGAAATCGACAACGCAAAAATCCCAGATTGAGACTAATAGATCTTCAGTTCTTAAAAAAAAAAAAAAAAAAAAAACTGCGAAGCGCTGGAATTGTGTTTCTCCGTCGAAATGGGGGAAAAAATGAAAATGAGCAACTAAAAACTCATCAAAATTGATACGATCAAAAAGAGAGATACGATTCAGATACGATCAAAATCTTTCATCCTACACTGTAAATTCTTCTGCAAGTTTTTTGAACAACTTATACATAGTTTTTGGCATTTATGCTTTTTATCTATTTGGAAATTTTTAAAGATTTTTTATTTTATTTAATCAGCGAAACTGTGCCAAAAATATATCGAAATTTTCTATTTATGTTCTTTGGTGTCCAAAATCGTACTCCTTCAGTAGATCTTCGAGGACAGATAATTAACAGCTGACTCCTGTTTTGTCATGGAAGTTCCCATCTCAAGATGGAAACAAAATGAACACCTTCCGCTCTATATGCTAGTTCACTGAAGTAGTATTAAATATGGAGAATGTCTTTCGATCTACGCCTGCAGCATTGCAGCCTACTTTCAATGTATAAAAAATACATGTCCGTAGAACATATTCTGGTATTTCATGACAGTAGTTCATATATAATATTTTTCGGTACGAGCGACATGCATCACAAATCTACATTGACAGGCGATTAAAGATAATATCAATTCTTACATCATTGAGGATGTCTGACGTTTGAAGCTCTCTTTTAGTCTAAGCGGCAAGAACATTTTTGGGTACTTGACATTATATTACTTTATGAGTTAAAATTGAAATAACTTGAACCGAAAAAAAAATACGCATGATTATCCACTGCACTGAAATAATATGGGGTATTCTCTCCTACAAACATGACGCCTGCCGGAAGCGGTATTCTGTAAATTTAATCAAGATTTTTTAATTTTTCTTAGACATTATTATTCTACAAAAAGCTGCACAAAGTTTAACACAAAAGCTCTCACTAAAATATCATCAAAAATCTAAAAAAAATTAAAAAAAAAAAAAAAAAAAAAATTACATAAATTCCGAAATCAGTGGTATTAATATAATAATATCCCACATTCATCATAAGAAAAACTGACTTAATACACATTAAAAAAATATATAAAATAAAAATAAATGAATGAATGAATGAATAAAGATTTTATTATTACTCTCACATTTGTAATATTATCGAAAACATAATTATTATATTTTATTTGGTAAAAAGGGGGGAAAAAAGTATTGGGAAACACAATATTAAGCTATAAATGTAGAAAGTATACATACGGTATCAAAACACTTCAAGACACAAGGAAAAGGCGAAGCCTCTTAGAAAATTATTAGCAACCTGCGTTAATAACCCTCTTTAGTGCAGAAATTTAGGCAGAAAAATCAGAAATCAGAATAAAAATCTGAAAAGATATATCACATCAAAACTGCAATCAGGAAAATTAAATTGTCATCTATGGTTATAAAACTTTAATAAAGAAAAAGTAAAAAGATAATTATAACCGAAAGTACGGCAGCCAAAATTAGGATTAATAAGACGTTAAAATATTACTAGTTATTGAAAAATGGTAAATGATGAAAGAGAAATATATATATCCTCCACTTATGTTAAATGAGTTAATTTTGTAAGCTGCTCGAAAACGGATCTAACGATTTTGGTGAAAGATTCGGATAAAAATTCATTGGGCTCATTTTCATCTTCATGGAACTTTGCGTTCGCCATTAAACCTTTATTTATCGGCTGTAAACTATGGTGGGAATTAAGTTTAAAAGGAAAGAAATATAACGATTTTAAAGAAAGTTTGGGTTTAGAGGTTTCTTTTGGCGAAAATTCGATGAGACTTATCCCTTTGAAATTCACGCTCAATGTTAACACTTTTGACGCCGGTAAAAAAATATGGCACGAATTAAGTTTATTCGATAATGGTTATAAAGATTTTGACAAAGTTTGGTGTCAAGGGTTTTTCGGAGGTGAAAAATTGATTAGACTGTTTTTCATGTATAGAAAAATCCGCGCCCTGTCACCGATAATCGCGAATGTGAAACACAGCAGAAATTGGGTTTACTCGAAAATAAATAAAACAATTTTAATGAAACCTAGAGTAAAATAATTTTTTTGAAAGACAAACCCATCAGATTTGTCTTCGTAAAATCAACGTTAGCAGTAAACAACCATTCAACTACAAAATTTCACAAAAACCTGTTTTCTTGTAAATAGTAGTTGTAATAATCAACCCCCCGTTTCATTAATGCACCTACATTTATATAGAATTTAATTCGGTTGTTAAAAAATAATTCTGTTTTTAAAAAATAATTTATTAAATTTTTTATTAAAAAAAAATATCTTTTATGATAATGCAGACAATTTCCATATTAGAGAAGTGGTATAACACCAAATATAAAAAAAAAAAAATTCCATTTTACTTTCAATATTTAAAAAAAAAAAAAAAAAAAAAAAAAAAAAAAAAAAAAAAAAAAACGATTTTTTCTTCTAAGTTTTTTTTTCGTTAACAGTAAAATAAATTGATAACTTTGTTTTAAATTATCGCAGATCGATGGTTCAACCATTCGTTTTAAAGGTATTGGCGAGCTCTTTTGAAAGATACCCATCATGAAAATTTACTCCCCTCCCCAGGGGGGGCAGGCAAGGCTCCTACATACACATTTTTTTTCCCAGTTGAATATCTCTATTACAAAAAATATATATATTCGTTTCATTTGGTTTAGTTCTATCTATAGACATTAAACTCTACTTACCTGCAATTTCTCCCATAGACGTAATGCATTAGAATTATCTTGATTGTCCCTGTACACGAACCATTTGCTTGATCTTAACGAAAAGCTTACTGTAGCATCCCTATATGATACACATTTAGAATACCAAGTTTGAACTTTCTGTCATAGTTCGTTTTTGGGATATGCTGATAACACACACACACAGACCATTTGCTAAAAACATGATTTTCGTATTCAGGAGACTTCAGAACATGTAAATGTAACAAAAACTCGCGATCGAAAATTTGACCCCAAAACAATACTTTCCCTACCTTATGGGTAAGAGAAAGTAAAAAATGGCAAATTCCTTTTTCTAAGAATGGCTCAAACAATTTTGTTAAAACTTTAGGCATAAGTATTTTTGGAACAAAAAATCAATCTGATATATCCTTTTCTTCACTAAAATTTGAGTTCGTTGTTGATTCTCAGTTCGTTCATTGTAAAATATCACATGGACGTAGTTTTCTCGGGAATGGATCGAATGTTTTTAATAAAAAAGTTAAGTTTAAATGTTTTTCGAAATTAAAAAGCAACCAAACTTATCTCTATTCTCAGAAAAATAATGGTTCATTGCTCTAATCCCTCAGTTAACCCGTGGAAAGAAATGGCAGAAGCTTCGTTTTCTTTGAATCTGCTCGAATGATTTTGGTAATTTTTTTTTTATTTTTTTAAATGAAAATTCGAACTGAAAAATTATCCTCATCTTAAAAAATATTAGCGTGTATAGTCCACCCTTACCTCGTTCGTGAAAACTATGAGAGAAACTAGATTTTATTGTAAATGGGTCTAAAGATTTAGATAAAAAGTTAATAAGGGTTTTTTGAAATGTCGTTTTTCACTTGAGACGTAACCTACATTCTGCCCGTGGTTAAAAATATGTATGAGACCTTGTTTTTTAGAATCTACTTGAATAATTTTGATAAAAATTTAGATTAAGGTACTCTTTGAGTTTAGAATTTATTCCCTCTTTCGCAGATCAAATGGCATTCACCGGTAAAGAAAGGACAAAACCTTCATTTTCTTCGAAAGTATTCGAATGATTTGATAAAATTTTAGTGTTAGTGTTTTTTTTTTTTTTTTATTTATTTATTTTTTTTTATTTATTTATTTATATATAAGCCATTTTTGTATAATATACACTCTTCTTTACGATAATTGGAATTCACTAGTACAGTGGGTTGCCAAATTAATGTAGACACCTGACATTTTTTACATTTTTGGGGTTTTATACAACTTATAATTCCTAAAATTCGTTCTTATACTACTGAAACGCATTATTATTATTATTATTATTATTATTATTATTATTTAAATGTTACACATTATTTTAAATGATTTGAACAAAAAATATTGCTTAAACGACCCGAATAATTACTGATACACATATAAAAATATATATATGAGATAAAATTAATAAAATAAGTAATTACGAAGAAAAAGTATCTATTTTCAGTAACGTGTATTTAACAGATTAAAGACAATGCATCTATTGTTTTTTCGTTCTTTCTTTTAGTGATCCAAATGCAATATTTGTTGAAGATGAAGAAGAGAGTGAAGATCGTGATGGAGCTAGGTACAATACGATAAGTTGGCCTCAGTATGACCGAATTCATCAAAGGTTTATATTACTAGGTAAATGTATTTCATTTAACGTAAATTTTGGTTTATGATTTTTTTTTTTTTTTACAAAAATAAATAAAGTGAAATATTATTACTGAAATTTTAAAGTCTAAAAATTCATATAATTAGTTAAATAATATTGAAATTACATGATAATGCCATATTGAGAAAAACAAGTTTTAAGATTTTAAAAACTGGAAACACTGTTCTCAAAAAGAAAAAAAAAAAAGAAAAAAGAGAGAGAGAGAGAGAGAGAGAGAGAGAGAGTCATGTATTAAATGCATAGGCTTTTTACATTGAGCTCAAAAAACATATAATTGGATAAATTTAATAGGTAAAGTTAAAGTTATATTTACATTTGTGTGCGTCATTTTCTATTATTAAACGCATATAAATATGCATATATGTATATACAGTGTTAATCAAAATAAATGTTACAGAGATTGTCTGATAAACTAGCAGTATCAGATATGGCGTTTTCCGTTAAAAAGAAAAAAAAAATGCATACATATAAAAATACTATTTTTTTTTTTTTTTTTTTTTTTTTTTTTTAGTTGTCCCTTATTTCCTATGACTTATAATTAGAAAGTATTGAGTTCGTTTAAGAAAAAAAACGAAAGAAATCTCATGTCTCTGATTAAAATAATCTCGAAGTTGTTTAATCTTGCAAATGGTGATTTACAGTATATTACTGCAATTTCATTGCTTTAATTAATTAATTTATTTATTATGAAAAAGGCATCATTTTAGAAGACCAGCTAAATCATGAAAATAATGAAAAAAAAAAAAAAAGTGATAATCCATTGGTTTAAACATTGTGATTAAATCCATTCAAGCACAAAAAAGAAACAGTTTTGAGTTTTTAGGATATAAATCAAAATTCTTCTGCTTTCTAAAATTTTTAATAAATAAATCTTTTGAGATTCTTACACGAAATTCTTGTACATAACACGCGGAAAATTGTTTACTGAAATTTTGAATCCATTTTCAATTCTCTTATTTAATTTTTGGGAGATAGTAAGTTGTTTGAGGAGTATCTACAGTTATTATTTTCGATTATTATTCAATTGCTATTCAAATGTTAAATTTTGTTCCTCTTTTCGAGTAACGTCGAAAATACGCAAGCAAAGTAATAACGAAAGCAAACATCTGTAGGTACACGCGACCAACTAGTTAACATAAACTGCAATAGAAAAAAAATATTAATTTACATTAAAAATATCATAATTTTCAAGTTTGTTCATCTCCTGAGTTAGAAATTTTGAAGTGTGATTTAAAATATTCATACAGTTCTTGAATAGATATTGAATTTTAAATGAGTATTTTCCGGATTTAAAATTGAAACGTTCATAGTTCGTTGGAATTGGAAATATATTATAAGTAAAAAAATCCTCCAGTGTTTATCTTATGCCAAAATAAACTTGAATATGTATTTAAATTGACTATGTTTATCTTTTGCAGGTATATAAGTTATTATTTCACACGTGCATTTTTTCAAAAAAGCGAATTATTAATGGGCTCTTCCCACCGTCGTCTGCTCAATCACGTGATAGAACAAAACGAATAATCGAATTGTGAGAATCGAATTCAATTATTGTTCTGAAGAACAAAAATTTTAATATTTAATATAAAATGAAATAAAAGTAATATTGTGCATTTGTAAACAATAGAATAATTGTATTTGTAAATTTAATAATTAAAAAAAAACATTTTATGTGTTTATTTATTTTTACCTATAAGAGTCGATTTTTGTATATTGTAGTTTAACTGTAACGTTAACTGATCTAGCAATAAATTATAGCTTCTTGTGGAATGTTTATGGATTATAATTTGAAATTTTAAAATGTTTTCATTTAATTTAATTGCATAAAGGTGTTAGAACAAGTTAATTATCTTAGTTACTGGTCTAAATGGATTTAGGCAGTACGATATTGCACTGTCACTGATTTAAGTACCAAAAATCAAAGTGTTAAACATGTTCTCCATCAACATCCATAACAAACATAAACTAAATGATGATTGTAAATGCATACAGCAAACAAAAGATGATGAAAAATGATATAAAATGGATTAAAAATGATGATGTATAAAAAAAATAAAATAAATAAATAAATAAATAAACACAGATTAAATACGATTGATCAAAAATAAGAATTGAAAATATGTTATTTCAGCAATCGCTATAGATAAACAAGACTTCGTCTGCTATTAGTTTTTCCTCTATCATGTGATCTCTGACGTCAGGTGGGAAGAGCTCATTAATTTTAAGGAGCGGATTGGATAATTTTCGGCCTTGGAGGAAAAAAAAAAAAAAGATCGCTAAGGTATTTGAAGAACGAATTTAATTCCTTTCAAAAATTCATGGTTATTTTAACAGTGAGCAATAAATAACATGAATCAATATTTCATAAAATATATATTACGAAAATATACAACTGGTATGTATTACGTTTTTGATCGCCAAATACAAAAAAAAAAAAAAAAAAAAAAAAAAAAATGCCAAGGACGAAAAACATCAAATGTATGTCCATTTTATTTTCTAGAGTTTTGAAATTTAAATTTAAAATTTTGTCAATTTGACAGCAGAACAAATTAATCTTACACATGTACACGATAACTAATTTTTAATTACTCCTAAATATGGGAACTGAAATCAGGAAATATTTTTCGTTAATTTTTAATATTTTTGTACAAAATATCCAGTGGACGCCTTAACGTCGAGTCCCCACTGCCTTCAGCAGTGCCTTATTACATTTTGTCCCTCTCTCCTCCGCAAGTATAGTTAGGATTTTCACAAAATCCCATCAATGTGCATATTGCTTACTCTTAAAAAACACCCACACACCAAAATACGCTATCTTCGGATAATGTGAAGTAGAGTTAGGATTGAAAACGTATTATTTGATCCGAACGTCCCAAAAGAGGCGTAGAAAATCGGTAATTTCGCAAAATAGTTTTATACTGCGCAACACGCAGTGCGTGTTGCGTGATGGATACACATAATCAACAGGCACATCAAAAGATCACTTTCCCAGAATAATTTGGATCAGTGTTACCCTTGTGATATAGTAGGTAAGTAGCGTGGAACACATGATAGTAGTCAAAAATTGGTGTTAAATCCCACACAAGGAATAATAATCTTAAGTGCAAAACTTAACATGATTTTAATTAAAACAACTTTTAACATTTAAGACATACATCACAGATACCTGTGAAACATAGCGGGTCTAACAGTTTAAAAGATTCAAGAGAACGTCCGTTCTCTTTCAAGACGTAAATCCAAGTCCTCGATTTAATAATCTGGAATCCTTAGTCCTTCCAAAAATCTTAGTGATCTGAAAAGGGGGAACAATTTTTCCCACTCGACAAACACCAATCAAACAGTCTTTGGTCAGGAGGAGTATCCTCAGGTCAACAGTTCATTGGAGTTTCAACTGGCGACAAAACGGCGGGGTACCACCCTAGCGTGGGGTGCCCAAGCGGCACATCAAAGTCATCTGTGAAATCGCGGTTACTTTGTAGCCATGAGGATGAAAGAATCGCCTGAAAGCCCGGCTTCTCGGGACCGCAGACAACCTGGCACCCGAGACCTCACGCAGTCTAGCGAACACAAAGGAACACACCTTGAATATGTCACAGCTCCTCTCCCCATAAAAAGATTTTGCACGACTATGGAGAGCAAAATCCAGCTCTTGACACAAACTTCATAACACAAGTTGGCGACACAAGTTGGCGACAAATAGCACTCCAGTAGGCGTCCAACAGCACTCCAGTAGGCGACCCCCATTTTTCAATTAAGCCCCAGGGAGGTCTTTCCCCAGATAAACTTAAAGCCCATTTCCAATTTTACCCCTTAAAAGTGAGTTAACTTTAAATAAAATGAATACTAGTAATAAAAAAAACAATTGAAAACAATCCACTCAGTTGGAGTTTTCCTAACCTCAGAATTATGCTTAATTCTAAGTAATAAACACAAAAAAAAATTCAAAATTTTCTTTACATAACACTGTTAACTCCACCGTAAAATTGAAAGGCTAAATTAATAATAAATAAAAATTGTATTTCTGAAAGATTTCAAATATTTTTAAAACTTTTCACACACTTTTTTTTTTCTTTTACAAGGACCACACAAAAAATTTTAAAATATTAAATAAATCATAGTCCACAAAAAATAAATTATAAATAGACCACTCAAGTTCAAAAAAAAAAAAAAGATAATAAAACAAAATAAATTTGAAAGGTAAAATGCTAAAAATTAATACGTCTAAGAATTAAAATTTCATACATTCCTACACAATGCTATATACAAAAAAATAATAATAGAGATGACCTTCAGTTAATCCGTTAGGCACTTATCTACCAGAGAAGAAAATAGTATGCAACCACACAGTAAGGATAAATAAAATACCCAAATAAAAATAAGTAAAAGAAAGAAATCTCAATAAATTTTACAAGGAAAATTATGCAATGGAAAAAAACAAACCTACAATATGCATCATCTTAGTTAACATGGATTACTCAGTATCCGTAACTAACAACGACATGTTATCAATCAAAAAGAAAATTATTTTTTCTCTACAGCTTTTCCCTAAATAATTCCTCACACAGATTTCCTTTCTTTTCATCTAAACAATTTTGTTACGTTGCAGTTAACACTTCTCTACATAATACCTTCTAACTAAAAGCACATTTTAACCAAAATTTATATATATGAAAAATAAAAAAAAATTAAAAACACAGAAACGATTAATTCAATTTTTGCATAATATGCCAAACACAGAAAATCTACACAGAAAATTGCATAAAATAAAAATAAAAAAACATTTCACTCTTACAATTCTGAGAGAGGAAGGAAAACTAAATAAACAAACAAAACTTGTAAGAAACTTCCCTCCTTCCCAGTAGCAAACACCTGCTATTCAGTTTCGCGTTCGTCCACTGCATTGTTCAGTTTCTCTCTCTGATAATCTTTTGTTATACGTCTAACAAGTAAAGGATTTGAAAGTCGGGTGTGTTGGCCTACGCGCTTATCTTTCCCAAAATGATCAGTCCTTTTAAATTTTGCTTTCGGCTCCTGAAAACCCTTTAAATATCCTTTCATTTTGTCACAGTTTCGACTCAAATGCTCCGGTGATTGACACGTGAAACATAATTTCGTGACTTTCGTCCTCCACTTTCCAAAACGGGGAGCTGGGTTTTCCCAAAAGTTTGGACTGGATTCATTTTTCTTTTTTCCTTTAGCGTTAGAAAAACGGGATTGTATGGGCGAACGAGAGTTGTTTTTATGGAAAGTTTGTACATGAGACTCATTTTGAAGTTTTTCTTTACTAGTGATTTTACTCTCACCTAATGAGCGTCTTCTCTGCGCTTCAATCAACCTAGCGGTTTTATTCCCCATTAAATAATATTCCTGAATCAAATCGATTGGTTTCACGGCTGCTTTAGTCACAATAATACCAAAATCTCCCTCAATCGTAATCCTAGCCACAGGTAAGGAAATACATTTGGAATCTAATGGCTGCCGTATTTTCACCGTCTCTCCCAACCAATCTTGATCATTAACCCATGAACGGTCACAAATATCTATCTCCGAACCTGAGTCTAATAAATAGTTACGATAAACCCCGTTTATAACAGCATTTTTAACATATGGCCTGAAAGATGGACTCAAATAATGCGCTGTAATTACATGATTTACAATCGCCTCCGATTTATCGTTCAAAGGACACCGAGGTCTCATATGCCCGGTTTCACCGCATTGGTAACAAACTATTTTTCTCGGTTTCTCGAAAATTTCCTCATTCTGAACCAATTCTTTCTTACCTAGTTCTCTTTTTCCCTGCTTATCACTTTTTCCTTTCGCGTCATAACTATTTCTAGAATACCCGAAATTTGTTTTTTCTTTCTTGAAGGAATTTTTCCGTTCGAATTTTTTGTGATCACGTCTGACTGCTTCAAATTTATCACATTTTTCGGCGAGATTCGTAGCATTATTTATCTCTTCCCAATTATCTAAATAATGTTCTCGGATTTCAAACGGAACCCTTTTTTTAATTTGCTCGGTGAGTATCAATTCTTTCAGCGATTCAAAATCTTTAACGTCTACGGCTTCTAGCCAATTGTCTAAATAACCTTTTAATTCGTACACCAAATCTACCCATAAAGCTGCTGGTTTTTTATTATGGACTTCGAATTTATTTTTAAACGCCAACGCGCTCAACTTGAAACGCTTAAATAATAGTTTTTTTATGTGCTGGTAATTTTCAAATTTATCCGCAGGCTCCTTTACAATTAGCTCCGCTATATCCGTCGGTAATAACGGGATTATTTGGGATACCCAACAATCTTCTTCGACTTTTTCTTTTACCGCTTGGCGCTCAAAAATCATAAGGAACAAAGAAATGTCAATTTGCTTTGGGTCAAATTTAGGCACCAAATCTCTTAATTGAATCCGTTTTCTACCCGGTTCTACTGATGTTACCGTTGACGCTGTGCTATTGACTTTTGCCTCATTTTGAAGCCTCAATTTTTCTAGCTCAAACGGCCTAATGTTGTCTCTTTCCTTCCTTTCTAACTCTTTCTCTCTTTCCTTCCTTTCTAACTCTTTCTCTCTTTCCTTCCTCTCTAACTCTTTTTCTCTTTCCTTCCTTTCTAACTCTTTCTCTCTTTCAACTCTTTCTAAATCATTTACAATTCTCACTAAATAATCCTTTGCTTCTTCCTCATCGTAATCAGAAGCGTTTAAAATTGCCTGAATAATATCTTTATTTCTCGTATCCTCCGATACGTCGGTCTCAAATTCTGTTGCTAATAATAGCAAAGTACTTTTATTCAATTTTCTTAAATAAGCCATTTTAAAAAAAACAAATCAAGCACTCGAGAGAGAAAAGAGAAAAAAATAATAATAATAATAAAGAAAAAAGAGAAAGGGAAAAAAAATAATTGATACTAAATATATTTTTTCTCACAAGAATAATAAAAAATACATAAACAATTAATGACTACAATAAAACACTTCACTGTTACTGAACTTCAGTTCCTATTACAACCACAACTGAGTGAATTTTGAAATTCAATTGACAAAACGAAGTAAAAACAATTAAATACCCCAAAATAAAATATGACATTAAAATTAACCCGATGCCTTTTATTTTGCACAGAAAAAAAAATCATTAATTAACTTTTTTCTATTTTTTCCTCACTTAACTTGGATTAATATTGAGTTAAGCAATTTCAAAACAAATAGAAACAAAAATCCCATTTACTTTTGATTCCTAAAACTTTCGTTAAAGATTTTTCTTCTTTTAACTACAAAAGAAAACACAGAACCATTGAAAATCTAAAAGAAAAATCTTTCCTATGATCAGTTAACACCTGTAAGAAAGTTACCCCAAAATACAGTTAATCCCCTGCAACTAAGACCTCCCTGATACTTAAATAGAAAAAGAAAGGGACTCACCACTCCTAGTTCTGAGACATCTGTTGGGCTGGTAATCTTCTTGATATTGCGTTTCTTATCATCTAAGGCTTGGGCTGCACCTAATTTACTCTAGGCGCACATCCTCCTTGCTGCCACCATTTTTCTATTTAAGTATACCGCTGCCACCATTTTTCTTCTGCTGTGATATAGTAGGTAAGTAGCGTGGAACACATGATAGTAGTCAAAAATTGGTGTTAAATCCCACACAAGGAATAATAATCTTAAGTGCAAAACTTAACATGATTTTAATTAAAACAACTTTTAACATTTAAGACATACATCACAGATACCTGTGAAACATAGCGGGTCTAACAGTTTAAAAGATTCAAGAGAACGTCCGTTCTCTTTCAAGACGTAAATCCAAGTCCTCGATTTAATAATCTGGAATCCTTAGTCCTTCCAAAAATCTTAGTGATCTGAAAAGGGGGAACAATTTTTCCCACTCGACAAACACCAATCAAACAGTCTTTGGTCAGGAGGAGTATCCTCAGGTCAACAGTTCATTGGAGTTTCAACTGGCGACAAAACGGCGGGGTACCACCCTAGCGTGGGGTGCCCAAGCGGCACATCAAAGTCATCTGTGAAATCGCGGTTACTTTGTAGCCATGAGGATGAAAGAATCGCCTGAAAGCCCGGCTTCTCGGGACCGCAGACAACCTGGCACCCGAGACCTCACGCAGTCTAGCGAACACAAAGGAACACACCTTGAATATGTCACACCCTTGAAAACGTGTTTTTTTCTTCACCCTTAAAGGGAAGAATTCGCAGAATTTCTTTATACTGGGTGTTGGATACGTATAACCAACACCTATATAAAAACTCACCTTTCTAATGTGATTTTTATTCTAAGCAAAGTTTTGCTTGTAAGCATATTTTTTTGAAAACCCATCTCAGAAGGAGGGAAGGGCAGAGTTTTACAAAATTCTTTTGTAGTGTGCATTAGAAACAAAAATCAAATCGACACATACAATAATTCGCTTTCCTGAGATAATTTAGAGAAAAGATATGCTTGAAAACATGCTTTACTCCCGTCTGCTCTAAAACGGGAGAAGAGAAAACGTTCGCAAAATCCATTTATGGATTTCTATTTTTAGTGCATGGTAGGTATACGTAACCAACCCTACATAAAAATAAGTCTTTCTTAAGTAATTTGGAGAAAAGTCCCTCTTGGAAACGTGTTTACACACACCCCTCCCCCAGGGATTTCATGATTTTCCGATACAATGTGCGTTGGATACACATAATATAAAAGCAACACATGAAAAAATTAATGACCGCAGCTACCGCAGATTTTTCCGAACAAATTTAGCGCTAAATGAGGGTCTCGAATTTGGCTCTACGCAACTCCTCTCTCCCCTTTCAACCTCTTTGTACAATTTTTAGTAAAGTTCTACTCAAAAATCTGAATTTTCTAAAATTCCGCCATGAATATCGAAATCCCCCCCCACCCCCACTTAAAAATTGAAGATTCCAAATCGTCGCAAAATAATTTTTAACCCTTTCATTCCCAATTTTTTCCCTCCATAAAAAAATAAATCTTATATTTAGTCATAAATTTATTTCAAAAGTAATATATATAAATATTTTTGTTTAAATGGAGGTAATAGCATGAGTACGAATCAATATAGCTAACAAAGCAACTGAGAGGTGTTTATTTATGTTTAATATAACCACTGATGCCATTTAAAATCATAACTTTTCAATAAATAAAATTATCAAAATTTTGGAAGAAATACATATTGCAATTAATTAAAATACAAATTATAAACATTTAAAAATAAAATCAAAAATATTTCAATCAGTTAATTTACTTAAATTGCCCAAAACAGGAAACTGATTCTGATATTTATCAGAACAGAGTAAAATATATCAGAACAGAGTAAAATATACATTCATTTATCAACAAGGATAGTGAAATCATCTAAAATGTATTTTTTTCGGTGGGAAAATATATATAGATTTTAAAATTGTTCATTTTGAATCAGCGAGAGTGTTAGATGGTAAGAAAGAAAATCTGAAATGTTATGATTCCAATTGGCATCACGGGGAACGAAAGGGTTAATCTAGTCTGCCCATGTAATGGTACCCAAGTCAAATCTCACCATGTGCAATTTCTTCACCGTAAAGTAATTTAGAGCTGAGTTAAGCTCACAAAAGACTTTTTGCCTCCTACCCCCTCCCCAGGGGTGAATGGTGAAAATGTCTCAAAATACGATCTTAGTAAGGTCACAAAACCAACCAGAGACACAAAACCAACCTTCAAACTAAAATTTGTGATACCACTTTCCATAGGATTACCACGGATGTGTTGAGGCATTGAGTTTACTCTTATATATATACAGAAAATGAAACTATTAGCTTCTATGTTACCCTGCAACAAAATTATAAATGTCAACTGTATCATATTCTGTAAGAAAGATTTTTTTTTTTTTTTTTTTTTTTTTTTTTTTTACAGAAAATTGTCTGTTAATTTCTTAATGATTCTGTAAGTATGAATATATAAATATATGCATAAAATTAATAATTATTATAAACCATAATTAATTCTAAATCTTTTGTGTGATCATGTATACAAAACAGTACTACTGTATTTTTTTTTAATGAAAATATTGTATACTGAACATAAAAGGCATATATAATCTTCAAGTAATTCTATAATTATTTATTAAAACAAGAATCACAAATACTTTTCATCTTTTTTGAAAAGCGTTAAAAATGCTCAACAGTATTAAAAATATATATATTAAATAAAAATACTTTCCTTGTGAAGCCGAATAATTTTGTCTCGCACTGTAAAATAATCGTTAATGTTACTTACGCCATTTCCAAAGGAATCGAAATTTATAGCATATGAAAATGTTGTAATAAGAGCAGTATAAATTTGATGATTTATAATGCAATTTCGTTAGAATTAACGCAATATAACTATGATGAACGCACCTGAATCATATTTCAGACAGTAATGAAACTTTTTTTTTTTCTTTCTTTTTTTTTTTTTTTTTTTTCTACTTTTACGACACTGATTCCAACTTTTTAAATTAAGTCTAAAGAAATTAAGCAACATTTATTAGTTACAGAATTCTCTAAAATTACTTATTTAAGTATGAATACTGGTCAAAACAAACAAATCATCAGAAGTCATAAACGCATAACCCAAATGAAATAGCGAATTGATCACCTACGCCATTATATCTTTCAGTTTACCTTAGTGATTCTGTGTAGTCCTGTTCTTCAATATTTATTATTAACCATACCATATTCTATAATAAACATGCTTTATGCATTTCGATAATGAACATCCATTACGTTATGTTATGCGTAGTATAACGATACTAAAATTACATAGATTCAAAGAAATACCTCAAGTAATCATAGTGTATATGAAGTCTTCAGTGTGCCCGGTTAAAAGTTAATAGTGCTATTTATAACATTTTAAGTAAAGAATATACCATAATGAAAGAAAGTAACTTCTTTAGTTTCATTGCATTCTAAAAATATTTAAGGAAACAAAAGCGGGGATAGAGAAACCGATAATTTGAAGTTATTGAAATATGTCAATTTTATCCTAACCGATAAATTGAAGTCATTAAAATATATTTCAATTTTGTCCGAAAACGATGTAAAAATAAATTAACATTTAGAGCTCAATATTATTCAATTAAATTCGCATTTTTTGTCATAAAACCATTGATAATATGGCATATAAAACCTTAATATGCCTCATTATCTTAAAATTCATATCTAAAGATTTAGATTTTTTATATATAATTATTTAATAATTACACTGATCTGCAAAAGAAAAAAAAATCGTGTTTTCATACCTTTCTTGCTGATTCTTATGCAAAATTACCTTCTGAATCGAAATATGACTCTCATTTTGCCCAGTCACCCACTGATTTTTAGAAACACCAACCCCTCCCTTAATTTCTTTCCCAATTCGATAATTTTATGACCGTGAATTTGATTTGAAGAATGAAAAAGAGTTAATTTAACACCTAAAAAGAAAAAAATATAAATTTAAAAATGTAACATTAATTACAGATTAATATATATATATATATATAAGATATATAAAACGTAATTTCAGTGGCAAATACCGCCCCCCCCCCCAAAAAAAAAAAATAAAATAAAAAATAAATAAATAAATTCCCCTTGTCGCGAATGTCCATGTTTTACAATTTCCCAACACTGTAGCCCCTCAGAAGATCTTTAACGGTTAAAATAATCCCCCCCCCTTCTAAAAATCAAATTTATAGCCATAAAATCGCCGAAAAATGATAAAAATGTGGGCCGTTCCTAAACAACTGTGGGTGTTAGGACAAAACGGGCTTCATATTCTGATTCATGAGGTCATTTTACAAAAGAATGTGCTGAAATGGTGTCAGAAGCAATTGTGTTATTAAATGAATTAAAATATGTGAAAAGGATAGCTCTTGAAGTCTGGATAACGATATCTTTCCTTAAACTGATATTTAAAAGAAAACAAATTATGTACATCAAAACCAAAAAAAATTCGTTGTTTACATTTAAATGCAGGTAAATATGTGGAAAAAAAATAGTTTCTAAATCGAATAATAATAATAATAATAATAATAAAAAGCAGTCACTCATAAATTATTCAAGATTCGCTTACTTCACTACAAGTTACTTTCTATGTTTATCTTAATGCTCTTGGTTTTAATATGAAAAATATATTAAAACATTTTTTTTTTTTTTTTTTTTGTAATTTTAACTAAATAAGTTTTGTGTCTAACTCTGTTGTTTTATGAATTATATTAAACGTAATTCCATATCTATATCATACATACTCTAGAATATTATTTCTTAAAAATTAAATTTCATAAACTAACATAGTTTAAATAACTTAACTACTTACCATATAGAATAATATTATAGTTATTGAATGCGGAAAGAAGTTTAAACTGGATAAGCTTGATGCTTAAACTAGATTCAATATGCAAAAAAAAAAAAAATGTGTTGAATTTTAAAAAGTGTTTGAATTTTAAAAATGTCTGAAATTTTAGACACGTTCGCAGTTTAAAATTTTGAATATTTGTGTGTTTCAGATAATTTTGTGTCTGAAATAGTATTTCAAATACTTTTTTGTCTTAAATTAAGATATAAATTATGTTTAAGATCTATATTAAGTCATTTACGTGTCTTAAATGTCTTTTCATTTGATTCCATGTCTTACTTTAAGACTCATTTATTTGCAGTCTCTCTCTCTCTCTATATATATATAATGTTTACTGGAAATATATGTCCTGTTTTAAAATTTTTAAAGTTTGAATACGCATTCAGTCTACGAATCAATAAATTATGAGCATTCGTAACTCAACGTAAAACTAAATTTGGAGATAATTTTAGCAAATGGATGATTTAAACAAAGCGAGATGATTTAAACTTGCCTTGTGAGTAAAGTAATCTGACAAATTCCTATTAAAATCAAACCAAGTTTAAATTTAAGAACATTGTCAATAACATAGTGTAGTGTAAAAAAAAAAAAAAAAAAAAAAAAAAAAAAAATGGGCAGCAGATCCTCCATGGGTAAAGATATAACCTTAAGAGATTTAGCTGCTTCTATGAAAACCAATAAAAAAAAATGGATTCTAAGAAAGTATGGCGTTAGGTATTGCGTTAGAGTTCCGGGAAGGTCTTTTATTTATGTATTTTTTTGTATTTTTTAATTTTTCATGTGACAAAATAATGTTTAATTCTTTAATTCAATTAAAAACGATTTTAAGGGAAAATATTTATTATATATATATATATATATATATATATATATATTTATTTATTTATTTAAATGTATAGCAATAATTAATATTTTAACCAAAAAAAAAAAAAAATGTTTATTTAATTATAAAGAAGAAAATCAAGTATAAAGTTACAAATTTAGTTTTTTATTTACAGTGCCTATAATTACAAGTAGAAAATTAATGAAAACATAAGCAATTTTCACAATAAGACAAGATGTAAAAGAAAATTCATGAAAATTAATTGCGCAACATTCTTGTTCACCGTCAAAAAATTTCATCACGAAACATTTGGAAAATATTTGACTTTTCCTTGACATAGCTAGATTTATAAAATTCATATATGTCTAGAATTTGAAATGCTTGAGATGTTAATTGATTATAAATAAGTGAAACTGTTTGAATAAAGTCTGTCCTTGAGTTTAATTTTATTGACAGTTACTCCAAGAACACAAAATGTGACAGTTGTTTAATAAAATATTTGAAATAGTTAAATATGACACCGAATTCCTGTAAACAGTTGTTATCCATTCAGAACTTTTATTGCAAGACAATTCATGGATAATAACATTATTAAGAGCTGGCAATTAACACTTGCTATTAGTGTCATCGATATAAATAATAATAATAATAATAATTAAAATTTTACATAAATTATTTGCATAAATCATTATTGTAGAAAACATACTATAAATTAATTTGTATGAAGAAAAAAATAAAGAAAAGCGGGACTAAAAGTGGTCAGGATTAAATTAAGGAACTGGCCCACTCTGCTTATTTCTTTCCTTGAAAAATAGTTAGAAAAGAAAAAAAAAATCAAACCGTATGTAGATTACACATAAGTACTGCTTGTGTTCTGTGTTTCTGAGGAAAAATCATTTTATCAAAAGTGAATTATACGAATTTTGATCCCTTTAGAAAGTGTAAAAAAAAAAAAAAAAAAAAAAAAAAAAAACAATTAGTAAAGTAAATATTATTAGAAATAAGAAAAACTTATTATTTTCTTTTATTTTCGAAAGTGATAGAATTTTTACAGACAACTTATAAATTGTAATTACTTTTTCCTTACCAATATTTTGGAAAACATTTTCAAAAAAATATTTTCATATAAATTAAATTATTTCCTTGTTATATATTTTTAAGAGCTCAATTTTTTCTATTCATGTAACATTTTCTATTTTTAAAACTTAAAAAAATAATGTTATTTAAAAACAATTTCTGAAAAAGACAGTGGTTAGAAAAGTCGTTAATTTTAACGTTTTTCAAGTATATATATATTTATATATTTATTTATTTATTTATTTATATATACATATATATATACAGTTGAACCTCGTTAGCATGAACATCGTTAACGTGAATTACTTTTAATATGAACTCCTTCCGCAATCCCCATGGACATTAAGATTAGTTTAATTCTATGACGGTTAGTTATTGATAGCATGAACTACTGATAACATGAAAAAAAAATATCCCTCTTGATGTTTACGTTAATGTGGTTCGACTGTATATATATATATATATATATATATATGCATAAAAATGTTTAAATGTTTATACAATTTATTTTCTAGGATTGAAATCAAAAGTAAGAGATCATTATCATTCTCATCGTTTATCATTTTGGTTACATCTTATCCCGTCTCTCAATCGACCTGGTGAAGGAAATCTGAGCTATGAGCATCATATGCTAGAAGATCATAACAATTTAAGGTCTTATGATGGAAAAGTGAGGGACATTCCTTCAAATTTCAGCAAAATTGTTAATGAGGAAATTTTCTTTCCACCTCCCATGGCAATGCCAACAATGTCCACTTTCCCACAGTCAACAAGTGAAGAACCCAAAACAAGTACAAAAAGCAATCAAGCAGCTGTTAAACTTAATAACCCATCTGGATATACTATCACAGACTCTGATAACAAAACATTTTTTTCTGAAGATATACGGGCTACATCAGACATTCCAACTGACAGGACTACGATAACGCCTACAAGTATATTTGATTTAGGGATATACTCAACAGCCCTCAGTATAACGATAGCCGTTGGATGTTCCTTATTAATATTAAATATTCTGATATTTGCTGCAGTTTATTATCAAAGAGATAAAAATAGAATGGAATTAGCGTTGCAGAAAGCAAATCTCCAGGTATTTATGCTTTTCTTTTTTAAATAAATAATATGTTATCAAAAATTGCTATTGAAATAAAAACAATATACTGTTTATTTATTTATATATTTAAGACAAATAATTAAATGCATTAAACTATATAATAAACTAATATATATATATATATATATATATATATATATATATATATATATATTAATAATTTTTCGCTTAAAACTGTGGAACTAGCGTCAAATAATTAAATATAAAAGTAGTGAATTGATTTCCGAAATATCAGTGTATATATATTCAACATAAAAAAAAAAAAAAAAAAAAAAAAACAGAAAGAAAGAAAGAAAGAATAAATTAATACTTTAAAATTCTAGTTAATTAATTTGGAATCTGAAACTAAAACTGAATAAATTTATTCAAAACAAAACTATGTTTTCTTTGTTATTTGTTCAAGTTTGTTAACATACCGAATGCAATTAAATCAAACTTAAATAAAATATTCTGCTCTGACATTATCAGATCACATAAGTGAGTGATCGAACATGTGTTCGAAATGCCGATGGGTACGTCTGTAAGGCATCTTCTGGTTCAGTCTTAATGATTGAGATAACTAAGGTACGATGAATGTGTAGCAAAACGCACATATCATCCGCATAATTTACAAAGCGTTTTATCACTTGATTAGTGATAGAAATATTATTTCAGTAAGGGTACAGACAGTCCTCAAAGACTCTTCAGTAGGCAAGGGCGTTATCATTGTGCGAAAATATTGAGCAATAAAGTGATCAGCTATGTTGGATATTAGTATATAGTTTTAGAAAATATACCCTTTCTAAATGAATGTTGGCTTTGTTATTTCCCCCCCCCTCTATATCCTTCCCATAGACCTTATATATATAGACCACGCATCCCCCTCGTTATCTGTCTGCATCATGAAAGATCTTCCCCAGCAAAATTGTCACGTGATGTTGGCCTGGAGGAAGAGTGAAGAATGATCACTGTGTTATTTTTCTGTAGGAACGAATTTTGTGTTTTTTTTTTTTATATTTTTATTGTACACGCACTTTTTATTTTAGCATTTAGATTTACGCATGGATGGAAAGCTAAACTTTCATAGATTAATTACATAGAAAAAAATATATGATAAATCATTTTGCAAGCGAAAAAATTGCGTTTGAATTGACATAACCATCTTAAATCGTTCATGCATACAAATGAAAGGGGAAAAAAGAGAGAGAACTTTCTTACAGATTTCAGAGGAATCACCTCTAAGTCCAGTTCACGTGACTTCCGAGACTCATAACAAAGGATGGAGATATCAGATTACACCCTCATGTTGAAGCCATTCGCTATAATGGTCAGTCCTATTGGTGGCGTGGTCTAGTATATAAGGTCTATGATCTTTCCCATGTTATGTATTCCATTCAATAATGCATCCATGTCTAAGTTTCAAAGTAAAATAATTATATTTACAAAGATACCTTTGTTTAACTTTTCTTTTTCGATTTATTTATCAAGAATATATTTGGTTTAATTTTATGGCTGTATTCACCAGTAACTTGAACTCCCGGTTCAAGACAAAAACTTAAAAATCATATAAAGTCCGGGTGTAACTTTTCATCAAAATTTGACACGCTGCTTCTGTCCTCTAACGGCATTGTTATTTTCAGATATTTTATCTGAAAATAACTAGTCAAAGACTACATAAAATCTTTGATGCTAAATGGCAGAAAAGCAGCTTACCAAATTTTGATGGAAAGCTGCACTTGGACTTTAGACGCTTTACGAGTTTACTGTTGATATTTCTGTTATATTTTTCTTAATTTTTTTCTTAATTTAAATTTTCTGCGTTCCTTAGCAACAGTTAAAAAACAATTTTTGTTTTTCAGTTTTATTTCTATTTTTTTGTTTTATTATTATTATTATTATTATTATTATTCATAAAGTGATATATAAAATAGGGATCCTTTTCAAAATTCATATAAACATAATATCCATTGAAGCCAGCAAAATCTGATAATCATTAACTATTTTATTATTATTATTATTATTTACTTATTTTATTTTTAAATAGGGATATTAAACAACGGAGGAATTTTCAGTTATGTGTTTTGTTTATGGAAGGGATATAACCATACTTTGAATTTTCATTTCAAAATTTCTAACTAAGAATCCTTATCGTGTATGAAACTTGCGAAATATAAACGTAATATGTTTTTATTCTTTTCTTATGTAAAATGTACACAGTATTTCCATTTATAACAAAAACATGAAATTTTATATTTCAAAAAATTATACTAATAAAAAGCGAAATTATTTGAATCATTTAAAATTGCATAAAGCATAGATTTGAATACCACGAAAATAATATAATTTTACTTATACCTTACTTACACAAATTAATACAAATATTTTCAAATCTATAATGCTGCATGTTACTTCCCAAACAAATACTATAATAATAATATAATTATTTTACCCAATATATATATATAAATTATCATCATTTCATTGCAGCAGCAACAGCAGCAACAAATGGGTAATCGCACTGATACTTCAGGGACCACATTAGATGCCAGTACAGTTGCTCAGAGTGGAAACACAAAGCAACATCCCGTCAGAGCTCCTCCTCCTTCTCCAGTAGGTCAGTACCTACAGGTTCAAGATTTTACATACCCAGGAAGTTATTTGAATACACTGCCACCTAAAGGTATAGCAGTAATGGGCCCTGCTACAATTAATTCAAAAGTGGATTTACAAAGTGCCCCAGAGGCACAGCCATTACTTCCTCAAAATCAAGAAGCTCGTGTAATGAGCCATATGTGGCCTCCGCCTAATCAGGAGATCTCTGTGTGAGTACGTGGATAAAATTTAAATCGATATGCATTTATCTTAATATTCATTAAACTAAGAAGGTTAATGAATACATTTTGCTATATACACGTTCTGTTTTTCTAGTGCCATAGTTGTTTAATTTGTTATTTTGTTTTCCAAAACTATCTATACATTACAAAAGCACTATTATTATAAATTTTTCTTTTTACTAAAGTATATATATATATATATATATATATATATATATATCAATACAGTTCCATGTAAAACTGATTGGCAAATGATAATCTTGTTTCTCTTAAAAAAAAAAAAAAAAAAAAAAAAAAAGCGTTAAATTTACAGGAATTTATAAATTCATTAACATTTCCCAAAACAATTGTATGGGATTCAAGTCTAAACTGTGAGGAAAAAAAAAGAATGAATAAACATTTATTTTATTTCTCTTGCATTAATAATTTCTATTGTTATTTATTCCCTTCAGGCCATCTATAATTTCATTTTAATAACAAAACTTACAATATTGAATTGTAGTTAAGCAGTAAACTTTGAAATACAAGGTATTTTATAGAAGATTGTATGTAATGATATATCAGTTACTTCGCAATTATTTCAGCTATTAAAGAATCAGACAGAACTGACATTTTTACTTTTGTCTTTAGCATTTATTTCTAGCATAATTTTATACGTCTTAAAAGAGTGAAAATCTAAAATACGTCTTTTAAATTAAATCATATACTTTTATTTATTTATTATTTTTAAGAAAAATACATGTAGAATATTTTTGTTGATAATTATTATCAATTTCTAAATTCATTTGCATGTTTCCCTAAAGTATACTTGAAGAGCAACAATTTTTATGTATTCATTAACTAACATTCGTGCGAACTTTTCGCTTTAAATTTATATCTGAGTAGTGAACCCCAATTACTGAGGAACAATTATTTAAATTTCAATACGTTGTACAATTTTAAAATACTTTAATCACTGAAATTAAATGCATCTTCGGCATTTCCAAAATTTCATATCTACGATATTATAAAAAATTTGTACATTCCGATTTTTACCTGATTTCGTTTTCCTTCTTAATACAAATATTAGAATGTATGAAATATCCTAATGAAAGTAAATGATGAGAATGCTAATGATGTTGCAGTGACTCTTACTCTTAAAAACAAATGTGATTTTCTTGGAAGATAAATTGGTTAATTATAATGAAATTGATCAAAATAATGCCGCCAGCAAGCGAGTTTCTGTAGTCACATGTTTTCATGGGTCGTGAATCGTCGGGATGTCTTTGCCGAAAGGAAATGGCATCGAAGCATGGGTCTTCATGATGATGTTGCTAAGAGCTATTATCGGAAAGACTCCGATCGAAAGAGCTTGAGCACAGAAGTTTAACATAGTTAGAATTTTCTCCGCCGCGGATAGTCTAAAAGTGTTTACCACGGTTGAAATAGTTAAACCCCTCCAGCTAGAATTTGGTACCGTCAAAATTAACATTGACCTAGCTTGATGCTGAAAGCATTTTCTTCTAAATTAAACAGATACTTGATTCGGAATACAATATTATTATTATTATTTCTATTAGTATTCATAAATAGTTATTGATATTTTTTTTTATTTGACTTCGGGTAAGACAAATAGCACTATTCTGATTTCTTTTTTTCTTTTTTCTCTCTTACATTTTTCTTTTTATTATTTTAAAGTCTACTAAACTGTCAGAATTGTGGTTATATATATATATATATATATATTCACCGATATTCTGCATATAAGATAATGTTAAAACCATTGTTATGAACCATTATTATGTCATAGGAATCTTACGGATATTTTAACTGTATCTTAATACACACACACACACATATATATATATATATATATATATATATATATATATATACAAAGGGCATTAAATAAAAACTGAGAGTAAAATCATAAAAAATCAAGAAATATATTTACAGCAAAAAATACATCATTCTTTTTCAAAATACATTCCGTCAGATGATATGCAACGGTCCCATCGTTCAACACACTTTTCAAAACAAGTAGAGAAGCCCTTTTCTGGAAGCTGCTTCAAAGAACCCACCACTGCTGAAATAACTTCAGAATCTGTATTAAATTTTCTGCCACGGAGCTTCTCCTTCAACGTCGGAAAAAGCCCGAAATCGCATGGTGCGAGATCTGGACTGTAAGGGGAATGTGGCATGATTTTAATATTGCATTTACTAAGATATTGCTGAATAGAAGTAGCGACATGCGGGCGAGCATTATTGTGATGTAATGTCCAATTCCCTACCAGTTCATGACGCTTTCTCGATATGTGTTGTCGCAAAATTTTCAAAACTGAAACATAATATTCACCATTCACAGTAGTTTTTGGAGGCACAGCATGCTGATAGATTACACCTTTACGGTCAAAGAAAATAATCATCATGACCTTTCCAGCAGATTTGGTTTGTCGGATTTTTTTCTGAGGCGGAGAATCAGTATGTTTCCATACTCATGTAGCGGACTTGGTAAGGGGATCATAATGATGCACTCAAGTTTCATCACCTGTTATTATAGTCTTTAGGAGATTTGGATCATTTTGAAGCATCTATGTTTTAATTCACAACATTGGTGAATTCTTGTTTTCATTTGTTCTTTAGTAAGGTGATGAGGGACACATCTGGAACAACCATAGCGAAGCTGTAAATTGTTGCGTAGAATGCAAAATATCGACGTTTTCGAAATGTTTGTTGAGGCCGCTATCTCCTCAGATGTCATTCGACGATTTTCTTGAAGGATTACCCACACAGTGTTAACATTTCGATCATTCACAACACGTTTTGGTCGCCAGGCCTAGGAGCCAGTTCTGCAGACAAACGGCCTTTCTTGAAATCACCAGGCCATCTAAAAATCCTCGACTCACCTAAAAATTTGACTTTGTAAGCTTCTTTCATTAACTTAACTGTTTCTGGAGCTTTTTTGCCCAAACGCCCAAGTTAAAATTCTTGCTGGTATTTGTTTGCTAGTCTAGCATTAAATGCTGTATCCCAGCAAGTAAAATAGCATAAAATACCAAAAATATTTGCTGGTTCCACCAAAATTACCAGCAAGTCATAGTGTGTATTGGCACAGTTTATTGCTTGTCCAGCATACATAATCCAGCTTCTGTTGCTTGAATAGTATGTTGCTGGTCCAGCAGTAATTATGACTACTATTTGCTTGAAATTTCTGCTATACTAGCAGTAATTCACAACCAACAGATGCTTTTTTGTTGCTATTTTCTCACTTCTCACTGGCATCTAGCATGCCATGCTATTTCTACTTAAGCTGCCGACATAACATATTACGCTGGCAAGCATAGAAAAGCACATAATAGCTTGTTAAGGTACATACCTCTCCAGGCTTTGGAAAAGCTTAAACAACAAATAAGCATAAAATGCTTGTATATAGCTTGTCGTGCTATTGCTGTGTAAGCTAGCTAATATAGCATTTTATGCTGGCTAGCATTATAAAGCATATAACAGCATGAAAATCTAGCAGACAAAGCAAAACATAGCAATAACTAGCCTATTTTCTTTGCTGGTACTAGCATGGATTTTAACTTGGGTATCAAGATTTTATGGCACAACGCATTTCGTTTCTTAACTCTGAATCACTCATCTCCTTTTCTGTAGGGCAAATAAAACAGTTCTTTAAACAAGCACGGAAATAGGAAAATAAAATCGTCTGCTTCGTTTAGAATTTTGTATATAGGTACAGTTAACTCTTTGAAAAAATCGCCTGCACTTCTATTTTTTAATTTCGCAGTGTTGCCACTACGTAAAAAAATAACTCTCAGTTTTTATGGAATGCCCTTTGTAGAGAGTGAGTGAGAGAGAGAGAGAGAGAGAGAGAGAGAGAAATATTCAATGAGTAAACGATTATTTTCATTTTATAGGGATAGGAGATAACTTGTGAAGGTGAGTCATACTCCATGGTAACTTAGAATAAAATATCCGAAAGGTTTCTCACTTTTATTCATTACAAAATGCTTACTTTGAAATTCCTTTTTAACCGTCAGGATACTTATGCCCATTCAATGAGTCCTTGTTTCCCAAAATTTGAGCGTATACATATTTATTTATTTTTATTTTTATTTATTTCTTTCTTTATTAAAATATGGACTTATTTAACGGTCGTGAACTTTCTGAATGTGAAAACAAAATATTCACGAAGGCCGATTTTACATTTTATAACTTCAAAATAAATTTAAAAATTCAAAAATGAAAATGTATATAGATTTTTCTATAGATTTTTTGAAAACAGGGACTCATGCAACAGTCGGGAATTTTTTTAATGTGAAAATAGCTTTCACTGAGTTCTATTTGGCATTTTACAGCTTTAAAATAAATTTGAAAAGTTAAATATATATATATACAGTCCAGTAGCATGTGACCACAAACTTTTCTTAGCGCAGATTAATGTAAAATGTAAAAGTAGAGCTTCATTGAAAGTCTGGAATTTATTCACAGATATATAGAGCCATGCCGACTCCAATGTTGTAGCCAGCTGCGCTAGATTTTTCGGTTGAGTATCCATGGTGCGAACGACTTAATCGAGGCACTCCCACAGATTTTTGATTGGGTTTGGTGCCTGGGGGTTTCATTGTAAGAAAAGTACGTTAAACTCATCCTGGTGCTCTTCGAACCGTGAACGTGCGCCACGAGCGGTATAAAATGTCATAATATCTTGCTGGTAGATGTCATCATGCTGAGAAAAATGTATGGGTACACAGCATGTATGGTTAGACATGGTTGATAAGGACAGATGTGTACATATGTTGATCCACCGTGCCTTCCATAGTGATGAGTGTACTCAGTTTCTGCCACAAAAACATTCCTTAAACCCTAATGCACACCTCCAGCATGTATCGTTCCAGAAATCGTTGCAGGTTATTTACTTTTAGACGTTTCAATTCGTACATGACAGAGCCTATCTATACGATGTAGCATAAAACGTGATTCATCTGAAAAGCGACCTGGCGCTACTTACTGGACGTTCATTTGCAGTACTGGCGTGCATATTTCAGCCTCAGTCACCGATGAATAGCAGTTAGTATATATACTTTAAACAGGCGTATGCTGCAGGGCCCATACGCAGAAACTTAAGTTGAACTATCGATGAGGATACACTCATGGAAACATCCAACAGCTCGTCATGTTAATCAGTTGGTCAATGATTGCACGTCTATTTCCCCGAATGTATCTCCGCAGCTGTCTTTCGCCTCCAATGTTGACAATTTTAGGGATTTTTTATTCAGTATTTACTACTAATTTTTACTTGAAATGTTTGCTTCATCACATCGAAGATTAACTGTCTACCATGTATATAAAATATTTCTCCTCAAAACTATTGGTAATTATTGATTAAAAAAAATCCCCAAATTTAGAAACACTGTTTGCCGCTGTTACCAGTTGCCCATAGTGCAACACACTTGCCTTTTTGCAATGTACGATATATTTTGCCAAGGAGGCATGCGAACCGTTTGTAAGATTAGCTGTATCGGAAATGCTTTACCTCATGATCCGAAAGTCAGTGATTATGCTCATTTTGACGTCGGACAAATCAATCCGTTTCTGCATTACACGAACGATTGAAATAGTTTATTTTAACCCCGACACCCGTCATATACTCTTTCCTGCCTGTTCTTTCCATTCCTTTCTCTGATTGGTCATTTCACGTAGACCCAAGAAGATTGTGGTCATATTAATATGAGAGGACTGTATGTACATATCTAATTTTCGAAATCAGAGAATTATGTAACGGTTTTGAACTTTTTGAATGTAAAGACAAAACTATGCAATACATATTAATAGGAATTATTTCCCATTTGTTAATATGGGGGTAGCTGAACTTCATGCAGTGTGATATACCTATTAAAGCACCATCAGTCAATTTCACACTTTCTTGTTTCTCATGTGATCTTATGGGTTTTATGTGCTTCGTATTATATCTCACTATAAAAAGGGATTTTTTTCGAATTCTGTTTTTTGAATTTCATTCTTTGAACATGTCGCGTGTTGTATTATTGAGATTTTATTTATTTATTTACTTTTAATTAATTCTCTAAAAGATATTTTTAAATTCGCTTATATTTTTATCTTATATTTAAAAATAGTATTAAAATATATATATATATATATATTTAAAATAATTCACTTTTGAATGAGATACTTTTTTAGTACGAATCAACAAAACTCCCATAGTATTACATAGGGAAGGGAATAAAGTGAATCTGACTGATATGCAACCTTAATATTAATAAATGTATGTATTGATTTAATGTTAGATATCAATCCTTCACCTATACCCTTTTTGTCAGTCAGCTCAAGAAACCCCGTGGAGAAACGACCGTATAGAATGGAGACTTCCGTCTTTCGGTGAACTGCCATCAGCAAATGGATGACCGCTGGATGTTGTTGTTTTAGTACTGTTAAGTCAACTGTATAAACGCCCAATGTGAGCTCAAGACCAGCTTTCATCCAGATTCCGTCCTCTTTCTTTTGAAACAGATTAATAATACCCTCCGGATGAGAGAAAAGGCAGCGATCCTATGTACTGCTGCTACAAGTACAGTTCTATATGTATGTGTATTCTGTGAAAATTTGCACGCAAAATATATGCTTTTGGATATAAGCAAGAATTTTCTCTGAATGTCACTGCAGATGTTAAATATGTTACTTTATAATGCAAAGAAATATTTATAACATACTAAAGAGATATGCTCAGTTTCTTAATCTAAAAGTTACATAAAGAAATGTGACTTATGCTAAAACTTAAAAAGGAAAAAAAAAAAAAAAAACTATTAAGATGAAATTATTACAGAAACAATATATTTTTCTAAAGATTAAATCAAACCACATTCATTAACTTTACACAGTCATTTATTTAAGTTTGTGGAACATACTTCATAAAAATAAGAAAAAAATACCTTTTTTTTTTTTCTTTTAATGTTTGCGCATAGGAAAAAAAAAATTTTTTTTGAAAAAAAAAAAAAAAAAAAAAAAAATCCTCTTTCCATAAAATAAATATATGATTAATTACTATTGTTTTTTTAAGCGCAATGGTCATTTTTTTCTAATTAAAATTGAAAAACCTTTTAGTATGCATATGTCTTTCAATTATTTTAAGTATTAAACAAATCAGGAAGTCATGACAAGTGCACGGTAATGTTAGCTTGGATTTATTTTATTATTAATTTTTTTTTTTTTTGTAATTTTTTGTTGTGTATACGTCATATATTAATTACTTTAATTTAAACTTTTTAAATAAATATATAATGTTAAAGCACAGTATTGTAGAAAAATGTCGTTTTTTATAGTTTTGGGTCGAATTATGCTTATATATTATAAAACAACAAAGAGAAAATACTAAAGTTTATATTGACAAAAAATCGTTCAGAATATACTTTATGTATATATATATATATATGCGTACGTTAATATTAAAAAAAATATATTCACAGTGTTCCAAAATGAAATTCATAAAAGAAAAAAAAAAACTTTAATGAAAAAGTTATAAATACTTTTTTATATTCTATATTCTTAAAAAAAAAAACAATATATATATATATATATATATATATATATTAAATAAGGCTCACTAATATGAAAACGACTGGTGCATTATACATAAATTTACCTTACAGTTATTAAAATTTTTCTATGTTACATTTTCGATAACATTATTATGCACTTCCACGCCGCGTTTTTGTTATTTATTTATATATTTTTAACAGTTTAATGTTTTTACTTATTCGCATTTTTTTTATAAGTACCATGATGATTAAAGAGATATTCGAAAAAAGTCTTTGGTTTCTTGCTTCTCGTATAACTCTTCTATAAGCATTTATAAAAAAAAAAAAAAAAAATAAAGAGTCTAATTTATTACGACACTGAATGGTAATATTGTATGCTAAAGCACACATAAAGAGCTTAATATTTTTGTAAAAAAATACAGATAAAAAATTGATAGCTTTATAAATTATGAGGACATATCTTAGTGTTTTGGATTCAAAAAACTATAGAAAGAAAATATTGTTATTAATTTATAATTTTATCTTATTCATTTTTTCCTACCACTAAAAGATTATTGTGGTTTGTGAAAAACAATATATATTTTAATTTGTATGTGATGTCTTGATTGAGTGTAAATTGTATGTTCTTAAGCTGTGCATGATACTTTTCAAGTAAATAAAAGTACTTGAATACTTTTAGCAATCTTGTTTTGTTTCTTTGCCTTAGAGAGAAAAACTTCCGATATCTACATGAAAATATCGAATACATTGTTAAATCATATAGCACATTAGATTTTTTTTTTTTTTTTTTTTTTTTTTTTTTTTATGATTTCACAAATGAATTAATACAATATGATTATATTAATAACAATAAATGAAAGTGTAATAATTGTTTTTACAAAGAAAATTTGTTATATAAATTGTCACACACACAAAATTAAACGAATGTACAAACTAACTATATACATCAAACTGTATCAATGTACTCAAAAAAAAAAAAAAAAAAAAAAAGAAAGATTAAAGGAATGCGTATGTAAGAAGTAAAAATAAGCTTATACACAAACTAAAAAAGTAAAATAAAATAAAATAAAATGCATAAAAAGTGGTTTTTATTAGATGAAGGAAATAGTTATATCTGCTTTCGTGCTAAAATCTGAAATAATTATTGCTTTTATTTTAAATACTGGTGGTGCAGCTCCCATTGCTTCCATTTATCTTAACATACATGAAAGATTCACAGTTGAACAGAACAAAATTGCACTAGAAATTTTTATACCATATAAGTCCGATTTTTACAGTATAAATAAGCATTGCATGTATCAGCATTCAGCATTTCGAAATACTTTTGAGTACGAAGCGTTTGTGCACTAGGCAGCAAAATTATTGAAGCGCTATCAATATTTCATATTTAAAAGATGTGCACCCAGGGACCGATTTACTCACTTGGAGGCCCAGGGCACTCGTGTTCAATGGGCCCCTATTTTTCGTATTTTAATATTACAACAAACAAAACAAACTGCTTATTTCCAGTTCAGTCGTCTAAAAATTCACTTCACGTTTCATTTTGTTGGTATAAGTAAGGTTAAACAAGATTTGTCACTTGTCTATCGGATCAACGTACGTCACCCCCGTGTATCTGCATTGTGGTGCGTGTCTCGGATTCAGTTAACCTTAGTAAAAGTTTGGTTGATTGGGTTTTACGTTGCACTAGAGTAAAAGTTTGAAATGCAAGTATCAGTTGTATGCAGTTGTGTTTGCATTTAGCGAAAATATTGCAATTTTTATGATGAGTTGATAGTTTTCTTTAAAGATCATCACGCTATCAATAAAACAGCCCAGTAATTCCTCCATCCATTGACGAAAAAACAAAAAACAACAATCATTGTATTAAAATTTGGAAATTTTTCATTTTAACTATTTTTAAAAATGTATGATGGAATTTCTTGGGGGCCCCTTCACTGTGAGGGCCCAGGGCACATGCCCCTAATGCCCTGCCTTAAATCGGGCACTGTGTGCACCTAATACTGTTTTGTTAATAAAACATTTGTCGACACATGATCTTAGACTTTATGCTGTTTATAAAAAAAGGTAAGTTTGTGATAAAAATAGAATTACGATCAAACTAAAAAAAAGTACGCGAAAAGTGTGGATGTGTGCTTCAATAATTTTACTTCCGACTGTAGATAACGCCATGAATCGCATAAAAGGGTGTTGAATTATTACATATATTTAGATTTTTATTGGTTGGTTTGTACCTATAAGATCATTATTTACACACGAAGACTAAATTTACCAGACTTGCAGCTTAACATACACACGACAGCGTGTACTGCCGGTTGCTCACACCTAGTTCAAAATACGACATTATCTCAAAACTGAAATTCCGGATGGTTTGTTTACGTTTGACAATTTTTTCTTATTCGCCAAAAGACAAAGGATATACATTTACCACATAGCAGACTATATATACATTTATTTATTTATTTATTTTTTATTGGGAGTACAAATTAATTCGGTCCGTTTTTTTTCGTTAAAAAAACATTTTATTTATTATCAAAATGAAAAAACATGTTATTCAAAGTATTGTCCATCGGTAGCCACAACTTTTGTCCACCTTTCTGGCAATTTTCGGATTCCATCTCTGAAAAATGAGTCCTCTCTGGACGCAAACCATGAATCGAGCCATTCTTGAATTTCTTCGAAAGAAGTGAAGCGATGTCCAGCCAAATCGTGATGCATCCGTCGGAACAACCAATAATCAGAAGGAGCAAGGTCTGGCGAATACGGCGGGTGGGGTAGGACCTCCCATTTCAACGTTTCCAAGTAATTTTTAACGACAATTGCCACATGGGGCCGAGCACTGTCATGTAGCAAAATTACCTTGTCGTGCCTTTCGATGGTTTCTGGCCGTTTTTCACGCAATGCTCGGCTCAAACGCATTAATTGCAGTCGGTAGCGTTCGCCAGTAATTGTTTCGCCAGGTTTTAGCGGATCTTGATCGAGCAATTCCTCCAATTCGGCGTCTTCGAACTTTTTCGGCTGGCCCGGGCGCTCATTGTCTTCGACACTAAAATCACCATTTTTGAAGCGTCGAAACCACTCTCTACATGATTTATCAGATGGCGCAGATTCACCATAAACTTCCACAAGCGATCGATGCGCTTCAGCGGCACTTTTCTTCCAATTAAAAAAGAAAATCAAAACTTCCCGCAAATGTTGTTTCTTTAGCACAAAACTCGACATATTGAATGCTCAAAAAACCAATGTTGTTGTATAAAACTCGAAGCTTCGTTGACTGAATATGGTTGACAAAGGTCAAACCTTTCTAACAATGCCAAAAACATCTATCATTATTCAGTAAACAAATCAGCCAGAGCCATCTATTGAAAACGAACCGAATTAATTTGTACTCCCAATATTATATTTATTTATTTATTTATTTTTTTTTTTTTTTGGGGGGGGGGGGGAGAATGGAGTGCAGTACGTTTCAGTTCGCACTAGTGTTACGATATTGGCAATTAACAATGGTCTGGAACTAATCCCTAACAAGGGAAGTATAAATCAGTAAATTTTCTATTGAAATCAAACCAAACTTAAATAGAATGTGGTCGAAAGCATAAGGCAGAGTCCAAATTTTCTACAACAATCCCATGTAGACACTATGAACCCTAGTATTTCCATTATAATCCTAGAAGTATTTCCATTATAATCCTAGAACTGTTTCTGTGATAGCACGAGAAACAAAACAGAAACTTGGAAACATCACGCAGTTGTAGATTATTCGGTTTGAGTAAGGAAGGTAGTTCGAGTCATATATGACGTAATTAATTACTTGATGAAAGAGAGACTACAGGCACAGCACACAATGACGACTCGGTTTTCTTTCAGGAAACATCTTCATTGCTTCATCATTTCGGGACAGGGCAAGACAAATGGAGTCTAATCCGTTCAAGCGGCGCCAGGGCCGCGGGATCTGCTTGGGAGACCTATAGGACTTACGTAATTTTAGAGGAAGGGCTGCGTGGAAATGTTTAACAAGTCAAATTTGCGGCACGAAGTATCCGCTTTTATACCTAATTTTCTGAGCTGCTGATTGGTCCAATAAATCGTCTGGGCTCTTAAAAGGAATTCCTGGGATTAATTAATATGCAGCTCAATGCAGCAACACTTGCAAGTTGCACTAGCGTCAGCGAATTTCGACTTATAATTTCGTTCCTTTTCTGATTTCTGAGTTATAAAGTCTTCTGCTGGAAAACAAACTTTAAAGGGACAATTACGAATTATTCGCGCTTATAATTTCGATTAGCGATTTTCACACTTTTAAATTGGTTTTAAATTATTAAAAAAACATTTATTTTTATCCCTTTCATACATATATATATATATATATATATATGAAGTGAAAAAAAAATGTTTACATTTTTTATGAAATTATTAGTTTAAGAGAATATATTTATTATTCAGAGAAATTGTTTGTTATTAATTTATTTTTTATGAACGTGTCAATTAATAAAAGATTAAAAAATATATGTATATTATAAAAAAGAAAACCATTTTTAAAGTTACAAATTTAATTTATAATTTATAGGAGTTATTATTATATGTAGAAAATTAAACGAAACATACACATTTTTCACAAGAAGCACCACTCTAACATTGCACCGCGTTTTCAAGATTAATGCTTATATTTCGCTGGTTTTGATAGAAAAAAAAAAACTACATCTTCTAGGGGCTTTTTCAGAAAATTTACAATATACATTTACGAACATGATTTCTAATGTAAGGTTGTTTTTTTTTTTTTTTTCATTAGAAAGTTTACTGATTCATACTTTATTTGTGAAGCTCTTCTGGAAACATGTCATCACAATTTTGATCCTCCATTAAGGGAATGGCTCCTCCGCGTCATATATACTGTTCCGAATGAGATGTATTAATGAAGACGATTATTTGACTTCGTCAAGATCAATTTTAAGAAAAAAAAATAGTTATTCACATTGATTAGATAATATTTTATTGAAGTATTTTAGCAATTTCTTACGAATATTCCTGTCAATAGCACAGCATAAGTGCGACATAAAACTATGCTACATCAACTCTCCCCCCTGGTATATTACTCGTACATTGTAAAACATAGGTTCTTAAAAATAAGTATAGATTGTCTCAAAATAGCCCTGAAACAATATATTCTTAAATTGAAAACCCATGTACTTTTGAGTATACTAACATGCTCAAAAATGGGGTTGATCAATAAGAATTCCAATATCAGCATGTTTGTGTCAATGTACTCAAAAATGAGTACATGGGTTTTCAAATTTAAGAATATATTGTTTCGGGGCTATTTTGAAACAATATATACTTATTTTTAGGAACCTTTGTTTTACAGTGTACATTTATCGAATGTTTAGAGCTGTTCCCAGGTAGCACAGTATGGTATTTTCAACGTTGAACAAACGGCAATGCATTCCGTTAAATTATCGTTTTTCCGTAACGTTAGTAATCTGAAAATATGTCTCGTTGATTTCCTCATCTTTCAACAGTTGTTTTAATACATTTTACAACGTAAAAAAAAACCGTTGTAAAAGGGTTGTTCAAAATCGCAATACTCTCGTGTTTTTCATATCAGTTTTCAACAGTTTTTCTTATGTCTTATAAACGTTGAAATCCAAGAAAAATAGCTAGCTCTATATATCCATTGAATTTTCGTTTCTAAAATATTGCTAATAATTTAAAAAAGAAAAAAATCCCATGTTAAAAAAGTTTTCGAACATTCTTTTTTACTTAATTTTCAGACTTTTTTTATGATTAATTTTATAACTTTTTTAATACTCAATATGCGAAAATATTAGATACGTAAAAATTTTTAACTTCTGTTTTTCGAGGAAAGCTAAATTTTATAGCACATACAACTGCACTAAATTTGATATGTGAGACAACCAATATAAAAACGAATGCTGAATTAGTTAAGAGTGTGTATCAGCCGACAGGCGATGCTCTCATTACTCACTTTCAGAGATTTTTACATGACTACATCTCAACATCTGTTAATTAAAATTGCTGCAAATTCTGTATATAAAACCTTTATTCTGATAAGCTATATAAAACTTTAGTGCATGCTAAATAACTGCAAGTTGCGCTTTTAGATAGAACATACTAATTTTCTTAATCAATTGTTTATGAAATTTGGTGTAATTTTAATCAACAGACGCTGAGATGTATCTATGTGGAAAACAGTTCATAGATAAAATTCATAGATTTCAATAAAAAGTACTATACTAATTATATATATTGTTTTAAAATCATTTTATTTACATAAACACTATTTAGTTTTAATTCACACAATTTAATAATAATAAAGCTAAAAAATCGAATATTTAAAATTTCCATAAACCAACATTTAGATCCCTGTGATTGTCTATTTATTAGCTAAGAGTATTTATTTGAAATTAAAGGATAATCAAAATGATAATAATTTGTGGTTATAATAATAAAATAAATAAATCTAAGCGGAAATTGGGAATGTTAATTAATGTAAACAAAAATTAAAATTTGCAGTTAAACAAAAATCAAAAAGGTTATACTTCTATTAATAATAAAATAAAATAATTAAATCAAAGCGGAAATTGGGAATATTAATCAATGTAAACAAAAATTAAAATCCTCAATTAAAAAAAAAAAAAAAAAAAAAAAAAAATCAAAAATGTAATAATTTTATTAATAATAATAAAATAAAATAAATCTAAGCCGAAATTGTGAATGTCAGTTATGCTCCCTATACAAAATTTAAATTCGTAGAAAACAAACTTTTGAAAAAGTATAATTTTTGTGTACACAAGACCTGATTTTAATAATATAAAATTGCTGCATATACTTAGTTCAATAAAACAAAAGTAGCGTTACATTATATATAGATATATTTTTTCAGTAAATATGAAAAAAGTAAAATTTTACAAAAGTACTATTTTAAAAAAGAGTATTAAATATTTAAAGTTAGACCGACCCATGAATATTTAAGACAAGAATTCAAACATAAAATTAAAGAAGGAAAAAAGAAACACTTACTTCATTACTTCAAAAATCTCGGTTAAATAAATATGCACCATCATCAATTAGACGAGAATTTTTAATATTATGCTAGCAGGTTAAACAAACCCAAAGCCAAAGAATATTATAACTTTGAGCTTTTAAGGAGCTAACCAGCTAGCAAGTTACCTTTCACTACTCTTTCGATGAAAGAGTTTCAAATTGCGTTTAATTAATTATTCTTTCATAAAAAACATACCAATTTAACAGGAAAGCTTCATTCACATCACATTCACTTTCAAAATGGCACGCGTCGTAAGACGCTTTTAAGGTTTGCCACAATATACTTGGCGATTTTGCATGTAGAACGGGAGAAAGCGTACAATATGGTACGCTTCGTTAGTTACGGTTTCGGAAAGCCAAAGAACATCTACTTACTACTAGTTAATTACTTTGCCAAAAGATTCCCTTCTTATCATGTTAGAAGTTCTTTCGCAGCACACCATCTTCTAAAACTCTAAAAAAAATTATAATACGCCCATCCCGCCAATTCACAATCGTGTGTCGATATCAAGCTGAAGAGATTCAACGTTATTTGACGGAAATAATGACTAAAGAAAAAGTACCTATTAAATCGTTGAAAAAACATATTTTTTTATTAGAATCAAAAAGGAAAACAAAAACTAATAAAATACCTATTTTAAAACGTCGAAAAAATAACGGAAAAAGTACAAATAAAACAACGTTTGTTATAGGTTTTCTTTATTACTGAATAACTATTCGAAATTGTTCAGTGAGAATATTGCGAAATAAAAACTATTTTTCAACGGACATAAAATAACGCAACCAATTTTTCACTGTTGAGACTTATTTGCGACGATATAACAACGTTATGTGTTACCTGGGTTACTACATTTTAAGAGTCATTTAAAATTATTTATAGAACTTTCTCTCATACATATTATTTAAATTCAAATAGCTTAAGAAAATTTTTATTACATGCTATCCCTACACTATTTACCAAGAAGTATTTAGACACTTTCGAATTTAGACTTTATGTCAAATATGTAACAAAATTCATCAAGAATTATCTTAAAACTTTGGGATAATAAAGAATATGTTATAACTCATATATTTTAGAAGATGTTTAGTCCTACAGTGGAAAAGTGGGGCCCAGTTAAAAATTAAGAAGTAAATCAAAATAATTTGGATCGTCCTGCCGAAAATAATGCTTGAAATGCATTTTGGCTGTAGCATGTGATTATGAGGATGCTTCTAATTATCTGTAAAAAACTGTATGATGCTACCACAGATATTCAGAGAGACATAGCGGTTTCTTTAAAAAATATTATTATTATTATTATTATTATTATTATTATTATATTTTTTTTTTTTGGAATATGTAGGCTATTAGACCCAGTGCAATACCATTTTTAGGAAACTTGTCGTACTACATTTGACACAGCATACTGCAATTAGATTGAAAAAATTTTAAATATGTGACGAAGTATATGAATGTTTATTAAATATTTTTTAACAACCCATACGCAAGCTTTAAAAAATTCTATTTATACTGAGAAAGAAAATATACCGTCTTCCTCTCGAATGAATAAGTGACCATTTTCTAAATCCCTTAACTAGAAATATGGAATTCTGAATTGTACGCGTAAGGCACGCCAATAAACTGAATAGACGAAATTATCGAGAATTTCTAGTGTACACTAAATTTGTAGATGGTGAAACAATATTCTGAATACTCTAAATATTCTGAATCATTTGTAGTGCGAGAAATTCTCTCTTGATTTTCTAGACTTTGGTAATAAACCATGATTATAGTTGCTGAAACCCGCCTCTTGTAGTCTCATTTATTTCCAGAGATTTTCAAATAACTTTGTCGTCGAGAATATAGGCAATTCTAATAGGGGCTTCTAGAACTCCCTTCCCAAGGGGACTAGAATTTATAAGGAAGACATGGAAATATTTTTTCTAGAGCCACAACTTAGATTCTAGGTGTCAGTTACAGAATTTTTCTCAGTGTACATAATTTAATAGTCAAAAGTAATGAGCTGCTCCTTTTTAAAGGGATCCGGACAAAATATCGCGGGACAAAATATCGCGTGAAAAAAATAGTATGATCTATTTCAAAATTTGATTTTGTGTCACGCGTGATCTCTGGCGGGGGTCACATGGCCTTATAAATATTAATTAATTAATTTAATTAATTAATTAAAATAATTAATTAATTAAATCATAGAGTTGAATTTCATTATTTTATGTATGTTTATTTTAAAGTTATTTTATCTTTTGCTTTTCACTATTCAAAATACATTTTAAAAATCGTGTACATCACTGCTGACATTAAAGCTGAACACTATTCACAAACTTAAATTAAAAATTTTTAAATTGATAAGCAGGATTGAATTCATTATGACTAATCTTGACAAAAGTTAATAAATATAGTTTATTAACTATTTTATGTAAAATTTATAAAAAAAAAATTGTTGTAGGTTTGTCAGAATGTCAGTGCTCTGACTAAGGTATGTGTTGTCATGAAATTTTATACAACATTACTCAGAATTACCTACTTTAAACAACGAATGCAGAATGAAATGTTCTTAAAATTTATAAAGATGACTCGCCTCATTGTTACACTTAAAAAACATAATTTTTAATTTCACGGACACATTACGATGATACACAGTACACAAAAGAAATAACTATTTACAAAAATAAATGAAACATTTTTGGTTAATCGGTTAGAGAGCCACTGCTACATATTTGCACACCGCAATACCACGCTTCTAACTAAAACAAAAGTTAATCGTAGCTCTCTTTTTGAGTGAGTCACGTGACATAGTTCGATGGTAGGGGGGAAAATTCGCAAATAGTATTGCGCAATACTTGGAGCTTTGAAAAGTTGTTTTTTTAACAGTCAATGTTAAAGAAGAAAAGGATAAATCTGATGGATCAGTTTTTTTTTTCCTTTACAGACTTCCCCTCAAGCTGTGTACATCGTCCTCGGTATACAGCTTGCTTTTCTGGGGGGTTGCTTCCTGGTGGGCACAGCAGGGCGTTTGGGCAACTGTTCTCGTTGTTGACCACCTTTCCTACTAGTTGAGGTTGTAGTATTCGTCGGTCGACCTCTCCTTTGGATCGGACGAACAGGAGTAGTGTCCTGACCTGTATATGGTTGCAGAGCGGATACATGGTAATTCCCTATGGGAGTAAAAGGATTATCTGTAGTACCTAATGTATACGAAACTGGTGATCTCTGTGATAAAATTGTATAAGGGCCATCGCGCCTGGGCATGAATTTGGAAGTTCGGTTTTTACTAGAGTCACTAATGGGGTGGGTATTAACCCATACCTTGTCACCTTGCTTGAAAGAAGGAGCCTTTTTAAATTTTCTGTCTGCATAGCGTTTATGCTGGTCTTGTCTTTCCTCAATTCGATCTCGTACTTGTTTAGTGAAATTGGCAAATTTCTTCAAGTACGGTGTTATTTCGGGAACGAAATTATCATTGTGCACAACACTTCGGAAATCCTGCGCAATATCATCGGTAGTGCGTAGTTCTCGCCCAAACATGAGATATGCAGCGGTCTGGCCAGTTGAATCACATTTTGCTGTGTTAAGGGCAAATCTAATTATTGGTAGCTTCTCACTCCAGGTAGTATGATCATTCCCAACCAACATGGCCAGACGGGGTTTTAGATCTCTGTTCTTCCTTTCCACAGGGTTTGCCTGTGGATGATAAACCGGAGTTAGGGTTTGTGCGATTCCCAGGATGTAACAAACTTGTTGCATTACAGCACTTACGAACTGCGGCCCGTTGTCGCTTATTACCCTTCTAGGCAAACCATACCTAAGGAACACTTCCTCTATTAGAGTGATCGCACACTCTTTAGCAGTTGCGGAAGTTAATGCAAATAGTTCCACCCATTTGGTGGCACAATCTTCTATGATGAAGATCCATTTCTTTTCATTGCTTTTAGGTAAAGGGCCGAATAAATCAATTGAAAGTGATTCAAATCGTTGATTATAGACCGGTGTTTGTAATAATCCAGATGGCTTCTGGTTACTAGGTTTATAACGACAGCAATCGGGGCAATTCTTAATATATTCTGTAATATATCTTCGCATACCAGTCCAGTAGTACCGCTTTGCGATTCTATCGAATGTTCCTTCAATTCCGTAATGTCCAGCTGAGGGTGCATCATGATGCTCTTTTAACACTCTTTCTCGCTCTTGAACCGGGACTACTAATTGCGCTTCTTCTGATTCTGTTTCGGGAGAATATCTATATAAAACGCCTTGATTCATCAAGTAACCACGACTACTCCAGTTAGCGAAATCTTCATTCTTATCGATACTTTCCAAAGACTCGATAATTTTCTTTATATCTTCATCTTTTAATTGTTCTTCTCGTATTTCTCTTGGACTTCGCGGAGGGATATCTATTGAAATTGAACAAATTTCACATTTTCCTTCTTCGTGTGGACAGAAGGGTCTGGACAACATATCAGCAACAACATTAGCCTTACCAGGCACGTATTCTATCTTCAGGTTGAAGGATTGTACCTGTAGTGCCCATCGCGCGAGGCGACCTGTTGGAGACTTTAAGTTCATTAACCATCTAAGAGGTTGATGGTCGGTTGCTACAGTGACTTCTTGACCGTCAATATATGCACGAAACTTGTCCAAAGCCCATACGATGGCTAAGGCCTCTCTTTCAGTCGTGGAGTAGTTTCTTTCGGCCTTTGTGAGTAACCTACTTGCATACTCAATTGGATGTTCTTCTGCTCCAGTGCCTTGTAACAAAACTGCACCAAGGGCATAGTTACTAGCGTCTGTTCTTAATATATATGGTTTAGTTGGATCATTTTGACTGAGAATGGGTGGACTCATTAGAAGATGTTTTAGGGTTTTGAAAGATGTTTCTTGTTCTTCTCCCCAAACCCAAACAGCGTTTTTCTTCGTCAAATTAGTCAAAGGTCTAGCAACTTCAGAGAATTTTGGGATAAACCTTCTATACCATGAGCAAGTTTGCAGGAAGGACTGCAGTTGCTTTACATTCTTTGGAGCTGGTATTTCTTGTATTGCAGCAATTTTATCAGGATCAGCTTCAAGTCCTTTACTAGTAATGTAATGTCCCAGATACTTTACACGGTTACAAGCGAAATTGCATTTTTCACGGTTAGCGTGCAACTTAAATTCTCGTAATTTCCTAAAAACTGCACTCAAATTATCTAAATGTTCATTAAAAGTTTCAGACAAGATGATAATATCATCTAAATAGGAAAGGACCAATATGTTCTTTAAGGAATTTCTAAAATTATCAATCATACGTTGAAATGTTGATGGGGCGTTCTTGAGTCCGAAAGGCATTTTCCGGTATCGGAAAGTTCCAAATGGACAAATAAAAGCAGTTTTGTCACGGTCTGCAGGGTTTACTTCAATTTAATGGTACCCATTCCTTAAGTCAATGGTTGACATAAAAGGGGTATGTTTAGCTTCGTGAAGAAGATCATCAATTCTGGGTAATGGGTATTTATCTGTCTTTGTAATAGAATTTAGTTTTCTATAATCTACGCAAAGTCGTACTTGACCATTAGGCTTAGGTACTAATACCACCGGTGAAGCATAAGGAGATTCACATTCTTCTATTGTTCCGCTAGCTAACAACTCGTCTAGCTCTTTCTTCAACATCTCTTTCTTTGCTGGGGACATGCGGTACGGCGGTACTGCGACAGGAGGACTACTTCCAGTGTCAATATAGTGTTGAATTTTGTTAGTCGGTTCTTCCCCTGGTTCAAAGATATCTTCATATTCATTCAATAAATTATTCAGTTCTGACCTTTGTTTATCAGAAAGATGGGCTCCTTCATTTTCTTTTAACATAAGCTCGTTAACTTCAGCAGAATATACTGGATTTTCAGACGGCCTGAAATCATCTTCACTGAAATCAAATTTCTGCTTTGGATTATCATGGTAATACCATATATTATTTCGAATATCCAAAACGATTCCAGCAGTACGCAAAAAATCATTTCCCAACAATGTTCTGTTATTCTTTGCAGTAGGTAACGCAAACAAAGTTATTCGGAAAGATCGTCCTTCAATTTGTACATCTACTTCGGCTGAATAGATTTCAGTTTCTTTTTGGAGACCATCAGCTAACGTTACCTTCATACAAGTTTTCTCAAATTCTACACCTCGTTTTGTTAAGAGGTGATATAATGTTTCACCAGCTATAGTGTGACTGGCTCCAGTGTCAGCACACACTATTCCATTTATTCCATTAATTTTTACTCTTATAAGTGTCGACTGAGGTTCTTCGATAGATAATGACTGAAGGTGAATAGTTTTGAACTCAGCTGAACTTTTTCTAGAAGAGGGGGAACAGGCGGAGCATTTAGCCTTAATAACACCTGGTTTGCCACAACCATAGCAACTAACACGTGGTCGATCTTCATTTTTCGTATAATCTCTCGATGACGCAGTTTTAGAATTTTGGGGGTGATTTCTTAAATTTTGGGAAGTATTTCCATGTGGGAATTTAGGGGATTCCTTTCTAACATTTTTATTTCTTACTAGTCTAATTTCTTCATATGAATCTAGTTTATCGGCAAGTTCAAGAGGATTGTTCCACTCGCTCCAGTGGTCCAAAAAATGCTCTTTGTATTCGGGAGGAGCTTTCTTTTTTATTTGATCTGCCAGTATTAAATCTTTTAACTCTTCCAACGATGAAACTTTAGATTCTTTAAGCCACCCATCAAAATAGTTTTGCAAATCAAAATAAAAATCTCGCCATGTACTTTCTGGACATTTACGGTGTTGGGCAAAAAGTTGTCGAAACTTCTCAGCACTTAATTTAAAACGTTTTAAGAGAATTTCCTTAACATTATCATAATTCTGAGCATCATCAACTGATTCTTTTGCAATTAGTTTGGCGACATCAGTTGGCAAAAGACCTACAAGATATACGACCCACTTTGGTTTTGGTACCTTCAAAAATGTTAATTGTTTTTCAAATAAATCTAAATATAAGGTTATATCAGCTGTTTTCGGATCTAAATTTGGGATTAATTTGCTTATTTCTAATTTTGGCATGCTTGTGTCTACGGAAGAAAGGGCCATGGTAGGTAATACTGCATCAGGAGCAGCACTAGCTTGTGCCTGTAATTTGGTTTTCTCTAGTTCAAATAACCTTTCATATTCTTTTTCTTTCAGCGAAAAATCTTCTTTTTCTTTCCTATCCCGTATGATGCGATTCAAACATTCTTTTGTGAATTCTGCATCATAATCTGGACTTTCGACTATAGCATTTCTAATGTCTAAAAGTTTTAAATTTTCATCTATTTTTATATCTAATTCACCCGCTAATTCAATTAGATCTGTTTTTTTCCCTCTAGCCATATAAGACATGATTAAACTGAATTTTAATAATTTAAAATATATCTAAAAATGTGCAGTACGCGAACGTATATAGCCCAAAATATTTTATATAAATCACAGAGATCACTTATATATATATATATTATTGTTATATGTTAAACAACTTAAATTAACCAATTTATTCAATAAATAAATTCAAGAACTAAAGTAATAAAGAACATATAAAGGAAATAATAACTCTTTTAACCCCTATTTTCAAATAATTATTTCAAAGTAAATAGAAATACTCTTCCTGAAACATTTTTGAGTAATTGAAAATACAAGATATTTCAAATTGATGTACAGATTCCACCAAAATTTTATTTTTAATGCAAATGATAAAAATATAATTATCAATTCAACAAAACAAACAAGATGTCTATTTAATATATCTTTATTATAAACAAATCTGTGTAAAATTCCTTTTATTCAACAACAACAAAAAATTGTTTATTCATTCTTTCATTATTATTATTATGTATTATGAGTTGCTTATTATTTTATAATTCGTAAATGTGTTCAAGAGAAAATAATATTTATTCTATGATCATTTATCAGAAATAAATCTATTCAATAAGATTAAAATATTTATACAACAACCTTTATTTAATCTTTTAAAGTGTCATAATAAATAATAAAGTAAACAAAGCTTTTTTCTTTTCGCTTTTACTGAAAGCGATTACGCAATAATAATGAAAGTTCACTTGTTTATTTTTCTTCCAAAACGCAATGGCGCCAAAAAACAGAAATGTTGTTCTTAATTTATTCTAAGCAACTCGATGCTATGATTTACTTAATTTATTTTTCTATGTTAGAATTATATTAGAATATATTTTATTTTACATCAATACACCATTATTTCAACTTATTTCTTAAGAAATAGCATTCTACATTCTTGTTTTTAATTATCAAAATCTTAATATATCAACAATTATGAATCAAAAATAACTTACAGATACTAAAGGAAACTGGTATGCAAATATAATAAGATCTGGGCGATCTAAAATTCGTTAAGATCAGGATGATCGACTGTTAAACATATCTAGAATTAAGATTCTAAGAAATATCTAATCATTGATTAGGATAATCAATATTTTCAAGTGTTAACTTATTAACACACTCTGCACAATGCCCAAATTCCTTTAGCTCCTGTTCAAACAATCATCAAATAAATATTAAAATTTACTTATCTGTAATTATTTTCCATTCTATAGCCGCCGACATCACTTAGTCATTCGGCCCAACGTTGGGATGCCAATTTAAACAACGAATGCAGAATGAAATGTTCTTAAAATTTATAAAGATGACTCGCCTCATTGTTACACTTAAAAAAACATAATTTTTAATTTCACGGACACATTACGATGATACACAGTACACAAAAGAAATAACTATTTACAAAAATAAATGAAACATTTTTGGTTAATCGGTTAGAGAGCCACTGCTACATATTTGCACACCGCAATACCACGCTTCTAACTAAAACAAAAGTTAATCGTAGCTCTCTTTTTGAGTGAGTCACGTGACATAGTTCGATGGTAGGGGGGAAAATTCGCAAATAGTATTGCGCAATACTTGGAGCTTTGAAAAGTTGTTTTTTTAACAGTCAATGTTAAAGAAGAAAAGGATAAATCTGATGGATCAGTTTTTTTTTTCCTTTACACTACTCATTTTTGCTTTGTATTCATTTACGTCGGCGATATTTTGTCCTCGCGATATTTTGTCCCGCGAGATTTTGTCCCCAACCCCTTTTTTTAAAAATCAAGCAAATATCGTATAAATTCAAAACTTTACTAGTCATAGAATAAATATAAATTTCAGCTAGTAAAAAAAAAAAAAAAAAAAAAAATGAGAGTTGGTTTTATTAGTATTTACTATAATCAGCGAACACTGCAGTACCATTAGACAGTGACTAAATAAAAATAAAAATCTGAATAAAACCCTTTATAGTTTTATAGTTTAGCTTTTATTTTGAGAGGAACTGAAATTCTGTTCATTCTAGCTCTCATAAAATTTTTACTTTATACGATATCTGTTTGGCGAGCTTTCATATAAGTAGTACAATATTTTTGGCTACATAATTATGGAAATGAATATTTTTTAAAGCTTGCGTATGCGTAGGTTTTTTTTTTTTTTTTTTTTTTTTTTTGTAATAATAATTTAATAAATATTTCATGCGATATTTAACATTTTTGCATTATGATTCCAGTATGCTGTGTCTAATGTGGTATGTCATGTTTCCTAAAACTGGCTTTGCAATGGGTCAAATACTCTACATGTTAAAATTAAAAAAAGTTGCATTTTTCATAGCAAATTTTTAATGAAACTGTTATATCTCAATTAACATATGTGATAACCTCATAAAAAATTCATAGATAATTAGATGAAACATCATAATCACATGCTACTTCAAAAGTGCATTTCAAACATTCTTTTTTACAGGGTGATTTTTTTTGTTTGTTTGTTTGTCTAATCTGTTACTAGTCCCCTCTTCTCCGTAAGGCAAAACGTCTTCTAAAATATATGAGTTATAACATATTCCTTATCCTCCCAAAGTTTCAAGATATTTCTTCAAGAATTTTCTAGATATTTGACAAAACCTATAAACTCGAAAATGTCCAAATACTTATTGTCATATATTGCGCATAATCGAAATTCAGAATATTCTCTGCTAACTAGACCTGAACCTTAGTCTAGTTGGAAAAAGTCTAATTGGCTCCTAGTGTACCAACTAAACCTGGCTTCGGGTCTAGTTGATCTACCACTAGGGAAAAGTTAGCACAGTGTGATATACATAAGGATACTTAACACAGCAATTTTCAGAACTTTCAGTGATTTCCATCTTATTTTAACACTTTGGCTGTCCTAATGTTCTAAAGCTCTCTAAACAGTTTTGCGAAATTTAGGGACGATTTTATTTAATTATCACCAAACATTCTGAGAAGTGATATTTGACATACATAATGGACAAATAACCTTCAAAGTGATTAGGCAACTGTTATAATTAAAATTTAGTGGTGATGTTGTATAAAAAAGTCCCTGTTTGGCAACACTGACCAGAGCAGGGACAGAATGGGTCCTCCAGAAAGGCACATACCTTGGATTTTCGGAGGGCGCAAGTCGTCCATTAGTTAGTTATATATAACAGAAAAGGGGTGGTTCAAGAGTTTTCCAGATCAATAATAATGCACTAATAATCTGCATAATAATCTGCTAAAGTGAAGTGTTTGTGTTTTTTTCTTGCCCCACATTCCTTTATCCTTTGAGCTATCAGTTCCAAATATTGCACACACACTATTTAATAGGGGATAATGATGTATTTTTAGTTAATAAATTTTAATTATCTTTTTTAATTACTTTTTAAAACTTTTACATTTTAACTTCAGCTCTATGAGAAAATTTTATTATTTTTCATTGTTGTATTGTTACTTATTTTCACATGACATAGCGGCAACGGTATAAAATACAAAATAAATGACAACAATGTGTGGCTTTCATTTATTACTTACGTAATATTGCAATTACATACGCATTACTATATGTTTGAGTAGGGCTTATAATCAAGCCTCAAGTTACTAAAAGTCTCTTCATTTCAGAGCTTCGATGACAGAGTTTGCTTATTATTAAATCATTATCGATTGCTTCGACATTTTTCTTTTCAATCTGTATTATAATAAGGGCCTCAAAGTTTCACTGAGATAATGTTTATCTTACCCTGGTTTTAATAAAATTGAGGGTAAAAAAGATCCCTACACAGCTGATTTGTGTTGAGGGGATAGTTAAAAAATATTTATTATAAACTGCTGAGTATAAGACCGAATACATAAATTGTAGACAAGTATAATTTTATACGTACACTTAATACAGAGTTTGAATTCCCCCGGTCTGCAGGAGCTTCTTTCCTCATTTTTAGACTCTTAAATGTAAAAATCGTCGCAGTTATCTGATTCTAGTTGCACTTTATAACGTTCAGATATTTTAGTGTTTATCTGGAGCCAAACATTAATTAGAGAGATTAACTTCTCTTTGAGTTTTACTTTGTTAATATCTCTAATCAACGAACAAAGTTTATAAACTGCAGTCTTTATTCCATCTTTCTCGAACGGGGAAAATCTGCGCGGATCTAAACACGCAAGATCTAAGTACAAGTTATTTTGATCAGAATATCTCATGTTCATGCTCTTAATTATTTCATCCATGATGCTACACAATAGTCTGATTCTAAACTTGTCCTCTTCATTTGGCTTAATGAAGGCAACCTCTGATGAATCATCGTTATTTTTACTCGTACAGTTTTTTTAAAGGAAACTCTGATTCATGGGACAGCCTTTCAGCATCTAGGGAAAGACCTGTTGTGATTTTATCTTCAATGGCTTCATTGATGTACGAACATGGATCAAACTTTTTTGCAGCCTTTAGCACGTTATTTAACTCGTTTCTGTTTTCTTTCAGAGCCTTCTGGGTTAAAGCAATAAATGACCAAGCTTGTGCGAAGTTCAAATTTTTTGTTTGTAAATAGTTTAATAAAGTGTTGTTGAACTATGGATTCTTAAACAAAATCATAGAAACCAAAACCGTTCCAAAAGAAAGAAACTTAGAGAGAAGAGGATTAGCTTGATTTCTTGTCTTCGAATTTAATTCTTTAGAATTACTCTCGAAACTCATTGCTACAACTAGTTCAATAAAAACACCTCTTGGTGAATCTGGGTCTGAAGCGCCGAAATTTTGGTAGCAATATCACTTCTCTCCCTCCTACTAGAAGCTTCTATCGCAGTTAAGAAAACCTTTGGATTTTTGCCCAGATACGCAGTCAACATCTTGAATAATTCTTTAAAAAATACATAAGTTTCCTGCAACAGCCTGAGACGTGATAATGTTTGGGGCAAGCGTTAGGACACATCAAACATCATTACGCTATTGTACTCTCTACTCATATTTGATGCTCCATCAGATGAGTTGAAAATGCTGTTTTCACTCTTCAGATCATTGATTTATAACATAGAGAAGACTCCAACTGTAGTCTATTGTAAAATCTTCAGTCCAAATAATTTCTCTTTCATTTCTTTCTCAAACACCCCCTTCCCCTCAAACAATCGCACATTTATTGTATCCTGATGCGTCCATCATTATATCATCATAACAGGAAAATAAACAGCTTGCTTGATTTCAAGTACAAAACCATCCTACCCTGGTCCAGTCCGCCTCTGGACCAGGGTAGCGAAAATAAATAGGACCGGCAAAAAATTAATATTTGGCCAAAAAATTTCTGTTAAATGTATAAACAAATAATGAAAACAAGAAAAAGTATTATAGATAACTATAGTTATAAAAATAGAATTTATTCAATGCTTGAAATCAACAACGAATGTAGAAGTTGCACTCCCATTCATTTGAACAGGTGGGCTCAATTTTTACCAAATTTCACTTTTGTGATATGAAACTGATTCATTCTCAAATGGCAATTTCCATTTTTCCCTATTTTGACTGTGGTCGACATGCTAAATTATTTTTCATTGTTTTGTCAAATTTCATAAGGTATTGGTGAGATTGGAATTTCACTAAAACAAAGTTACTCATTTTATATTCAGGGCTGACAGGAGTCCCTTGATTTTATGGAAAATTTATTGTTGAGGATTTTTTTTTTTTTTTTTTTTTTTATGTGACCCTTCATCTTCCTTTTGATGTTATTCAGGGTTTGTAGAAACTGCCGAACGAAAACCCTAAACATTGTCTTGTCAGGACGCTGATGGTGAAAACTCTTGAACTTGAACAAGTTCTTCAGACTTTTATCTATTATTATGGAAAATCAAGATAGTAGCCAAAGCTAAGTTTAAGCTATTTCAAATGACACCATACCTAACTATGCCAAAAAGACCCACAGAAATACCCAAAATAAAATGGATCTACAGAATCCCAAACATCAGGAAAAACAGATTATATTACAAGCATGCAACGACAGTTCACCACTTTTTCGGAAATTTACATAAGCAATCCCTCAATTTGATCTACAAATTCAACAGAGAAAAAATAAATGTGAATTAAAAAAAGTACTCGAAAATAAGGAAATTGATGAAACAGATATTTTCTCTTCTTGGCCAAATAACGACGATCTCCCCTACAACATTAAAAAAAAAATCTTAAATATACAATATTTAATATATATAAAACTTATAAATAAATATTATAAAAACAAACTTACCAATGAGTTAACAATATCTTAGCCTTCTTTCAGGGACACTCCTGATGATAGTCTCAAAGCTTTTTGGGGGTAATTAATATGTTCTGTCAGCTTTTATTTTTAAGTATCTTGCCTGCATTCATTTTCATTTCCTACTACACACACACACGTACGTACATAAACAAAAATTCCTCGATTTTCAAAAACTTCATCGTTATTAAATGAGAATGGTAATATATATTAGTAATCCACTTGAGTGGATGTTGTCTGCTTGGATCCGAATTTGAAATAAAGAAGGCAAAATGGTTAGTGAGCTGTATATGAAAACATAATTTCCCAAAAATTTTAGGATTTTGAAAAAAAAACTCTTTTTAACGTATCGTAACAGAAGATGTGACAAATTAAAAATATATTTTAAATATTATTTAACCATTTCAGCGTTAGCCATTTTTTGGTATTTCTGTTTAATGATTCATGAAACTAATATTATACACAGCAGAAATATGAAAATTTAATACTGTACACTATGCTTATTTATTTATCTTATTTTATCGAAAAAGTAACATACATTTCAAAATTAAGCCATAGCAGCCTTTTATTTTGAATATGCATGACGGAAAAAGACGGGCTTAACGCTTAAAGGGTTAAATTTAACGTTTATTTCAAACATATAATTATTTTAAATAAGATCGAAATCTTTGATTTTTACGTTTAAGAGCTAACACGAGTAGTGTTAAATATTTTCTTACTGTTTACATTAAATGTGAAAAAAAAATATATATCATGTATTTTAGAATTTTTTTTGCCTTCGCTTTTCAATTTAATTAAGTTTTATATATATGGAGAGAGAGAGAAAAAAAAAATCACCTAAAGGTTTATCGTAAAAATTACCTTTCATTTCCTATGCTTATATTTTTGTGACTTAAAATTAGACTATTTTTGACCTCGTTTATGTAATAAGTCACGTTAAAGAAGATAATATTTTCTTTCGTATTGTCTGATCTTTAGGAAAATCGACGGAAGTTTCGAGTCAAGTTGTGTATACTTTTGATTGATGAAGAAAGATTATATGTATTCTTTTGATAGATGAAGAATGAAATTTTGTAGTCCTTTGATTGAATGAGGCTAATACAAAACAAAAACTATCAGTTAAACTTTCGGGAAATATGTGTTATTAGATTTTTTTTTTTTTTTTTCTTATACAATGAAATTTTTTCTTCTGTAAATTAATGCCTATTTTTTAAAATCATTTTAGTTTATGAACATAATAAAATACATTACGTTTATTAATTCTGTATTAAAAATAATTCTCTGAAAAATAAAAAATATTTATTTCTAACAACACCACCAGAAGTTGTGTTTAATCCTTTAATTATACTTTATCTGTTATTAAAAATGTTGAAAAAACTTTTGTCTTTTATTTTATTTATTTTTATTTTCACTTTTTATTTTCACTTTTTATTATTTTTTTTTCTTTTTAATTCGTTCAGCATACCTCCATAATAGTTACGCGTACAGACCAGCTCAGCGCATTTCGTAGCTAGCGCCAAAGTTTCTTCATTGCAAAGAAACCCCTGTTCTGTATTCATTTTATTCGCAATTCGCGAGAACAAGCATTAGCAGAAAAAATCAAATCTCGGAGAAAATAATAAGTTGTTCTTGTACATTAACTTCCAAAGTAATCCAAGTATATTATGTCTTATGTGCGAAATTTATGGTAAATACAATTTAATATTTTTTAGATTGCTCGAAACATTGAGCAATAAATTGAACTTATAATTTCATATGCATGAAAACATGATTCGTATAGAATTTGGAATTCGTTTATCACACAGTGGTTTACACAAAGACACAAAAAAGATTCAGATACATAAGACAAAGGAATTGATTGAAGTGCATTTCAATTCGTGTTACGTAGTTCCGTACTGTCCTAAATAAAAGTTAAATAATATTAAAATAATATTAAAATAATTAAATATAGACAATATACAGGACTACCCAAAATTGAGCGAAAATATTATTATTTATTACTTTTATTTTATGAATGAAAATCAATATAATAAAAAGTTAAAATTTAATGCAAATATGTTTTTTTCTATTTATCAGTTCCCCAGCATACTATAGGTATGGGGAACTTGGGTAATAGTGAAAATTTTCGACCTCGGTTTTTTGACTTTTTTACACGTTTTCAGGCGTGAGGAATCCGAAAATGACAATTTTTTTATGGTGTCTGTCTGTAGGGTGTCTGTTAGTGCGTTAGTCTGTTAGTGGGTCAGTGCGTTAGTCCGTTAGTTTGTTAGTCTGTGTACACGATATCTCAAGAACAAATTGTCGCAGAGAGGCCAAATCAGTTTTAAAGTATTACTTTCGACACTGGCAAGAGACCTTTTCATTTGCAACATTCGAATAAAAAAACTTCAGCAGTTATTCGAAATTTACGATTTTCTTAACATGGGAGAATAGGACAAAAATTCCCTTAAAGGTGCATTAAATGGAAACTTTTTACTGTAAAAATGTCAGACCAGTTTTAAAATATCGGTTTTGATGCCGGAATGAACATCAGTAACTATAAATATGCTATAGAGATATTTTCATCGTAAAGATGTCAGACTACTTTTGAAATATTATTTAGGACACTGGCATGAATATGAATTTTCCAATATAAAAATTTCATAAGTTATTGGAAATTTACGAATTTCTTAACATGGTAGAATAGAGCAAAATTTCACATAAACGTCAATCTTGAGAGATATTTTCATCGTAAAGATGTCAAACCACTTTCGAAATATTATTCAGGATACTGGCATGAATATCATAGACTACGATTTTTTTCAATTTAAAAAATTTGTAAGTTATTTGGAATTTACGATTTACTTAACATGTCAGAATAAGGCAAAATTTAGCATAAACTTCCATTTTCAGGATCATAAATACATTAGACAACTTCAAAATTTTTATGATATTTGTTTGAACATGATTGAATACAAATATTCTAATAGGAAAATTTTGTAAATTATTTTTAATTTACGATTTTATCAACATAGCGAAATTGTAAATTTTTCATATAAATAGGAATTTTGAGTATTATTGCATTGGAAATAGTAGTAAGAAAACTAAACAACGGAATTGACCCTGATAAAATAAATTAATAGATTACAATAAGATAAATCTATCGAAGTGAACGGTGGATAGCCTATAAGGCGGGGATTTCATTCTGTCATTGTATCAAGCTTTGGTCAAATTCATTTCTTTTAACATGATTATAATATGTCTCGCACTAGAAATTTATGAGAACATAAATATGATGGGGAACTGAGCAGAGTCCACCTATGCCAACTAGTTTATTTATTTATTTATTTTTATTATCTACAAAAGGAAGAGAAAATGTTGTTTTCGACTCAATTTTCGAAATTGTTTTTTTCCTATATAAACACTGCTTGATGTAAACTGAATCTAAAAGAAATATTTTTGCAAATAATCTGTCTATTTGTGAGTCTATTACTTATATCTCAAAAACAAATATTAACAGGAAGTCCAAGCTCAGTATTCTAAATATTTTTTTATAAGGGAAAGTTACGTAAGAATTGTTATTGTGATCAAGCACACTGGCTTTATGAAACGAACTCTCCCCTCCCAGCCACACAGACGTACACATAATTTGTTTTTCTTCTACTCTTACCCATAAATTGTAAAGAGAGTATTGTTTTTGGCTCAGAGTTTCAAAATTGAGTTTTTTCTACACTGCACGTCTTGAAGTTTTCGAATCAAAAAGTCCGACTTTAAGCGATTGATTTGGGTATGTGTGACTGACTGATTGGATGTTTGTTACAATCATATCTCATGAACAAATATTAGAAAGAATTCCAGACTGGTGAAATGAATGAATTTCGTGTACAGTGGCTTCTACAAGAATTCAAACGCATTAAGCCTATGAACTAAATTCCTGGTAGATACAATGTAATATTTTTAGATTGCACAACCCAAAATAAATAAGATTTATATTTTTATACGTATGAAAGCATGTTTAGTATAGCATGGGAAATTAAAGTCATCCATTATTGGTTTATACAAGGCTCCACAAAATAATTCAGATACATTTATTCAATGAAATTGCTGGAAGTGTATTTCTATATATACTCCAAAATTCTTGCAATACAAGGAAATCTTATCGGATCACGTTCTATCCTTGTTTGCTACATACTTCCTCAATTACCATATATGGATTGCTACATGTGTTGATCACGCGTCGAACTAATGCTTGATGCTTACTATGAAAACATATACATCTTTTAATCGCCGCCCACATCTACAAACACGCCGCGTGACCGGATTTTTTTTTTTTTTTTTTTTTTGGTTAATCGAGTTCTTGACCAAATTCATGACAAGCCTTGCTGATCGAATGGTCGAACTCCCCCTTAACCAAAAAAAAAAAAAAAGTTATAAAAAAAAATTCCGGTCACGCGGCGTGGTTGTAGATGTGGGCGGCGATTAAAAGATGTATATCTTTTAATAGCAAGTGTCAAGCATTAGTTCGACGCGTAATCAACACATGTAGCAATCCATATATGGTAATTGAGGAAGCATGTAGCAAACAAGGATAGAACATGATCCGATAAGATTTCCTTGTATTGCAAGAATTTTGGAGTATATATAGAGTAGTGTATATAGTTTGGAGTATATATGTGTGATTTTCCTAATGTGCCAAATTTAAGTACACTATATTATGTTTGTGTAGTATATGGTTAATATATAGGGGTACCAAAACTAAGCGAAAGCATTATTTTTTATGAATAAAATTCAATGTAGTAAATAAAATTTAATTAATTTAAACAAATTCTCTTAATTTACTTTTTCTTATCCGTAAAAGTTAGAGAAAATAATGTTTGCGGATCAGATTTTAGAAATTGAATTTTTTGCTAGATTTACAAGTTTTGAGGTTTCCTGAATGCAAAAATTATGTTTTTAACAATTGGTCTGTGTGTGTTGTTTGTGTGTACTATAGATATGGGGAATAAGGATAATTCTGAAAATATTTGACCTCTATTTTTTGACTTTTTACATGTTTTGAGGCGTGGTGAATACAAAAATCACAACACTGATGAAGTGTCCTTTCCAAGGTTATTCAGTTTCTTAGTTAGTTATTTACTCTATGCAGACGAATGATTGATCAGAATGATCAGATCGAATGATTGTAAAATAGATGGATCAATTTTTAAATATCACTTATCATACTGTTAAATGTTTTGCAACATTCTAAGTGTGAAACCTCGTATAATATTCGAAATTTACGTTTTTTTTTTTTTTTTTTTTTTTTTTTTTTTTTTAATGGAAAAATAGGGCCAAATTTCACTTAAATGCCCATTATGAGGATTATTTTTATCATAAAAAATTCAGACCAATAATAAAGTATCATTTATGATACATCTTATTAAGTATGATCATTTTAATTTGAAAAAAAAATGCAAGGAATAAAATTTAAGTTTTATTTAATGGAACAAAATAGGGCAATACTTCACATAAACCTACACTATAGGGAACATTACATTGGAAAGCAATGTACGAAAGCAATCCTAATAAAATTAGTCAACAAAGTTATAAATTAAAGGTATGGATTCGAATAGACAGTAGTTTATTAGTTGGGGCATTTCAGTCTACGACCGTATTGAGTATTCTATCATCTTATTATTATTATTTTTTTCAATATGAATACAGTTTGCTCTCAATAGAAATTAATGGTAACAAATGTAGGATGAAGAATTGAGTAAAATAAATCTGTGTCGAATTTTTCCTTTTAGGAAAGGGAAGTAGATAGATTATGTACATCACTATTACTTTATTTTTTATAACATATTACGATTAGTTTGTTTATGATGAGTGAAGAACAAATAGAATAGCATTCACAAAACTCTTAACATTTCGTTTTCATTCCTTATACAGAGTATAACGAAGTACAGTAATTCCGATTTGCAAAATGGATTTTATATCTCGCATAGCTCAAAAACGAATGATTGTAGAATGTTGAAAATTTATATGTGTGACTTTCATGATGTCTAGTTTTACACATGCAACTTTGGTCATGACACGAACTCTCGTTTTAGACATATCGACGATTTTACACGATTTTTCGTGACGTCTGCATGTACGTATATGAGAGCGTATCTCGCATAATTCAAAAATAGTTGAACGTAGAACGTTGGAAATCGATATATAGGTTTGCTATGACATCAAGTTATGCACCACCATTTTTGGACTTTCTATGAATTTTCATTTTGGAGATATTTACGAAAATTATATTTATAATGACCAAAAATAGGAGCTTTTGGCTATTATATATATACCCTACCATCACATAGATTTTAAAAGAAGCTAATGACACAGCCCGTAATGATATTGTTATTAATGTTGTCGACGTATTTGCGTGTAGAATGTATTTTTTAAAAAACATAATCAGGTTCTAGTCTACGAATGCGCATTATTTAATGAATATTTATCCCGTAGCTAGAGCCCGTAATGGTATTGTAATAAAAGTTGTTGACATTTTTACGTACAGAAAATAATTTTTAAAGACATAATCAAGTTCTAGTCCCCGAATGCACTTCATTTAATGAATATTTATCCCGCAGAGCCTGTAATGATGTTGTTATAAAAGTTGACAACATTTTTGTGTGTAGAATGTAATTCTTATAAGACATAAGCAGGTTCTAGTTGACGAATACACTTTATTTAAAGAGTAATCAGCCCGTAGATAAAGCTAGTAATGAAATTGCTATAAAATTTGTCGATTTTTTGCGGGTAGAATGTAGTTCTTAAAGACATAAACAGGTTCTAGTCGATGAATTCACCTTATTTAATGAATATTCGGCCCTCAAACATATTTCTAGGACAGTTGTTAACATTTTTGAGGGAAAGTAGAAAGTAATGTGTAGAAAATATTTTTTTAAGACCTAAGCAGGTTCTAATCGATGAGTGCACTTTATTTAGTGAATATTCGGGAAACAGTTGAATAAAACACATTTTTGTGCCACAAAAAAAAAAAAAAAAAAAAGAAAAAAAAGAAAGAAACAATGAATATTCTTGAAACAATATAATAATATAGTCATCCTTAATACAGAAATAAATTAAACGTTTTTAAATACACTACAAAGCAGAAATTTCTCTAATTCAGGAGTAAACGAATTTCGAAGTTTGGATGGAATTTAAATTGATCGAGAGTATTGTCAGTTGTTTATAAAATTTTCGAGTTAGTTTTACACTAGAAACCAATGATCTAATTCAAAAATTTCTGAATTCGATTCTTGTTGAATTTAGAGCTTCCAAATTTTATGGATCCTGAACTAGCAATTTTCGCAATATTTGAATTCCTAATTTGCCGCTAAGTCAACGTCCACCTTCGTGGAAATGAAAAACATTTCAACCGTTTCTACTTTTGCTGTATTATCGTAAAAAAGTAGCACGTAAAAATATAGACACACTCTAGTCTACAATTATCAATAACCACTCTTATTTTTTACAGTTTTGTTAGTGATTTATAGAATTTCCGAAGAATTTAGTTCTGCGCTGTAAACCAATGAATCTTTCCGGAAAATTTCAGAACTCTGTTCTTATTAAAGTTAGAGCTTCCAAACTATGACAACCCTAAACTACGAATTTTCGACAATTTCTGTCGACAATTCGTCAAATTCGACAGCAAATCGCCAAATCGATGCCAAGACCAAAATCTGCGTTGGCAGCAAATTAGATGGTTTGGCGAAATTAGCAGTTACATTTGGATGGAAATGTTGTTTCAAGATAGCCAGACAGGATGCCCTTTCTTAACTTTAACTGATTTTTTTTTTTTAATAAAAGGCCTCTAGAAAGAGCCCTGAGACAAAAAATCAATTATAAAATCTACACGATGTTTAAAAACAAGAAAAACCAAGTCAATCTAGTCCAAGAAGTGGAGGAACACTCACAAAACGACTTGTGCTAAAAGATAAGATCTTGTTTGGTTTTAGCAACTGCCGTATCAAACATTTCATAAATTTGATCAGATGTCATAACTGTCAAGAATGCAATTATACTTCACAACAAGGAAAAATGAAACTCGGTGTGTATAATGCGCAGGTGGTAATGGGGTACGCGGCCAAAATAATACAGAAAAATGTAATAACACGCTACAATGTCACAATTGTCAATCCTTCTTGCAAACCCTATCTAGCTTTGAGAAAATGAAACAAAATATAGATACAAGTCATCCAACATTTTCAACTATCTGTGCTGCATTTCATGTGAAATTGAGAGAAATTGAACAAAAGGTAAATAAAGTGGATAAGAAACTAAGGAATTAAATTCATTCAACAAAATTCCAATAGCAATAAATTATCAACAGCAGCTTCCTCTCAATTCACGATAGAGGTGGAAGCTGACATGGCGTGCATCCAGCACGCCTACTTGTACAATGGGTCCCCAATAGGTAAGCAAAATACTCTAACTTGTTATAGTTCAATCAATAAAATTAGTCATGTAATTATTTTAAACCAAAATATTAAACATTGTCAAATGGCCAAATTTCAAAACTCAGTTTTTGTCAAAATTTTACAATATCTTCCCATTATTCCTCTCCGTCGTGTGACCTACGGACGTATCTGGATGAGCGATAGCCTCGATGGGACCTCTGCCATGAGATTTTTATTCTCTTAGGAATTTTAAATACACACAGCTCACTGTGGGGTTACGAAACGTTAGATGAAAAAGACACAGTTCTAGAAAACCTACTATTTGAAAATAATCTAATTATCCTTAATCAGGTTCTACCCTTGCGAACTTTTGAGAGAGCCTGGCCGGTCGTCTCTCTGGTCTCTTTGAGTAACTACACCTTTGTGTCCTCATGGGAGTGTCTAGATGACCTACAGTTCGGGGATCATCGTCCAATTAAAATCGTAATGAATCATAAAGTAGAAGAAATACCAAGGAGACAATGCAAAACGAAAAACATGCCATTAACTAAATTTATAAAATCAGTTAAAGGGAACCTTCAAATAGAAAATATAAATTTTGATAATATTGATACAGCAGAAGACTTTGATAGAAATTATGAGAAATTTTGTGATATAATAATAGAAAAAGCATATTTATATATTTAAAAAAAAAAGAAAAAAAAAGTTACCATACGAATAAACTAATCTGGTTGTCCCCCTATCTAAGGTCAGAAAAAACCCGTTTACGGGCACTATGTAAAAAATCAAAAATAATTCATTCAACAGATCAAGGAAAATTGAAATACAGAAGAGAGAGAGCCATATATAAGAGAAGATAGGAGAGCGCCAAAATAATCGCTTGTGTCAGAATTTGCAAGCCAGAGACCTTCTCAATTTGGAAAGGTAAAAGTTTTGGCATTTGGAAAATATTTAGACCATTCCCTGCTCACAGTCTCCAGCCCGTCCATTCCTGTGGTAGATTCTTCACTTGTTTATCCGTAATTCAGACAATAACGACAGAAATCTTTGGATCAACAATAGATAATACAAATAATGTAAAAATAAAAGTAGAAAATAAACATATCCCTTTCTCTCAAACTGAAATAAAACATGCCATTTATAACTTTAATATAAATAAATTTCCATGTTCATATAACTTAGATCACTATATAATTCGATCGCTATTTAGGAATTTTTCTTTCAGTCAATAATTAATTATCTTCTAAAACTAAATTATATCCCAGTAGCTTGGAAACTGGGTGAAAACTCGTTTATTTTAAGAAGTAGGGCAAGCCGCAGGATCAGTCATCTTCGTATCGTCCGATCACGCCATTGCCAATATATGGCAAAGTCTATGAAAAGGTAATCTTGAAGAGAATTCAGTATCAATTGTTCAAAAATAATAATAATAATAATAATAATAATAATAATAATAACCACGATATAACACGGATTCATAGAATTAAAATCAACAGAAACAGCTCTTCAAACAACAATAATGCAAATAAAACAGAACAAAAAAGAAAACTAATACACAGCCCTAATAACAATAGCTTTCAAAGGAGTTTTCGATAACCTTCCTTGTGCAGACTCAATTGATTCATTAGTAACTTTAGACATTTCAATGCAATGCATAAATATAATTACAACATTCTTAAGTGATTGGAGGGTTCAGTATGGCTGGACCTCTCCAAACGGAATTCATCACCACAGGGTTCTTCTTCAGGCCTTTTCTCTGACTTGCACTTCTGGAAGGTTTGCTTTGATCATTCAAAGGAGAAAACATTAGACAACCTGCCTACGCCGATGACCTCCTGCTCATAGTCAAAGGACACTCACGTAGTTTATTAGAAAAAACACGGAAATGAAGCTTTAAAAAGCATAGAAGTGTGGTTCAACAAAAAAAAAATTAAACATTTCCCATGAAAAAACACATATGATTCATATTTTGCAATCCAAAGATACTATAACACTCACCGATTTTTAAACTATCAAATAAAAACATAAATGAAACGAAATAATTAAAATACCTGGGAATCACAACAGATCAGGCACTCTCGCTTATGCCGCATATTAAAAAAAATAGGCAAGAAACCCAGAAAATAACTCAAATCTTTATTAATCTTCTTTTCTTTTAGGCCATCTTCCTCAAAATTTCTTTAAAATTTGGTATGATACCATTGTACTGCGTAAACTGGTTTATGCTTGCGCGGTGTGGTTCACACAAATGTGGGTATCGCACGGTTGCATACATTTACAGTCAATACAGAGATCCTTTCTATTTACTTTTTTTAGAGCCTATAAAAATACACCAACAGCGGCCCTTCAGACAATAATAAATTCACCTTCACTTACATAAGAATTGAAAATGGAGGCGGAGTTGTCGCGTGTGGCTAGGCATTCAATATCTACAACGGATTATTTTTCCATCTATAATACAAAAATAACAAAACACATATTACACCCTTCGTGACAGAGTATAAAAATAACGCCACAGCAAAATTATAGGGTAGGTGCTCCAGTGATTGACATGCTCCAGTAATTGACATATGTCCCGAAATAATTAATAAATAAGCATAGGGTGCTAATAACTGGTAAAATGAATAACTAGCAGTGTCAAACACTGAAACATAGGATGTCAATTACTAACAAAAGGAAAAACTGGCAGTGTCAATTACTGGAACATTGAGTGGGTGTCAAATAAAAATTCATAAAAAAAAAAAAAAAAATGTTTTCAAATGTATATATTTTACCATATATGTGGTTCTAAATATCTTTCATACCATATGTAATAACTTAAGATTTCTAAAAATATTTTCTGATGACTAGAACATTAAAAACATCAGACATTGCTCTAAAAGTGTCAATCACTCTTGCACTTACCCTAAAGCGAAATTGAAAATGTACACAGATGGTTCCAAAATGGAAGAGTGAACGATCTTCGCTTTTTGCGTTCTGGAAAATGAGAGATTAATTTATTCTGAGAATGGCCGACTTTCGGGTGGGAATGTACTGTTAGGTGGTATCAATAAAATGTACTGTTAGGTGGTATCAATCTTAAAAATTTCACCCAGTAATAATTCTCTCAGGCAACCAATCGGGTCTCCTGTCTCTTAGTAAAAATTGATTCCCAGGATTTATCAATAACACAACTAATCTGTACAATAAAAAACGAATTTCGCTTTTACTGGAAAAGGCGTCAAATGGAAGAACACGGTAATGAGCTGGCGGATAATCTAGCAAAGGAAGCAGTTCAGGATGTAAACGCGAAACATTTTTTTTGTCTCATTCCCTTTATCTTCTTTAAAATATAAACTAAAACGTCAACTAACTCACGCATGGCAAATGACATGGGACACAACAGACACGGGAAGATATACCAATAAATTTAGTCCTAAAGTAAATCATGATTTCAATATAACTAACAGATTTCTGTTCTTATTCCTAACAATCCATGGTCCATTCAAATCCTGCCTATATAAAACTGGTAAAAGATCTTCCCGACAATGTGTCTGTGGAGAACTTACAACCTTATTTCACTATATCCTGTATCCTCTTACATCAAGTTTTCACCTCAAAAAGAATAATCAACAAGCACTGAAAAGTTGGTTCAAACATGTGATGCAGCATAGTAGTCTGAGGAACAAAATAATTCAATGCTTGAGTTACGTCGAAGGTAAAGAATTTCAATTTCAATCAAAAGCCCTCCCTGTATTTAACACACAGTGACTGGCCTCTATCTTCATGGACACTCTCTCAGTTTACTACCTTATGTACATTTTTTTTTTAGTTTTCTATTTTCTATTTTGCATTTTTCTATTATATTTATAAAAGTAAATACGCCGTATAGGGCAGTTGGACCTAACAGGGTCTTACAATACAGGGTCTTATAATACATTACAATCTAAAAGTTGAACGTAATTATATCAACGCAATCAAGTAAACATTATAGAAAGAATTCAACAAGTTAAAATAACATTAGGAACTGCAAGTGGACAGCCATCGACAGGCTATTGCAAAAACCCGAAAAGATGTAAGCTTCGGGCATGGCCTGGTGTCACTGTCACTGTCACTGTTTTAATAAAATGTATCATTCTCGATTTTTTGCCAAAAAGAATAAAAGTAGGTCATATATACTCGAATGATTTTCATTGAACTCTAAACTGTACATTTGACAAAGAGAGATTATGTAATAGGCTGCGAAGTACTATTCCTGAAAATCTACTTTTTTTGTTCCGATGATATACTATTTAACATTATTTTCTTGACTTTTGTGGTTGGAGTAGACGATTTAAATTTATTCATTTTATTTATTTTGTTTGTTTTCAGGTATGTTCTTTGACTGGAACCTGCCAATCTCTTTACGAATCAGTTACCTCACACAAAAAATTTCAATGTTTTCATAAAAAATGTGTATATGTTCCAGTGGGTGCCTAAGGAAGTCATGCTATGGCCACATCAGATTTCTTTAATTTTTGTACGCTTGGGAGAGAGGTGTAAAGACTGACAAATGGACATGTCTGAGGAAATTATACGTAGAAGATTTTATGAAATCAACTTTAAAATTTAAAACAAAATATCGATTTTTATTATAATTAAGACTTTTTTTTTAAAATTGCATTATCGTTAAATATAAGATGAATACTTAATTGAAATTCAAGCACTGCAGCATAAGAGAAATATTTTATAAATTTTGTATTGAAATTTTAGTATAAATTGATAGTTAAATAGAAACAGTTGAAATATAATATAGAGTACTACTGGTTTGGATTTTTGAGCTTTTTTTTATCGAATCTAGCAATGCTTAGTAATTTGTCCGACCAGTTTTCATAAACTTTTCTCCTTTATCCTCACATAGAAAATTGGACCTTGGTGCTAATATATTGTCTTTATTAGTATCTACTTCTGTATTCGGAATATATATATATATATATATATATATATATATATATACATATATATATTAATTTCAAGATAATATCACATCAAAGTCCGTTTTGTGATTTAAGGCTAACATTAATAGTAAATGAAAAAAAAAAAAATGCAGGATGTTTATTTACACGGGTTAAGTGGCGCGGAGTTTCACTCTGCACTTCCACATTTAGCACAAATCGCACTGTTTGGCTAAAATTTGTGGATTTACTCTGTACACGTAAGCATTATGAAAATCCGCATACGGTCATGGTACTGGTTTGCTTGCATTTTTCGTATTTTTAGGATTTGTAAATTAGAGCGTTTTTTATGTAATTCTTAATTTTAATATTTCGCGGCACGAAGGATCCTACCGAAATATTTCTGTAAAATACAAACGACAACTTTGAATTGTAATCCAGATGTGCTCAGTTAGTTCATATACTCAAGTATCTTTAGTGATATTTTACCTTGGATATGATACAACATTGGACCGCATACTGATCTTTCTCCAATTCGAGTCGTGAACAAACAATGGTTATTTAGCTTTAAAAATTAGTTACTGCTATATTTAAGCACAGTATTTCTCGATTTTTTTCTAGTGCGCTTTTGTTCATTGTTTCAATTTTATTTTCGATTTGAATCTTTTAATTTCACATTAAATTTGAATCGGTTATCAATGTATAAATTTGAATTATGATATATTTTTCATGTGGCTAGTACAAAAGGAAATAAAGATTTTAGGAGTTGCTCTAAGATGATTTTACATAATACCTTTAAATTTTGTGAGTAAGTAGCCGAAAATGACTGAATAATACTTCCGATAACGCATCTTAAAAAACATGGTAGTGAAATAACTGGGTTTTATATATTTTTTTTATTTTACTTTTATTTATTTATTTATTTGATTTGATTTGATTTGATTTTCTAAAATGTGAAATTAATGAATGTGAAATTAACTAAATGAACTTTTGCATTTTACAGATTAAAAATAAATTTTAAATAGTTTAGAACATCAACATTTTCAAAGCAAGAGCTTATATACGTGCCACGAACTTTCTGAGTAGAAAAATCGAGCTTTAATATATATATTGTGAAATATATACAGGGTGCTCATAATTAAAACTAGCCTATTCAGAGAACTCTGTAGCTGTAACTAAAAAATCTGGAGTGACTCCACTCGACTTTCCGAATATTCAGTAATTAACAGTTTTGTAGATAAAGTAAAGACAGAGGAGTTGTTAAACAAACAAAAGAGATAAAACCATAATAAATTGTTTGATTATTTTTCTCCATCTATTACACGATGTTTTATTTAACGCTACTGAACTTTGAGCCCATAGATAATAATGATAAAGAATTTTGGTTGTGCCCCTGTAAAAAACTTATAAAAGCTAGATTCACCAAAATGCTTATAGTTAGAGCAACAGTGATTTATAATATGCATGCAAATTTTCAGCTCAATTGAATAAGGCGTTTGGATGCTATCGCACTTTTAACTAGTATGTTGTGGCCACCACATGACTTTCTTCTATATTTTCCTATACAAATTCACTCAGTAAAAATAATTTATTAAAAATATTATTTTAAAAAAATCTATCTTCCATGATAGTGCAGATGATTTCCATATTAGAGAAGTAGTATAACACTAAATATCCAAAAAGTCAATTTTATTGTCAATATTACATTAAATTTATATATATATATATATATTTTTATATATATATTGTTAAAAATGAAAAAAAAAATCGATAACTTCATTTTAAATTATCGCAGATTTATGGTTCAACCATTCATTTTAAAGGTACTGGCGAGCTCTTTTGAAAGATAACCATCATGAAAATTTTCTCCCCTCCAGGGGAGGGGGAAGAAGGCGAGGCTCCTACACATACAACAAATTTTTCCCAGTTGATTATCTCTATTATAAATAATTCTGGTAAATTTCATAGTGATTATTAAAAAATAATTCTCTTTATGCACATTTATACAAAATTTTGTACTGTACCACCATGTTAAAAATTTAGAAAAAGCGGAATGGCAACGCAACCTGTAAGACAATTTTTACCAAAAGTTGATAGGCACTAATTTATGTCAAGGTGCAACTACATACCAAGTTGTATAAAATTCTATGAAGTAGTTCCTGAGACACAGTTGCCACAAAAGTTTGTCACACACACAGAGAGACTGACAGAGAAACAGATAGACATTTTCTAAAAATGGTCAAATCGTGTCCTACAGCTCTCAAAACGTTTAAATCCATCAAAAACCCGACGTCGAAAATTTTTACGAATCAAATACTTTCTTCTATTGAATATAGAATAACGTAAAAATTTGGTCCCACAGGCCATAATGATAAAGAATTTTTCTTTGTGTCCCTGTAAAAAAACTGTAAGTGCTAAATTCACCAAAATCTATACAGTTCATGCAACTGTGACCTATAACATGTGTACAAATTTTTTGTTCAGATTAAAAAAGCGTTTAAACGCTATCGCACTTTTAAAAATTTGGCCCCATAGGCCATAATTATAAAAAAAAATTCCTTGTGCCCCTGTAAAAAAACTGTAAGTGCCAGATTCTCCAAACTCTATACAGATTGAGTAACTGTGACCTATAATATGTGTATAAATGTTTTGCTCAACTGAATAAGGCGTTTAGATGCTATCGCACATTTAAGATTTTGGTCCCATAGACCATAATGATAAAGAATTTTTCTTTGTGTCCCTGTAAAAAAATTATAAGTGCTAGATTCACCAAAATCTATAGGGTTCGTACTATGGTGACTTACAATATACGCACCAACTTTCAGCTTATTCGAACAAAGCGTTTAGACGCTAGCGTGTTCACTCACAGACATACACACACACATACATACACACATACATACACACACATACATACATACATACACACATACATACGTCATCGTAAAAATTGTGAAAACGGACTCAGGGGACCTCGAAACGTATAGAAACATCAAAATCTCGAATTCGGATTTTTGACATGATTACAATACCTTCCTCACTATAGTGTTTGGAAAGTAAAAACAGAAAGAGTCGAAAATTTATATATATATATATATATAAGAAAAAATTTAAATATAGGAGGGAGTAAAACTTGAATTATTAAATAAATAGAACTAGAACAAAGTTTTTATAAACCAATGCGCAAAAGCAGCAACAGGAAATATAAAACTATAATAAATAAGCAAAATAAACAAAACCAGGGGAAAATTTAATCCCAAAATACATGAGGGCCTTCATCAGGGGAGCTCCCCCATATAGGGAAAGGAATATGTGAATTTTCTGACGAAATGCTGGTAAATAGTTACAAAAAGCACGTTTCTAGCCCCCAACTTCTCACAGATGGAAGCAAGACCATACAGCAAACGAATTTTAATTAATACATAGCATAAAAAGCAAGTAAATTCAGAAATAAAGCACAAAATATAATACATCAATATAAAATACAAGAATATAAATAAAACAAGAATATATAAATACATACATGGGTAAACTGGAATAGTCAGAATATGGAAAATTGACCCCCCCCCTCCCCCCTTTATAAACACAGAACCCTTTTCAGCTTTAAACACAAAAATTGGCTTTATCATCAGCTTTATCTCACAAATATATATATATATATATATATATATTTGTGTGATTTTCGTATAGAAAGTACATGCAGCAAAATATAAATAAGCATTACAGTCAAAATGCTTGAAAAGTTATGTAATAAATAATTGTGGTCTATTTTAACATTTCCAAATTTCAACATTTGAGCCGCTCAGTGCACACATCGATTAACTCCATAAAACAAAAAGTTGAGAAACGCGATGATGTAATGTATATTGTTTTTTAAAATTCCTCTGATAATATGAATTCAAATATATAATGTAGAATGCATAATTGCAGATATAGCTTTCATCTAACGGTGTATAAAATTAATAAGAAAGAATAGCCAACAAACAATCGTCAGTAATGTTACAGTTTTTATGTGACTGGTGGAGTTAATCGATTTGGCAACTGAAAAAAGTAATAAAGTTAAATTAAGTCTTTACATTTTTAAGTTTTTTATTACAGAAAAAGTTAGTTATTATACATTTTTATCACAGCTTTTCCATAAGAATGTATGTTGTCAGTTCTGTTATATTATAATTTTTGTAATTAATTCATAGCAGTTTTATGTCAGCGGCATTATTCTTTGGGATGATTCAGCAATATTATAAATAATGTCTTCTTCATCAGCTGTATGCGAGGATTCGTCATTTCGATTTGTTGACAAGTTCTTATAGTAATCATGTTTAACAGGAGGAATGAATTTTAGCAGGTCCATCATGTCTCTCCATTTTTCCCTTGTCACAGTTCTACCTTTAGGATATAATAAAGGCTGATCTATATTTTTCAAACTTTGCGGTCTACCCACTAAAGATTTTCTTATATTAATGGTTTGAAATTCTGTATCTTCATTATAGTCACATTTGAATTGTATGAGATAGGGTTTGGACCTTTCTAACTTTATCCAGCGCATTAACTAATATTTTAGCAGTATAATTTAATATTTTAGCAGTATAATTTAAAAGAAAAAAATATATTACTTTTACTACAGGTAAAGTCTACTGTAAACGTTGTTCTTTTTATCTGTTTACCGATGCGATTTTGTTACGAATATTATTGAGAGGGAGAGAGCATCTTCCGCTGTTTAAAAACAAATAAGCGTCGATGCACGGCCAGAACAGATACAGCGTTACCGAAACGATTTACATTAGAGTATGGAGTTAATCGAAATGGCTTCTGAAATAAATTACTTATTATTCAATGGCCAAAAAAAATTTGCCATTTAACGGTGCTAATCTTTATTATTCCGGAAAGTTATTATAAATACAAAAAGTTATGATTATACCAAGTGCTTTGACATAAAATTTAAGATTTTTCAAAAAGTGGAGTTAGTCGATGTGTGCACTGAACGGCTCATTTAAAACTGTTATACTTCCTTTTTCTAAGGGTTTTTGTTGCAAAAATTTACAGATGACAGTGTGTATACTTGTTCCTTTTCCACTCCTTTGCCGGTCTGTTCCCCCGATCTTAATCTGTAGGATATTTTTATTATGGTGCCTCTTAAATAGCCTGGTTTTTAAAAGAAATTATGTAACTTTGGCTGCCTTGGAGGACCGTATAACATTGCTTATGCGATCAGCTATTGAACACACTCTTCATCTGCTGCAGATTTTACAACTTAATGATAGGTCTTATATTGAACAATATGATCTACATGGATGAACTGCTTGTAACTTGCAACAAAAAACAATTAAAACTGTAATAAATAAAATTGTTTGTATTAAATTTGTAGCTTGTTTGTATTTTTATGTATGTCCCTTAATCCATTCCCCTCTGGTGTTGCACGAACGCAACACCGGAAATAATCGAGTTTAACAGTTAACTTAAAAAGGTTTTTTATATTAAGTATTGTTTTTAAGTTAAAAAAAGGATAGATATTTATTTTATTACAAAACAATTTGATCTGAAAAAAAGTTTTAAGTTTAAAAATGAATTTCAAACTTGAAACACATTTCAAGTAAAAAGTTTTGAAACTCTTCATATTCGAATGAGTTTACATAACTTGTAAAAAATTCTTTCGTAATAAAATAATTAATTTTGTAGTTATCTATAGTTTATTCTGTTTTATGATCAAGAAAATTTCCGTAAACATTTATTTATGTTAATTCTATACTCTTATTTCACTGAAGTTGTACAAATACAACACCCTGTATTCAGTAAGATAAGTTAAATTATTGTTATATATTATAAAAATAATGAGTATTACTGTTTGTATTTAGAACAAAAATCATTATTTCGAGTTTTTTTGGTTAATGGGTTAAGACAGGATTTTTTTGTTTTCAGAACCTTTAAGCGCAATTTTAAAAAGTCTTTATACAAATATTCGAGTCAATCCGCATTTAGTTACAGCTGCAGCATGATCTTGATTATGGCCACTCTGTATAATGAATAATAATGGGGTAAATTTCCAAATTAGATAATTGGGACTTTCAATGATATTGACAGTCACTGAGCTATAGTCCTAATTTATTCTGATTAAACCGTAGGGTCTTAAACCTAAGATTTACCTTTCCCCTTAAAAAAAAAAAAAAAGTATGTTCCTGTAAGAATGATGAATTTGACTACTGCGATATTAGTACGAATTGTACACGACTTATGTTAAAGACAAAAAAAAAAAAAAAAAAAAAAAAAAAAAAATCATTTTGCTTCAATTAATTTTATCAGAAAATGATTCCCATTGTAAAATAATTCTCGGTTCAGTGGTATTTTAAATCTAAGAAAAAGGAACATAAATCGAACGCTTGCCGGATTCTTTAAGCAAGAGAATGAAAAAAGGGCAACGATGCATTATTCTTTTTGAAGTTTAATGATTATAATAAAATAAAAGATCTATTTACACTTTAAATTACATTATATACAAAAAAGAAATACTTAATGGAACATAGTTCCGAATCTAAAAAACTCTCAAAGTGAGAGATCGAAAAATTCCATCTTCGAACGCAGTCGAAGAATCCAAATCTAAAACTAAACTTACTGGCTGTTGCCTAAATCTATTAACAAATATAGGTTATATCTTTTTTCTTTTATTGGCGACGCAGCGCCGTCTAAAGGGGATTGATTTTACTACACAACTCCCCGCCGTGAACTCTTACAGAGTTCACAAATCAAAAATCTCGTTAAATCAAAAATAAATCTCAAATTTGAACAACTTCTGATAATCATAAATTGTACAAATTTCTAAATATTCTATTAATACTAAATCACATAATCATTTTTTTTTCAAATATCAACAGTTATCTAATATTAAATACAAATGTAAACAATATTTACTAAAGTAATAACTAAATCAATAAAAGATCAAATCAAAATATTAATTTGAAATATCAATATTAAACATATGCAAACAAATTATTATTTAAGCAATTAACTCTTAGTTATCAACTATAAACAAAGTTATCAAATATAAGCAAATTTAAATATAAAGATAATAACACATGCAAAATTTTAATATTTTCAATTATCAAATAAAATTCACTAAATTATTCAAAAAAGGATATCAAATATTCTGAAAATCAAAGAAAAAGTGTTCATTAAAATGAAGGTTTTTAAAGTTCAAATTTTTCTCAAAAGTTTGTTATTTTATCAGTTCGTAGCATTAAAGTTTTTAGTTAAGTCAATTCCAGACGGTATAAATGCTGAGCAGTTCGTTTTAAAACACCATTGGCAGTCTTAACCTCATAAGATCGGATGTTGTGATCTCTGCCGACGATTGTTTTCTGGATTATACCAAGTTTCCACAGAAGTTTGTTTTTTGAATCATCACCAATTAACACTACATCTCCTACTTTCAGTTCAGGTTGTGCAGTAGGATTCTTTAAAGTATGTGCTGTTTTTAAATCCAATAGGTATTGGCTTTTCCATCTATTCCACAACTGCTTTAACAAGCGTGATTGGTATCTTTTACGTCTTAAGGCAGATATTTTGTTTGAAGCACCTTCAATAATGTCAGCAAAATTCACTGGGTAGGTGATTTCTTTACCAAAATTTAAAAAGTGCATAGGAGTTAAGGGGTTCGGTTCTCCAGATTCACTATACACGTAAGTTAAGGGGCGTAAGTTGAGCACTGTTTCTACTTCTATAAGGAGAGTAGACATTTCATCATAATTCAAGAGTGCTTTGCCAATGATTTTACGCAGACAGTCTTTGCGGATCTAACTAATCGATCGTAGAACCCGCCCCACCAGGGAGCCCTTTCTATTATATTTTTCCATATGATTCTTTCATTTGCAAAAAACTTTAAAAGCGAATCATCAGAAAGAATTTGATACAAATTTTCTAGCTCTTGTTTAGAACGCTTGAACGTTTTGGCGTTATCCGAATATATAACTTTACAGTTTCCTCTTCTCGCTAAGAAACGTCTGAAGGCCAACAAAAAAGAATCAGTTGACATGTCGTGTACAAGTTCTAAGTGTAACGCTCTGGTTACTGCACAAGTGAACAACACTATATAAGATTTTTCAATTTCTTTAGCATTTTTAATGTAGAGAGGCCCAGCAAAGTCAATGCCACATATGGAGAAAGGGGGCGACTCTGTTATTCTGTCACGAGGTAGTGGAGCAGTGATCTGATCTGTTGGTCTGGAAAGGTATTTCTTACATATAATACACTTATTCAGGACACTTTTAACTAACTGGCGAACTTTGGGAATCCAATATTTAGACCGTATTTTTGACAATGTCCCAGATATTCCTCCATGCATTATTTTTTCATGTTCATTTTTTATAATCAAGGTAGTCAACCACGACTGTTTGGGGAGAATGATGGGATGTTTTTCTTCTAGCTGTAAATCACTAAACTCTAATCTCCCGCCGAGCCGCATCATTTTTTCATCATCTAGATAAGGAGTTAAGTTGCTAAGGGGAGAATTTTTATCAATAATTTCTTCATTTATTAGCGAGTGAAATTCATTTTTAAAATAGAACTTTTGTTCATTCGATATCAAATGTTTCTCAGCTTCTATTAGTTCTTCGGTTGTCAATGTATTGTTAAGTTCTGGAATTTTTTTGATCCTCTTAATAAATCTTTTTACCCAAGCTGTAACTCTGATTAATTTTTCTAAACTGCTGTATTTTCTGATATCAATGGGGTTTTCTAGTTGTTCTGTCATGCAATTGAAAAGGAGTGTTTCTTTTATCTTTTTTCTATATTCTAAGCTTTCTACATCTAGCTTTTGTTTATCATCAGGCTCAGGCCAAAGTTCGGGGGGTGAACTGAGCCATTCAGGCCCATTCAACCACAATCTATCATTAATTAATTTTATGATCTTTGCACCTCTGGATACAAGGTCGGCAGGATTAGACGAACCGGAACAGTGCCTCCAATTTGAAGGAGATGTCAATTCACGAATATCTTGTACTCTATTCTGCACAAACGGCTTAAACTTTTCTGGAGAGCCTCTAATCCAAAAAAAGGCGATCATTGAGTCTGTCCAGTAAAACGTGGGTATATCTAATTTCAGAGCTCTCAAAATATTATGACCTAGTTTAGCTGCCAACAATGCAGCTGTGAGTTCAAGTTTAGGTAGCGTGAGATTTTTTATAGGCGCTATTCTATTTTTGGAAGCAACGAATATCGTTTTGCATTTTTCATTCGAGTTTTCTTTAATTCTAAAATAGGCAACAGTGCCAAATGCTTTGATACTAGCATCTGAGAAAACATGTAGTTGCAAATCACCGATGTTAAATTCTGGAAAATCGGAAAAATAATATCTCGGCACAGAAAATTTAGAAAGATGAGTTACTTCATTACACCAGTCTTTCCATATTTTTTTCAAATCTTCAGGCAATGTACCATCCCAATCAAGACCAGTCTTCCAGATCATTTGCATAAGGCATTTAACTCTTAAAGTGTAGGGCCCTAGGAAACCGATAGGGTCATAAATTTTGCCTAGTACTTGTAAAACAAACCTTTTAGTATTTATCTGTTTAGAAACGAGGTTTATTAAATCCCTACAATCAAAATAGAGAGTGTCTTTCAAGTTATTCCACCCTAAACCCAAAACTTTATTAGGGGGATTATTTTCTTCAAATATTTTAGAATCCTTGCTAACAACATTTTTTTGTATCCAAAATTCATGTAATGGTGTCGAATTTGTATGAAATTTGTGAAGTTGCATACTCGCGTCTTTAAAAATACTAAGTGAGTCTAGACTTGTAGTTAAAGCTTTCTCTACTGACGTGTGGCTTCCTATTATGTCATCTACATAAATGTTTTCATTTAAAAAACTAACAGTCTCCCTATGTGTGTCGCTAAAATTTTTCAAATGATGTTTTATCGTCGCAGCTAATAAGAAAGGACTACAATTAAGTCCAAACAAAACTCTAGTGAATCTAAAAATCTGAAGGGGAGAGGTGCCTTCGTGAGGACTTTCTGTAAACAAAAATCGTGTTACGTCTCTATCTTCCTCGTCTATCAAAATTTGTAAAAAAGCTTGTTTCATGTCCGCAGTAAAGGCTACGGGATGAAATCTAAATCTAGACAAAATGTCAAAAATATCTTCATAAAGATTAGGTCCAATATGTAGACAATTATTAAGAGAAAGATTATTGTAATCATGTGAAGACGCATCAAACACGATTCGTAATTTACTTGTTGTACGATCTGTTTTTATTACCGCTCTATGTGGTAAATAAAAGGTTGTAGAATTTTCCTCCAAATCCGTAACGGGTTCTATAATCCCCTCTCTCAAATAATCCTGTAAAACATTGTTGTATTCAAAAAATAAATTTGGGTTTCTACAAAATTTGTACTTAAGTCTCGAAAATCTGTTTTCAGCGATTTCAAAATTATTTCGTAATTGTGATTTACTAATTTTCCAAGGGAATTTAACTTTATATCGTTTATTTTCATACTTAATTTCCGATTCAAAATTTTTCATAATTTTATTTTCGGAAAGGTCAAAATTTTCTTTCGGATTAATAAGACCCGAATTTTCCAAATTCCAAAAATTTTCTATTTGTTTTGACAACAAATTTTCTTCTACTATGATACTCATGGTTAATGATTCAAGAGAATCGCCTTTAATTCCCTGTAAAACCCAACCGAACACAGTTTTTACTGCTACTAAATTTTTATTAATGCGTCTAATATTACCTAACACAATATCATAATAATAATCGACTCCTATCAAAAGTGTAATGCTTTCTTTACTATTAGGTATATCAGCTAATTCTAAATTCTGAAAATTATCATTTTTCGTGATTTTCTCTAATTCAGGGGGAGGGTGAATGAACGATCCAGAAATTTCATCCGTAACTAACGCATCAATTTGAATATTATGATCAGGTTTATTTTTATTCACGAGTTTTAATTTAACTATGCCATAGGTTTTTTCTATCGGTGTAATACTTCCAAATGTGTATACTTTTAATTTTTCATTTCTAATCACTTTTAAATTTAGTTCATTAGCAATAGAACGACATAAAAATGTTCTACTAGAAGCTGAATCAAGAAGCAAACGGTTCGTTTTCTCTTTCTTTTTATTTTTAATATTTACGGAACAAGTTTGCAACAAAATTTTATTTTCCTGATTAAAAGAAGAAACAGTAGAAACCATTTCCTGTTTGGATTCTGAACCAGAAGGAACATTTATTTTGTCCTGAGGTTTATGTTTAGATTTGTAACACAGAGTTATATTATGTTTATATTCACATATTCTGCATTTAATGTCGCTATTGCATTCTGCGATACGGTGTTTTTGTTCCAAACACAAAAAACAACGGCCTTGAGATTTCAAAATATTCTTTTTCTTTTCAACATCGAACACAAAGCAATTTTCTGACGCGTGATTCTTTTTACAAAAAATGCATCTCATCTGTTTATTTTCTACCGTAGTTATTAATTCATGCGCAGAGGATAATCTATTGGCGTCTCTCGAACTCAATTTGTTACTTTTTATTTGTTCGTTTGTTTTATTTTTTGTAGATAATGCTCTTTCCCGCGAAATTATTTCCGTTTGTATGAAATCTAATAGCTCTTGAATTTTAATTCCATGTAAATTAGATGCGTGTTTTCTATTGAATTCTAAATTTAAATCGGACGGTAGTGTCTTTAGAATTACTGCGATTAACATAGCACTATAATTATTTTCATCAACTTCTAACGAGGATAATGATCTAATATTTATCTCGATTTCTTCATGTAATTTTTTTAATCTAAAAATATCTGTGGATTTATAAACAGGTGCTAAATTTAACAAATTGTTCATATGATGATTAATTATCATATCGCGTTGTCCGAATCTTTGTTTAAGAATTTCTACGGCTTTATCATAATTTTGTTCTGAAATCTCTAACCCGTGTATGGAATTCAAAGCTGTCGAAGTTAAATAACTTTTTAAATAATTAAATTTTTCTACCTTTGACAAAGCTTCATTGTCATGAATAGTAACTTGAAAAGTATTCCAAAAACTCATAAATTGGGACAATTCACCGCCAAATTTTTGAATAATTAATTTAGGGAGTTTAACAAATTTATTATTCTCACTTAACGGTGTACTTCTATTCTGTAATGTACTTGAAACACTTGAATTTACACCACTATTTTCGACTGAATTTACTTTTATTTTCTTTTTTGCTCTAAAAATAGCATTCGCGATTTTATCCTGATATTCATAACACACGTTTTTTTCATTTTCATATTCCGTTAAAGGAATTATTTTTTCTATTCCCCTATCGACTTCCTGTAGAAGCCCATTTTTTATAGTTAGTTGATTAATAGTTTCCTCTAAATCTTCAACATTTAAATGATCTTCTTTTAAATTTAATTCTATACTATTGACCAACTTCGTAACGCTGGATCGAATAATTTTTCTATTAACTTTATGTTTCTCCAACTCCATTGTAAATTTTCATAAAATTTCTTACCTTGAGCAGTCTTCGCTCTTTAAGAGCTAATCCAATATGAAACACAAATATTAATTTTAATAATAGAATTTGAAACAAGCATCGTTACTTTCTCAGACACAACATTCATCTTGCCGGCACTGATGCACCAAAATGTAAAATAATTCTCGGTTCAGTGGTATTTTAAATCTAAGAAAAAGGAACATAAATCGAACGCTTGCCGGATTCTTTAAGCAAGAGAATGAAAAAAGGGCAACGATGCATTATTCTTTTTGAAGTTTAATGATTATAATAAAATAAAAGATCTATTTACACTTTAAATTACATTATATACAAAAAAGAAATACTTAATGGAACATAGTTCCGAATCTAAAAACTCTCAAAGTGAGAGATCGAAAAATTCCATCTTCGAACGCAGTCGAAGAATCCAAATCTAAAACTAAACTTACTGGCTGTTGCCAAAATCTATTAACAAATATAGGTTATATCTTTTTTCTTTTATTGGCGACGCAGCGCCGTCTAAAGGGGATTGATTTTACTACACCCATTGAATTGTCGTGCATTGTAGGGGGTAAGGTTTTTACCAAACAATTTTTTAATTTGTTAATCCAATACAATTTATGGTGATTATGATGTAAAATTAACTCAAAATTACTTAATAAACAGGGACATGAAAAATTACATCTTCAGAAAATTTCAATAATCGTAATTGCTAGAGTACCTCCCTTTCCTACTATAACTACGCAATTCGTTCAGACGTAAAAATTAAAAATTACTTAGCTTTCAGAAAAACCCAAGTCTCATTTTACAGTTTTTTTTTTCTTTTTAATATGGAAGTATTGGAATTCATAAAGTTAAATCTCTTCCCCCAATTAAAATTTACATGTCTGACCATTTTTTTTACAAAAACATTTTTTTTATGTAGTCCGCCTCCTAAAATTTTGACCGCGATACGATTGATTGCATTTGGTTACGATAATTTTGTTGCCGACAATATTTGCAAAGTAACTTTGATATTCCAGAAAAAAGGAACGTTATCACTTAGGAAAATATGGTTAAACAATTTTCAGCAAAAATAATAGGTATAGTTTAAACTGCTAATTTCTATATATTTAAAAAAATAATTCCTCTCACTCATCACTTGACGACTCGTTAACATACAGAAATGGCACAACAGACTCACAACTACATCAGTAAATAGAACTAATAATGTAAGTAAGTCGTATGTCGGGATTTTTAAAAATTCTACCCTTTTTTCCTATTAATGGAGCAGAAAAACATTTCGTATTTGTAAAATGCGCTAGTAAGTACATAATAGAAAGCAAGATAGACTATAAAAAATAGTCTCAGAACAGAAAAAAAAAAAAAAGCAGGGGAAAAAATATCCTGAAATATCTATTTCAAACCACAAAGGATTAACTATTTCTTTTACGAATATATATAAAATTCGGTCAACATTTATCGATCATACTTAATACGGTTTGTGATTTTATTTTAGTGCATACAAAAAACATCATTTGTAATAAAGCTCTTCCATTTAAATGAAATAAAAATTAACATTTAATATTATTTTTTATATGTTTATTTTTATAAAATAATATATAAATTTATATATATATATATATATCAATACGAAAATTCATATAGCAGTAAAGAAAATCACATATTTAAAACAATCAATTCTTTATATAAATATACATTAGGATATTTTTCTTAAAATATTGATTTTCAGATAAAGAAAAATAAAAAAAAATATATATATGTTTACTTTGACTGATAAGCTGAAATATTTTCATTTATAAGAAAATATTATTTGTTACTGTAAAACTTTTCATTGCGTAAAGTTACAAGGAGACTTCTGGAATATTTTTCTTGCATTGACTGGCCAAGCATGAATTTTTCCAGAAACCTTTTGATTATAACATCACGTTGGACGAGGATGAAGATAAATTCAATGCTGTCTTGTCTAATCAATAATTTTCGGGTTATTGAAAAAAAATATATATAAATTTTATTCATATGAAAAAAGTAACAAATGCTATAATAAAAATAATAATAACACAATGTTGTATAAGCATATATTTCTTACAGTTTTAAAAAATAGACATTATATTTTAGAAAATGAAAATATTAGTAAAATAATTTAATATGGAAATATTAACCATATGATTTTTATCAAGTACCGAAGATTGTCATCTATGTTTTACACTATAAAATATTATTTACTAGCAATGCGTTTGCGCATTGTTTTTAAACTTATATTTTTGGTTTATAACTAATAACTTATTTACAAATTATTTTTAATTTATTTTACCAATATATAGTAGATAAACTTTTGTTTCGAATTCAGAGTTTGAAATTGCAGCTTTTGTTATAATTACAGATTTTGAGGTTCAGTGGATCCAAATATCGTATTAATATCATTTGGACTCTGTGTCGGTTTGTGTGAAAGCTGTCTATCAATAAAATACGGGAACAAATAATAACAGAATGTCCAAACTTGATATTCTAATTCCGTGTCTCATGACCATACTATTTCAAACTATTTTTGAAATCAAACAAATGTTATATGTAAAGGAACCTGAAATGATATTTAAATGCTAACACAGGTCAACATCTAAAACTTTGATTGATCTTTATGTTTTTTGGTGTGCTTAATCCGAGAATTAAGCCAGCCCAGATAGCAAGCATATTTGCAACAAGTTTGATTTTACTTTTTATCATCTAGCCATGACAAATTTGACGCGACAAATTTGCTGTGAAATTGCCGCAAAGTAGACAGAACATATATCCATCTTTCGTTTTAATTAATATATATATATATATATTCACTTTCACACCGTTTATGCTGAAAACTAAAATTGATATGTAAGTATTTGAAATTCAGCAACAGTATCTGATTTTGAAACAAATCCGCAACGTTGCCTTCCTCATGTTTATCAGAGGAAGAAGCGTGGTGTACGTGGCTTGTATTGACAAGGATACTGTGAGGTATGTGCTATGTTTGCATATTTCATGCGTTTTTGGACGTTGCAAGAATCGAGTTTGCAATTCGTCAACAGTTGGTGTGACATGACAAGTTGCTTGTTCCAATGTATTTGCAGTGAACTTGATACGACAATGCTAACTTTTCTACTAGTTTGCAATGAGTTTGCTGCAAATTTGATACACTAAGAATGCAACTTGCATGACAAGTTTGCTGCAAATTTTGCATATGGTGACTTCGGAGTTTGCGTTATCTTGCTTCAGTCTTGTTATGAACTTACAAGTTTGCCACGCTGAACTTGCGTCAGGTTTTTTGGCTTACAAAGCAAGACTGCTGCACTTTTGCTGCAAACTAAAATTGCTATGTGGGAGATTTCCTCTATCACGTATAAAACTTTGTCAATACAGGGTGTCTACCGGTACAGTTTCTTCAGTGACTCTTCCACCAATACAAGTAAATGGAAACTTTTATAGCATCTTTCCAAGATTAATTATAATTAATCATGGAAATATACTAAAACCTTTCGAAAATGAAGAAATTGTGTTGGTAGACACCCTGTATTGACAAAAATCAAATTGCAGGGAAAAGCTTATTTTATTTTCGGTTTCAACGCACTAAAAAACACATGTATCAACTAAAATTATCGTATCAAATTTTGCAAATATTATTTTTGTAGACCTGTGTAATTAACATTTAAAAATTAAAATAACGCTATAATTTTTGGAATGGTAGAAGTTTTTCAGTCGGAGCTCTGACAGAAATGCTTTTGCAACTTCTGAAAGTAGGATGTTTATTTATTTATTTATTATTGTTATTATCATTATTTTGAAACGTTAATTAGCAATTTATTTAAGTTTTGGATGGATGGTTAGTTTTTACGTCTCACTAGTGCTGCGCAGATGGGCAATTGACGACGGTCTGGGACACACCATCACAATTTTGATCCTCCACGGAAGGGTTGGCTCTCCCGCTGCGGTAACCCCTATAGGTATAATTTTTTTATGGGAGCATGGAGGACATTACGACAGATTTTACGTGCACCAGCCACCATTATTGTACACGACGGTCTTTGGCCGGCTTGAGTACCGAACCCGCAATCTTCCAATTACGAGGCCGGCGCTCTATCGACAGGGCTACCGCGGCCCTATTTAAGTTATGTTTTGTAATTTTAAATATTTTTAAGCGCCGAAAGACTATCAGCTAAAGTTTAATAGTGCAGTTTAGCATCTTTTAAACATACTTAAATATATAATAATAATTAAAAAAAAATGACATGCACTTTTTATACGTTAAAAATATTGTTTTGCCTACATTATGGTATGGATAATATTTATTCTTCGTTTACAAAACAACACAGAAGAATTCTGCTATATTGGTTCTATAATTATAAGAGACTCGAAGTATATTTCAACTGTACTATGCAATTTTATTTAACTGTAATACACTTAAGTACAATAGTTGGTACGCATATAATTTCTATTTATAATATAAAGTACTCAATATTAGCCGAACCGGTTTCAGAGGCATTTTTCTGACAAATTTTAAATAAGGTATAAAATTCATGAACAGTTTTAAAAGTTTTATGACTATAGCTACAATATTCAAAAGGGAAGTTAAAAGGAGAGGGATCCCCTCTTCGCAGAGAGTTTTAAGTAACTTAGTTTCTACAGCTAATTTGAACTTATGTTTAAAGTACACCAGAAAATTTTAAGTACAATGCCCCTAAATGTTACACCTTAACCTGTAATAATATCTCTACAGTAAGTTAATGTAAAAGAGAAAAATGCGGCTTCAACACCATTTACTTATTTATTTATTTATTTATTTATTTTAGCTTTAATTAATAGATTTTTTTAAGTGTATAATATATTTTTAATTAAAAGGTTAATATCTCTTGGACACATTGGAATATTTTTAGTTATGAAAAAAAAAAGTTAAACATTTTGAAAAATTGAAATCCATTTATGTAGAGATTTTTCTCAATCTCTCTTAAAGCAGTATTCTTAGTTGTATTAAATTTTTTTTACATAAAAATTATGAAAATTTAGTTTTAATTTGGTATAGTATATTATATAGATCGTAATAAATTTCATTAGATAAAGTACATATAATTAATTTTTTTTTTACGATTTTGGAATTTTGGCTTGTTTTTCAAGTTCGAGGATCTTAAATAATTGTCATAATGATTATAATCATACGTATAGCTATATTTTTAATCTCAAGTTGAAATGAGTTTTATTTTAGTATATTAAAAAATATCTGTAGTGAAAACAACATTACAATTTTGCCCTTCTCAAAGGAGCTCACACAGTTAAAGAATTTATAACGAATATACTTAATTAATCGTAATATATATATATATATATATATATATATATATATATATATATATATATATATATATATATTTATATAAAAATATATTTATATAAATATATATATATAAGAAATTTTTAAAAGAAGTATTTAAATACATGAAATTAAAATAAAAATTTGAAGATTAGAAAAAGCAATAGGAGATTTACAAACCAATGCGCAAAATTGCTGCAAAAGGAAATGTAAAACTTCAATATAGGAATAATTTAACAAATGAAATGAATTAAAACCCCAAAACACACAGAAGTCTTCATCAGGGAGGCCCTTCCGTGTAGGAGTTAAAGAGAAGTTTCTGAAAGTATAGTAGCAATTAGCTAATAACCATCCTTAGCCCCCAACTTCTCTCCAAACAGAAAACCACCTTTAACAGAAAAGAAATCCAACGGATCTGAAATAGATCGAAAGAGGAAAACACTGAAACATTCGGTTATAAGTTTTGCAGCAATTTTGCGCATTGGTTTGTAAATCTCCTATTGTTTTTTCTAATCTTCAAATTTTTATTTTAATTTCATGTATTTAAATACTTCTTTTAAAAATTTCTTATTTAATAAAAACATTGTTTAGCTAAGCAGCTTTCAGCGCTAGCTTTCTCTGTTTTTCGTTATATTATAATAATTTTTAATTTTATATCGTATACATATTCATTTTAAAAATATTTCTTATTTAAAAAACATTGTTTGGCTAAGCAGCTTTTAGCGCTAGCTTTCTCTGTTTTACGTATTATTATAATAAATTTTAAAATTGTTTCCCCCCTTTTTTTAAATGACTTTAAACCTTTTAGTTAACGACCTTGACTGTAGGATTTCTTTACAAATATTTTGTACCTTTCATATGTTCACACAGTTTAAAAGAATTCGCATTTTATGCAACGATTGTGATTTAAAAATAGCTCTTAAAATCCTTGCAAAATAACTGTCACGTCTTAACTTATAACCGAATGTTTCAGTGTTTTCCTCTTTCGATCTATTTCAGATCTGTTGGATTTCTTTTCTGTTAAAGGTGGTCTTCTGTTTGGAGAGAAGTTGGGGGCTAAGGATGGTTATTAGCTAATTGCTACTATCCTTTCAGAAACTTCTCTTTAACTCCTACACGGAAGGGCCTCCCTGATGAAGACTTCTGTGTGTTTTGGGGTTTTAATTCATTTCATTTGTTAAATTATTCCTATATTAAAGTTTTACATTTCCTTTTGCAGCAATTTTTCCGCATTGGTTTGTAAATCTCCTATTGTTTTTTCTAATCTTCAAATTTTTATTTTAATTTCATGTATTTAAATACTTCTTTTAAAAATTTCTTATTTAATAAAAACATTGTTTAGCTAAGCAGCTTTTAGCGCTAGCTTTCTCTGTTTTTCGTTATATTATAATAATCTTTAATTTTATATCGTATACATATTCATTTTAAAAATATTTCTTATATATATATATATATATATATATATATATATATATATATATATAAAAAAAACTATTAAAAAAATTTGTTATACAAAGAAGTGACAAATGAGAAATCTATAGTCATTAGTATTATTTTAAAAAATATATAATTAAAATTTACTTTTATTTTCTAAAATGAAGAATCAAACATTTTAAACCATTGCTACTTAGACCAAAATCAGTAAGTAATAATCAATATTCTCATTGGAAGTATAAAAATAAAATGAAAACTTTTTAAACACTAAGAAATATGAGAACACTCGTATTTATATTACGAGAGATCTTAAACAAACTGTTTTTTTGCTACAAACTTGAAAAATAAGTTTGTCGTTCTCGTTTCAATAGAGTAGAATGATGGAAATTAATCATACAAATTTCCCTTCCATTTCATCTGGTCCGAAGAAAATCTGCATCATTTATTTCTACTTTTGCGTCTTGCATTTGACAACGCTGTGAGGGAGAATTTCAGCTTAATGGATTTAACAGTATGACCTGCATGAGATGGGGCAATATATCACACTCCATCAGGGGTCTAGAATTTCTGACTTTTTCGGAAAAATATATTATAATTTATGCTGTAAAATTAAACTGAATGCTTTGAATATTTTTCTTTTTAATTTTAACTTACCGAACCTTTTGTGAAAATGATGTCTCTAAAGTGCTTCACAAGACAAATTCAAGTTTAAATATTTGGAAGGAGATATATTATTATTGTGAAGGTCCGTTTTTTCTTTGATTATTTGACACTGAAAATTTATGTCGATTATTAAAATTTAAATGTTTTCAAAACTCTATATTTTTTTAATTTTGTAGGAAATAATTTTTCTTTTTTATTTAACAGTGATTTGTTTATTTTGATTTTCCTTTCTATATCTTGAATAAAACAAAATTTTATACGATTGAATAGATAAATTTTCTACTCAAAACTCAGTGTATAGGGAGTATATTAAAAAATAAATAAATAAATAAATAATAATAATAATAATAATAATTTAATGAAAGTTTAGAAGTTACAATATCTAATTTTATTTTATTTTTATCCTTTTGCCATTATCCGATGTAAAGACAATTTGATGGGTATCTCATAAAATAATTTTTATTTATAATATCCCAATTAAAATAATAAAAAAAGTAAACGTAAAATAAGTTTCTTTACTTTTTTTCTTATTGTTATTCAAAGTATTTTGAAACAATTACTCTGTCTTAGGTTAATGTTACGCCTAATGTTAGGCGTCGGTTATATCATTCTTGGCAACTTTATCGCTTCACCGGCAAAATGAAAAAGTACCGAAGAGAATTAATAATTAAAGCTCCAGGAGGTTTTTCCAAATTAAAATGATAATAATAATAAAATTAGAAATTCTAACTTCTAAACTTTCATTAAATTTTTATTTTAATTTATAATCGTTGCCAAAAAATTAAACTTTAAATTTTACATCTACTTTTTAAGATAGCACGCGATCTTGTTTTATATAAAAATTAAACCATTAAATTCATTTTTTACTTATTTTTATTTCATATTGCTCGCGCACTTCTTATTTCCTAATTCAAAATTATTAAAAAAAAAAAAAAAAACTTTTTCGATATCGCATGTAACGATACTGATTATTATTAATTTTCTTTTCTTTTTCTTTCAATAATAATAATTAAAAAAAAAAAAAGATTTTGATGAAATTCTGGCAAAAGCAGAATTTAGTTTAGAACGGAGGACTATTATTATTATTATTATTTTTTTTCAAATTATAACATCGCTTTCAAATTATTCAGTTATATTTTCGATAAATTTTAGATTTCGACAAATGTCCAACTATCGAAAACGACAACGCAAAAATCCCAGATTGAGACTAATGGGCCCTCAGTCCTAAAAAGAAAAAGAAAAGAAAGAAAATAAAAAATATATAATCATGAACCATACGTTTGTTATATAAGGCTATTTATTTATAAAAATATTCTCTTTGGCAAAATCTTAAAATAAACATTTTTGTATTCACATTTATTGTAGAATATACACCAGGAAATATTTACCTAAGGAAAATGAAATAATTTTGTATATGTATATATACAGATATTTATAGAAATAAATTGTGAGATACTTTTTAGAGCATATACTTCCATATAAGGATGTAATACATCCTGTAAATATAAAATATCTTTTAATTACTGCTAATTCGTTTTCAAATAATAATAATAATAATAATGAATGGTTACATATATATGTTAAGGTTAACATGCTTTAAAACAAAAATTAACCTGTAAGCCCCTTTTAAGCTATCATATTGAAGTGTAGGCGCTATTCCCTTCGATTGCGGTTTTCAAAACTACGACCACGATGTTTCTGAAGTAACCGTAATAATTTTTTTAAGGCTTCGAGGCACATATACGTACATCTGTAATTCTCATTTTGTAGGGGGAAAATCCGAAAATTTATAAGAATAATTAGTAGAAAAATTTATTTCTGTGAGTTAAGTGTATCTTCAGTTTTAATTACGGCTAAATGACTTACATTTTTACTTTTCTGACTGCACATTTCCCACAAGGGCCGCAAGTAGTTCAGTTGGCAGGACGTCGATCTCGTAATCAGAGAAATCGTAGTTTGATACTTTGAGCGGGAAAAGACCTAGTTGTATATTAGTGGCAGCTGATGCACGTGAAATCTGTTGCGGCTGAAACGCTCTCTATTTGCTCTAAAATTAATGCCTTTGGAAGTTATTGAAGAAGAAGAGTCATCCACATCCGCGAAGAATTCAAATCACGCTCGTCATTTTAACGTTTTGGAGCTTACCACAGCTTTCCCAAGAACTCGCTTTTATAGGGGCTAGGTACAAAACTTAAAAAACGAAATTAACGCCCTCCAAGAGATTTAAAAAAAATACCCTTGTAGGGTATACCACGATAACCTAGATTCCACGTGCTGATAATTGGTCTTAAAACCTACACTACTACTACGCAACCTTCCATCCGTAGATAATCAAAATTGTGATGCAAATTTTCAGGCCGCTTCCAAGATTTAAATTCTTACCTGCCGACGAAAGTTTAGGAAATGCGCTTCCCAACGCCACCCTTCGCTCTCAACTCTAAAATGAGTAAATCTTTAGAAAGCACTGAAAATATCATTTCCAAGGTTATTTTACTGTATCGTGAAATCGTATCAGTAATTTTCATGGTAGCAGTACAATACAAAGAATAGTACTTTGGAAAGACGAATATACAGTGCGTATCGAAATGATAGGTCCACCCGCAATTTTCAAAATTTCGAATCTTAATTGAGAATAAGAATCACTTTTTTGGTAGAGATAATTAATCAGTAACTGTTATAACTATTTATGAAGAAATTTCTTAAAAATAAATAATTCCTTTTTATTTTATGCAAATTTTCATTTTTAGACCGTTTCAAAAAGATAGGTCCGCCTTCAGAAATTCTGCACCAATCACGTTTATTTCCAAAAAATTTGCATAAATATCGTTGCTTAGTCTTACTGCGGGATTATGCTGGCTGCTGTGGAGGTATTTAAACAGATTTGAACATCACGTTGTAATCAAACGAAATGGGTCGCCGTTGCAGTCTTTCGCTGGTTGAGAAGGGGAAAATTGATGCATTTAAAACGTGTGGAAAATCGAATAGAGAAATAGGAAAACTTTTAAACAGATCACATAATGTTTTAAACAATTATTTGCGACTTAGAAATGCTTATGGCAGGGAAAAATCATCTGGCCGCCCATCAAAAGTGACATCCCGACAAAGAAGGACTATCGTAAAGGAGTTAAAATCTGGAAATATGAGCTTATCCACTGTGACAAGACAACAAAACCCTCCAATATCAAAATCTATAGTCCATAGAGTGGTAAAGAAGTTCGGCAATATAGTTTACGTGAAGAGGAAAGCGTCTCAGAAATTGACTAAAAAGCACAAAGAAAAGAGATTGAATTTCTCACATGAAGTGATGTCCTGGAAACAAGATTGGCATCGTGTGATATTCAGTGATGAAAAAAAATTCAACCTGGATGGTCCAGACGGCTGGCAGTACTACTGGCACGATCTGCGTAACGATAGACAGATATTCTCGAAGAGGCAAGCTGGTGGCGGTTCCGTTACGGTATGGGACGGATCCGGAGGTGCAGGAAAAACTGATATAGCATTTGTAGACAATCGTTTTAATGCTGCAGGCTACCAACAGCTGCTTGAACAATATTTTCTTCCACAATCAGAGCACATTGGGGGCCCATTCTTCATGTTCCAACAGGACAATGCTCATGTGCACACTGCAAAGTCCACTTTCGAATGGTTTCTGGATAATGGTGTACATGTTATCGATTGGCCACCGTGCAGCCCCGACCTGAATCTGGTAGAAAGCATGTGGGGTATACTCGCAAGAGCGATGTATGCAGGCGGAAGGCAATACAACAGTACTGCAGACTTAAAAAAGGCTATTTCCTCCGAATGGTCAAAAATAGAGAAAAAGTGTTTGCAAAAACTTGTAGAAACCATGCCGAATAGGATTTATGAGCTTATTCTGTAACAAGGTGGAAAAATTATCTTATAAATCTTATTATTTTAACATTAATTTGATGATTGGTTCAGTGGACCTATCTTTTTGAAACAGCTTTTTCATGTAATTTTTGTTTTCCTTATTATTCCTATTATTTGTATATTATTTATGTATTATTTTACATTGAATGAAGTAATGTAGTTTATAAAATAGTACTTTGTACACAATAAAACCTTTTTTACCAAAATAACTTTCGTTTTTACTGGTGGACCTATCATTTCGACACGCACTGTACTCACTCGGGGCAGTTAAGTGGTTAATAAAAGAATTCTGTAAATTCCTGTGAAGTTTAATCTTTCCAGAGATGCAAACAAGATACTATGACTATATTTTGTCAATCCTTTAGTTCGCGCAAGCAAGAAAATTCGAATACATCAAAATTTGAAGGGTATTTTCACACTTTGCTCAAATTTAGATCATTTTCAAAAATCGGAAACGATATGTAGATTGTAAATTTTTAATATACGCTAAGAAATCAAATTCAATTTTGTTTATGTATTTCTACCTCTTAAAAATGATGTACTGAAAACATTAGGGTAAGATGACTTAATAATCAAATTTTAGATCAGTTCAGTTAATTAGGTTTATTATTGAACTATAGCTGCGCAGTAAGCAATTAATGACGATAGTTTTTAAGTACTATTAAGATAAATTGATGAGGTAATTTTGGAAAAAATCTTGCAGCAAAATTATTGAAGCATACATTTGCCATATATATATATACACTTATAAAAAATTAGTTTGATCTCTAATTTTTTATTATCAACTTACTTTTTTATAAACAGAATAAAGACTAAGATCATGACTCTACAAGTATTTACTTAACAAAACAGCATTAGGTGCACATCTTTAAAATATGAATTATTGCTAGCGTTTAATAATTTTTCTGATGACTGTGGATACAACAGTTTGTAAAATGAAAAATAGTTCTTACGTCTTCCTCCTTTTTCTATATTCCCTACGTGGTGGATCAAAATTAAGATGGAACTTTCCGTGGACTAATTCTAGGGTTGCATTCGACAATGTCATGCGTTACTTACTGCGCAGATCTAGTGCGATATTAAACCCATTCAACATTAACCTCAAAACCCGCGCATAGAATATACAGTGTAGCTAGATACATTTTAGCCCTGAATAACACGTACCATTTTTATTTTTCTCACTGATAACATTTTATACATAAAATATGGTGCAATGTTCCTCAATGGCTGCGGAGATGAATGGGCTATTGTTAAATGTAATACCAGCGCCACCAATCGGGCGATATATACAGATATTAAATAATCACATTTTGTTTTTCATAATATGTATGTCACACTTCAAGTTTAGCTCATCTATATAAAATAGACGCTGCGATATAACCTTCAAATAAACAGGAGTATGTTGAATTAAAGAAGCGCTACCTTTTTTCCGACAAGCACCTAAATTGAATCAGTATATTTTTTCTTAATATCCATTTCACATATCAAGTTTGATACGTTTATATAACACAGAAATTGAGATATTTTCTTCTGATAAGCGGGAATAAAATGCAACACAGGAGTGCCACAATGCACTCAAAGAATAATGCGTCAAAATTTAATAATATGCGTTCACTTGGTTTAATATCTATCTATTAAACCAAGTTTCGCATATCTATGCACTACAGAAGCTGGAATATAACTTTTCTTTAAATAAGGGAAATCGCAGGGTAACAGTGCCATATGTTGATCGATGCATCCCAAAGCTATTAATTTAAATCATGTTCTAAACAAATATCGAGGTCATTTAAGTCTGTCTATTGACTTGTGAGATTCAAGATTTTACTAAATTATCAAACACGCACACGGGCAAGTACACATTTTTTTAAGAATGGGTTGGGCATTAGAAGTTCAAAAACGTTGTTTTAGAATTCTTATAATATTTTGTTGTGTACCTTCAGTTTTAATTACTGCATGAACTTCAATTTTGTAAATTTTGTCAGTGTAAAGCATTAAATTTTCGCAGTGTAAAGCTGTAAATTTTGTCAGTGTATGAATTCTTGTTTAAGAATTTTAAACAAAACACAGTAATAGGTCCCATGTTATTATATTTCGAGAGTGAACTAATTCTTAAAAACACTCTTAAAAACCTAACGTTATAGAAGTTGATTGTCGTAGTCCTATTTACAGGAGTTCCTCTTCTATCCTTGGAGTATACTTCGCTTGGGCTTCATTCTTAATAGGTTGACCCCTGCTCATTTTCATTGCAAGATGTCGAGTCTGTAAACATTTCTATTGTTTCCAGTTAATGGTGTATTGTTAAATATAATAGTTTTTTAGTTTTTTTAACTTTTCCAATATTAATTTTTATAATATCTTAGTTTATTTTTCTCAAGACAGTGGTAATTTTGATATATTTAATATCAGTTGTATGTTCTTTAATATGGCTTTTAATTCTCCGTTAGGTCATGCCTACATAAAAAGCGGTTTTATTGTTTTCGGTGGTGTATTGGATTTTAAATATACAAGGGTTTCTAATGGATCCATAGAGAATTCTGGATGTGTTAGTAAATGCTATTATTTGATTTAATTGGGACACTAATTAGCCATAAAACGTTTTTAAAAATTGGATCTTCTCCCTATGCTATACAATACAAAAATAAACAAAAATCCAATAGCAGTTAAAAGATCATCAGTAATAGACAAAGAAATCCATACAAATATTACCATTCAATGCTATATAAACAAAGCTATAGTCGTACGGTCTAATCAAACAGTATCAAATGAAGAACTGAAATTAATAAAGAAATAGCCACAAAGAAATGTCGCAAATGTGTACTGTCCTTAAGTTATACAATAAGAAAAAAAAACCTCGAAAACATAGATAATAAAAAAATAAAATAAATAAATAAACCGAAATATACGACCGCAGTAGCACACAAGCGGGGTGCCTCTAATTTATAAACAAAAGAATCTTCTTAAATAAATTTTAATATTCCAATTAAAACAAATAGTAACATTTATCAACAAACTGAGGTATTTATAAAACTAAATACACAACCGAAAAGCTTAAAACCAGTTGCTCTACAGGCATGACCAAAGCGGAAATTTAAAAATCTCATTAAAGAACAAAACACTGATATTAAATTTGGCAAAATTATAATTGCCTTAACACCAAAATAAAACAAAAAGAAAATTATAAATAGAAATTCTTACATATCCGACCTTTAGCAATGGAAATGAAACAGTGGGCAACCTAGATCCAACGTCACGCCCCCTATTAATGATGAAACCAAAAGGAAGAGATAAACTCAGTTTGTCGAAGATACTCACAAAGTACCGCGGAGGAGGGTAAAGCTACCTGTCTAAAGGAGAACGCCAATCCACTCCTTTAAAGTTTAGTTTTTTAAATGTTTTAATATTTATTATTTAGAAATTTCGTGTATTTTTTAAATAAAAAATATTATTTTAAGTAATTAGATCCTTCTGCCAAGGCCGTATCCAGATTTTTTTTTTCTTTTTTTGGGGGTGGGGTGGGGGGAGGCACAGCTCTCACTCAGATGTTGGATGTGCACCAGCAAATATTGACACCAAAAGCGTGTGCGCTGAAGTTTTCCCTCCCCCCCAAATAGCCTTAAATTATATATATATATATATATATATATATATATATATATATATATATATATATATATATATATATATACATATATATATATACGTTATTGTCTTAAATATCATATCTAGGCATAGTAAAGTGGCTATGCACTATAAATAAGAACGGTTACAACGTCGTATAGCGACAAACGACAGAATTAACGCTCCTAAAATCGGAAATGGCAAGAACAGATTTAATAATAATAATAGATCTAAAAAGCGCCTCGGGCCTAAAAATGATGTGTTTAGTCCTGTAAAATGAACAATTCTCTGTTAGAGACTTCATTAATCCGTGCCATTATAAACCACTGACAAATGGAGAAATATCACCAAAAACTGGACTCAAGGTAGTCCGGTTAATAAAGCGTCGATCTCGGAATTGAGGAATTGAGCGATCGGAAATTTGAGCCATCCAAAGACTATCATCTAGATTAATGGTATGTGGTGCACGTAAAGTCCGTCGTGTCCTCCATGTTTCGTAAATATAATACTTCTGGGTATACTGAAGTTAGGGAAACATCGACTCCATGGAGGTTTTAAATTCTGATGGCATGGTTCAGGATCACATTAGGAATGAATTATAGACTGTAGCTATTCTCTCTAGTGCATTTTTAGGCCAATTTAAATTCAACATACAAAAAACTGGTTGACATTCTAATTCAGCGGTACGGCGCATGACATATGTGTTCAATCAATGCGTTCCTGAGTTTGATAATTCATGTTCAAGACAACCATGTTCCAAGCATTTTTCATCTTTTGAGATATAGTTTCTTTTTAATACAGCCGAAATATATCTTTCCAGTAAAAAGGGAAATTTAGTGCAGCTACGCCATCTGTTGGCGTAAAAAAATATAACCAAAAATTTAATCAACAAAAAAAACTATATATAAGTTTCCAAAATAGTCTAATGATGTGCAATGCATCTAAAAACATGTAAATACATTGAGTATTGGAATTCTAAAAGTTTCCGAATTCTATACTCTTTTTCTCTTCTTATGTATGTAGAGGAAAGTAATATATATATATATATATATATTACTTTTTGTGTGTTTTTTAATTAGATAATATTACCTGCATTAGATCATATTACCAAAAATGTGACGAATCACATTTTGGTGCATTACATATCTGGTTTAGTGAACACATAGAGGTCTCCTCATATGGCTTACTGTTTAGTGTAGGTAGGCATGTGTTCTAGAGACACTGGGGCTACGTTTGTACGCATTATCGTTGCTGAAAATCTGCTGGTATTGCGAACGGGTTGAACTATCTAGCGTTTTTATATGTACGCAGGGACGTTGGTAGAGTGTGTATAATCCAGGTATCATATGTGACACAACGTATCTTCAAGTGTGGCTGTACATTATCATTGGTTATCGTTTGGAAAGTGAACAGTGGAGCAATGACCCATCTCATAGTTTTATATTTGACACAGATATACCTGTTTTGTTGCGATCTTAACAACGATGCTTACATGGCATGTGGGTTTTTAAGGACTGTCAGTGCAGTAGATAGCAGAGCCACTTATTGTACTTCCATCAAGCCTGACACCCACTTGGGTTTTAGGACAGTATTAGATATTTTCGGAAGCCTGTCGAACTCAGGGAGCTTTGGCTCAAACGTTATGTATATGGTTTTTAAAAAAAAAATTCTTCCCCCGTTGCACTTGGCATAGGGTGCGAGCTGCAGTTCATACCAATGTAGGTACAATACCCTACTTGATCTTTCCGAAGGTCTTTCGAACGCATTGAGCTAAAGCTCCGTTTCTGATTTTGTGTTGACAAATAAATGTTTTATCGCTTGGGGCTGTACAATCGCAATCCATTGGTTTTTCTCCCAGAGAAATTCATTGTGGTAATCGTTCTGATTCCTTATGAGAACGGTATTCATTTATAGGCGCATGACGAAGGATGACGGTAGGTGTGCCATAGTTTGAATGATGCTGGTGACCTAAGGCCACAGATGATTGCTTTTTCAGCAAATGAGATCAACACTTCAGTTTCCATTAACAGGGATTAACAGGTAGGAGGGGCCGCTCACTACTCCAGGAGTGATATCGCGCGATTCTAGCTGTGCTAGTCCCCTCCTCCGGAACGTTTATTTAAAAACCAAAAAAAAAATACAAGGGCTGCTAGACACAGGTCTCCCACACGACACGGAGCGGTGGTAAATAAGTCATATTGTAATTTATTACTGGGTGCAGTAAGTACACTATGATGAAGTATAGTAGGCGCCGAGCTTAAACTCATCACGACAAGGGTTACCAGTGCAGAGCAGAGATTGGTTAAGATAGTGCCGGATAAAACCCTTAGCGACAAGCGACCCTTAGTCAGGATGCTGTTGAATTGCAGGCAAAGGTTTACTGAAATCGCTTATGGTAAAAGTGTGATATGTGCATTGAGCCAGTAGTAATTTTCGGTTTCCTTTGGGAAAACAAAGAAAATCGAGACTGAATTTCTTTGACAAAACCTTGGAAGGTGATAATACGTGTTGGGAAGCAGCATGTAGACCGCTCTCAACGTAAATTTCGGTAGAAGTGACGGAAACTGTGCACCGCATATACCCATTAGAGGCTGGTCCAGTCAAAGCTCAGCTTGGCTTATGAATCAAGGCATTCGGCTAAAATTCTGCCTCGCTGCAAACATTCATGTGAAATACTGTACTGGCATTTAATCTTTTAGTAGGTTTAGGTAGTACCATATTTCATCACATGGATTTCTGTAAATTCGACTTTGTATTAGTTGTATTTTTGTTATAAGTTATACTGTATGGTATGTACATTACGTGCATAACTGACAAAACTAGAAGTTTCATACGCAACTGTGATATTTATGAACGACGAATCTTTTGTCTAACAAGAAATTAAACCTTTTCTAAGAAGAGAAGTGTTTAAAAAAAGAAGGCGTAGTACCGTGTTCTACAATAAGTACGTAAAGTTCTCTTTTTAGTGTTTTTTTTTTTTACCAAAAGCTAATATACTTCTCAGTTATTTAGACTTTACAAGACAGAAAATTGCTAATAAAGAAGGTTTCATAAGCAAACAAACAACAACAAATATATATTGTGGAGAGAAATTTCATTTTTTTTTATTTTTTTTTTTCTGGTCAGCTGATGATGAAAAAATTTGTCCCAGTTAATTTTGGTAGAGTTGGGTGTAAATTCCTACAGCCCCCTCAGGATACGGCCCTGGTTGTTGCAGTTAAAGTCGTAATTGTAAAAGTATGAGGAACTGAACAGTGGTATTTTGGCTTTACTGATGGTCGGCCATGCTGACGAACGAAAAATGTTCTCGCTGACCTGGCAAGTTTGGACATGAAATTTATGATATATTTGGTTAAGATTGCCGAAATCTGAAAGATCTATAACAATCAGAAATATATTAAGTCTATTTTTTTTCCTCTCTATAATTTACGGATTCAACACCGCTGCCTTTCGTGGAAGAGCATCAGTCATCTACATTGAGCTCATCTGCAGTCAAATGCAATGTTGACATTAATCGAAGAAACACGACATTTTTTATAGTATGCTTATGTATGTATATTATTTAGCTTTGTTTTATGTAGAATTTTTGTCACTGTTAAACCTTTTAACATTTTCTCTAAAACACATTTTTATTACAAAATGATTTTATGTGTTCATGTTTAACAATTTTTGTGCGGTCGGGGTATATATATTCCAAAAGCATTTGCCACGCCGTTTGTTCAAAAGATAAAATTTTAATGACTTAACACGATTACTAAAAACTTTTTTTATTAATACAGTTATGCAGAGCTCGAAACCAATACCCTTTTTTCAAGACACTTTCAAGGATGATAAATTTAGAGTTTTCCTGATACTACAATTCTCATATAGATGATATCATTACAGTATTTTTGTAGTAAAGTGCCGTGATAGAACAAAACAGATATTACTGTATAAAAATAATGGTAGCAAAAAAGGCGGAAATTACTTATGCCTGAAAAAGTTCTGTAAAAAAGGACAAGAACTTCGAGTTGTGAGCTACATTTTAGACAAATTTACAGAGTCGGAGCTAACTATTTAAAATCAGAATATATTCCGACGACAAAATGTTAAACACACTTTCGTTTTGGAAGTTAACATGAAAAATATAAGTTTAAAATATATAATTTTAAACATTATAAATTATGTTTTAAAAAGTAATAATGTCAAATAAAAACAAAATAACTTAGAAAAAATATTTATTTAAAAAAATCAATAATTTAAAGAAAATTTAATTGACGCAAAAGTAATTGCACTAAAATTATCCATCCCTTCAATTTATTTTACCTTAGAACAAACATTGGAAACATGATTATATATTTTATAAATAGATTCGTTCTTATGCTATGTCATGCATGAAATTGCACTTTTTAGAGCAGACATAAATAAAAATATACATATAAAGGTGTAACATTTTCGTAAATTCCTTCTGGCGAAAATGTATTGATTTCAGATTAACATCTGATAATTTCATTTGTTTTGAAGACATAATTTGAAGAAATTTAACGATCTTGTATTTCTTTGATATATTATATATACATATAACTTAATAATATATTACAAACTGACTCAGTAAAACATTTAGAAAACATATCAGAAAGAGTATTTTTATCTGTTCTTTTTTTATTTTTAAATTATTAAATAGGTAGGATTTATTTGAGAAGGCTTTTTAAAAAATAATGTTTTTCTGACGCTTATTATTTAAATAAGGCACAGTTTATGTTATTAGTTGTAAAGGCAATATTAAGAATTAGTTAGTTAAGAGACTAATTTAAATGTTTATATGTAAAGAAAATGTATAAATTATCTAGTATAACTATAAAATGCAGAAAGTTAAATTTACTGAAATATTTCCCTAAATAACCTATGGAAGGATGTTTTATATTAACTCATTGTTTTTACTGAGCTGATAGGTGCCGCTTAATTGAATACCACTTTCGTTTCAATAACAAATTATTATCCAATCGTAAAAAAGCACTACAAACGGTTGCTAAACATTATTCTATTTAAAAAAAGGTTATTACTTTAAGACGCCGCTAAAAGCCATTTTATATTTATCTTATAACAAAAATCTGCAATACAACTTCTTATAAAAGACTGTCACTAAGGGAGTATTATTAAAAAACAGAAACTAATAAATTGCCTTAGTATACTAAAATATATTTTTATCTCCAAATTAACACTTCCATAATACATTAAACTTGCATCAAAAAATTTTATAAATGATTATTCAAATTGATTATTGCTAATAGAATTTCTAATGAAGTATGAGATTTAGCTTTAAAATTAGTTATCGTTAAACGTCATATAATATTAGATTCGCCATACGTCGGTTAATGAATCTATCTAACAAAACACTAACACATTTAGATTCTTTCCATAGTAAGTGTACTATGACATCGTCAAGGTTTTCTTCTTTTGTACTCGAATGCCAGTGTGATGTCCGAGGTGCCCCATCTGTCTGCGAAATCATGAAAATGGACATTCAGTGCATCCTTTCACACTCTCAGATGCAAAGTTGCCGCAATTTCACGCTGGATTTGATAATGCCGCCTTGCGCTCCCAAGCAAAGATTGTACCCAGACATTTTGACGCCGAGCAAACACCAATGAACTATTAAACTAGGTGTGAACTTATGTATCTCATGTGATCAGAAACTTTCTGATTTGTTGTCATGTTGTGGAAAAATAGTCCCCCCCCCCTTTGCATCTCCTCAAAATTTTTGAAGGGCTGAAAGATCAGAAATAACTCATGGACACTTGGATTATGCACTGTATAGAGAGAAGTCGTTCTCTTGAACCTCTCTGTAATTTTTACACCTGCAAGGAATCACATATATTTATATATGTGATTTGTTTACATGTTTTTACGATTATCCTGTATGAACAGAAGGTTAAAAAGAATGATTATGTACTATGTATATCTTAATTTTAAAACTTTATTATGTTTTTTTTTTTTTTTTTTTTTTTTTAGAGTATTTAATTTTTAGTTTCACTAAAATAATAAGATTGACTTTTAACAAAACTTGCAATTCAAGTGATGCGTTCTGTACCTGATTCTGAATATATCACAGTACCACCGTTGGCACAGTGTCAGCAATTTATACTTTTAAATTAAAATAGTAATAGTAAGTTTTTTAAACATTACATAATTTCTTGTGTGTTTCAGGATTAATGATACATGTTTCTATTATCAATGTCGTAAAACGAAGATTTCTAACAAACAATTATTGAATGAGAACATTTTAGCGCACAGTAAACTTCCTATCAGATCAAACATATTTCTTATCATTTTTAGCGATTCAATACTTTTTGCTTCCTAGTATTCATATACATGGTAAAGAAAATATAGTTTTTGAGTCAAATTTTTGAAATCCAGTTTCTGTAACATTAAAAAGTTTTGAGGTTCCCTGAACCCGAAAATCAGATTTTTAGCGGTTGATCTGTATGTCAATCTTTGCCTGAATCTAAATTATCATACCGCAAGAAAAAAAAAAAAAACAGGATCTTCAAACTCGATATTTCAAATCTGTATTATATAGGAATACTACTATTAAGTTTTAGTGAAGATAAAGGAAATGATTTGTGAACAGGGATAGCCTACATAATTCAAATACATTACGCCTACGGTCGAAAGTTTTGGTAAGTACAGTTTTACATGTATATTCTGCAATAAAAAAATAAAATAAATATTTTTTATATGCATAAAAATATGTTTCGTGTAGAATATGATATGGAATTCGCGCACAATTTGTTTATATGACTACCCGAAATATATGGAATACTGTTGGACTATACTTGTAGATTGCTTAAAGTGCATTTCAAGATGTGCTGTGTGTTATCAGTATTGGAGTATATTTAAGTGCATAATGTGGAGTGATAGCATGTAAAACATATAGATCTGTTAATAACTAAGCGAAAACGTCATTGTATATTCAACGTAACTGATGGAAGTATTTTACCATGTCCACGAAAACCGCTCAGAAACTAATAGTAATGAGTCATAACCATAAAAAAATAAATTTTTATTTAATAAGTTAAATTTTCAGTTTTTTTTTTTTTTTTTTTTTTTTTTGTATAATTAGCGTGTGGTTTTCCGGAATTAATATTAAAGAAGTTTTTAACGGTTGTTCTTTGTGTATGTCTGATATCAGCTTAATAATAATAATAATTGCAAGAAATTCAAATGTTATGTTTTCAAGTTCATATTAAGTTGCTATTCGAAAAGTTTGTTAAGTTTCAAAGAGTGATACTTGTAAAAGTTGTCTGCGCAATTTGGAATAAACATATAAATTTAATAATGGCCTTGAATTCTACATGAATTTTAGTACTCTATTCATACAAGTCGGTAACTCTTTTCAGGCCAAATTATTTCTTAAATAAAACTGATTCTAAAGCTAGTTTGAGTTCTTTTTAACGAATGTTTATATATCGTACTTGTTATTTTACCTCTGAATTTGAAATCAGCTTTTGTAGTATTGAAATGCAGAACAATAGAAAGTCATGTGAGTGACACACCATATTATTTCTTTCCATTTTCTTAATGTAAGTTCATTTATTATACATCTTTCTGTATGATTAATACAACTATGAAAAAAAAAAAACGGTTATTTGTTGCAATTTGCATTTTTTAAGACTTTAATTTTTGGTAGATTTTAATAGCGATACGTTTATATTATGGAAACATGACTAATATTCAACAGTCCTGTATGTTAATCGATGTAAATTGTCCACTGCTATTCAGGGGTATATAATGATAATAGTTTCTACGCGACTAAATTTTTAATTAGGAAATGGAATGGGAATTTATTTCATTCAAAATCAGATCGGAATTCATACTTTCAATAAAGGATTTTACAAATTTTGTCTAAAATAAATAGTTTTTCTTTCTTTTTTTTTTCTTTCTTTTTTTTATTTTTAAGTATTAACTCGTGTATTTATAGAGATTCTTAAGACATACTGCTATTGAGAGTTTTCGATATCACACAAGGGCTGCACGTCATGTTTAGAACGTTTAACTGCTTCACAAATCTTGTATTTTATTTAAGTGATGTGATTGAGTCTTTTATTATAGCAGAAGTCATAGAGTGCTATATCTTCATGCCACTATTTTTTATAATATATTTTTCTTTATATTGTTGAAAGAGTTTGACTGGATCACTCTATAAATTAATAGATTTAAATAATAGCAGGATATTCCTGCATTACCTTCACACGATATTTCAGAAAAATTCTTTAGTATATTTTTGTCAAATAAAAATAATTGTAGACGATCAGAAGGACACTTTGTGGCTGAGTGGTTATATTGCTCTCCTGCTAATCGCCTTCGAATGTATGGAAGTATGTTAAAGTGCGCGCTAGGCCTGGTTTCTTTTCTCAGTCATTGGTAATGCTCTTCGTTTAGGATCAATATTGTGATGCCATGTCTCGGGTTCACCTTTAAGGATGTTCCCACACCGACGCAAATTTCCAGTTGTGTCGTACTAATGCGATGTGAAACCTAAACATTGTACCGAACCAACTCGTAATGAGTTGATGCTGCAGAAGCCATTTCGGTAGATCATCGAACTCCTTACTGGAAGATTTTGGGTTCGACACTCGAGCCAGCTAAACAATGTCGTGCGCAATAAGGTGGCTGGTGCACGTAAAGTCCGTCATAGTGGAAATGCCATCCATATTCTTATTCAAAATAGTGTTTGTGGAGGATCAATGAACCGAGTGTGCCCAGAGTTGCTTATCATCTTGAGCCAATTTCCTTCAAGTAGGATGAAAATTTTGATGGAGCGTCTCCGAACAACACATTCGAGTGACTCCAGGCCGTCGCCAAATAACAAATCGTGCAATAATGACTATTCATATTTCTAAGCACTATTCATATCGGAATATCAGCCGAATAAATTCAATCCCCACTATCCTCTTCTACACATTACAGCCAGTGTTAATTAAAGGTAATCGGCCGTTCTTTTTTGACGTAAAACTCAGTTCGGAGACTTTATTCTAGTAAGTTTTGCGCCAATTGTCCATTGTGTACTAGTTCGACGTAAAATTACACTCAACTTGTCATGTGCTACTAGTTCTCATCTCGACGAAGACAAGCAGAATTTGAGTCAAGCATAGAAATCTGCTGTTATATATTAATAATTAATAAAGAAGGAAACGAACATAAAACAAGATATATATATGCATACACATAAATATATATACATATTCCTGATAGGTAAAAAATACCCATCACACGAAATATATAAATAGAAATCTTTAAATGTCTGTAAAAAAATACTACATAAAAAATAAATTCATGGCAATATTTTATTCTTCTGGAGCTATTATCTCTATTGAACATCTTTGAAATTATCAACTATTTTGTAATTATCTAACATCTTGTTTGATGTTACGCTTTCACTGTTAACGAGTCTCAAAAGCATTTCAATTTAAGTTGAAATTTTACAAAAAGAAATACACAAATTGATAAATATGCAAAAAATATTATATATATATATATATATACACACAGAGAGAGAGAGAGAGAAGAAGTCGTAATTAAAGAAAAAAACTGATGAAAAGCAAATGACAAAAAAATTATTCAAATACTAAAGAAACTTAAAAAAAAAAATTAACTGAAGTAATCTTTAAGTTCAATTTATCATGTTGTAAGAAATCTTCAAAACATAATTATATATTTTTGAAATAAAATTGTTCTTATGCTTTTCCATGCATGAAATTACACCTTAGGGATATGCCATAAAGAAGATATTTAATACTGGAACATTTTTCGTAAAATCCTATGTCAAGGAAACATTGATTTCCGATTAACATCTGATAAATTAATTTTGCTGCTAGGAAATGTTTAAATCGTATATAATATTTTTCTTAGAAAAAGAAAAGATTCTAAAAGTTAAATTACTTCTCTGTTACATGCACAAAAATAGTAGCAAAGAAATTTACACTCATGAATTATGTTCTTAAAGTTATTATTATATTCTCTTTATATGCCAGCAGATGTAAAAATGACCCCTTTAAAAATATGGATATATTGTTTTTAAAATATTTTTTTTACAAGAAAATACAACAATATTTACCTTTTTTTTTTTTTTTTTTTTTTTTTTTTGTAGATATAATATATCTAAATAATGATAAGCAAATAAATAAATGAAAGATAAAAATGTTGCAATAACTAATTAAAAAAACTCATTAAAATAATAATAATAATAATAATAAACAGAAATATTTTAAAATTTGCAAATATAAGAGGCAGAATAAAACGTACTAATATTATTTTTATTTCATTTAAAAAAATATAAACTCCGAAAACATACATTTATTTTTTTCAAGACGGCTATTACTTTGTTGTACATTGATTTTGAATACATGAATGGTCGTTTTAATTTTTTTAAGAATATAAATACAAAATAAACACAAAGAACAAAATAATTAAGACCTACTCTGTAGCTCTACAAGATCACTACTCGAATACGATCCAGTGTGAAAGTACCCAAAGCAAAACAGCAAAGATCAAAGCATGACGAGAAATACGTCTGCTAGTTATCGTGGGATTGCAGAGACACATTAGCTAGTTCCGTTTCAGGACATACAGTCGACGGAGAAATCATCTTTATGGCCGCTTTCACGACTTTGGCCTGTCGGTGCCAAGTAATGTCGTGTAACAACAGAGAGTAATTGAGAGATTATTCAATGAGCGAAGAATTAGGTATGAACTCACTCTTCTGTGTAATAACAGGAGACTTGGCGTTGGAATATTAAAACTCGAATAAACGACTACGTCAGAAACGCCAAAGAAAAATATTGGAAATGCATACAGCTTTTCGGCAGCTTTAAGTGTGCCGTCTTCAGTGCAAAAAAGATTCTGAATCTGCAGAAGGGCTCGTATATATAGAAGAGGGGCCGAATTTAGTTCAACCAATGGAATTACGGGAAAGGTGGGGAGAGTGGCCAATAGGAATTTTTTTTAAGTTAGCTGTGTAAACAGTAGAAAAATTAAGAAATGTGGACTGAATATAAAATTTCCAACAGTCAGACAAATAGGGAACAGCGAAATCACAATTTACAAGGTTTTTAAAATTTTTATAAATATGAAAAGCTTCAAAGAAATCGAGTTCATTAATGGATTTAGGTCTGCAAATTATTTTAGCTGAATTAAATTTAAAATTATGATTTTCTTCCCAGCAATGTTTAGAAATAGCCGATTTATTGGTTTCTTGTTTGCGGACGTAATTCATATGTTCTTTTAGACGAAATTTAAGACTGCGTTTAGTTTGGCCAATATATGATAAACCACACTGACAGGAAATACTATAAATACCCCAAGAATAATTCGAGTTTTAATCACTCTTCTATGTTCAAGGATCATTATTGGAACTTCCGATAAACCACTTTATAACTAAAGTTCATGATTTGTCTTGATACTTTAATAATCATGTTTGTTGAAGATGTCATTTTTGTCATAGATTCTTGTCTGTCACTGATCCTGTCTGATCCTGTCTGATTTGATGTGAAAATCCCCTTCACTCGCAGTGAACATTTCACCAGACATAGAAGTTTTATGTAGATAATCCGTCTTAATATGCATAACTATATAACGACAATGACTGTCATGGTTTCGAAATGCATGTAATGCTGATATTTACAAAAAAATGTTTTACTACTCTAAACCAGAAGGCTTGGTAGTATGTTAATTATAACATTTGCCTAATAAGGTAGAGCGAGTGGAGTTCGAGTTTGAAGAATTCCTGTCACTTTTTGGCACATCTAATTTTCATTTTAATATTTTATTAAGAAAGGATAAATAACAAATTTTGTAATGATTTAAATAAAATAAAACTAAAAAATAATAGATAATATCACTTTCTTTTCTCATTTACCTGTCTCTTTTATTTATTTATTTATTTGTATATGTAACCAAAATATTTTTTTTTTTTTTTTTTTTTTGGTTTTGTTTAAAAATTAGCATTAAAGATTTTCCTCCCTTCTTATTCATACCTTTCTTTGCCGAAAAAAAAAAAAAAAAACTTTAAAAGATATAATATTTGCAATAAATGTTCTTTTCCATTAGTAATTACGCAAATATATACTTTTATTATCCATAAACAAATTTTCGAAAATTTTTCTTCAATGCTTTTCAACAAGACTGTAATAATGGCCCAATGCAATGCTACTCTTTATATTTATTACTAGTTGCGTCTGGTGACCAGATGGCTCGCGACTCCTGAAAATTTTCTGAATTCTGGCAACTTTTTGTTGGATGGTGTCTTCATCTTAATTCATTTTGAATTTAAAAATTTTGATCATGTCAGTCAACATCAGGATATTTCCTAACTTTGAAAGTCCTGATTATGCTGAACTACCCGGTTCTTCTGCTTGTGTCAGTGCATCATTAGATTCACTTTTTTTTTTTATACATATGTAAGAAAACCAAAAAAACAAACATTAAAATTTCCGATAAAAAGTTTTTAAATACATAAATGACACATAAAAATGTTAAATGAAAGAAAGTTCATAAAATATATATGTAAATTTTGGGCATTGTAACATAATTAAAAATTTCTTTTAAAGTCAAAAAGTCAAAATAGCATATTAAAGTAAAATTAAATAAAACATTTCTTCTGTTTTGAATTTGTTTTCCAACAATGTTCTATGGTATTACGTGAGTGAATGTCAAGAATGAATGGACAATTGTTTACAAATTTAATGGATTATGTATGGAAAATAAGTAAGCTGCAATTTAAAAATTGTAGCTCGTATAACTTCAAAACTGATAATTTTTAAAACGTTATTCATTATTCTTTAATATTAGATTGATTTTTGTTTAATATTAGACCCTTATTATAATATAAAAGCCATCGAAAGATATAGCGTTGTGAAATTTTGCAACGTAATATCTTTAAATCTAATAACTTGATGTATATAGTGTTACCATAAAAAATGAGTAGTTTTTAGAGCTCTTTTAAAAACGTACAACATTTACGCAGTATCTTTAAAAAATATATCAGTTTTTAGTAAAAAGAAATTAGCCGACTTTCATCACCAAAGTTCAAGATTTTTAATATGGCAATATAGGACAGAATTTCTTATAAATGTGCACAATGAGAATTTTTTTTTTTTTTTTTTTTTTTTTTATGTGAAATTCATGTATCATGAAAAACAGCAGTTTTTCGAGTGACGCAAGCGGCAGGAGAAACGGACGGAACGCTGCGAACTCATATATACGGCTAGTTTGACATCAAAGAGATTTGTAAAAGCCGACACTTAATATCTCAGCAAATATGCCATATTTTGTTCTGATCTTTTCAAAATAGTCTTTTATCTTCGGTCTTAATCTATCCTGAAAATTTTATATTTCTACATCCAGTATATTTTGAGATCTGAATCTCAATTTAAAGCGAAAAAGGGAAAATGTGTGGTGTAACGATGTAAGGATGTAATAAAAATATCTCTAAAACCGCACGAACGATTTTAATTTAATTAATATATGTTGTTCACGGGATCTTTCTGAATCTAGTAACGTTTTTGTTTTTTTCAGGAAAACTCTTGTTTTTTGTAAAAGTTGCTTTAAAAATAGAACTATATTACTCCGCCAAAATGCATGCTTTTATTCAGCGAAAATGTTGTAATTCGGTCCTTACTTTCAAGGTACGTTGGTTGGCTGACCAACGTGAATGCAGTCAATAAATTTTTTGCTATGAAAAAAATATTTTTAATTTTTAAATTTCCCATTTCGTCAAAAAAGTATTTAGATAATATTTAAAATAAAAGAAATATTTTTTAGTTATAGATATTCTATTTCATCGTTATTCATACTAAATAAAAAAGAAATTTTAAAGTGAAATAATTCAAAGTACTCATGAACACGAATTTATACCATGGTCCATGGTCTTTGGAGCGCATGCGTACTACATCCGGATGCGTAGATCATTCGCGCTCGCTGTAGACACTACGCTAATGTTGCTAAATGTTTACAACTGTATCCATCCGTGGCGTGTGTTTATGTTGTTGAAGTTATATTTCAGGAATAGTTTTTTTTTTTTTAAAAAAAGGTCGTAAATTTGCCCTAAAATCTAGACAATTAAACGTGGGAGAACAGTTTGTCGATGAGGTAAAGAACTTTCAAAGCTAAAATATGATTTTATGAATATACTTTTTATATTTTATATTACAATTTTTCTGTGTGACTTTGAACTTACGTTTTTAAAGACGTTTTATTACAAATATTTTGAAACGAATATGAATGCAAATCAGTTTCAAGAATTTTTTAAAACGTTTCAAATGCAACAACAGCAGTTTTTTGATAAAATTATTTCTAAACAAATTCCAAGTCATAGTGAACAAAACCAAAGTACTGGATTGTAATCTGTAAATCCCGTTTTACTTCAACCTTTTGAAAATTTCGATCTGAAGATGGAATTGTTCAACTATTATCGCCAACGCTTTGAAAATTTTCTTGAAATAAAAAATGCACTTTCAAATAAAGAAATTTGTTCTCAGGTGTTACTAAACTCAATGGGTGCTACTTATTACAATATGTTAGTTTCTTTAATATCTCCAAAAAAAAAAAAAAATCCAACAGAATTGAAATATGATAAACTTATACAAATCTTAGAAGTGCATCTCTGCTCTAAAAAGAATATTGTTGCTCAACACTAGTTTTTATCAACATGAAAATTAAACAATTCCTGCATATATCGCCACTCTTCGGCGTTGTACATGACTGTGAATTCGTATCCCCATGTGACTGTAAAGTATCTCTTGCTGATATATTTTTACGCTTGCAGTTTGTACGTGGCATTAAAGATAATTCAATTTGACTGAAATTAACAAAAATTCACACTCTCGTATCGATTATGAAAAACTTGGTAACAAAATCTTTGCCTCCGATGTGGTCTAAATAATCATACTGCAAAAAATATCCATTCAGACCCCGATTCTCTCAAATGTAATGCATGTAAGAAAATGGGGGCACGTAAAGAAGGTATGTATCCCGAACTCTACTGGAAGAAAAGAAAAAAAAATAATTCAGAAGTCGAATCTAGAAATTATGTTTCAGTTGATGAATCATTCAGCCCAGTGGCAGAAACATGGCGACATAGTCGCGGACACAGAAAAATGGCTTGCGGACAGTTTTTGTCTGCACTGATAAAAAAAATTGTCTGCAACTTTCGAATAACAATTCACTTATAAAATTTTCTGTATCAAAACTAAAACTTTTATTATTTATAATTATTTGTATTGTGTTGTGTCAAACATTGCTATAAAATATTTAATTGAATGAGATGAATTGAATGAATACACACACAATTGTTTATACTATATTGTTCTATAGTAAAATTGTATTTGTGTATTGTTGCACGAAATCACCGCTGATGTCAAGCCCCCCCCCCCTCCCCTAATCAGTTTTCAGGCTTTTTGAGTGTAAGCCATTTTCTCCCCTGATTACATGCAAATTTTGCAGACAGAAAATGAAATTTTAAAAGTCTGTCACAGACAGCTACAAAACTTTCTGCCACTGGGTCATTCAGCCACTATGGTGTTTTTCAAACTGTAAGTATTTATCAACAGAAGGAACACCATTCTAAAGATAATGACAAATATGTTGTTTTGGTGTCTATTGAAGGTCATAAACAGAAGTTTGAAGTAGATTCGTGTGCAGTGTTCACTTTTATTCCACGAGACAAATTTCAAAAACTTAATATTAAAGCTTAATTTCAAGATTATGTAAAACGACAGTTTTTTGAGTGACGCAAGCAGGAGGACAAACGGAACTTTGCAAACTCATATATACAGCTAGTTTGACATCAAAGAGATTTGTAAAAGCCGACACTTAATATCTCAGCAAATATGCGATATTTTGCTCTGATCTTTTCAAAATAGTCTTTTAACTTCCCTGAAAATTTTATATTTTTACATGCAGTATATTTTGAGATCTGAATCTCAATTTAAAGCCAAAAAGGGAATATGTGTGGTGTAACGATGTAATGGACTAAATTCATGAAAAAAAATATCTAAAACGGCATGAACGATTTTCTTGTAATTAATATATGTTGTTAATGGGATCTTTCTGAATCCAGTAACGTTTTTTTTTTTTTTTCAGGAAAACTTGTTTTTTATATAATTTATTTAATAATAGTATTATTATTATTAAAGGTAAGTGTTTTATAGTTTTATTTCTTAAAAAATAAGTTATTTATGATTTAATATTTCGTTTTAAATACTAAAATTTATTAACAACATTCGATTTCCTTACCTTATCGTTAAGTTCCTTCCGAACAAAAAATTGTCAATAATAAAAAATATTTACTACTATTCTGAATGAAATATATATTAAACTTGTTCTCGGCTATTTTGAGTAAATCTGTGTTCTCTCTATATATATGTATGTTCAGGAAAACTTTTCCCAATAGTATAAAAAGTGTTTGAATTGGCAACTACTTCAGGTTTTATCTTTTTAAGTTGTTATTAATTTATGCTGAAGACTATTTTATGAAACGGTGCTTTGAGAACTTAAAAGAATAAAACTAAATGGAAAATTCACCTAACATTTGCGTAAATTTTGCTGCAAAGATTATAGACTAAGTTTCATATATTGCTCACTGGTAAGAAAAAAAAATCTGACTGATAAAAATTTCTAAAATCTCCTTAAACCTGTGTTGCATTTGTATAACCCCACAGATTTTTTTTGCAGGAAGTGTTTGGTCAAATACTTAGTGTGCAGAGAGTTTTAAATTTTTTCTGGCTATATGAACAAAGAAATGGTTTCATAATGAGCTGCAAAATTAGCGCGTGTAATTTGGTAAATAGCTTTTAAAGAAACCCAGATAATTGAATTATTTTGTTTTGCGAAGAAATAATTGTGTATTATGGGAAATATTTTTTAAATATTTATAATTAGCAGTGAAATAATTTCATATTTCAATATTAGGCCGTAAAATGACATATTTCAATGTAAATAATCTTGAAAAAATGGTTGAGTTTCAGCGATTTGCAGCAAAATAAGCCTATTTCCAAAATTTTGCTTCAGTAAACATATATTTGGATTGTTAGCAACAAAATGCTTGTACATTTCAGTAACAGGTTACAAAATTATTGCATATTTTGGTAAACCTCTTTGAAAAAAATCAAATTTTTTTGATTGGCAAAGAAATAATCATGAGTTTTTGCAATTATTTGTGTTATTAAACGTAAAATTTGTGAGTTTGGGGCGAATGATTCTGCAAAAAATAAATAAATATTGTCGATTAGAGTGATAAAATAAACTCTTATTTATGTAATTAATTGTCATGAAGCATAGTTTCTCAATAAGTGGCAATATGATGCCATATTTTAATATGCTACAAAATTATCGCTCATTTCAAAAAATAATTTTGAAAAAAGGGCAAATTTTATAGATTAGTAAACAAGATAATTGTGTATGTTGACGATCAGAAGCAAAAAATTAAATTTCAGGAATAGCTTTACAAATATATATATATATATATACAAATTTTATTAATTAGCTGCAAAATAATAGCATATTGAGCAATTAATTTTGATTGAACTATTAAATTGGTAACTTTACTGCTTCATAATAAGTTTTCCTCAAAATTTAAAGCAACTATTTCTGCTACCGGTCTAACAGTTAAATTTTATTATATTATAGAGTGATTTGAAATTCTTTATATTTACCCAATCGACATTTTTAGTTATGTTATTTTACAATTGTTCTGTTCTTAACTTTAAAATGCATTTCAAAATTGCTTTGTACATTTTAATTAATTATTCAGAAAAAAATTTTAATTTTCAAAAATTTACAATTTTTGCACAAATTGTTTGTAAAATTTACAAATAGAGTGCCATTTTGAAAAACCTAGATTCACATCTAGTTAAAATAGAAAGAAATTTAATTTTAAGTTGCATATCCTGTATATTTTATTTTTAAAATTTTAATGCTTGTTAAATTATTTTTAAGTTATACTTCTATTCTGAAATTCTATTTATTTAGTTGGAATTCTTCTATTATTCGAACAAATTTGTTGAGTAAAAGTTTCGATTTTGGAAATGGAGGTTATGAAAATACATTTCTGTTTATATATAGGTATATTGCTTTCTCTCAACCATTTTTAGTTCCCAGAAAGGGGATCGAGTTGGCAAATTTCAATATTTATAATGTAGTTTAATTTTATAAACTTTATTTAAATATGAATAACTAATAAAAAAAAAAAAAAAAAAAAAAAAAAAACTACTCAAAATCAAATTGAAAATAAATTTTGAAGCAGATTAAGCAATTCTTTTTGCATTTTTTGATGAAAATTTAGATTACGAATATTGAAGAAGTATCTGTCCTTAGCCACAAAAATGAAAAGAAAATAAATAAATAAATTTACAATTTTAACATTAACATTTTTTTTTTTTTTTTTTTTTTTTGTTTAATTCGCATTTGTAATTCTCTAAAAAGAAATTTGCAAAATGTAAATTACATAATTCTCACTTAAATTTGAAGTATCTGCTTATTTTTTATTTTTTTAAATTAGAGTTTGAGAATCCTACTCAATATTTTTTCCCTATTGTTTTGTGAATCCTGTTGTGGGCTTTTTAACGCCATGAGAAATTTTATTAATGATTCAGGTGTTTACAGTTTTACTCATCAGAATAATTTTAATTCTGCAAACTTTTTATCCATTGTAAAAGAAGATATTTATTGATTTAAAAAAAAAAAAAAAAAAAAAAAAAAAAAAAAAAGTATTCAGAGCTTTGAGTTGAAGAAAGAATATGAACTTTTTCAGACACAAACAATAAAATACACTAAATTTAACCTAAAAATACAAAGCGTGGTTAAATTTTAAGGTATTTTTATATTTTAATGCATAAAATATTCCTGTAGTTCTCTGCTGTTATGCATACATATAATAGTTGAGTAAACAATATAAATAAAGTGTTTGTATGCATTCTATAGCTCTCTGAGACTCTCCACATAGCATTAACAGCAGGTGAATTCCCTTTAATTTTATTGGGAAAATTGTTATGAGAATGACTCAATAATTTTTTTTTCTATTTACATAATTAAAAAATTCAGAGTGTTTTATGTTGTACTAGTGGTATGCTATTAGCAATTGGCGACAGTCTGGAACTCGCCCCTTAGGGTGATCCAAAGACTTGCCACCACAATTTCGATCCTTCAATAAAATAATTATTATTATTTTTTTTTTTTTTTTGTTTTTCTCAAAATTTCTTTAATTTTTAATACATCATAAAGCTATAAAAAGCAGGGGGGGAAATGAACTAAGTGCTTTTTTGCACTTCATAAATACAACATGAAACATTAAAAATTAAATCAAACTGATTTTGAAAAACAAGAACAAATTCGAAGTTTGTGAATTTTCTGAATGTAAGTACAGAATTGGGAAAAAAAAATAAAGAAAAATCATTAGATAATGAACAGTTCTCTTAACAAATTTCTCCAATAACATAGGATTTATCTGCCGTTGGCAGAGAAAACGTGCATCTTTATGTATGTTGCTTTTTAAAAATATTTTATTTTGCTGGTCACTATTTTTTTAATGTATCACTATAATTAATGAATTCTCAAAATTGCATTAATTTTTATCACGTGATAAAAAAAGAGAGAAAAAAATTCTGGTTGGGAAAAATGTTGCACCTGGTCCCCACTGCCTTCGGCAACGTAGACCCGTGCGCAATGCGCGCGAACGAATGCATATATATGAGCGCTGCACACGTGTATTCTTTCACCACCGTTATGATTGCTGAAAATTGTTATTACACATAAAATTTTGTTCTTAAGTAAAGGAATAATAATAATAAAAAAATCATTTCTGATTGGGTAAAAGCTCACACCGGGTCCCCTCTGCTTTCGCCTGCAAGCGGGTCAGTATTTTTAAATGAATCACTATAATGAATGTATTCTCAAAATTGTATATTATCACTCATTAATATCATTATCATATCATTAATTCATCATTAATATTAAATATCATTAATATCATATCATACTTATTATCATATCATCACTCTTAAGAAAAGAAATTTAAAAATAAATTATTTGTGATCAGGTAAAAACTTACACCGGGTCCCCACTGCCTTTGGCAGCGTAGACCCGTGCGCTGCACGTGCATATTCTTTCACCATCCTTATGATTTCTCAAAATTCCATGTTATTACTCATAAACTTTCATTCTTAAGAAGAGGAATTAATAAAACGATCAATGTGATAAACGATGGATGCAGGAATGATAGATCTGGGTTTCACTGTATTTATATATATATATATATATATCGTAAAAGAGCCTTTACTCTATTTAATTGCTAACCCCCCTTTCTGCTTTTCACATTAATTTTGTTTGTTCTTAAAATACCAAATAAACACCCTTTATGCTCAGCAGTAGGTTGTATTCGAATAAGTGATAGTTTTTTTACATAAATGTTTATATAAACAAAGATGAATAAATATATATAATTGGACACTGGTTATATGAAAATGGAAACCGTAAGCTTCCTAAAATAGCATGAAATCACACTCAGGCATCATTTTTTACGCTTAACTTTTGACTAGATTTTAAAAAATCTATTTTGTCATAATAAACATTTTATTTATGATTTTCAAAATGCTAGTTTTTTATCATCTTAAAAAATTTCTTACATTGTCAGTTACATGGTATTTGACTTATTTCAAAAATCAGTTTGCCAGCAGATAATTAAGAACTTTCTTCTACTGTTTGTTCTGTTTTAAGTAAGTTTTTATTTTTTGATTAATTTATTATTATTATTAAGTATAAAAACATTCATAAGCTCAGGAAAAAAAAACAGCAGGTATAAAAATACATTTTTCAAAGGTTTAAGTTTTTTATGTACATGAAAGTTAAAAAATGAATATGCTTATACTTAAAAAATAAATTAATGAAAAATTAAAAAACTTAAAGCAGAACAAATGATAGAAGAAATTTTTTAATTATCTGCTAGTCAATTGATTTTTAAAATAAGTCAAATAAATACCATGTGTGAGATGCTAGGTGAAGATTTTTATATTACTCATTGAGTATTCCATCAAATTTTAAGCTAGTATTGTATTAAATGCTTTGATGCCTGTAGTTAATCTTATTTTAACTTCTTTAGAATTTCTTGATAAAAGTATTTAAAAAAAGGCGGGGGGGGGGGGATTATTATGTAAATATTTCAAAAACTTTCTCAATTGTAAATGTTTGTTAAGAGGATTTATGAATTGTTTATTTTAACAAGAAACAATTACGAAGTGCAAAGGCTAAAAATTGAGGTAATGTTATTACAGGGTTGGTTTTTGACGTCAAAAACTGGTTTAAACCATCAAAAACCATATGTGAGAAATGGAAACTATAATGTTAAATGACTTTTTGGATATTTTTTAAGTTGCAGTGTACTATATGAACTAACTTTTATTATATATATATATATATATATATATATATATATATATATTTTTTTTTTTTTTCCCAGAAAAAAGTTTTTATGTTAGGAAACATATCAATGTATCATCTTATGGTGAGAGTGAACATTATAAATCTTCTTTTTTTTAAATTGTCTTAGAGCTATAAAAGTTTGTATATATAGGTGGTAAATTATAGTAATACAATTAAATATATTAAAAATTCTTTAAAACTAACTAAATAATATTTTTTTTTTTTTTTTTTTTTGAAATGTTTGAAATTTTTCCTGCTAATTTTTTTTCTCTTCACTTTAGCATTATTATGGTTAATATATTAAATGTATTAGGTTATTACTTTGTAAATTAAATGATAGGTTAATTTTTAAAATTATGTTAAATGCTGAAATATCAATGAAAATTTTTAGCAATCAAATGTATCTAAAAAAAAAAAAAAAACTGGAGTGACTCCACTTGAAATTTTAATGTAATATTAAATTTCAATGCATGCAAATTTTCACACTTTTATGGCAGTAATTTACAAAAGAGATATATACTGTCCATCATCACCTTAATTAAAAATAGAAATGCATTATGTAATTCATATTAAAATTTAGTTCAGCTAGTCATGCAATACCTCTAATTTTTAATCATACAACATTAAAGCATGCTATTGAATATAACCTAAAATGAAAGAACATAATGCATTATTTAATAGCACAGTAATTTCATTCATTACTTAAAATGCAATAAGTGGTTCATCTTAAAATATACAAATTCCTATATTTGAATTTTTGTTTTTTGTAAAGATAATAAATATATGTTTTTTATACTTAAATAGAAATCATTAGCACTCATAAAAAACAGATAATACGCTTCTAAGAATTATTTTTAACAATGGGAGACATATAAACTAAGGACTTTTTTTTTTTATTACTCTAGATATTACTACTTCATTGTTAATATAAACCAAGAAGTGTAAATTTTAAGGTTTTTGACATGGCAGTTTAAACTGTGGTTTAAACCATCAAAAACCTGCCAACCCTGATATTTATTAAATTTAGTTTATTCCAGTTACTGCACTTCTGTCAAGCACTCTTTCAGTACTCAAAATAAAATTGAAAATAAATTTTGAAACAGATTATCGTTAGTTATTGTTATCAAACTCATTTTTTAAAAACCATTTTCATATTCAGAAAATTCAAAATAGTTAAAGTAGTACTCATTTTCCCAAAATTGATTTTTTTAAATTTTTAGTATTTCATTTTGCGGTTAAAAAAAACAATTTGTGTGAAAATTCGCATTTTTGAACTCAACTGATCAATAACCTCTAAAAAGTAATGATATCAGTACAAAAACCCTTAACGGGTTAAAAGTTTGTGACGCAGCTACTTCATAAGAATTTGAAATATGGGTCTTAAAAATAATGATATCAAATTTTAAGTGACGCTTTTCTGTTAGTTAAAATATACATAGATTTTCTTATTTGATAATTTGCTTTTTTCTTTTATTTATATTTACAATGCAAACATAATATTTTTAACTTCAAGATAAGACAAATATATAAAATATACTCACTAAAGCTTTTTCATTTTCATTTCAATTTCAAAATAATAGTTTTAAAAGGAATGATATAAAAATTTCAGTGACGCCTCGGTGTTATTTTAAAAGATTTGTTTTTAGATTCCATTAAAATTACTTTTGTTTTGTCTAATAAAGTACATTTACACATTGAAACAGTGTTTTTAAATTTCAAATAAACTGTCAAATAATCACACTTTCACTGAGTTTGCATTATAAATTGAAATTATTTATTTCAATAAATTGATTCGTCTTTTGCGTCACGCTATCCAAAACTGCGAGTAAAATTTATGTAAATGTTACTTTGTATCATAGTATCCAACTAAGGAAAAATCTGTGCAAAGAGATAGTGTGATGCAAAGAAAACATTTGCACAAATTTTACTTACAGTTTTAGATAGCGTGACGCAAAAGACGAATCAATTTATTGAAATAAATAATTTCAATTTATAATGCAAACTCAGTGAAAGTGTGATTATTTGACAGTTTATTTGAAATTTAAAAACACTGTTTCAATGTGTAAATGTACTTTATTAGACAAAACAAAAGTAATTTTAATGGAATCTAAAAACAAATCTTTTAAAATAACACCGAGGCGTCACTGAAATTTTTATATCATTCCTTTTAAAACTATTATTTTGAAATTGAAATGAAAATGAAAAAGCATCAGTTAGTGTATTTTATATATCTGTCTTATCTTGAAGTTAAAAATATTACGTTTGCATTATAAATATAAATAAAAGATAAAAGTGAATGATCAAATAAGAAAATCTATGTATATTTTAACTAATAGCAAAGCGTCACATAAAATTTGATATCATTATTTTTAAGACCCATATTTCAAATTCTTATGAAGTAGCTGCGTCACAAACTTTTAACCCGTTAAGGGTTTTTGTACTGATATATATACACTCATGCTCAAACGTTTAGCAAGATTTAAAAACAATCGGATTTCTTTTCAATTTTAACACTTAACGGCCCTCTTCACTTACCGTCGCCGGAAGCCTCAGCCAATGTTATTCTATGGGGAAATTTTCTTTACAAATAACTTATTAACTAATACATATTTTTAAATTCTGTTTTCACATTCAGAAAATTCCCAACTATTAAATTGACGCACCTTTTTTAAAAATGTATTTTTTAAATTTTTAATATTTTATTTTGAAATTGCAAAATGAAAAAAATTCACATATTGAAAATTCGTATTTTGCAGCTTCAAAATAAAAAATTAAAAATTAAAAAAATAATTTTTTAAAAAAGGTCCGTCAATTTAACAGCTGGGAATTTTCAGAATGTAAAAACAGAATTGAAAAATATGTATTAGTTAATAAGTTATTTGTAAAGAAAAATTTCCCATTGAATAACATTAGCTTCGGTTTCGGCGGCGGTGAGTGAAGAGGGCCCTTAACTCAAGATGAAAGGCTTTTAAAAACTGAGTATGTAAAGAACAGGGTCTTCCTCATACTTTTCAATGAAGATTAGGTTACGAAATAATTAGGGAGACGGCAATCAGTCAATAAAATCAATAATGATTTCGGTCACTCTGTATCTTTAAGTAAAGAAAATAATATGTAACTTTAAGATATATTAATACAGACTCATTACAATATGTGGATAAATTTGTAAGGTGATATCGTGTTAAATACAAAATAAAAAAAAATACATATATAAGCATTTTTTCAAAAAATGAAAAAAAAGAAAAGTGTGTTTATTTTATTTGTTCTTCATGTTATAAATATAAAACTTGCTGATGATTTTTTTCTGATTTTATTTTGAATGAAAATTATTCTCACTTTCATATAAGTTGACAAAAATAATTTGAAAGAATATGCTGCAATTTGACTAAAAATATCTTAAATATTTCATGAAAGATGAGCATTTTAATGAAAGCATTTTCACTGCGCATGCGTGAAAAATATAACAAATGTTTATTACATAGTTTGAAAGATAGATATATTGGGCAACTTTTGTCAAAAGTTCGTTTAAATAGAGTCAAAAATGAGCAAATTGTCGGCAAAGGAACAAGCTATATTTTAGGTGTTTTCCAAAGTCGAAAATTCGTAAGCGGTTTTTCAGATGGTGCATAATTAAATTGAAGATTCAATTGTTTCAACCATCCTGCAAAAGTTCTTTTTTGAAAAACCCCTTATAAACTTGTAACTCAAACATATTTTTGTTTATTTACTAAGATTTGTGAGATCACATCGAAAACCAGTTTCGAAAATTGTCTTTTCAACAAAATTTTGTTATGTTAATGTTGAAAAATATAACAATTATCTGCCCAATATATTTCACAGACTATCAAAACATTTTACTTTCGATTCGAACTGTGAAAAGAAACAAATGAGGCATCTGCGCATGCCTACGAAACCGCTGGCACCTGCATCAGTGTACATGTAATATTTTTATCTGTAGTCGTAATGTAGATTCTTTAATGTTCGGAGCGTTTATTAGCTCCGTAATTCAAATTTATTTTTATGTTCTTTTTCTTTTCTTAATTCTTTTCTTAAATATTTAAAAGACACAAAGTCATCTCGTAATTGAGTATGCTGAATCATTTGAATCTAATGGATATTTTCTTTATAGAAGAGTTTATAATGATTTAGCTGTCTAAACAAGAATATAATGATCGGATGCTAAATTGACGAATACAGGTAAGAAGATTTTCTTAATTATAATTACCTGTAAAATATTTTATCGAAATATATATATAATTAAAATAAATATGTGTGACATCTGCGTTATTATAAAATAATATTCTGTGCTATCGAGGTATTTTAAAAGAACAGATTATGAGCACAGAACAAAAAATGATGTCACACTTTCTATATATATAAATTCATTTATATAGATATAAGAAAAGTATAGTATTCTATTTTAAGATAGTATGAAGTGGAATATATTAAAAATACAAAAATAATAAATGAATTGAAATAAATTTCGATTTAAAGAGCATCAGTTCAAAATAGAACTGAAACCAAACGTTTTGGTTTGAAAAATATATGTGTTCTAGAAACAAAAAGAAAAAACTCAATTGAATTGTAATTAAGTAGAATAAGAAAAGAAATATTATATAATCAAAATATTTGCAGTGATTAAATAATAAAGTTAAAATGGCTTTTGAGAAAGATGTTTCAATCATCGACAAATTGAATTCCACGAATTACGATTTATGGAAGTTCAAAATAGAAATGATGCTATGCAAGGAAAATTTGTTTGAATTAATAACAGACGAACCTCCCTATCCTTTCACTAATGAGTGGACAATAAAGGATCGCAAAGCCAAAGCGATTATTAATTTATCGATAGAAGACGACAAAATCGTACACATAAAACACCTCGCGACAGCTAGGCAAACGTGGGACACTTTAAAAAGAATTTACGAGCGATCAAATTTATTCAGTAAATTATTTCTATTGAGAAAATTATATTCTGCTAAACTAGCAGAGGGTGAAAACCTATCTCAACATCTAACGCACATATATCAGATCCGTGATAGACTGACCGCTATAGGTGAAGTGATAAATGATGAGCACATGTCAGCTCTTATGCTATGCTCACTTCCTCCAAGTTTCGATACCTTGATTACTGCAATTGAATCTAGAGATCAGGAAGACTTGACCCCAGAATTCATTAAGGGAAAGTTACTAGACGAAGATCTAAAAAGATCAGAAAACAATCAAACAAATAATAAAAGCGCATATAAAATGCTCATTAAAAATAAAACACCACCACGAAAGTTTTGCAATTATTGCAAAAAGAGTTCGCATAATAAAAGCGATTGTTGGCATTTAAAAAATAAAGAAAGCAATGAATATAAACACAAAGAGAATAATGACTATAAAAATCCAAACTATCAAAGCAATTTCTACAACCGCAATAAATATAAAAACAAACAAAGATCAAACATGATACAAGAAATGGAAAATAAAATGAAAAATCTAACTTTTGTGGTAGGAAATTCAAACAGAAACTCGTTCATCGTAGATAGCGGGAGTTCAAGCCATGTATGCAACAGTATAAAAAGGTTCATATCATTTAAAAACAATGATAAAAAAGTTATGTTAGCCAATGGTCAATCAGTAATCTCACAAGGTTGTGGAGATGTAAAAATAGAAGTGAGAAATTCTAAAAACGAAACCAAACACATTATACTCAAAGACACTCTATTTATTCCTGAAATTGCCACAAATTTAATTTCAATAAAAAAGGCAACCGAGAATGGTTGTCAGGCAATATTTAAAGAGAACACTTGTGAAATTAAATTTAAAAACGAAGGATACATTTTTGCGACAGTAGCTGACAATTTGTATGAAGTTAAAACAAATGATAACATAGAAGAAAAGATAAACATGACACAAACTTGCGATAATAAAAATTGTGTTAAACTATGGCACAGTAGATTAGGACACAAAAATATCGCACAAATAAAAGAACTCGTCAGTAAGGAAATGGCAATGGAAATTAAACTGAACAATTGTAAACACTATGATAATTGTGAAATTTGTATTATGTTAAAATTGGAAAACGACTCATACCCTAAAGTAGCTACACACAAGACAAAACAAACATTAGACAAAATACATTCTGACCTCTATGGGCCATTCCAGACACCTACGGTGGGTAGAAAAAGTTATTTTCTCACTTTTATTGACGACTACAACCACTACACTTATATATATATCTGTTGAAAAATAAATATGAAGCTTTAGAAGCTTTCAAAAATTACCATGCACTCACTTCCAATATATTTGGAAGAAAAATTAAAATTTTGGCATTCTGACAATGGTGGTGAATATATGAATAAAGAGTTTGAAAATTTTCTTCAAAATGAGTGTATACAACACCAACTGATTGTGCCCCATTGTTCACAACAGAACGGCGTGGCGGAAAGGAAAAACCGTACTTTAGTCGAAATGACCAGATGCATGTTAAATGAAAGTCAATTAAACAAAAACTTTTGGGGAGAATCTTTAATGACAGCAAACTATTTACAAAATAGACTACCAACAAGTGCCCGTGAAAAGACACCATATGAGCTTTGGACTGGTATGAAACGAGACCTCTCGAAATTAAGAACATTTGGCTGCAAAGCTTATGTTTATGTGAACAAAACTGATAGAAAAAAGTTGGACAATAAAGCGAAGCATAGAATTTTCATGGGTCATGATCTAAAAAGTAAAGGATATAGAATTTATGTAAATAAAAACATAAAAATCTGCAGAACAGTAAAATTCCTCGAAGAGCATGAAACTCACGAACCTTTCGAAACATTGACCAAAATGCAATTAATGAAGAATCTAAAATTCCTGTTATTCTAAACAATGAAAATGATTTAACAGAAGAACACAATGAAATACAGAATACACAAACCCTAAGGAGGTCAGATAGAATAAAAAAGGGGTACCACCTTAACAATTTGTTTTTCTGTCAACTAATACTAGTTATATTGAACCGAAAACATTTGACGATATAGTAAACATGAAAAATCCTATTAAGAAAGAAAAATGGTTAGAAGCAGCGGAAGAAGAAATAAAATCATTAAATAAAAATGAAACGTGGGATCTTGTTGATCCTCTACCTAATACACACATTGTTGGTTCCAAGTGGGCTTTTAAAGCAAAATACAATGACTCAGGTAAAATTGAAAAATACAAAGCACGTCTCGTGGCAAGAAGTTTTAGTCAAATGTATGGAACTGATTATGATGAGACTTTTGCCCCAGTGGCTTCTCATACAACGATCAGAACCTTTTTGATAAATTCATTATACAAAAATTTGCAGTTAACTCACGTTGACGTGAAAACCGCTTTCCTCCACGGAGAACTAGAAGAAGACATTTTTATGAGCCAGCCAGAAGGCTTCATTATACCAGGACAAGGGAAAAAGGTCTGCAAATTACGAAAAGCCATATACGAGGTGTGGCAGAAAACTTATGAGACTGATTTTTGACTTAACAAAGTTTTTATTTCTTTCAAACATCAATGTTATCCCCTTCAAAGTAGTTTCCTTGGGCAGCTACACATCGATGGAGATGTTGTTCCCACTGTTCGTAGCAGTGCTGGAAGTCTTCAACCGTTATGGTTTTCAGCATGTCCGTTACAGTCTTTTGGATGATTTCTAAAGTCCTGAAATGATGGCCTTTGAGGACATTTTTCAGTTTAGGAAAAAGGAAGAAGTCACAGGGACTGAGGTCAAGGGAATAAGGGGGATGGGAAACCACAGGAATGCCTTTTGAGGTAAAAAATTCTGTTATGGAGAGGGCAGTGTGACATGGGGTGTTGTCATGATGGAGCAACCATTTCTCTGCAATGTATGGTCTCACGCGAATGACCCTTTTTCTGAGCCTTTCAAGGACGGCTTTATAAAAAAATTGGTTAACAGTTTGTCCTGGAGAAACTAATTCTTAGTGGACAATTCCCCTTCTGTCAAAAAAACAAATCAGCATTGATTTGATCTTCGATTTGCTCATTCGAGCTTTCTTTGGTCGAGGAGAGTTTGGAGTGTGCTACTCCTCACTTTGCCTCTTGGTCTCAGGATCGTATTCAAAAATCCATGTTTCATCACCTGTCATCATCCGACTAAAGAAATCTTGCTCATTAGCAATTCTGTCCAGAAGGTCAAGACACTTGTTTTTTCGCACATCCTTCTATTCAATTGAGAGGTTTTTCAGCACCATTTTGGCACAGACTTTTAGCATGTGCAAATGTTCACTCAAAATTTGATGAACGGTAAATCTGTTCAAATTTAATTGTTCACTCAACATTCGTAATGTTAAACGACGGTCTGATCTCACAAGAGTTTTCACACGTTCGATGTTTTCGTCAGTTTTCGAAGTTGAAGGCCTCTCTGAACGTTGTTCATCTTCAACATTTTCTCTGCCTTCCAAAAATGCGTTGTGCCAGTGAAAAACTGGAGCTCGGGATAAAGAATGCTCTCCATAGGCCTGTTTTAACTTTTCAAACGTCACACTTGCCGATTCTCCAATCATAGCACAAAATTTAGTGACACAACGTTGCTTCAAATTCCGCTGTTCCATTTTGCGTGACGCACAACAAAAACACAACTTCACTAATCGCAGTCTCAAAAATCACGTAGTTAACGGACGGAGTAGAAACTCGAACTAAGCTATGGGAGGGTTCTGATGCACGTGCTCTGTCAAGGACAACAGCGCAGGGTTGCCAGATCGCTTGCAGTATCGTCAGTCTCATTAGTTTTCTGCCAGACCTCGTATGGCCTCAAACAAGCAGCCAGGTCTTGAAATACTAAAATCAATGATACACTAATCAAGTTAAATTTTACTGCCTGTGAATCAGATAAGTATTTATACAAAAGGTCAAAGGTCAATAATACAGTTTACTTACTTATTTATGTCGATGACATATTATTGGCAGGAAACAAAAATGAAATATACGAAGTAATAAAGGAACTTGAAAACGAATTCGAAATCACAAATCTAGGTCAAGTAAACAAATACTTAGGAATACAAATAGAAAGAGGTGATAATGGGACATTAGCTATACATCAGAAAAATAAAATAAACGAACTTGTAAACAAATTTAATTTGCAAGATTCCAAACCAGTTAACACACCACTTGATCCAGGATACCAGAAAGATGATAAAATTGAAAATATTCTACCAAATAACACCAAATATCGGCAAGCTGTAGGAGCTTTGTTGTATATAGCAACGTTAAGCAGACCGGACATATCGGCAGCAGTTAATATACTTAGTCGTAGAAATGAACAACCTAGAGGAAAGGATTGGGAAGCCGCAAAAAGGGTAATTAAATACCTAAACACAACTAAAGATTACAAATTAAAATATAATGTTGATCAAGAACCTATTTTAAAGGTTTTTGCTGATGCTGACTGGGCAAATGACACACTTGATAGAAAATCTACAAGTGTAAACGTATAATTTGTTGGCAAAAACCCGATTAACTGGACATTCAAGAAACAGAACTGCCTAGCACTGTCAACAGCTGAAGCTGAGTATATCTCGGCTGGAAATGCAGCAAAGGAAACAATATCAATATTAAAACTACTGAAAGATCTTGACATGGTACAAAATCAACTAATCGTTATTTATGAAGACAACCAGGCCTGTATTAAACTCACTGAATCTGATAAGTACCAAAGTCGCACGAAACATATAAATGTGAAATATCATTTAATTAAACAGTTGTGCGAACAAGGAATTATTAAATTGAAATATATCTCAAGCAAATATATGACTGCTGATATGCTCACTAAGGCACTACCTAAAGCGGCATTCATTAAACACAGAGATAAACTGCAACTTATTAAAACTTAATATATATTGTGCAAGGTGGAGTGTTGAAAAATATAACAATTATCTGCCCAATATATTTCACAGACTATTAAAACATTTTACTTTCGATTCGAACTGTGAAAAGAAACAAATGAGGCATCTGCGCATGCCTACGAAACCGCTCGCACCTGCATCAGTGTACATGTAATATTTTTATCTGTAGTCGTAATGTAGATTCTTTAATGTTCGGAGCGTTTATTAGCTCCGTAATTCAAATTTATTTTTATGTTCTTTTTCTTTTCTTAATTCTTTTCTTAAATATTTAAAAGACACAAAGTCATCTAGTAATTGAGTATGCTGAATCATTTGAATCTAATAGATATTTTCTTTATAGAAGAGTTTATAATGATTTAGCTGTAAGAATATAATGATCGGATGCTCAATTGACGAATACAGGTAAGAAGATTTTCTTAATTATAATTACCTGTAAAATATTTTATCGAAATATATATATAATTAAAATAAATATATGTGACATCTGCGTTATTATAAAATAATATTCTGTGCTATCGAGGTATTTTAAAAGAACAGTTAATGTGTAGAAAAGAATAAAATTTAACCTTAACCAAATCTTCTTTTCTGAATGTGACATACACCTATGTCTAAAACAATTATTACACTTTTCATCATATTTTTAGTACACATTATTATTATTATTATTTAATTATTTAATTAATTATTATTATTATTATTATTATTATTATTATTTTGTCCTTTCCTATATATTATCTAAATTTTGAAATAAATTCAATTTTTCTATGATTTCATTAGAAATTCATTCTTATTTCCTAAACATTATATATCCTTTCCTTGGAGATCAAATTGTGATGGCATGTCTCCGGGCCACCACTAAGGGTAATTCCCAGACCGTCGCCAATTAACCGTTGTGCAGCACTCATGCAATGTAAAAACCCACCCACCCAACCAATCTAAACATTACATTTTGCTGTTTATAATTATTAAAAATATACTAAACAAAAGCAATATGAATAAGAAACATAAGTAATGCTGAGAAAATCTCGTTACAATGAAGTTTAAATTGTTTGCATTCAGAAACATTTGCCTTTTTCTGACACATTTTTTTATTATTTTCTTGCATCTTTTCTTCTTCTTCTCTTTTTTTTTTTTTTTTTTTTTTTTTTAACACTTTTCCACAAAGCTGAAAAGTGTTTATTACTTCGGTTTGTCTGTCTGCGCTCTAACTTTCGTAAATATTCCTGGAATTTTTTATTACGAACATATGTTATTCAAGTTCACTGTGGAATGTTCCCTATTGAAAATAGGCTAAATTTCAACACTGGTTTGGTTACAGGCACATCAGAGGAAATTCCAATGTGTTAAGTTCAATAAGATGTATTTCTATAAATCATATTTTAATACTTGCGTTTTTACAAATCATAACGAAATTTATCTTAATACTATAAATGCACAGGAAAATGTTCTCTATATAGTATGAATCGTATTAAGTTTTACAGGGCCAAACACACACAAACACATACACACACAAAACAATAAAAAAAAGAAAGAAAGAAATCAAGTACAATAATAGCTATGATTAAAATTTTCCTGAATTACATGCTCATTTATTAATCAATTTAACAATTTTAATGATATTTAAGAGTAATTATGATTTATTTTCCCCTACCAAAATGGGCTATTTTAATACAAAATCAAAACATAAACGCGGAAAATTCAATTTACATTTTATAACCTGACTAGGCCTCTTTAGATTACCTGCATAAATAAAAAGCAACTATTATTTAGTAATTCCTAACAATATGTTTTCTGTAGAATATAGTACGTTAAATGTTAAGTCTTACACATAGGTGCTAAGTCTACGGTTTTTTGGCGGGAGACTTTAAACCGGAAAAAAATTAAACCTGTTTTCGGTAATATTGAACTTCGAAAATATATATAACATATTCCATTTAAAAATGCTGGTGTCAATTTTGATTTAAATGTTCAAAATCTTGGCAGCTCTGCTTACATATTTACAGCTACAACAGGAAATTTCTGGAATTGTTTTAGCTTTTATTTTAAGCGTTTTTACCAATTTATTGTAATGTTTACGATTGATTATAAATTCAGTCATTTTATCTGTCTGTATTTTATTCATTATATATGTACATTCTGTGATCTCGTAGGCAAAGTATATTGGAAGTTAAATTATGTAATGACCATGTACATTTAAAAAGAACATCGACGGTAAAAACAACATAATTCTTCGTTTTTTTTTTTTTTTTTTTCTTTATGCATTCTACACGATCGTGTAGAATGCATGCAGCAGTAGACCATTGAATTATATTTAAAGAAAAAAAAATATGCTTTTAACAATCATTTTACACCTTCAATCACTATTTGAAAGTAAAACCCTGTTGCATTACCTGATGCTTGAACTAATTTATTTAGCGTGATTTCTGATTAAAAATTCTCTTTTACAATATATAAAATGCAGTATATGAAATTAAAGGACATTGGTGGTTTAATACCCTATCATACTCTAGTGCAGAATTTAGTAAATCGCAAAAATGTTCTACTTTTATTTTTACGTATTTTGAGGAGCATGGAATCCGAAAATCACAAAATCACTGCAGGTTTTTCGATTGGTTATTTGCTTGTTTATTAGTCTATGTACACGATATCTCAAGAACAAATGACTGTAGAGAAAGCGATCATTTCATTCTGTGACTGTGTCGAGTGATCGGAAATCTTCATTTCTCCTAATCTTCATTTTTCTGATGTAGTATGCCATAGAGTAGAAATTTTAGAGAAAAGGTATTTCAGGGGCAACTGAGCAGAATTATCCTATGCCAACTAGTTTATTCGGTATTTAGGATTAATTAGAGTTTGGATGGCTGATAATTTATCCATGTACATAAAGTGTTATAAGATTAAAGTTCCACATAGGTTAAAGGAGAAAAATCTGAGTTTTTGGTACAAAACGAAAAATATAAATTTGTGTTTTGGAGAAAAACATCCAAAAATTTACACTTCCTTGACAAAAAATAATTCATTGTATTCAGGCAGTAGAACACGGTGACAAAACCGTTTCGAAAACAAATGTTTAATAGAATTCAATATATATATTTTTTTTATGAATGTTTAAAAGAACTGTATAAAAAAAAAAAAAAAAAAAAAAGTTAAATTTTATCATTTTGCATAAATCTTGTTTGTTGCAAATTAATAAGAGAGAAAAGTTTTTCATAATAAAAATAAATGAATAATACACATATATATATATATATATATCAATAAATTTATGTGAAATTAGATGATTAATTATTAATCTTCCTTATAAAATCCTGATAACTTTTATTTATTATGTTTTATCTTTATAATTCGATTTAATGTTAGAATTTTCAAAATAATACTGACCTGAGCATGAATGGGATAAAAAGAAGCACAGGAGATCAATATATATCATCAATGCTTTAGAAAGTGATTGAGGAAACCCATTATAAGAAAGGATTTTTTCGATTACACACTGAAAGAAAAGAACACCTGAACAAGATATTGATTTTTGTATTGTGTCCTTAGGAAAAAAAATATATTGAATTCAGCCTCCATAAATAATCTTAAATTTTAAACAAATTTTAATCTATAAATATATTTCATTCTTTATGTCATTTTTTCAGTTCGTTTATGTCATTTATGCCATTCTTTATGTCAATTTTATCAATTCATTTTTTATTTAAGAAAAAAGAAGAAGAAATAAAAATTTTCTTTGAAATGTCGGACAATTTTAAAATGTAATTTTAATTTGTTTTCTTTCATATAATCTTTTGTGTCGTTCGCGCGACTTTCATTTACCTGCGTTTGAATATTATAAAAAAAAAAAATAGATATGGGTGCAATATAACGTGTATTGCTTGGGACAGCACTTTGAAAACATTCAGAATAGTTTTGAAACATATATTTCTGCGTAAAGGGGCCTTCAAAACCATGTTTAAACTTAATGCCCATATTCATAAAATTCTATTGCTATTTAATTTAAATGTTTATTTTAAATTATTCTGTCACATATCTAACACAAACCTTTTTATAAATTTACCAATTTTAGTCAAATTTTTCTTTAGGCAATCTCATGTGATTTTCAAAAAATAAATTGATTAATTAATAAGTAAAAAAAATAAATAAATAAAAGTAAAATAAAGTAAAATTAAATAAATAAATAAATAAAATAATTTTCTCTTATTTTTTTTTTATTTTTTTGCTATATGTTGATATAACAGACAGAAATAAAGATCAGTCTCTAAAAGAATATTTTTGCATAAAAAATGTGTAACTATAAAAAAAAAAAAAAAAAAAAAAAAAAAAAAAAAAGTTGAAATATGGAACTTAAACTAATACTTTATCTACACAATATAGGTAAGTAAGCATGTAGGTACAGGAAAGTAAGCATTCCTAGAAAATTTCCATGACCTTTGTAAAATTTATTAAAGCATTTCGTTTAATTACTTGCAATAGAGATAATGTGTCTATCTATCTATTTAACTATATATTGATTAACTCTGTGTACTGTCTATAGTTTATATACATAGCTACTTGAGGCCTTGAATTTAGCTCGATAAAAAAAAAAAAAACGCATAATAAATATGCATTTCTAACAGTTACCAAGTGAATCGCTAATCAAACGTAATTCTTTTATGGGGCTGTGCAAACGAGCAGTTAATAATATTCATTTGATATCCTATTCGAATCATACTTTTATGCACATAAAAAATGTGCATTATTTTTTGTTCAGTGCAAAATAAAGGTATTAAAATTTCGCCTACGAGAAATTTCGCCCATAGACATAATGTATAAGATATATATATATCTCCAGACTAAACCTTTGTCCGATTTTAACAAAATTCGAATAGAATCGCCATTGGATACAAATTTAGCATAACTAGTTTCATATTACTATAATTGTTCTTGATTTACGTTGATAGTAGACGTACAGAGACACAGGCAGACACGAACACTAACAAAGCGTTTTTTAGTACGGAGGACTGTTAGTCTGAATCTATTGATTTTTACGACACCAGTTTTACTATAGTTGGACATTTATCGAAATCTAAAATTTATCAACAATATAATTTGAATTGAAAGTGATGTCACAATAAAAAAAAAAAAAAAAAGGCCTCAATACTAAATTAAATTCTGCTGTTGCCAGAATTTAATCTTTTTTTTTTTTTTTTTTTTTATTTGAGGCGGGAAGGGGTGAAAAGGTCGAAATATTTATATTTTATTTATATTTATCAGGCCATCTAGCTTTGCTGACAATATTTAAGGTTTTTTTTGCATGATATATATTAGATGAGTTACCAAAGAATGAGTCCTGCCAAAGAACCCCAACAAAATAGTCCAACAGTTTCGACAACATAGTCTGTGGACATATTAGTCTGTGGGAAAATTAACCTCGACAATTTAAACCTCGGACAAAACACTCCCAGCAAAGAATTTCGGTGGAATAGCACCGACAATTAGTTCCGAAAAAATAGCCCCAACAAAATAGCTCGACAGTGTAGATCCAGAACAAATTAACTTTAAAAGAAACTACATCCGGCAAAATAACCCCAGGATCACCGGTTACATGTGGGACTAGGCGCTCAAGAAATTAACCAGAGAAAAAATAGCCTTGACAAAATTGGCAACCCCGATATAATAGTCTTGAAAAAAATAACCACAGCACGAAACAGTCATGAAGAAAGTACCACTAACAAGATAACTCTGAAAAAGAATTAAAAAAAAAAAAAAAAAAAAAAGTGAAAAAACAGTCCTTACAACATAACCCCAACCAGTGTTTTCTTAGAATTTTATATTTGCCTATATTTCACGACGTTTGCTAAACGAACGAAACTCACAATATTTATAATGTATACTGTTTTTGCATTTTGCATATAGATATAACCGACATTGTGATGTATATTTTATCAGTTATGATTTTATTTTTATTAAGTACTTTAATTAATGTACCATTTTGTAAACAAATATACATTTAAGTTTTAGCTAACGTACTTTTTAAGTAATTGAGAGAAGTTTAAGTAACGTTTTCATTCAATATGAAATAGTGATATTACCGTAATAAAATAATTTTGAGGAAGGTGTTATACAGAATTAATATAAAGGAAAACTTCTTCACACCATAACAACAGTTAATGTTTAATTTTTAATTTTTGATTAAAAAATAAATAAATAAAATAAAATAAAACTTCATCGTTTAATTCTAATTCATTATACTAAATCTAAACCATTTCCAATGATGAGAAAGTAATTTACTCTTTGCTATGCTCAAATACTCACTAAAATAATCTGAAGTGACTCAACTCAAATTTTCGAACATTAAGTAATTAACGGTTGTATAAATAAATTTAAGTAAGACTTGTCATTAAATAAACAAAAGTGAAAATTATAACACGCTGATTGAATAATTTTCTTCATTATTTAATTTCCTGGTATTGCACTTGAAATAATTTAAGCTATAGATCATAATGATAAAAATATTTCATTGTGTCCCTGTAAAAATCTATAAGAGGTAGATTCACCAAAATCTATGCATCACCGTTAAAAATTTTGTCCTAGGTTGAACCAAAACATGGTACACTGTTAAAAATTTCAGTTCAAGGTTGAACCAAATGTCGGTACTACAGTAGCTTCAGTTTGCTAGGTTGAACCAAAACTTGGTACAAGTATAGCTTCAACCATGCGATGGTGAAACCTTCTACTATGATTTGGCGTTTCTTGATTGAAAAAAGCACCAAATTATGGTAAAAAAATTCTCCATCTTATAGATGTAGCTATTGCAGTACCAAGCCTTGGTTTAGTAAAGCACCAAATAAGGGTAAAAGGTTTCACCATCGCATGGTGGCAGCAAAAATGTACCAAATTTTTAACAGTGTAGATCTTGCGACGAGACTTATAACACGTGCATAAATTTTCAGCTGAGACAGATGCTATCACACTTTAAAAAATTTGGATCCATAGGCCATAATGATAAATAATTTTTTTTTGTGTCCCTGTAAAGAAATCATAAGCCCTAGATTCACCAAAATCAATAAGGTTCGTGATATGGTTAACTATAACATATGTATCAACTTTCAGTTCAGTCGAACAAAGCATTTAGGCGCTATCGTGTTCAATTGCACATATACAATCACACACACATACACATATATAATAGAAACAGTAAAAATCTGGAGTGACTCCACTCGACTTTCCGAACATTGAGTAATTAACAGTTTTGTAGATAAAGTAAAGAAAGAGTAGTTGTTAAACAAACAAAAGAGAGAAAACCATAATAGAGTGTTTGAGTATTTTTCTCCATCTATTACACGTTGTTTTATTTAACGCTACTGAACTTTGAGCCCATAGATCATAATGATAAAGAAATTTTCGTTGTGTCCCTGTAAAAACCTATAAATGCTAGATTCACCAAAATGCTTATAGTTAGTGCAACAGTGATTTATAATACTCATATAAATTTTCAGCTGAATTCAATAAGGCGTTTAGATGCTATCGTACTTTTTAAAATTTAGTCCCATAGGCCATAATGATAAAGAATTTTTCTTTGTGTCCCTGTAAAAAAACTGTAATTGCTAGATTCACCAAAATCTATACAGTTAGTCCAACTGTGATCTATAACATGTGTACAAATTTTTTGCTCAGATTAATAAGGCGTTTAGACGCTATCACATTTTTAAAAATTTGGCCCCATAGGCATAATGATAAAGAACTTTTCTTTGTGTCCCTGTAAGAAAACTATAAGTGCTAGATTCTCCAAAATCTATACAGATTGAGTATTTGTGATCTATAATATGTGTATAAAATTTTTGCTCAATTGAATGAGGCGTTTAGATGCTATCGCAATTTTAAGATTTTGCTCCCATAGGCCATAATGATAAAGAATTTTTCTTTGTGTCCCTGTAAAAAAACTATAAGTGCTAGATTCACCAAAATCTATAGGGTTCGTACTATGGTGACTTACAATATGCGTACCATATTTCAGGTTAATCGAACAAAGCGTTTAGACGCTAGCGTGTTCACTCACAGACATACACACATACATACACACATACATACACACATACATACACACATACATACACACACACATACATACATCATCGTAAAAATAGTGAAAACGGACTCGTTGGACCTTGAAACGTATAGAAACATCAAAATCTCGAATTCGGATTTTTGACATGATTACAATACTTTCCTCACTATAGTGTTCGGAAAGTAAAAATGAACTCAGGAGACCATTAAAACGTATAGAAACCCACAAATATCAAAGTCGGATTTTTGGTAGGATTGTAATACATTCCTTACACATATATATGTTCGGAAAGTAAAAAGAAAGGACCTATAAAATTTTATTTAATTATTTTTTACTTTCCGAACATACACATGTAAGAGAAGTATTGTAATCAAGTCAAAAATCCGAATTTGATGTTTTAAAGTTTCTATACGTTTTGAGGTCCCATGAGTCCGCTTTCACTATTTTTAGGATAATGTATGTATGTGTGTGTGTGTGTGTGTGTGTGTGTGTGTGCGTGTGTGAGTGAACACGGTAGCGTCTAAACGATTTGCTCAAATGTGCTGAAAATTGGTACGTATGTTGTAAGCCACCGTAGCACGAACCCTATTGATTTTTGTGAATACAATATTTGGTGGCACTTATAGTCTTTTAACAGGGACACCAAGGAAAATTCTTTATCATTATGGCCTATGGGGACAAATTTTTAAAAGTGCAAAAGCGTCTAAACGCCTTATTAAACTGAGCAAAAAAATTACACACATGTTATAGGTCACAGTTCCACGAAATGTATAGAATTTGGTGAATTTAGCGCTTACAGATTTTTTGCATGGACACAAAGAAAAATTCTTTATCATTATAGCCTGCGGGATAAAATTTTTAAAAGTGCGATAGCGTCTAAACGTCTTATTCAATTGAGTTGAAAATTTAAATGAATATTATAAGTCACTGTTGCACTAACTATAAGCAATTTCGTGAATCTAGCATTCACAGGTTTTTACAGGGACACAACGAAATAGTCTTTATCTTTATGATCTATGGGCTCAATGTTCAATATCGTTAAATTAAACATTGTGTACTATATGGATAAAAATACTCAAACACCCTATTATTATTATTATTATTATTATTACTTTGTTTATTTAACAATTCCTCTTACTTCACTTTATCTAGAAAACCGTAAATTACTCAATGATCGGAAAGTCGAGTGGAGTTACTCCATTTTTTTTTATTTATTGCCAACGTACTTGGATGATGAAATCATTGATGATGATGTCGTGTCTATGAAAGTGCAATTAAATGGCTCCGAAACTGTCGAAGACAGCTTTAGCAACCTCGACAGCCCTGCATGTATAAAGTAGGTCTACTTGGTCTTCTAAGCCGATATTAAGAAGTTTGGCCTGGATTGCTGGGCTGCTGAAGATGTGTTGGGGAGACAGTGGGATGTCGTCTGGGCAGTGAGGTCAAAAGTTGGTGTAACTACGCTGCCCGTCCTCAGAAATCCTCATCCCCTTTAAATGGTTTGTCCTCAGTCTGGTTAAAATAGTTAATAAGGCTCTATCACAGTTCAATTCCGGAATGGAGTTTCGTTTAACTTGTTGACCGATTAGTCTTCGGCCAGCGACGGCATTGGCGTCAACGAGGGTTAGACATTTGGATGGCTGAGGAGAATTACGTGCAGCCTTTGCGAGCTCATCGGCCTTCTCATTACCGAAAATATTTTGAGCCGGTATCAATTGCAAGATGCAGGATCCCTGGGCAGCAATTATTTTGTTTGTGAGCTCAATGATCTGATGGCTGAGTTGACATTTGCCCTTCTGGATCGCTTGCAATGCTGATTTGCAATCTGAGAATATGATGATGCCTTTGGAACTCTGGTCCTCCTTAGACAGATAAATCTCCAGAGCACATTTGATGGCGACGAGCTCGGATGTATAGTTGGAGGCGATTTTCCCAACAGGAATACCGTGGCATTCCTGCGCTCCGTCTGGTTCGATGAAAAAGACACCTGCTCATCCTCTATCGAGATTAGAGTCAGAAGAACCATCTGTGTTGGCGATCGTCAGATCTTGATTTGAGGTCGTGAGTACTTCAATGGTATGGTCGCCTTTCTCTTTAATTATTGTGGTGGGATCTTTCTTGGTGCAAGGTTGTAAGAGATTTAAATAGATTTTTGTTTGGGGGAGAAGGCACAGGATGTTGTAAGGCTCTTTGGAAATTTTGAAGGTCTCATATTTGAGGTTGATATCATTCCTGATATCTTGGTCATGTTGGAGGGTCGAGGATCTCTTCAGCCTGCAATTTCCACTCCACGCTCTAAAGGTTCTACTTGAGATATGGCGATCAGCAAGAGTTTGGATTTTGTTGGTAAATTTAATGGTTGTTAATTTTCTTCTGCTTTCCAAGGGGGCAAGGCCACATTCCTTTTCAATTTTGATGTTATCCGTTGATGAAACAGCTCCAGTGATGATTTTAGAGGCCCTGTATTGAATAACGTCGACAGTAGGCCTTGCCGGCCTAAATCATTTAACAGATTTTATAACGTAATGTTCCAACAGAATTATTTTCTCAAACAACCTATTATAAAATATATTTGAAAATCCCTTTGCCAATAAAATTACCTCGCCAACTCTTCAATGTGAAAAACATACAAAATTTCAATTATAATTGTATTTTAGAGCAGCCAATCAGGCGAATAAATTTTAATCTAGACAATTTGGCACGAAAAATATCCCAATGATTTTTTTTTATTTCTAATGATTCTGTAAAGAATGTAGTTTTAATTGCTCTTTTGCTTGAGAAGAATTCACATCTCTCTGTTTTTTTTTTTTTTTTTTTTTTTTTTTTTTAATAATATATTTCTAATAACAAAGTTTCGCTATATTGTCATATTTTATGATTTTTTTTTAACTCTTAAAGTGATTGTGAACTTTGTACCTTAATAATGTACCAAAAACAAAAGTACGTTGTTGAATGTTTCTTTCGAGAATTATCTTTTCTAGAGATGGATTTTTTACTCTACTTTTTACTCTGTTCTTGTTCTATATTTGCTAGAAACATTGATGTTCTCATTAATTTACATACATTCTATGGTTTTTAGTTCATTTAAATTTACAAACAGGAATAAAACTTTAAGTGCATAATAAATGCTTTGATTCCTGTATTTCAATTTTCTATGTGGATTTCCTATTTGTTTAAAAAAAATAATCTTCAATCTATATGGGTTTTCCTTAGTCCAGGCAAAAACAAAACAGTTTTTTTTTTTTTTTTTTTTTGGGTCATAACAGAAAGATTTACATACCAGAAGGTATCTAACACTACTGATATGCCGTATCAAACATAAAAAATACATAATTTCATATTTGCCATGAAGTATTTGCTATATCGTCACACACAAGAGGAACTGCAACACATATATAATTAATATATTATAATGTATAATTAGAATATTTGCAGAAGAGAGTACCTTGATATAATTAAAACAATGGTGAATTTAATGCTTTGCTTAATTATAATGAGGCTTTTGGTTTTAAATACGTAAGAAACTTCGTTGGTTTTCTGAAGTAAGTTAAAGAACAGTAAATAAAATAAGAACTTGAGAAATTTAATTGGGTGATTCAAAAGAGTCACAGTAATGAAAAACTCAATACTAGGAAAAAATAATTTAATTTTCTTCAAAAACAAAGGTAGTTAATTGGAATTGCTCGCAGAATCACTTTTTTTTTTTTTTTTTGAATAATTGAATTTCACTCATTTCTTTTATATACTTGGTATGTTTTAATTCATTTATTTAAATAACAATTCGATATTTTCATTTAATGTTTATTTTAGAAATCGTGTTAGAAATTTCTTACTAACAGTAGTACAATTATATAAAATTTATATTTCTGAAAATATATTTATTTTTAATAAAATATTAGAGAAAATATAGTGAAGTTTCCATTATTATATACATTATATATATACATATTATACATACATATATATACAGTGGTGGCCAAAAGTGTGGACATTTTTTGAAAGTTTCATGTTTTTCAACTTTGTGTGCTTGTAGAATATATTAATTTTCACTTAAATACAAATGTTTATATATCAAATTGAAGGTAATTTAATGTAGAATTTATAAACAAAAACAGTATTACAATATCTGTATTCCAAAAAATGTTATGCAACTAATAGTAAGATCTATCTTAGATTTGCATTTTTTTTAAAGTGATACTTACACAATCAATACTTAGTAGGATAACCCTAATTTTTTAAGACAGCTTCACAACGTCTTTTCATCGAGTAAACGAGTGTTTGTAGTTCATCTTTCGTAATCACATGGCGCTAAGAATCAATTATAGATTCAATAAGTTGTCTTTTATTGGATGGACGTTTTTTTCGTACAAGAATTTTCAATCGTCGCTACAAATTTTCAATTGGATTGAGATCAGGGCTGTTTCCTGGCCATGGTAATATATCTATGCCTTTATTTTGAAACCATGCTTTGCATACTTTTTCTGTGTGGCATGGAGCTGAATCCTACTGAAAAATAAATGGAGCTTTGCTGGGGAAGAGATCCCTGATGGAAGGTATCAATTTTGGTTCCAGGACAGTTTCTATGAATTTTTGGGAATTCAGGATGCAATCAATCACTTGAATTCGGCCCACACCATCTGCAGACATACATGCCCAAATCATGACATTTGTTGGGTTTTTTGTAGTTGCTTCAATGCAATCAGGATGAAGTGCTTTACCTACTCTACGTCTCACGTATTTTCTACCATCAAAGAGCGATATTTTACTCTCATCGCTTCAGATTACTTGCTTCCATTGATTTTCTGACCATTTAATGTATTCTTTTGCCCACTTGTTTTTCGCGTTGCTTTTGATTTAAACATGGTTTTTTCCTTGGAATTCTAGCTTGTAGTCCAAATCCTGATAACCTTCTTCTTATTGTTCTTGAACTTACTACAATACCCGCTCCATTCATTTCACATCTAATGGCATCTGATGATTTTATTCTATCTTGAAGGCATAGATGTTTAATTTTTCTATCGGCAGTAGCACTTGTGCATTTTTTTCGGCCTGATTTGGCCTTATTTTTCACTGATTTCGTTTTTACATAACGTAAACAGAACTTTCGTACACCAGAACAAGTCACTGAACCACCAACTTGTCTTGCAATTTCAGCATAAGAGAGGCCATTTTCTCTCAATATGACAATTCAGCTTCCTTTTGTAGATGTCCAATCAGTTCTTCTTGTTGGTGACATTGTTTAAAATTAGTTTAATTAAAAAAAAGGACTTAAAATATTCAAAAACAGCAATACTCTATTTAATTGTACTAGTATGCATCATTCCGCAAAATATTTCTAAAACAATAACTCTTTTACCATCCAAATAACCTAAACTATAGTTACAGACATTTGATTGGTCCTCAGAACAGTGTTTGTGATTGGCCTGTACGCTTTTATTACAAAACACGTCATTATTCAAAACGATTTGTGTTTGTTTGTTCTACTAAAATGAGCATAACGTTTTTTGTAATTCAGATATTTTAATTCTGTTTTTGTTATTAAATTCTACATTAAATTACCTTCAATTTGATATATAAACATTTGTATTTAAATGAAAATTAATATATTCTACGAGAACACAAAGTTGAAAAACATGAAACTTTCAAAAAATGTCCACACTTTTGGCCACCACTGTATATATATTTGTACTTATAATTTATTAAGCTTAATTATAAATAAAAAACTATGTTATGTAAAACGCTCAAGTATAGGTTAAAAAAAATGCATTTTATAATTACTTTACCTTTTATTACATATTAAATTTAAGTGGTAATTCTTCCTTAATAACCAAAAAAAATCAAAAACTTCCTTCTAATGATTAACTCAACGCAACAGTTAGGAGCGTGAAAAGAAATTATGTGACTAGTGTATTTGCAGATCAGGAGGCTTAACGTCCTATTTGCAACATGCATTATTCAACAGATCATTTTTTTATTCTTTATTATAATATATATATATATATATATATATATATATATATATATGTATGTATATATGTATATATTCGATTGATTTGCTACATAAACAGAAACATTTATCGAGGGGCTGAAGTCCCCCTTATCACCCCGCTGTATCTCTCTTTCTATAACTATCTGTACACACACACACACATCTATATATATATATATATATATATATATGTGTGTGTGTGTGTGTGTGTGTGTGCGTGTGTGTGTGTGTTTGTGTATTCCTAATAACTGATTGTCTTGTATTAATTCCCTGCATTTCATAAATACGTGTACCTAATTTAATGCAAAATGATTACATAAAAAATCGGAATTATTTTGTGTAACCCTATAAATGAATTACCAAATCTATGCCCACACTACTTCACTGAAAATCATTGATTTAAAAATCTAATAAAATTTCATTTTATTTAACGAGGTGCCAGCATGTTAAAATACACTTCTAAGGAATACCGACTATAGACCGTAATAGCACAAAATTATTTTATGTATTCCAAAAAAAAGGAATGACAATATTTATATACAATAAAAATAATACACCTAATTTAATTAATTATAACCCATGAACATTTCAACCAAATTTGATATCACTTGGATCATAACAGTATGTCATCAGAATTCTTTTATGGGCTCCCGTAAATAAATTATTTAGTCTAGACATATCCCTTTTCTAGAGTAAACACGCTTTTAAACATCTTTATAATGTATGTTAATTGCATTATGTTGAATGCAGCATAAACGCATTAAAGTGCGCTTAAAATAAATTTTGTTCATAGGCTCTAACGTCATGAAATTCTTTTGTGTATCTCAGTAAACGAACCATAAACATTGTATATACCAGTAAAAAATTATTTACCTTATTTTAAGTTTTTCATGAATAATTAATTTTTTTTCATAATAATTTGGCTAATTACAGTCGGTAAAAAAAGTATCCGAAAACTAGCAAGGCATCCTATTTTATAAAGTAGAGTTAATACTGTTTTGTTAAATAAATCCTTACGAATCATGTTCTTAGACTGACTAAGAACATGATTCGACAAGCATGTATTTAATAAAACAGTATTAACTCTACGTTTTTCACATAGGAATTTTTGCAAGTGTTCGGAAACTTTTAATACAGGCTGTACGTTACATTGTCAGATCACTTTTGTATGGTCCTGTAATTAGGAAGCCTAACAGCACATTTTGTCTGTTCAAAACATAAGTTTAAGCATCTCAGTAATGTACGCTAATTCCATTTTCTTGATAGAAAAGAAATGAGATCAAAATGCGTTGAAACGAAATTCACCACATATGCTGTAATGATAAGAAATTTTACGTGTCCCTGTACACAATCCATAAAAAATATAGACATAAAAAATTACATAGCTACTTCTATACAGAGCCTGAATGTGTGTACCAAATTGCAAGTCAATAGCTTGAATTTTGAGTCTGCAATAGTGAGACAGACAGACAGACACACGCACAGACAGAACCAAAAATCTTTTTGAGTCTCAGCAGACGTTCTCCACTGACGTTTCGGTAAAAATTGCAATTTCAATTGCTTGATTTTTACAGTGGCTATCGCGGTACATACAAAATCTTCCCATAAGCGATAATGCTAAAAAAACTTTGGCGTGTCCCTGTTCATGAACGCAAATGGAATACACACCCAAAACCATACAGCCGATTCCGTGGGGCTCATGAACACGTGTACTAAATTTCAAGTCAACAGCGTGATTTTTTCGGCCGCTATCGCGCGACAGACAGGCAGACACACAAACGGAACCCAAAATATTTTTGAGTTTCAACAGAGCTCCTCCAGTGCGATTCGGTAAAAATTGCAAGTCAATAGTTGGATTTTTGCGGGGACCATCACAGTACATACAAATTCTTCCCATAGGTCGTAATGATAAGAAAGACTTTAGCATGCCCTCGTACACGAAATACAAATGGTATATACACCTAAAACTATACAGCTATTTCTGATGGGCTTATGAATATGTGTACCAAATTGCAAGTCAGTAGCGTGATTTGTGCGGCCACTATCGTGGTACATACAAATTCTTCCCATAGGCCGTAATAATAAGAAAAATTTTGTCCTGTACACGAACTACACAGGTGATACACACACAAAACTACTGAGCTAATTCCGTGGGGCTCATGATCGTGTGTACAATATTTCAAGTGAATAGCTTGATTTTTGCGGCCGCTTTCGCGCGACAGACAGATATATGTACACACAGACGGAATACAAAATCTTTTTGAGTCTCAACAAAGTGCCTCCACTGACGTTTCGATAAAAATTGCAAGTCAATAGCTAGATTTTTGGGGTTGATATCGCGGTACCCGTAATGATAAGAAATATTTTGGCGTGTCCTTGTACTCGAACTATAAATTTAATAAACACCTAAAACTATTCCGTTGGGCTTATGAACATGTGTATCAAATTGCAGCTCAATAGCGTGATTTTTACAACCACTATCGTGCAACGTACAAATTCTTCCCTGAGGCCGTAATGATAATAGAAAGTTTGGAATGGCCCTGTACACGAACTAGACAACGGAATACACACTCAGAACTATACAGCTGATTTCGTAGAGATCATGAACATCTGTACAACATTTCAGGTCAATAGCGTAATTTTTGCGGTTGCTGTCGCACAACAGGTAAACACACAGACAGAAGGAACCCAAGACAGTTTTGAGTCTCAACAGAGTGCCTCCACTGATGTTTCGGCAAAAAGGAAGTAATATTTCCGAATATCCTGTATCAGTAAAATACAGTACTGCGAAAATCTTAACTGCATATTTCGTTGGCCTCTCATCTTCCAGTAAATGAAAAATAAGCTTTCAAAATGCAAGAAGTGCTTGTCGCCTTTTTCTGACTGAAAATGTTTAAAACACACATAACATTACACAAAAGTTAAAGCAAGACGGAATTCATGAGATAATAATTTGAATCTTACATTAGCTGAGCTTGATGCTTTCATTTCCTTACTGTATATTCAGGGCGCTTTACATGTAAAAGAACTTTAGATCGAAACCTTGTGGTCTACAAAATGGCGAGACAAATATATTAATGAAACTATGCCTTGAAACAGGCATAAAGAAATTACGCCATATTTGCGATATGATATCAAATCGACTCAATCTAAACGGTTGCTAAATGACAGATTCAATCCTGTTTCTGAAGTTTGGAACAATTTCATAGAAAACAGTTAATTGTGCTATAAATATGATTAAACCATCACCATTAATGAACAGTTATTTCGACCTAAGAAAGGTGCAAATTTATTCAGTACATGCCAAAAAAACAGACAAATTTAGAATAAAATTTTGATTACCTGTTGATTTATCAACGAAGTATGTTTTGAATGGGTAGAAAAAAAAAAAAAAAAAAAGAAGAAATGAGCCAGTTCCTGAAACAGTTGGAGATTACGCAATGCATCGTTTGATGGAATCCTTTTATCACAGTGGAAGAAATGTAATGACTGACATATGCTTTAGAACATTGAATCTGGTAAAAAAATTGAAGAGAAATGGTTCAGGTTTATTGATAATAAAAATCAGAGCAAAAATAGAAAAAAAATACCACACAGCTTTTATTTATTTTTTTTTATTTTTTTTTTGTAATTAAAAAAAAATATATATAAAAAAAGAGCTCTATTCCAGCATCTAATTTTACATTATAATGGTCCAGTGCAAAAAGAACGAAAATTTAATTTTGCTGCATTCATTGCATCAAAATTTAAATGTTTTAGACATCTAAATGAAGACTCCGTAAATTATACAATTCTGCAATACTACAATGTAAGGTATTGATGTGTTAGATCAAATGTCAAGAAAATATTTGACAAAATCTTCCTCCAGACGATGTCCAGAAGATTTTCTTTTAAACTTACTTGATCTAGCTACAATAAATTCATGTGTGATACACAAAGGATGGTTTAACACAAGCATCAGTCGTCGAGACTCAAACAAAAAACGAAAGCAGTGTACAATACTCAAGAAATGTAAAGGGAACAAAACTACCAAATAATGTTCAAGATTCTAAAAGCAGTTTTGCGTCCCATGCTCGTTAGAAGAAAGGAAAATATCCGTCTGCTTTGCTTGTGATAAAACTGAGGTGTGTTACATTTTTTAGTATAATCATTTTTTCAAAATCTGTTGTTAATACTATTATTATTATTATTATTATTATTATTATTATTATTGTAGTTTTTCCTTAAATTTATTTCCATAAAACCTGTTTTTGTTATTAATTTAGTTAAAATTGCAGTTTTTTTTTTTTTTTATCTTTTGAAAGAGCGGTCAAAATGACCGTTCATGGCCGCTCTTGATATGGTTAAACCGCGCCCCGTGGGAGTGTTAAGCTATCCACCTATGATGGCAAATAATCTTGGAAAGTATATAAGACACAGTTTTCCATAGTAGCTAAAGCTTATGGCTGGGACTCTACTGATTAAACAGTCCATTTAGCAGCAGAATTACGGAGCGAAGCAGCTGGCATACTGGAAGCTCTTTCCAAGGAAAAGCGGTATGATTTCGAGTCCCTAACAAAAACATTGGAGCTGCCTTTTGGAGAAAAAGGTCCTAAAGAATACAGTCCTCTCCATTTAAACTCCATTTATGCTCCGAAGATTAACACAGGTCAACAGGACTCTTGTAAAAACCACCACACCATCAGAGACGTCTCTCTAGATGAATCACAAGCTGATCTGAAGAAAAATGAAGAAAAATATGGCCGACATCGCAAGGAGATTACGCAGTTTGGAGAGCGCTAAAGAAGGTAAGAATTTAAAAATGAAGTACTGTGGCTATGGAAGAAACGGACATGTCAAAAGAAGCTGCCCAACGAGACAAAATAAGAATAACCATAGTTCAATGTCATCGCAGGGAAAACAAGAAGAGGCAATCTCGCGGGCTGGAGGTTGTCCGAAAATACAAAAACCCTATTTTCAGTGTTTCATGTTTTCTCGATAAGTGACTCCGATAATGAACTTTATGTTCATGGTCAAGATAATAACATATCCTGTCGCATGATTCTTGATACTGGAGCCAACGTAACCATCGTTAGAACGGATGTAGCACAAAAAATTAAGGAAAATATTACCTGAACATCTCCCTATGTTATATTCCAGACTGTAACAGGCGACGAAATTAAAATTCATGGAAAAATGAACTTGACCATCACATTTTGAAAAACTAATAAACAGCATGTTGTAGGCAGCACATAATTGACAAAGGAAATTATTGTACAATCAAGCAACACCCAAGAAGACTTCCATTTGCTAAGCAGAAACATGTGGCTGAACTTCTAAATGGCACGTAACGTAATGACATCATCGAGCAATCAATGAGTTCTTAGGCCTCTCCCACAGATTTGGTGTGAAAGAAGGGTGGTTCAACGAGATTGTGCGTGGATTATCGTCGTTTGAATGATATCACGAAGAAAGACAGTTACCCTCTTCTTAGATTTCATGACACTTTAGACACATTTTCTGTCAATCTGTGGTTCACGACTTTCAATATGAAAAGCGGCTATTGGCAGGTAAAGTTACATCCAGACGACAGTGCGAAAACTACATTCACTGCGGGACAAGGATTGTGGCAATTTTAAGTTATGCCATTTGGATTATGTAGTGCACCCGCAACGTTCAAACACCTGAGGGAGACTGTGTTAAAATACTTTCCTATAAAGTCTGTCTTATATACCTTGACGACATTATCATTGTGGGGCATAATTTTGAATAACAATTAAGACACATCCTCAAGGTGCTGAAAAAACTCCGGATGGCTAACCTCAAATTGAATCCTAGAAAGTGCAGTTTGTACCGTCGTGTAGTTAGATATCTCGGCCATATAATCTCTGCTGAAGGTGTGAGAACTGATCCCGAGAAGATCTCTGCAACAGAGAAATTGAGATGCCCAGAAAACTTCCATCAATTACGAAGCTTTCTTGGCTTATATACATATTACAGGAAGTTCATGAAGTTTTTTCCAGTATTAGTAGACCTCTTCATAAATTGACGGCATTTAAACAGAAGTTCCTTAGGACACAAGAATGTGAAAAACCGTTCAATTGATTAAACAGGTTTCAACATCTATTTTGAATTATCCACAGTCCAACAAAGAGTTCATATTTGGTACTAATGCATGCCGTGCTCTTGTGTCACAGGAAGTTGATAGCCAAAAAAGTGTTACTGCCTGCTAGATTAAATGTTTGTCTAAACCAGAGCGACAATACTGTACGACTAGGAAAGTCAGGCCATACAATATTTCCATAATTATCTCTATGGTAGAAGGTTCCTGCTCCGAACTGACCACGCATCTTTAACGTGCTTGCTTAGTTTCAAGAATCCGGAAAGTCAGATTGCCAGGAGGATACAGCGCCTCGACGAGTATGACTAAGTCACGTCATCGTAAAGATGCTCTACATGAAAATGCAGATGCCTTGTCACGGAAGCCCTGCTAGGAAAGCTAAAAGTACTGGTCTAGAGCTGTAGAGAAGTACCAGCCGATAAATTCAATTGCTTGTCAAGCTACAATTTCAACGCCATGAAAACCGGACCCGTCGAGTGATCAGGAAGTTAGACAATCCCAAATGAAAGATCATAACATAAACACAATACGTCAGTTAAAGGAGACGATCAGCATCAGACCTACCTGGCAGGGTATATCCACATTTAGCTCCATCGCGAAATATTATTGGGTACTCTGGGACGTACTTTAAAGAAAATGGAAATCTGACTCTGGAAGGATTTTCAGATGGCAGAGTTTACTGCCTAGATTGAAGATTCCAGACGTTCTACAGCAGCTGCATAGTAGCCTTACCGGAGGTCATTTTGGAATGATGAAAACACTTCAGAAAGTTCGAGAGCGCTTCTATTGGTGAAAGATAATGTTGGACCTGAAGAAACGGTGCAAATCTTGTAATGCTTGTGCGTCACGTGAAGGCCCGAAGAAACGAAGTCGAGGAAGATTGCTTCGGTACAACGTAGAAACACCATTTGAACGGATCGCACTCGATATCTTGAGTTTTTTCCATGGACTTCCAGAAGCAGTGAATACATCCTCGTTGTGATGGACTATTTCATCAAGTGGCCTGAGGCATATCTCGTTCCTAATCAAGAGGCATGCACAGCTGCAGAGGTTCTAGTTGAGCAACGGGAGTCAAGGTATAGGAGACTCCTACAGCTTCATTTCAATCAAGATACAAACTTTATCTCTGCTGCGTTCAAAGGTCTGTGTCATCTACTCGGCATAGACAAAACGCAGACAACGCTACTTCCCAATCGGAAGGCACGATGGAGAGGTTGAACCGTACCATCTTGAACAACCTCTCTCTTCTTGTATCAAGAAACCAGCAAGATTGGGACTTGAAGTTCTCGTTGTTCCTGATGCCATTTCGAAGTGCCGTCCACGAAACCACTTGGTTGTCCAACAGATACGCCTTCATAGCCAGAGGAGTACATCCAAGATCTATAGGCCAGATTTGAAGACGTACGCGGCTTTTCTCGTGAGCAGATTCACATAGCAACGAAGAGAATGAAAATGACATATGACCTGGAGCTTTAAAAGAAAGGGACAAAGTTCGGCTGTGGAATCTTGCTCGACGCAAAGGTTTCTACGCTACAATGCAACCGGCACGGCCCTTATACAGACCTAAAAAGACTGAATGACGTCGCTTTTAGAACTACTAAAACACCGTCATCGAAACTGATGGTGGTACATTATGACTATCTTGCTATATACCATGAACAATGTATATAATTAGAATTTATATAGACAGACTCTTTGTCCTGAGTGATTGCGTGAGTGAGTTATTTTTCATAGCCCAGCCCAAACTCCTGGACCTAGAAGCATGAAATATTGTGGCAATGTTCCTTCTATCATTCTACCAGTAAAAAGCGAATTTACAAAATTCGCCCCCCCAAGGGGAAAAAGGAGGTTTTTGTCCACAAATTCCTTCAGATCTCAAACAAAAAAACAGATATCGGTAAATTTTTTACTTTAATATATAGCAAACACAAATATATATATATATATATATATATATATATATATATTTATATATATATATATATATATATATATATATTTTATATATATATATATATATATATATATATATATATATAAAAATTTTAGAGTTTCAAAAATTTGGTCCTCAAGGGGGGGGGGGGAAAGGCATAACGTGATTTCATATAATCCTATATATCTCAAAGAAAAAACAGATACACGTGAATTCTTTGTTCTAAAATACAGCTAATACAAATATCTAAAAACCAATTTCTGGAATTTTAGAAATTCTGTCCCTAAAGGGGGGAGGAAGCAAAACGTGATTTAAAAAATTATTTTATTTAGAGAACAAAACAAAATGATATATGCGATATTTTTGCTCTAAAATGTAGCTCAACAAATATCTGAAAACTAATTTCTGGAACTTTATAAAATTTGTTCGAGGTGGGGCGGGGAAGGGGAATATGGGGCAAAAAAAAAAAAAAAAAATCATGCAGTACGCATTGATTAGTAACACTTTCCAACTGTACGTAATTGTTGTATCGAATAACTTTTAATATTCTATCCCTACGTTATCACACAACAGACAGAAGGACTGAGAAATATACAGATAGAATAATTGATTTTAAAATTACTCTTAACCATTTTGGAAAGTGTTAAAAAGGCTTATCGCAAAAGAAAATGCAGCCATTAGATTATAATTACAGCTTTTGATCTATCTGAATATTTTAGTGTAGCCCTGTAAATCAGAAAGTTAATCATATCATATTCTATACAAAACATTATTTTAGAATATAAATAATACATTTCAATATTTTTTCAGTAGAAAAATTTTAAATATAACTTTCAAAAAATTCTGTCCTAAAACGTAATGCACTGGGATTTTTTGTTGTTGTTGTTGTCCCTGTAAACAAACTAGTTGTATCGGACCTATTAATCTCATTTTAAATGGGGAACATTCTATGCGGAAAATATTTATACAAATAACACTCATTGAACGCAATGCTTTCGAATGCTTTTGGGTGTCCCTGTACACAAACCAGAACAGATATTCACTGCCTTTTCTATATGGAACATTCGATAGTGAACGTCAATAAAATATATCATTTTCGAGAAATTCCATAAATATTTACAGGTGTTAGAGGGCGGGCAGACAGATAGACATACATATGGATAGATATACAAACTGAAATCATATTCACACTTAAAAATGTTAGAAAGTGTTAAAAACGCTTAATGTAAACCGAAGTACAATTCTAGCATTTTTTTTTAATAACTTTTAATATAAATGGATATTTTTGTGTCACCCTGTAAATCTAATGCTAATCATGCTACATTCTATGCAAAGAAATTTTGTGCATTTAAATAACATATTTCAATTTCCTAAAACTTCGTGGAAAATAAAAGTATTAAAATTTGATTTATAGAAATATCTCTCATAGAACGCAATGCTTTGGGATACTTTTGAGTGTCCCTGTATACAAATCGGTGGTGGTATTTCCTCCATTTTATAAAGGACGCATCCAATAGGGAATTTAAACAACATATTTCAATATCATTAAGATATGTCTACAGTAAAGGTATAAAAATATGGTTTATAGAAATAAATCTCATAGAACACAATGAATTTAAATAATTTCGGGTGTCTCTGTGCACAAACCAGTAGTGGTATGAACTTCATTTTCAATAGGGAACACCTGATAGTGAAACTGAATAACACATATCAGTTTCAGGAGATTCCATATATATTTACGGGAGTTAGAGCTCAGACAGACAGACAGGCAGAAAGACAGACGGACATGCAGATACTCAAAACTGAAATCATATTCACACTTAAAAAATGCTAGAAAGTGTTAAAAACTCTTAAAGTAAACGAAAGTACAATTCTAGCAATTTTTTATTAATACCTATTAATGCAACTGGATATTTTTGTGCCACCCTGTAAATCTAATGCTTATCCTGCTATATCCTATGCAAAGCATTCTTTTGTGCATATAAATTACTTATTTCAATTTCCTAAAACTTCGTGGAAAGTAAAGTTATTAAAATTTGATTTATAGAAATATCTCTCATAGAACGCAATGCTTTGAAATATTTTGAGTGTCCCTGTACATAAACCTATGGTGATATTCTCCTCCATTTTATACAGGAAACATCCAATAGTGAACTTGAATAACATATTTCAATTTCATTAAGATATGTCTACAGTAAAGGTATGAAAATATGGTTTATAGAAATACCTCTCATAGAACACAAAGCTTTGAAATACTTTCGGGTATCCCTGTACACAAACCAGTAGAGGTACAAACTACATTTTCAATAGGGAACGTCCGATAGTGAAATTGAATAACATATATCAGTTTCAAGAAATTCCTTAAATATTTATGGGAGTTAGAGCACGGAGAGACAAGACAGACAGGCAGGCAGATACACAAAACTGAAATCATATTCTCACTTAAAAAATGTTAGAAAGCGTTAAAAACGCTTAACGTAAACGAAAGTACAATTCTAGCAATTTTTTATTAATAGCTCTTAATATAACTGGATATTTTTGAGCCACCCTGTAAATATAATGCTAATCATGCTATATTCTATGCAAAGCATTCTTTTGTGCATATAAATAACATATTTCAATTTCCAAGAATTTCGTGGAAAATAAAGTTATTAAAATTTGATTTATATAAATATCTCTCATAGAACGCAATGCTTTTGAGTATGCCTGTGTGTAACCCGATGGTGGTATTTCCTCCATTTTATACAGGAAACATCCAATAGTGAACTTGAACAACATATTTCAATTTCATTAAGATATGTCTACAGTAAAGGTATTAAAATATGATTTATAGAAATACCTCTCATAGAACTCAATGCTTTGAAATAATTTCGGGTGTCCCTGTACACAAACCAGTAGAGGTATAAACTCCATTTTCAATAGGGAATGTCCGATAGTGAACTGGAATAACATATTTCAATTTCATTAAGATATGTCTACAGTAAAGTTTTGAAAAAGAAATATCTCTAATAGAACACAATGCTTCGAAATACTTTCGGGTGTCCCTGTACACAAACCAGTAGAGGTATAAACTCCATTTTTGATAGGGAGCATCCGATACTGAACTTGAATAACATATTTCAAATTCATTAAGATATGTCTACAGTAAAGGTATGAAAATATGGTTTATAGATATACCTCTCATAGAATACAATGCTTTGAAAACCTTTCGGGTGTCCCTGTACACAAACCATTAGAGGTATAAACTCCATTTTCAATAGGGACCGCCCGATAGTGAACTTGAATAACATATATCAATTTCAAGAAATTCCATAAATATTTACGGGAGTTAGAGCGCGGACAGACAGACAGACAGACAAACCGAAGTCATAAACACTTTTCAACCTTGTTGGAAAGTGATAAAAATTGAAATACAGTTAGGCCGTTTAATATCGGTACATAGAGGTTTTTGACACCTACAAATCGATTGCGGATATTTTCGAATTTGTAAAATTTTATGAGGGCCGGGAAGGGGATGGGGATGGACAAAACAATAGAAATAGAATTAGACCGTTCAAACCGAAGTCATAAACACTTTTCAACCTTGTTGGAAAGTGATAAAAATTGAAATACAGTTAGGCCGTTTAATATCGGTACATAGAGGTTTTTGACACCTACAAATCGATTGCGGATATTTTCGAATTTGTAAAATTTTATGAGGGCCGGGAAGGGGATGGGGATGGACAAAACAATAGAAATAGAATTAGACCGTTCAAAATTGACACGCATAGTTTTAATAGGTTTTAAGGCACGATAAATCGATTGCGGATATTTTGGATAGTGTAGAATTATTACGAGGGGTGGAAAAGGTGGTAGACACTGAGGCAAAAATAAAGAAATTCAAATAAAATTTTGGAAATTAGTATTATTAGGTTTAAAAGCCCGATAAAATGATTGCGGATGTTTTTGAAATTGTAAAATTATTAGGAGGGGCGTAAACAATGGTCGAAGGAACACGCCCACCGTGCGTGCTTGCATACGCTGCCGCAAGCAGTGGGGGCCCCAGACTATTATTCAACCGATGAGAGAAGAATTTTTGGAATTTTATATCATGTTTTTTCCTTACGATAATATAGTAACTCGTTAAAAGTGTCGAACATCGCGCGTTCAGCGGAAAATGTCTTGCGGGGACCCAGTGCGATACTTTTCCGAATCAAATCTTTTTTTCTTTTTTTTTTCTTCACATGATAAAAATTAATGGAATTTTGAGAATGCATTAATTATAGTGATTCATTTAAAAATAATGATCGGGCGTAGCCTGCAGGTATTTTTATGTAAAAGTTTGTAAATTTTGTAAATAACTCTATTACATAATTTTGGAAACTGTATTGTTATTTTATTGTTATATGCAAAATAAATTTTGTATTTTAGATTATACAGTTGTTTAGTTTTTGCCTCCTGAACAAGGGTTGTACTGCCCAGGACGTGCAATTCAGGGGGTGGGGGGTAGGGCAATGTTGCGTATTTAAATTAATGGTAGTTAATTTTTATGCAATTTCATTCAAAGACGCTTATTTAGTCCATAAAATGTTAATTTTCTTCCTCTCTAGCTTGTTTATACGTTAAAATTCTTTGTTTTCCTTTAATGACCTGTTAAAAAGCTGCATCGTGGCAGGGAATGGTCGTGGCAGCAAATTTGACGACTTTTGCGGTCCTTGGCGAGAAAATCCTTATTATCGATATCTCGAATATCTAAGCTCTAACTCCATTTCATGAGAAATTACAGGAACTTTCTGGATGTATATGATACTATGTAAAGAGTCGCATCGCAACCAAGTCAGTCAGTTTTTCGCCCACTGGCTTACTGGCTAACTGGCTTACTCAGCCACGTTGATTGCATACTATTGCTCTATGTGAATGCTTTTCTGCAGTTTATGCAGTGGATACGGTTTCGTCAGCTGTTAAGATGAGTTTTTTTATAAAACTGAAGTTCATACGTGGTTTACGGACCTGTACTGTTCTAAAAATTTCTGTAACTAAAGTTTTAAGTCGTAGCAAGTTTTTCCTTTCATTTACAGACAATTCACGACCGCTGAGTAAGCAACAATATTTTGAACAATTAATAAATTATTTTTAAACGGAATATATTTTTTTAGTTTATTTTGTAATTATGTATAATTAAACCATGATTAAATATAAATCAACTTCTTGCTAGGAGACATTTTTCACTTTCATGTTTTTTAATTAAGTTGTCATGCAAAGTTTAAATTCTCAAAACATATTTTTTTGACATTTTAATACGAAGATATTATTTTGTGATTAGTTATAGGATATTAAAATTCCTCTTAAATGAAGCATTCTTTTGCTTCATTTCTCAAAAAAAAAAAAAAAAAAAAAAAAAAAAAGGGCTACAAAATATGTAAACAAAACATAAGTTAATGAATGCGGGTTTATAAATAAAAATATTTTGGATGTTTGCCAGTGAAATATTTTAATCATTTTTATTTAATATTCCATTAAAAAGACATCATGTCTAACAAGAATGTCGTTCCGAAAAGGGGAAAAAAAATAAATAAACTTTATCAAGGACATATGGTTACGTATTCTAAAATGATATATTTAAATTCTTGAAATATATATATATATATATATATATATATATATATATATATATATATATATATAATATGTTTATTGTTTTAGTAAATTCATTCATATAGAATTTTTTAATGAGTTAAAATTTTAGTCTCTTTTTTATATCAATTTAATTTCATTTTTACTGAGATTGCAAAAGTTAAATATAAAATCACATATTTGTCGAAAAATGCTACATTAAAAATTTTTATAAATTGTAATTTATTTAAATACTATATTGTAATTTATTTACTGTAAATTAACCCGTTGCTAAGCAATGTAGCCTCATGTAAAATTGCGTATTTCTAGAAAAACGAGCCCTGTTAAAACGTTCCTCTAAAAAAAAGTACTTTGAAAAACCGATTTTACATGTTCGAGCTTACACTTTATATGCTAGTGTATATATATATGCCAGAGACACTTACAGAATCAATTACTAAGAATAAAATTTGAATAATTTAATCATAAATACGTAAAATCATTTTAATAATATATATAACGTTTTCTAGGAACGCCTAAAGGCGGGACTTACAGTTTAAAGTAGGAATACACTCCGACGAGAATATATATATATATACATATATATATATGTATGTATATAATTTTTCATGAGTATAAATTGTAATTTATTTATTGTAAATTAACTCTTTGCTGTAGGTTCACGTAAAATTGCGTATTTCATAAAAAACGAGCCCTGTCTTCAGGCGTTACTCTAGAAAAAGTACTTTACTTTGAAAAAACGATTTTACGTGTTTGTTTTTAATACTTTATATGCTGGTGTATATAAATACCAGAGACATTTACAGATTCAGTTACTAAGAATAAAATTTGAATAATTTAATCATTAATACGTAAAATCATTTTAATAAAATATTTAACATTTTAGAGGAACTTCTACAGGAGGGGCTTACAGTTCAAAGTAGGAAAACACCCCGGCGAGAATGTGTTTATATATATATAATTTTTCATGAACATAAAGAAAAGAATGAGAACAAAAACTAAGTTGAATAATTCACCACAAAAACCCACAAAGGCCAATTAAGTGACTAGTTAACTTGAATAGGCTTAATAATTTTAATGTATTTGAATTGCCATATCAATTTAAATTTACTAGATAATTATTAAAATTATTTACGTAATTTTAAAACTTATTACATTACAAAACGCTTTGAAAACATATAAAAGAAGTATCTTTCAAGATAATGTAGAAGAAAAGAAGGACTTGCAAATGGATAGCATTAAAAAAGTAAAAAATCGAGCTTACAATAACGATATGAACCATAAAAGTTGAGATTAGCAAAATACGTGTGTCCCATATCACAAAAAATTCATAGATTATTAAATAAAATAGCTCAAAATGGCATAGGACTTGTTCAGGAGCCACCCATAAAGCATTGAGCGGAGAAATGCAAGGTTTCTATTTTTGGTATGCAATAAATATTACGCAAAATACCAAAAGTTCGTTCAACACTGCATCAAAAACATTTTCATGAATTATCCAAATTAAAATAAGACAGAATACATCCTCAAATTTTAACATTCAAATTTTCACCAGAATAAATACTTAAAACGCGTGTTTTAGAACTACTTAATTTAAGTAGTATAAAATAGCAAATCGATACGAAGATGAGGTAATTTTAATAATATCTGTTTACCATGTTCATCGTACTAAAAGCTGTTTGACTGTCTACTACTGCCATCTATATGTCAAATTAAGGGAGACATACTATTGTAACAATCGCAGCTATCGTAGATCGCAAGACGGATCGTACACTCCGCAGCATAAGCATAGCTGCCAATATTTTAATTTATTCCGGAATACTTTTAGCCCCGCCTTTATTTCACACCACTTTATTTATAGAAAAATTTTCTTCAAAATATAATTTCGATAAAATAAGAAAAAATTACTTTAAAAAAATAAGTGGTACGAATTAGAGGCGGGGCTAAAATTACTCCGGAATAAATTAAAATATTGGCAGCTATGAACATAAGTATCCGAGCACTAGCAATAATTCCCTTCTTAAAAAAGTACACTTAATACTACTTTGTTAAATAAATCCCTGTTGATCCATGTTCTTTGTCTAAGAACATGATTCGACAAGAATGTATTACACTTTGAAACCTATTTTACGATTAGTGAAACCATAGTCATTTCAAAGTGAAAATCACATTGAAATAATTTTTTTGCGGTGAATTCAAAACCCATTTGCCTATAATTTTAACAAGATTCATAAATTTAAAATAAAATTTAAAATGTAAAATAATGAGGGAAAGAGAGAGAGCGGGGAAAAAAATAAAAATGGAGAATTAACAGTATGCGGAAATATTTTTCATAACGAAAGGATTTATTTGCTGACTTAATTTACCTTATAATGTTTTATTTTATTCCATCAATTAATTATTTTCCCTTTAATTTTATTTAATTATTTTAGTTTATTAACTATATATCAATTAAAATTTAAAATTTAAAACTAATTTACGTTTTGCAACTTTATTATTTTCTCTTACCTATAGGGTCGAGAAAGTATTATTTTAGGGTCAAATTTTCGAACGTGAGTTTTTGTTATGTTTACATGTTCTGAGGTCCCCTGAATACGAAAATCATGTTTTTAAAGAATGGTCTGTGTGTCTGTTATCAGCATATCTCAAGAACAAATAGTAGAAGAAATTCCAAACTCGGCATTCTAAATGTGTATCATAAAAGGATGCTACAATAAGCTTTTCGTTGAGATGAAGCAAATGGTTCGTGTACAGGGACACTCAAAAGTATTCAAATACATTACGTCTTTTGGGGAAATTGCAGGTAGGTAGAGTTTAACATCTGTAGACTGTACTAAACCAAATGAAACGAATATATATTTTTTGTAATAGAGATAGTCAACTGGGAAAAAAAAATTCTGTGTTAAGGAGCCCCGGCCTCATCCCTGGGGGGAAAGTCACCTCTCGAGGGGAGTAAATTTTCATGATGGATATCTTTCGAAAGTGCTCGCCGGTACCTTTAAAACGAATGGTTGAAGCATGGATCTGCGATAACTTAAAATAAAGTTATCGATTTTGTTTCATTAAAAAATAATAATAATAATAATAATAATAATGTAATATTAAGAATAAATTCAACTTATATATATATATATATATATATATATATATATATATATATATATATTTAGTGTTATACTACATCTCTAATATGGAAATCGTCTGCATTATCATAAAAGGTAATTTTTTTAAATAATAAATTTAATAAATTATTTTTTAAAAACAGAATTATTTTTTAATAACCGAATTAAATTATATATAAATATAAGTGCATTAATGAAACGGTTGGTAAAGGAGCGGTAGCCCCCCCTCACACAGAACTAATTATAATATAAAACTCTTCCGAAGCCTAGTTTGAATAGTTTAACACAGGTTTACATAACAGTTCTCGTTATCTTACCTCTTAATCTGCAACCTGTATTTGTAGTATTAAATTTCAGGGTAAGAGAAAGTCGTGTGAGTGACACACCAGATTATTTTTTACTTCTAAGAATCACATTAATAGAATTCAAACAAGTTCAGGTTAGCTTTTTGAATTATTTATTAATTGATCCATAAATTTTTTAGATTTTTTTTAACTATCATTGAATGTGTGAATGAAATTTAAATGCAATAATCATTCCTTTTTCTAAATCAATAATTTAGTAACACACACAACCAACCAACCGTACAACGCCATCTGACATCCATAATCAAACATCTGTCCACCTAACCTCCAGCTTTTCTATTGTCTTTTATTATTTTATAATTTTTGTGCAACACATAGGGTAGGTGCTCCAGTCATTGGCATCTATCCCGAAATATTTAATAAATAAAAAAATATTAAAATCATATATTTTACATTTAAGAATTTTAATATTTTATATCAAACACTGGAGCATGGGGTGCTAATAACTGGCAAAATGAATAACTAGCAGTGTCAAACACTGGAACATAGCCTGCCAGTTACTGATAAAATGAAAAACTGGCAGTGTCACATACTGGAACATTGAGTGGTTGTGAAACAAAAATTCATAAAAAAAAGTGTTATCAAATGCATATATTTTAACATATATGTGGTTTTCAATGTCTTTTATGCCATTTGTATTAACTTAAGATTTCTAAAAATATTTTCTGATGACTAGAACATTAAAAACATCAGAGATTGCTCTAAAAGTGTCAATCACTGGGACACTTACCCTTTTTTTTTTCTTTTTTTTTTTTTTGACAGACACATTTATTGATATATTAATGAATAAACATTTTTTTTTTCGAAACCCATACATAAAGTTTCTTTAATAAGTTTTTTAATATATTTATTTTTATATTGAGATGAACATAAAATATGCATTCGATATAATTGATTAAAAAGGATATTTCTTAAAACAGAAAGATGGAGACATATTTGAAAATGAGTAATCAAATTTACTTTAAAGTTATTATTATTATTTTTTTCTTTTATCATAAATATCAGTATAAATTGTATGATCGATAAAATGAGATTTAAGATCTAGAAAGTTAATAATTTTATTTGTAATTTTATTTGTATGTGTAGTCTGAGTTAACATTAAATTAGAAGAATAGTCTAATGTAATTAAATCAGATGACTTATTATTAATTAATAAAATGATTATAACATCAGTATAACGGTTAAGTAAAATGTCATATTTAAATAATGTCAATGAATGTAAATTTACATTCATTGTAATAAAGATAAAGATCAGCCAACATATTCAAACTACATCTATTTTGCGGGATTCCCACTTTCTGTAAATAGTGTAAGTGCATCAGTGATTGAAAATTTTAGAGTAATCTCTGACGTTTTTAATGTTCTAGTCATCAGAAAATATTTTTAGAAATATAAGTTAGTACATATGGTATGAAAGACATTCAGAAACACCATATATGTTAAAATATTTATATTTGATAACAATTATTATTATTATTTTTATGAAATTTCATTTGACACCCACTCAATGTTCCAGTAATTGGCACTGCCAGTTTTTCATTTTATCAGTAATTGGCCCCTATTTTCCAATTTGACAATGCTAGTTATTCATTTTACCAGTTATTAGCACCCTATGCTCCAGTGTTTGACATAAAATGTTAAATATATTATATGTAAAATATATGATTTTATTATTTTTCTTATTTATTAATTATTTCGGTATATATGTCATTTACTGAAGCACCTACCCTATATGAGGTTATTTCGTAAGATATAATTATTATATATTATGAAATTAAGAAGAGTTTTAAAATTTTCATCATAAATGTTATTAGGTAACTTAATTTGACTTGTGAATATATGAAAAATATTTTTGATAATTTGAGAAAGGGATGATAGAATAATGTTATTAAATAGATCTTGAAAATTATAAGTAGTAATATTATTTACATTATCAAAATTTTTGATATGGTTAATGAGTTGGTAATTATTTTTAAGGCAGCGAAAGTTCTTATATTTACAAGAGATGTTAACCTTTTTCAGAATATCAAGTAGTAGTTTATTAGTATTATTATTGTATTTAGTACAACCTATAGTAATCTTTTTAAATTTAATAGGAGATTTATGAAACTTAGGTTTAGTACAAGATAAGGATAGTTGAAAATATAAAATGGAAGCTTTAATAATTTATAAATCTTAGAATTTTTCTATTGTTAATGTTAACAGTATTTTGAGTAAAAAAAAAAAAAAAAAAAAAAAAAGTAGTAGTATTATTAGATATTGAGCTGTTTAAAAGAGATTTGTAATATCATTGACAAATAATAGTACAGTTATTAGGTGATTTATCTACATAATTGATTGCATAAATATTTTGGAGATCTTTTACAATTTTGATTAGATAAGATTTATTATATTGTACTATATTACAATTAAGTTGTAATTCATTAGTTAATTTTGATAATACAATAACTTCCATTGATTAAAAAATTCTAAAGATATATATAATAGAAATATTATATATAAACAAATCAAGATCATAAGTAAACTCTTTAATGAATCGAGAAATACTGGTTTTAAAGGAAAGTTGAAATTTAGTTCCATACTCGAGAAATTTCCTTAGATTACTATCATTTAGGTTATTAGTGATTATATAACCATGTGCTTTGTCAACATATTTTTTTAGAGAAGGATCACCGCATATACATAATGTATAATTATTGTTATTATTATTAATTGTGGACTTTGAAAAATAATTACAGTTGAATATTTTTCTGCCAAGAGGAATTGAGTACTGAGGAATTGAGGAATTGAGAATGATATATTTTAGTAGAAAGAGACATTTCTTTATCATTAATGATTGAATTAATGTTAATTTTATCAAAAATTTGGTTTAAAAATTGTCAAAATTTTGGGTATTTGATTAAACATTGTTAGTTTTTTTTTATTAATTTTAGATTAAATTGTTTGATGTTGAACAAGAATAGAAAAAATACCAAAAAAAAAAAAAAATGCTGATAAGAGATTCACTAAGAAACACTTTTAAATAATTAACTAAATACTTTTTTTTTTCCCTTAGGAAAAATGAATTTTTGTACAAAACCCAACTATAGTTAATAAGATTCTGAGACTGTACCTCAAAAATTTTATTAAGAATTTCTTTTTTAGAAATCATGTATTCAGTAGCTTTGGACCATCATTTGTTTAATATATATATATGCGTATTACTAATGTATTCCTGTTACAAAATTATAAATTTAAAACAAATGGGTGTAACAAAAAATAATAATAATAATAATAATAATACTTCACTAAATGCAAATTTAAAATATAATTTCGCTGGAATGTTATATTAAGAGTATTATACATTTTTTTTTTTCTTTCTTTAAGTTGCTTATATATAAAAAATCAACCCCTCTCCCTCCACCAAAATAAAAATAAATAAATAAAAAGAAAAAACCTTATAATAAATTCCAATATTTGTCGCTTACCTAATATAGATCATAAAAACAAATGAAAGATTTGTTTTCTGAATTTTTGCTCTGGAAAGAACATTTATTAATTTTTAAAGTAGCATTTTATCTTATTAATTTATCAATATAAAATCATATTTAAAGGAAAGTTTTGGAGTAGTTATTGGGTCTATTAAAAACAGAAGTAGGCATTCATAAAACCTTACTTATAAATAAATTAAACCTTTTTGTATGATTTAATTATGTAAATTTAAAGAAGAATAACGTGCAAAAAAAAAAAAAAAAAAAAAAAAAAAAAATCATTATTGCGTCCATAATCTAGTTTTAGCTTTTAACACAAAATAAAAATTATAATGTTCGGCCTTTTTTTTTTTTAGTTTTTTTTTTTTTTTTTTTTTTTTTTATTTGTGTGTATGTTTCAAGCGATAAAAGTAATCGATAAAATGCGATAATTTTGCCTATATCTATATCTATATCTATATCTATATCTATCTACCTATTTCTCTCTCTCTCTCTCTATATATATAAGATCAGCATTAGCCGCCGTTTTGTTTTTAAGCCGTCGTGGGAGACATTAAAGTAAACTAGACTCATTTCTATACAAATGATATATAATAGTACGGCAGGGGCTAAGTAGTAGAGGCCAGTACAAAATTGATATTGAAAATGCCTACTATCGTGAACATTATTAAAAAGTCATCATAGAAGAAAGTCCTTCATTTGGTGATGTCAGAATATTAAGAGTTCCATAACAAAAGAGGTTCAGCTTGAGTTCCCGTCGCTTAAAGCCATCAGCTACGCGTACCCTGCGAAAGCTCCAACTCTTAAAAACATTTAAATTTCTTAAATACTGGCCTCTAAAAATTCTACTAGGCTTGTAAGAGCAGCATCAGCTGCTGATCACAGAAGAAAGCCCTTCATATAGGTCTGAATATTTGCATGAGGTAAATAGAAAAGTGAATACGGGACTTTCACCCTACGTGACAATATGTCACGTGATTAAAAACGGCGTAGCGATGTTTATTTTAGTTATTTTATTGGTCTTTCACTTTGAGACAGCGTAGGCCTTTTGTCTGTTCAGATTTTTTTTTTCTGTCTGGAGGGAAAAAAGCAATTTGAAAAGAAATGCATTAAAACAATAGAAAAAGAGATTAACCCTTTAATCCTGTAGCGTTTGCTCCCGCGCCTGCATTTCAGTGGGGAGTGTTTCTCGCGATAGTAGGATGGAGTAAGCGGGCGCGCTGCATTGGAGCGCGCTGCATTCTCTCGCGTGCTACAATAAATAAATAATAAAAAAAAGTAATAACAAAGTAAAGACAAAAATATATTATTAAACATACATACATTTTCTAGTAGTTTCTTTTGGTGTGATAAATTTTAAAGCATAGAATGTTACAAAGAGCAAGTTCACAAGTCTGGACACCATAGCCTTGTCTCCTTTTTAATCTTCTTACCGTTTTTATTAGATGCATAGCAAATAACACATTGTCTTGTTAGTTCTCGTTTGCAGGGGGTGGCAGGTATATAGTCTGCGAAGTGCCTTCCTGTAAGACGCAATGAATCATTTGCATCACTTTTTCTTCCCGTATTTCCCGTCATGGCTGTAGAAACTTGGTATTTACGTAATATTTCTTCAATGACTGCAATACGAAAATCCAACAGTTTTATAGTTTTGTTAGTTACCTTGCTCTGTAGAATCGATGCATTGAAAAGATATTGATCAAGCATATGCCTAAAACTTTTTTTGTAGTATACTTTCATTCTTTTCCGTACTGTCTCAAAATAGGATAAATATTGCTCCGCTCTGTCCACACCTCCTATTTATAAATTGTAATCTATTACAACTTTTGGCTTTTCAACCTTTTTTCCATTACAAGAAACTTTACTCCTTTCAATATTGTGGATTGTACTCAAGAAATGAACATATTTTTTATCATTCCATTTACTTCCAATTAGTTTTCCGCGTTGAAAAGCGATAATGTCAACCTTTCTAAGTTTTGATGATTGCATTTCTTTGCAGTTCACTCGAACTGTCCCGTACGAGTCAGTTTTGAATGATATAAGTTTATCACAAAGATCAGGTGACATATAAAAATTATCAGCTGTAAGGCAATATCCTTTGTTGAGCAAAGGATGGATCAAACTTAGCACAATGTGCGATGTAAGGCTTTCCTTGTTGAAGTCTGGGCTTAGAATCATCCCCTTTCCAGTATATAAAATGTAATTCCATATGTAACCTGCGTCTGATTCACAGAGCATATAGAATTTCAATCCAAATCTAGCTCTCTTCAATGGTATGTATTGTTTCCAAAAAAAACCTCCCTTTATGTATTATCAAGCTTTCATCGATGCTAATGTCACGCTCAGAAGTATACAGAGTTCAAAATTTTTCCAAAAGGAAACTGTAAATGGGCCATATTTTTCAAAGTTCCCAGCAAGGATGAGTTTCTTCATCCATAGTTTCATTATTTGAAAAATGCAGAAACTTGCTTATCAAAGAAAATCTTTGTTCAGCAAAAACTTCAGCAAAAAAGTAGTGCTCAAAAGTTTCTTCTTTGACCAATACTAGTCTGTCACGGACTTCAAAACAATACCCTGGATTAAAAGAAGAGCTAAATAAATCCATATTTCAGATGCAGTGACCGGTTTCCACTTGCATTCGGGATCTAACTTTCAGTACACTTATGCTCTTTCGCAAAAAATTTTCTGCATATATAATTGTTTCCTCTACTATAGTTTCCACCAATTCCTTAGTTATGAATAGTTGGAAAAAATCTAAGGTATAATCAATACCTTTTACCCGAAAATTTATTCCAGGCTTTCCATGAAATTGAAGCTGGAGTTGCACTTGAAGCTTTACGCCATTCTCGCACCGGATCCAAATTATTTATTTCGTCATCTGGCTCATAACTATAAATACTTGCATCGGAATCAGATCCACTTTCAAAGTCAGAATGATCCAATATGTCATCTTCTGAATCACTGGAATCGTTCGATAATAACGGTCTTGTCTCACAAAAGCGCTTAGAAACACCGCTACAGCTGCCATTTTCACCAGAATGAAAAACTCAAACACACCAAAGTTTTCCAAGAAATTATATTTCACTTTACGGAACTACTATTGCCATCTTGTAGCAAATTTTGAAAACATAAAGTATTTTCCTATAAGAATATAAGGATATGACGAGATATTTCCGCCAAACACGTTGAAATGTTGACTTTAAAATTAGATGACGAGTAGGAATCGTCAAACCCGGGTATAGCGTAACATTCTGATGACGAAATGAGTTCTTCAAGCACGCTTAAAGGGTTTAATTTTACTAACAGTTTAGTTTTTAAGAAAGCAGAGATGGTATTTTCGATTTTAAAAAACATATTGGAAATATTATTAAGGAACATATTATTTAAACTATAATTTAATATAAAAAGACCTAGTTAGGAGTTTTTGTATCACATATTCGGAGTTTTTATATCACATATTTCCACCTCCCTTATTCGGAGGTGGAAATGTCCGAAATTTCTTTTCTTACAAAAACAATTATATTAAGTAGAAACAATAATACATTATATGCATATCTATATGAACATATGTCTATATGTCTATATGAACACATAAGAATAATCTTAATAATAATATAATAATAGTAGGAATAATTAATAACAAAAATGACTAAATATGCGTAAAACAACGCGATCAAGACTGGTAAACACTAGAGGTTAGCAATTATGATATCAAAAAACAAAAACAAAAAGTCTTTCATTATAATATAAAACATGATACAATGCAATATAATACCAAATAGGAATAATAAAGGAAAAATAATAAATGCAATTTAATAAAACAGAAATACATGAAAAGTAAAAATAATAGACATTCATACAAAACTATAGACTTAACATTAATATATATATATATATATTTTTTCATAATAAATATTTTTTTCTTTTTTTTATTCACATGTTATAAAAAATGTCCTATTCATGTGATCATTTAAATTTTTCAGGTGCATAATATTTTCTCAGTTTTTATATGCACTATCTCATTTTTCTCCTTAGTATGATTATTTGACTTATTAATTTGGCATTTTACCGCAGAAAATCTTTTAAGGACAACATCCAGATGTCATGCACAAGTCCATTGAATGGTTGTGATAAGTTTCTTCCATTAGGGTATTTGAACTCCTCATACACAACCAAATAATTTTGTTCAAATTTTAAGACAAGGGAATGGGCATCATAGGGTACCTTATTCTTTTCATCATATTTTTAGTTCATTCAACGACCAAATTTACAGCCTCTTCTATTGGCGGATAAATATCCTCATTTGAAGGATATGAAAAAGGAATTGTACCATACATTAAATATACATGTGGAAATTTTGTCACTGAATGAGGAGTAGAATTATATTCTTGAATTATTTGTTCTAATAATTTAGGTTAATTTAGGTTAGGAATTATTTGTTCTAATAATGCCATGGGACTTTCTTATATGACTGATTAACCTTACATCTTAAACGAGTAGTGATTGTTTGGTTGAGTCTCTCAACTTTACCATTACATGCAGGCCTATGAGCTGTTGTCAAGTGTTGGTTAATTTTATTATGCTTCAAAAATTTCTTAAAGTAAGATGACATAGCACATGGATCTCTATCATTTAATATATTTTTAGGAATTTCAATTTGGAAGATTTGTTTAAGGAAATCAGTATATGTTTCAGTAATAATTGACTTTGAGGAAAATGCCCACATATATATCGTAATATGATATACAATTAAAGTTAGATATTTTTTGTGAAATTGTAATAGTTGAAACCACCCATTATATCAGTTGCAGTCAGCTCAAAAGGTTCATCAACTGGAAGCCTTTTTTGACGTGGCTTTTCATTCAGCTGGCAAATGTAACAATGTTTAACGAAATCCATGATATCTGTAGTTATGTTTGGCCAATAATAAAGAGGGGTAAATAAGTTGAGTGTTTTTGAATGCCAGGGTGTGCGAATTTTTCATGAGAATTTTGAGTATCTTATGTCTTAAAGAAAATAGAACAACAATTTTCGCAAAATTTTTCTTATGAAGGCATAAAACATTCAAAGATTCAAAGACAGAAGGAGGCCGCTCACCACTATGCGGCAGTTTTGAGCGATTTTTACCTTCAATGAGGGGCTCTGACAACAAATATTACATAACAATGTGAAATTTTGAAAGAGCCCGATTTTAGAGGTTAAGTCTCCCCCGTTGTTTATTGCATAAACACTAAAAAAAAAAAAAAAAAAAAAAAAAATTACATTTGCTGCCGGATATAAAATCCCACGCGACAGAGGGCAGCAGTTAATAAAAAACAAAATTTAGGCTTCTAATGAGGAGAATTCGTAGGCAGCTGAAAAAGTTCAAATTTTACCGCAGAAAATCTTTTAAGGACAACATCCCGATGTCATGCACAAGTCCATTGAATGGTTGTGATAAGTTTCTTCCATTAGGGTATTTGAACTCCTCATACACAACCAAATAATTTTGTTCAAATTTTAAGACAAGGGAATGGGCATCATAGGGCACCTTATTCTTTTCATCATATTTTTAGTTCATTCAACGACCAAATTTACAGCCTCTTCTATTGGCGGATAAATATCCTCATTTGAAGGATATGAAAAAGGAATTGTACCATACATTAAATATGCTTGTGGGAATTTCGTCACTGAATGAGGAGTAGAATTATATTCTTGAATTATTTGTTCTAATAATTTAGGTTAATTTAGGTTAGGAATTATTTGTTCTAATAATGCCATGGGACTTTCTTATATGACTGATTAACCTTACATCTTAAACGAGTAGTGATTGTTTGGTTGAGTCTCTCAACTTTACCATTACATGCAGGCCTATGAGCTGTTGTCAAGTGTTGGTTAATTTTATTATGCTTCAAAAATTTCTTAAAGTAAGATGACATAACACATGGATCTCTATCATTTAATATATTTTTAGGAATTTCAATTTGGAAGATTTGTTTAAGGAAATCAGTATATGTTTCAGTAATAATTGACTTTGAGGAAAATGCCCACATATATATTGTAATATGATATACAATTAAAGTTAGATATTTTTTGTGAAATTGTAATAGTTGAAACCACCCATAATATCAGTTGCAGTCAGCTCAAAAGGTTCATCAACTGGAAGCCTTTTTTGACGTGGCTTTTCATTCAGCTGGCAAATGTAACAATGTTTAACGAAATCCATGATATCTGTAGTTATGTTTGGCCAATAATAAACAGGGGTAAATAAGTTGAGTGTTTTTGAATGCCAGGGTGTGCGAATTTTTCATGAGAATTTTGAGTATCTTATGTCTTAAAAAAAATAGAACAACAATTTTCGCAAAATATTTCTTATGAAGGCATAAAACATTCAAAGATTCAAAGACAGAAGGAGGCCGCTCACCACTATGCAGCAGTTTTGAGCGATTTTTACCTTCAATGAGGGGCTCTGACAACAAATATTACATAACAATGTGAAATTTTGAAAGAGCCCGTTTTTAGAGGTTAAGTCTCCCCCGTTGTTTATTGCATAAACACTAAAAAAAAAAAAAAAAAAAAATTACATTTGCTGCCGGATATAAAATCCCACGCGACAGAGGGCAGCAGTTAATAAAAAACAAAATTTAGGCTTCTAATGAGGAGAATTCGTAGGCAGCTGAAAAAGTTCAAATTTTTGCGACGGGACTTTGGAAAAGTTAGTAAGATGAGTTTTTAGTTTGTTAAATTGGATAGTTCTATTATGGTCACAAAGATTTTAGTTATTTTAGTTTTTAAAAGGGGATGCCCTAAAATGTTAAATAGCCAGTTATTGGGTCTAATTGGAGGCTTGAGTAAATGATACGGGGCTGTGAGGGGACATGCAAAGTAAGCATGTTCAGGAGAGCCTTCCTCTCCGCACTCGCATCGGGTGGTCCTCGAGCAATGAAAACGAAATAAGTAGGTTCTGAAAAGTCCATGACCCGTCAGAAAGGCTGAAATTGCTGGAGACAAATCAAAGTTATAATTTTTTACTGAGTTAATGAGGGCATAGGTGTAGCGTCCTTTGTCTGAAGTATCCCATTCAACTTGCCATTCTTTCTGGAGATTACGGAAAAGGGACTTTTTGATAAAGGAAGAGGGGGAGAGTGAGGAAAAAGCCGATGTCCGGATTTTGAGTGGCTGTTTTAGCCAGCTCATCAGCCTTTTCATTGCCCATGACGCCCCGATGCGCCGAAACATGAGCTAGAGATGTATTTTCTTGCAGGTTAATTAGAAGTAGTTTAATTTCCGTTACGAGAGGGTGTTTAGACCGATGGCGGTGTATTGCCTGTAAGGCTGAGAGACCGTCACTGTAGATTGGAACTGAGTAAAATCTATTTTTATCTCATTAATCCGTAGGAGGGCTTGATAGATGGCAAATAGTTCGGCTTTAAATACGGTGTTGTAATCTCCCAGTCTTGAGGCCCACTGATGAGTCAAGATCGAATCTGAAAGGACACAGTAAGCTGAGCCGACTCCGTGTTCTGTCTTTGACCCATCAGTAACCCACCGCCTTTGGAGCAGAAGGAGAGAAAGCATTATTTGAGACATTGACTAGGGCATGAGAGGTATCAGCTGCAGGGTGAATATGCCAACTGCATGTTTTACGTTGTATTTCTGAATTGGGGAAGTGTTCATTTTGCAGTGAAGTGTTACTGAGTTGTAGAATGTTAGTTTTAAGAAATTCATATATAACTGTTAGGTAGATAGGAGGAATCCCGGTGATCACCGTCAATGCGTCAGTGGAAATAGTTCTATAACCCCTGGAAATTTGCAATAAGAAAATTCTTTGAAGAGAGAAGAGTTTGAGTTTTGCTGTTTTTGAAAGATTTCCCCCTCAAATTCCAGCCCCGTAAGTTATGATTTTTTCTACTATCACTTGGTACCAGATCTTTAACATGTTTGATTTAATACCCCAATTTTCCCCTGTGAGTTTTATAGAATTATGATAAATTTTGAGTAATTTAAGCTTTAAATTGTTGATATGTGCAATCCAGTTGAGGTTCTTATCTATAGTAACCCCTGAGATTCGGGTGTTGTCTACATGGGAGACACTAACTCCATTGACCCTGATCACCGGTTTTCGTTTTAGAATCCTGGGAAGAGAAAAGGTAAGAGCCTGTGTCTTAGCTGCTGAAAGTGTGAGATTGAGTGTAGAAAGCAGTTGGCAGAAAGTTGTTAAAGCATCATGGGCCTGAGATTCCAGATCCCTTCTTGTTGGCATAAAACATTATTTATTTCAGTGGATTTTCCTGTTAATTTGTATTTTTTATTTATTTATTTTTTTTTTTTTTTGCGCCTCCTGAATTTAATCTAATTGTAAAAGGTGTGAAATATGTTTTCCTTTATTCTTTTCAATGCATTCCTCATTAGTATTTTTTTCTGGTATATCTCTAGACAACACATCAGCCGCAATGTTTGTGGTGTCTTTTGTATACTTAATATCATATTCATACATACCATTTATACATACATTTATGAGGAACAAAGAAACAAATAACCCCTTCTATGTTTTTCGCATTTCTTATCCAAACTAATGCCGCATGATCCGTACGTTTATTAAATCTTTTTCCAAACAAGTAATGACGAAAATTATTTAACGCATCTATTATAGCGAGATACTCCAGTTCAGAAATACAATATTTTTTTTTCCATAATCTGTTAACGAGAGGTAGTGGCACGCTATTGGGTGCAAGACACTGGAAACACAATTTATTTTTAGTATAGCTTCAACTCCATTTTGTCCGGCATCAAAAAAGACATTACACTCTTTTTTACTATCGTATGTTTTCAAATTAGGTTTACAAATCAGAGAATTTTTCCAAGTTTTAAAAAAACGTCTTGGCATTTATTAGTCCATTGGAAAGATATGTCTTTTTTCAATGGATTATTTAAGGGGTTTTTAATTATTGCATATGTATCTATAAATTTATAGTAAACTTTAATTGTGCCTAAAAATCTCTGTAAGGATTTAACATTAGTTGGTTGTTTTAATTTTTTAATTACTTCGATGTTACTATTATACGGAATAACAATGCCATCAGAAATTTCTTACCCAAGAAATTGTATTTTAGTTTGCAAAAATGAACGTTTAGATGCTTTGAAATTTTTATGTCAGTAAATTTCAAATATTTGCAGGATATGATTCAAATGTTCTGTTAGGCTTCCCTAAAATATTATTATGTGATCAAAATAATTAGCCGCAAATTTTATATTATGCTTAGTGAAAATTCTACGTATAGTTCTTTGAAAGATTCTACGGGCGTTTTTCCAACCAAAGGGCAACCGCTGTCACTTGTATAACCTGCTGATAGTTACAGAAGCAAATATTTCGGTATCATCGGAATGAACAGGTATGTGCCAATATCCTGAAGCGATATCTAGATTCAAAAAATATCTTCTTCCACTTAACTTGTCGATAAGTGTTTCTATTAGTAGCAGTGGTTCTGCATCTGATTTGGTAATTTGGTTTAATTTTCTGAAATCTACGTAAAATCGACTTATTTTATTTTCATCTTTTTTAAAAAACAAGTGTCTCGGGTGCAGAATACGGAGAGGAATTTTCTTTGATTATATTAGCTTTTAGGAGCTTTTTAATTTGAGGACCAATTTCCTCTTGTTGTTTTGGAGAAGTTTTATATGCTCTTAATGATATCGGTAATTCTGATGTTAATCTCACCCTTTGTGGTTATATGTTTATGGTTCCGATATCATATTTATCTTTGGAAAATATATCTGCATATTTTTTTCAAAAGAGTTCCTCTTTGACAATTTTCTTTATTTTCCGAAACTCTTTAATTTTTTCTGAGACTAATCTGACAATATCGGCCTCTGCTATCAAAATCCCTATCCAAGGTATTATTCACAAGCTACCTAGGTTGCTTATGATTTATATTGTTACCTTTATTACAACATATAGTATCATATTGTTACCTTTTATTACAACAGTTCCGTCAGCAGGGGATAACTGGATATTGTTTTACACATAAAATCCAACCCAAAAAGGCCCTGGAATACAGAATGACAATCTAAATCTGTTACAAAAAAGTCACGCTTACAGAACTTCTGTTCAATTGTAAATGCAATTTCATTGCAGGCTGTAAATAATACTTTGGAGTTAATTGTTTTAATAGATACCTGCCCAGGAATTGCTTTATATTTATTATTATGTTTTAAAATCTGAAATAAGCTATTTGATATTATGGAGAGAGACGAGCCTAAATCAAGTAAAAATGAAGAACTATTTGCTTAAAGTAGCAGGTTAATAAGGGAAAGTTTAGTATTGTGTATACAGACGTTTGCAACGTTTTCTAGTTATTAATCAAAAAACAAATTCGGTTCAGTTCGTCAAGAAAATTCTCCCTGAAGAGGAATAAGCGTCTGTGAACGTTTAGATAATTGATTTTCAGATGAACCTATTATAGAATCTCTTTGATATGCTTTGTCATATAACAACTAAATTTTAGGCGGAACAACGTATTCTGTAATAGAACCTGATGTCTTAAACGTTCTTTCGAGTTCAAATGCATCAGCTCTATTTGACTCGCATATCAGTTTAAACCATCAGGTTCTAATGATTAAGCATGAACTTTGGGAAAGTTTCTGTTTTTCTTAATTTTATAATTATTGAAGTAAAAACTTCTTTAGGCGCGCTGAGCACTTTTTAGGTGAACAGAAATCATGGATCTCGCGTCATCGTCACCGAACGCTTTCCATGAGCTTTGAATGTAAGCCAGATTTCAAAGACTGGCCTTGGCACGCAGCCAAAAAAAATGGAACATACATTGAAAGGGTAAGAAAATTCACCCTCTTGTTAAACAAGTAATGAAAGACCCTCTTATCGTTTCCCTCCTATCCTATTTTATAGAATACAATCGTCTTCTTTCCACCTCTGAGTCACATGACCCGTCTTTAACCCTTGGCTAAGCAGTATCTAAGCAGTATTTATTTATTTTTTTTTTGCTTGTTTGTTTGTTTTTTCTTGTTAAAAATAAAATAATCTGGTGTGTCACTCGCATGACTTTCTCGTACCCTGAAATTTAATACTGTAAATAAAGGTTGGAGATTAAGGGGTAAGATAATGAGTACTGTTTTGTAAACCTATGTTAAAGCAATCAATGTATCAGTTTTAGAAATGGGCGATGATGCTGCTGGCAGTGATGATGGTGAAAGAGTTGTTGAAATTATGGATGAAAGTTGATTTTTTTAAGCGTAAACTTTTTATGTAAAATAATTGTAATAATTCTGAAGTGTAAACTTTTTTATGTAAAATAATTGTAATAATTCTGAAGTGCAAACTTTTTTATGTAAAACAATTGCAATAATTGTGCACGATGGCACAATAAATGAAAATCGTATTTCACCATATACATGATAGTACTTTCTACTGATAAATAAAACAATTCATGCGAAATTATTCCCTAAACATTCTTTGGGGCCTGCCGATAGAAGTGAAAATTAAGTAACTTGTGAATTATATCGTCGAGCTATTAGATTATTATTTTCGAATTATTTTTTGTTTATAAAGAAGTGTTTACGATCAAGGATTAAAGTTTAAATTGGTCATTAACACTTCTTTACGAACAAAAAATAATTCAAAAATAATAATCTAATAGCTCGACGATACAATTCACAAGTTACTTAGTTTTCACTTCTATAGGCAGTCCCCAAAGACTGTCCCGCATTTTTTGTTTTGTGCCCCGAGTTTATTTTTATTTTTTGGAATAAGCACGTGGTTGTTGTTCTTACCCTTTTATACAGAAAGAAACTGTTTGCAAATTTTCATGAGGTGGTTACTCCGACAACAATATATACAATAAGCTCTTCTATTAAAAAAACTAAATTTTTATCTCCGAGAAGTTCTATCATTATTAAATAAATAAAACTATTCTATAATAATATAATATTATGATAGTTATCCTATTAACAAAACTAAATTTTGATATCTGAGAAGCTCTTCCTTTATTAAAAAATAAAACTCTTCAATAATATATAATATTACGATACTTTTAAAGAAAATGTGTTTAAGCAAACCATTGCATTTAAATATAATTACTGTGCTTACCAATATACATAAAAATAATAAAAATGCACATTTGAATTATTCCACGAAGTTTCTCTTATAACGTAAACATTCCATATCAATATCTCAAAAATATTTAATTGAGAACAGAAATTATATCTAAATTCAATTTTAAATATTATTTCAAGTATATACCATATTTTGCTAACAAAATAGTCAAGTTATCTTTGCTCTTTTACCCTTTTCCTTCCGCAATTTACTTTCCGAGAAAATGTTTTCAAACAATTACTATATTTTGTTTCTATATTTTAGATATATATTGAAAATTTAAGAGTAAAAACAAATTTATACAGAAAATATTATAATATATCATAAAATAATTGTTATTAAATAAATCACAAAAACTATACTTACATCACTTGTCCGTGACAAACCTTCTATTTTGCATATATATGCGGCAAAATCCGCTTTCTGAAACCGTTCTGTAACATTATTTATTAAAAATTCGAAAATAAAATAAATAAAAATAAAAATTAGAAGGGGAGGGGGAGGAAGGGGTAGTGGATCCATAAAATTATATTTAAGGTTCATATTAACACAGAAAAAAAAAAAAAAAAAAAAATCACTAGTTATGTCCCTGACTCAAAAATTTTTGCATAAACATCTATGCTGACGGCACTTAATTTCTGGGACTACACCCTTGACGCATTACTTGCAATACCGAAAAAACCACGCTAACGGTTTCGGGCTTCTACGAGCGAAAAATCATATCCTTATTTAATTTAATCGGCGATAGCAGAGAACAACTGCAGTATTACGGTACGCTCACCTCAGAAAACGTAACGTGAAGCTGCTTGTAAAATAGAGATGAGTTATTTCTGGCACTTGATAGCTTTTTCGGAGCTGGAACAACGTCTATAATGATGTAACGTGTATATAAAAAACTGGAATAACACATTTGTTGATAAACAAACGATTCTGACCACATCAATGTGGCCTTAAATTATACAAGTCAGCATTATTAATTTTTAAGAGTTCCATAACAAAAGGGATTTAACTTGAGTCCCCGTCGCATGAAGCAATTCGCTACGCGCCCCCTGCGAAAACTCCAACTCTTAAAAACGTTTAATTTTCTTAAATACTGGCCTCTAAAAATTCTACTAGGCTTGTAACAGCATTATTAGCTGCTGATCACAGAAGAAAGCCCTTCATTTAGGGATGTGTGTATATTTACATGAGGGAAATAGAAAAAAGAGAGACGGGATTTTCTCCCTACGTGACGATATGTCACGTGATTAAAAGCGATGTAGCTATGTATTTTCTAGTTATTTAATTGGTACAGGCTAGGTCTTTTGTCTCGTCGGATTATTTCTGTCTGGAGGGAAAAAAGAAACTTGAAAAGAAATGCATTTAAACTACAGAAGTTTTTAAGAAAGCAGAAATTGTATTTTCGATTTGAAAGAACATATTGGAAATATTTTTAAAGAATATATTAATTAAATTATAATTTAATATAAAAAGACCTAATTAGGGGTTTTTATATTACACAGACATACACACACATGTATTTATTTATTTATTTATATAATGATAATTAAATCTGTAGGAAAACTACAGCGCTTAAATTAATATATATATATATATATATATATATATATATATATATATATATATATATATCTTTATATATATATTTCTTTTGTGCGTGTGTATGTCACTGAACTCCTCCTAATCGGCTGGACCGAGCTTAATGAAATTTTTTGTGTGTCTTCAGGTGGATTCGAGAATGGTTTAGATTTACAATTCAGTTCAATCGGATAATTGGATCAAAAGATATTAAATAAAAACTCCATTTTAACTTTAAAATGATTAAAAAAGAAAAATATATTTGATGCCAAAATACACAAAATTCACGTTTATTTATTTTTTTCCGGAAATAAAATATTCTTAATTTCGTGTGATAAACAATAAAAATTAGAAAAAAAAATAATATACTATGAAAATATTCGGGTGTAAATAAATATTTTCATAGAGATATTTGGTATTAGCTTAAAATTTTTATTTAATTTAGTAGTACTTTTCTTTTCTACAGTAAAACAAAATTTTCGTTTTAATTGATACTTTATATGTAACTTATAAAGGTTCTTTTATGTTTTCACCTTAATTGTAAATAGTAAAAATTTCGAATTTATTAGAATTTTTTATTTTTATTTTGTATATATCATAAAACAGTTTTTTTTTTTTTTTTTTTTTTTTTTTTGTATGGAACAGCTTTAGTTTGGAAAATTTTTAAATTTGGCACCGAAGTAGTACGGACGTTTCTCACCAAGATCGTCAGTTACGCAGTTGAGATAGCCATGTTAATTCATCACAAAAATGGCCAAAAATATTTAAAGTCGACAAGGGGGCGGGTGACGGCCTATACTAAAGCTGTGCCTTTGTATTCATCTTTATATATATATTTCTTTTGTGCGTGTGTATGTCACTGAACTCCTCCTAAACGGCTGGACCGAGTTTAATGAAATTTTTTGTGTGTCTTCAGGTGGATTCGAGAATGGTTTAGATTTACAATTCAGTCCAATTTAAATTGATTATTTAATTAATTTATCACTTATAAATTGTTGTTGATTTTGGAACGTTTCACATTGGATCCGGCAGACTGCGCTACGATCGTAGTATCGAATATTCAATAATACGCAAGCGAAGTGATGACATCACTGGCCGTCCGTGGATGCAAGAAAAATATTTCCTATGTTAATCGCCCATTGTATTTTTTGTAAAAAATTACAAAATATCGAGGAAAATTATTTCCCGATTTTAATCCCCTATTTGGGTATAGATATGTATTATTTATCATGTGCATGCGTTAGATTGAGTTGTTTTTGCTGTAAAATTGATAAAATTTAAATTTTTAATCTCAAAACTCTGCCATCCTTAGCGGAAAAAAAAATATCGCCATATCATCTGGCGAACATATTTAATTTCTTTCAAAAATAATGGTTATTTCAACAACTTATATTAAGAGAGTAATGAATAATATGAAACAATTTCGTACAATACATATTACGAAAATATACATTTGGCATGTATATTTTCGTATTACGTTTTTGATCGCCAAATACAAAAAACGCCAAGGAAGACAGAGTTTTGAAATTTAAAATTAAAATTTTGTCAATTTGAGAGTAAAATAACTCAATCTAACACATGCTTACGATAACTAATACATATCTATACCCAAATACGGGGATTAAAATCGAGAAATAATTTTCCTCGAATTTTAATAATTTTTTATAAAAAATCCAATGGGAGATTAACATAGGAAATCTTTTTCTTGCATCCACTGACGGTCACCCAGCTAGAAATTGTTTGCACTTTTTGTGCAAAAAAGTGTAGATTGTGCACAATTTGTGCATAATTTTTTAATACTTCGAAAAAAATGCACTTTTTGTGCAAATTATCTGCATTTTTTATACATGCAAAAAAGTGCAAATTATATGTTACAGAAACTGTGCAAATTATCTGCACTTTTTATACATGCAAAAAAGTGCATATTATAAGTTACAGAAACTGTGCAAATTATCTGCATTTTTTATACATGCAAAAAAGTGCATATTATATGTTACAGAAACTGTGCAAATTATCTGCATTTTCTATACATGCAAAAAAAGTTCATATTATGTGTTACAGAAACTATGCAAATTTTTTACATAAAATAAGTGCATATATTCTCGTTACAAAATTTGTACATTTTTTATGCACAAAAATATGTGCACATTCAATTTGCAATATTTTTACTTTCTTTTAAGAGTGTTTTTCGAAAGTCAGGAATATACCAAAGTATCTCAAAAGGAAAGCAATTTCGCTATGAACACATTGATTTGAAAAGTTTCGTGGATTTAAATGATCTAACAGATGAGGTATTATAAGTTGGGCCCCAAGTGACATACAAACTCATATTTTCTAACAGAAAATCATACTTTTCTACTTTCTTCTATATGTATATATAGAGAAAGTATTGGATTCATGTAAATTTTCGAACTCCAGTTTTCGATGGATTTACACGTTTTGGGATGTTCTGAATAGGCTTCAACTTTTTTAGAAAACAACTGTCTGTCTGTGCGTGTGTATCACAAATTTTGTGGACGCTGTATCTCACAAACCAAAATTGCAGCATTTCGAGCATTCAAATGATCTATCATAATTGGTACCACAGGTGGGGCCCCTGGGGCCACTAGGTTTTCCATGTAACATAAACTCGATTTTTTCAAATGGAAACTAAACTTTTTCTTCACAGAATCGTTTTAAACGGAAAAATCTGTTCTAAAACATATGCCTTTTTTTTATTTCTTAAACTAAGGGGGCCAAAGGGGCCCGATTTTACGTGCAACTAAAGGTCTGGAAACCCAGAATTATGTTAAAAGGAAAGCAATTTCAGTGATGTCATTGATTTCAAAAGTTTCGAGCATTCAAATAATCTATCCGATTTGGTATCACAGGTGGGGGCCCGGAGCCACTAGGGCCCCATTTGACATAAATACGATTTTTTCAAATGGAAACCATACTTTTTCTTCACAGAATCGTTTTAAGCGGAAAAATCTGTTCTAAAACATATAATTCCTTTTTTTTATTTCTTAAAGTAAGGGGGCCAGGGGCCCGATTTCTATGCGCAACTGAAGGTCTGAAAGCCCAGAATTATGTTAAAAGGAAAGGAGTTTTTACTGATGACATTGTTTTCAAACATTCCGTGATTCAAATAATCTACCAGATTCGGAATTACAGATGGGCTATCGGGACCCCTAGGGCCTAGGGGCCTATGTAACTTAAACTGATTTTTTTCGAATAGGAACCATACTTTTTCTTCACAGAATTTTCTTAAGAGGAAAAAATCTGTTTAAAATCACGTTTTTTTTTTTTTTCATTTTGCAAACTATGGGTCCAGGACCCGATTAATTTGTTTAACTATAAATAAATCTGGAAATCCCCAATTATCTTAACTGGAAAGCTGATCTCATTGATCACTCATGACTGATCTCATTGATTTTAGAAGTTTCATGCATTCAAATAGCCTATAAAATTCGATATCAAAATTGAATTTCTGTTATATGGGCCCTTTACCTTGAAAAGAAAAAACAATAGATCTTTTTTTTTTTAAATTCCGTTTTACATGTTTCTGTGAAAGAAAAAAAAAAGAATAGTTTGATGCATGTCTTTCAGTGCTATCATAAGAGAGCCCTTCATTTTCAAGATGAAAAGTATGATTATTATTAATATTGGTTAAATGTTCTCATACAAATATTGATTGTTCGTTCAAGCTATTGTTTTTTCTAATTTAATTTAAAGAATTCCCGCGGCATAGTTTGTAGCATTCGAAAAACAACGATGGCAACACAACACTTTTATTTACTAATTCCAAAATGGACGCCAGACGGTTGATTGTTGATTTGCTTCTGTTGAAAACGTGCTTTGTTTCAATTAGGTTTCGATTATCAAGGTAAGTTAAAATTTCTTATTTATTTTTAATCAAATATTTTTATTGCTCCCCATGTCATAATTTTATACACATACAATAGTTTTATGATAATACTTCCAGCTTACTGTGTGTTTTTAAAATTAATATCATCAATTAAGGTATTTATGATAGTACGAGCAAACCGATCTTTCTATTTTTTTTTTTTTTTTTTTCAAAATAATTAATATAAAGCATGTTTCATTATTTGCAATACGGTTTCATAATTTATTTAGTAGTTATCTAGACTTTCTTAATGTATTTTGTTTAATGTAAGGTGAATTTGTAAGAAACTTTCAAATTAAACTAAATGTTATTAATTATTAAATGCAGAGGCATTTCTAGGATTTTTTTACTAGGAGTAAAAATACTCCTTGACACCTTGACCTTTTTTAAAAGAGGGAATTTAGCATTAGGAATAATAATAATTAAAGTAGATGAGATATAAGTTAATCTTTTGTGAACTTATACCAAATTTTACTTTTCAATATATTCAAAAGTAAAATGGGTTGGAATGTGTATGAACTCAAATTATAAGTTTAAATTATGAGTTCAAGTCTTCCTGAGGGGCTCATGAAAGCAGAATTTAAAAATTTTAATTAGTTGCAGATATATTAATTAAAATGTCAACCATTAATTAGCCATTTAAATATTTGTTTTAAATTTAATTGTTGCCAGAAAAGTTTTTTTTATGGGGGGGGGGGGGCATTATTTTCACATGATAATTAAAAAATTATCAAAAACTAGATTTGCTTATGCACATGAAAAAATTGTTATTATGATGTTAAAATTTAAATAATTAATATACTTTTAGACTAACAAACCCATACAAAAGTTTCAGTTTCTTTCTTTTTTTTAACCTTTAAAATTTGAAACTTATAAGTTTAACCAATTTCACCATCTAATTAAAATTTTAACTCACCAGAGCCAAATTATTATTAGTTTTTGTGGAATGAAATGCTAATGATACTTAAACTAAATCATTTGAAGAAAAGTTTCAAAGTAAAATTCATGTTTGACGACTTAGTTTTCATATTTCCCCTCGCAAGACAGCTTTAATAAAGGACCCCAATGACGACTTTTAAATTTTTGCCACCATGTTGAAGAGATCCCTTTTATTTTATTAATAATTAAAAAGTCACCAAGGGGGGCTATAATAAGAGTATCATGATGTTTATTATAGATTTATTATTATTATTTTTATAAACCAACCACTCTTAACTAACCATAAAGTCCTAAAATGGGGATAAGGCCTGGCACCACCGAGCGGGACTTTGATAAAGTTAGCATTTTCAAAAATCGTAACACGGCGAGCAAGCAGGATGTTTCAGATATTGAAACAGGAAGAGAGCATCGCAGGCGCTACCGAGCAGGAATTTACTACGGTTAAATTTTTCAATACGTCTATTTGCACTATATGTCAATAAGGTGTTGTAGGACCTGAAATAGGAAGAAGGCACCGTAACCGCTAACGAGCAGGAGTTTCATGAAGTCACATTTTTCAAGGATCGCGAGCTCAAGATTCTAATGCTGCATGATTATGTGCCATCTATTTTGTTTTCAAAAAAGACAAGGAAAACTCAGGGAATTTTTCTCCTGATTTGTGCGACGACAACCCATATTTCTGAAATTTTTTAGTCTGGTTGTTAATAAATATGCTATTAATACATTTTCTCTGTTATTAATATATTTTTCTTTAAAAATGCATTAAAATGAAATCCTTTTTGGTACTTTTGGTATTGGCCGAGAAATTAATCAAAATTTAGCCCAGTACAGACACAGAGTACTTGGCAAACTGTTACATTATTTTATTTCTTTGTTTATTTATTAATTAATTTATATATTTATTAGGTGTCATATTTTTTTGTCATATTCATTCAAAGGTACAAAATACAAAAAAAAAAAAAAAAAAAAAAAAAATAATAATAATAATAATAATAATAAAGGGAACACACATGAGGTTTAAAATGCTTATTTTTTTTAAATTTATTAATTTAAAAAAACATAAAATTTATTTATTTATTTTCTGAAGAAATCAAAACATTAACAGAAGTATCCTTTTAAAATACATGTTTAAAAAACGTTAAATGTTATACGATTTTACTAATCAGTAAATGGTTTAGCTAACTGGTGGTACTATAATAAAACGCTCGTTTGCAACACGAGCATTGGGTTGACATTTGACATGAACAAAAAAGATGTATAAAATTTAATAAATATTTTTCAAATATTCAGATTATTAATGATTATGCATTCAACTATAAAATATTGGTATGTTTTTAAATATTAAACTAATTCCATTTTACTAAACTGAATTATTTTAAGAAAAACATGTTTGTGCTAATGTGCCAGTTGCCTACAAGAAAGGCCGAAGTATGGGTTAAATAACCTCTGTAAGGGGTGGTCTTTTTCAGGGGTCCTAGCCCCTATTTATGCTAGTTTCAGAGAAAACTGCAGAAAATTTCGAAAGGCTAGCCGGATGAGCGCTACCTGTTATCAAACTTCATATCTCCCGCCTATCAGCCTTGACAGCAAAGTTAATGTTACCGTCTCAAAAACATTTGAGCCCCTTAAAAACCTTTCAGAAACCAACTAAAACAACTTTTAAATATTTAATGCACTGAGAATGTAGTATATATTTGTAGAGATGTGGGTTTTCCAGAAAATTTTCAATCTCTAAATTACGAAGGTTTTGTAAAATGTTAAACAAAACTAAATACATTAAAAGCTACAAGTAAACAAAACTATTCAAAGAAAAGTATGAATAATTATTCAATTCAAAAAGAAATTAATAAATAAAACACAGAAATTATGATTTAATGGTTTATTAAACATGTATAAAGCTAGAAAGTTATAATTTTTAATGACTGTTTTGCATGTATAATGGTTGAATAATCTGTATAAAAAAGGTGTCTGTGAACGTTCTGTAGCCGTCAGAGACCCTCACATATTGCTGCCAACAGCTGAACCCCATTTTATTATATAGGGAAAATATTTATGAGAATTAATAATTTTTTTTTTTTTTTAATTCTGTTTTCATTATAAAAAAAAAAAAAAAAAAAAATTTACAAATTCCCAAAATTTATGTACTTAATTTTTAATACTTCATACTGAAGTTACAAAGTGGAAAAAAATTATCAAAGTTCTTTTTTGAACTTTATAATTTCAAAATAAAACATTAAAAAAAAAAAAAAACTGTTTTTGAAAAACAAGAACAAAAGAAAAAAAAAAAAAACAGAGGTAATTATCAAAACGAATTTCTGTTTAGAATAACATGGGGTTTGGTTGCTAGTGGCAGCAAAATTATTGAAACCCACATCCATGTTTTTCTTTTTCTTTCTTTCTTTCTTTTTTTTTTCTTTAGTTGGATCGCTAATTTTTATCATGAAATTACTTTTTTATAAATAGTATAAGACTAAGATCATGATAAATATTTAATAGTGTTGACTCTAGAACAAAAGGGCCGCTGGGGGAAACTCGATAAAAGGGCACTTTATTCTCAAAAGGGGCACTATAATATACTCAATAATTCAAAAAGGGCACTATAACATCCTCATAATATATCACTTACAAAATGTAGCCCCCCCCCAAAAAAAAAAAAAAAATAAAAATAAATATAAAAAAAAAAAAATCCTAATTTTTTAATAGCAGCAATGTATCCAAGGTATAAATAAATAAACAAAATAATGAAATTCTAAAAGAAAAGAAAAATCAGATATTAAAAAAAAGGTACAGATAATATTATATCGTAGAATGTACCAAGACAAAATCAGATTTTTATGAGAAACAATTTTGAAATTTTTTTACAGTTTTGAATGAATTATATCACTTTCAAAATGTAGGGGGGGGGGAGGTAGAATTACGTTTTTACCGTTAATTAAATAAATATGCTGTTTTTCTCGTATTTGACAGAATTCGCGATATTGTTACGACCGATTGCCGAAATTTGTAATTATTTCACTGCAAATTTACAAAATCTACGTTTAATAGCAAATAATTGCTAATAATATACTATAATTTTGAAACTAATTGATAAAATTCACTCTTCTTTCAAAGCTGATTCCTAAAATTCACGATATTTTTGCGGTTAATTATATCAAAAATGGGGTTAATTATTAACGAAATATACAATTATCTGGCTGCTAATCGATGAAATTTGAGCCCTTTTTAAAGCTACATCTCCCAAATACCAAACTTTGCTGTTAATCGGTGAAATACACACTTTTTTCAAAACCTAATCCAGAAATATGTGAAAATTTACAGATGAATTAAAAAATACCAGATTATTTAACAGCTAATTGTCAAAAAGTACGTTTACTCGGAACTAAATTATTTTTTTTCTCCTAAGAGGTAAAAAATTGAGCATTTTTTTCAAAGCGGATTTCTGAAATACGCGATTATTATGCGGCCAATTGAGAAAACACGCTATTATTTAGCTACTAATCTATGAAAAATGCGTTCTTCTGAAAGCTGAATCTTAAATACTCAACTATTTTGCCACTAATCAATGAAATTTGCATTTTTTTTTTTTTTTTTTTTTTCCAAAGCGGAATCTCAGAAATCTGGAATAATTTTGAAGTAGATTTCACAAATACGGGATCGCTTACTCACTAATAATAAAAAATTTACCTTTTATATGCTATCATTTGGCTGCTAGCCAATAAAGGTTTTTTTTTTTTTTTTTTTTTTTTTTTTTTCCAGTTGATTTCAGTAAATCGCAATACATTTGTAGCTGATAATGGAAACACGCAATCATTTTGCCGCTAATTAACAAAATTTATGTTTAATCGCAATTAATCGCTGAAAAAGGCTTTTGATGCTAATCGATGAATTTCTTGCTTTTTTCAAACATGATTTGCATTATACGTATAATTTTGTGGCTTTTTATAGAAATACGGAATTATTTTACAGCTAATTTTTAAAATTACGTAATCGTAAACTAATTGCTAAAATAGATGTTATTTTTCTAAAAATGTGTAATTATTTAGTCATAAATCAGCTTTTTTTTTTTTTTTTTTTTGTTTTGTTGATTTGATTACCGAAATGTCATTTTTTGCAGCTGATTTATAAAATACGCAATTTTCTTGTGCTATTTTTGTGACGAATCCATTTTAAATCTGATGTTTTTTGTGAAAGTCCTATTTTCAGATATGAAGATTTCTTAGAATCACTGACGCACTATAAAACTAAGTTATCGCATATTCAGTTACCCCAACAAAAAGCACAGAAAATATTCTTTTCCAAAATTTTTCTTTCTCCAAAGGTTGATACTTGGTACGATAAAGTTTGAAAAAACTTGTATATTAAAACACTTAAGAAAGTTTCCTATTACAGAAGACAATTCCTCCGTTAAAGTCTGACTTTATACTGTTTTCTCCAAAACTCGCATGATTACGGCCTAAGACACTTTAGAAAGTCTCCCACGGAAGATACCTCTTTCTGGTCTTAGATCCCTTGCGTTGTCAATTGTACTTAAAGTTCAGTAGCTTTGAATCCATTATTTTTTATCGATAAATAATTAAAATAAACAATTATTTCATTAGAAAGTATTTTTTAGTGACGTATTAAGCATTAAGATAACTGAAACATTGATATTGTTTAAATGAAAATCAAAATACCGCATAATCATAGTATTCGGTTTCTTTCTTCCCCCCTTTTCAGCTTGTGCTTTTAATTAAACACACTCATAATAGCTAATGTAAACAAATATTTGTTCCCGTTCTGAGTCAGCAATATTTCGATTACGCAATGCCTAGCACTAGATTTTTTTTTTTTTCTTTACTATTTATTTATGAATATTGTACGATGAAGCGTGTGGTTCTTCAGCTAGCTTGTTAAAGTTAGTTTTGTTATTTTCAAGAGGCGTTGAAGCGCTTTCATAGATAAAAAATAAAATTCAAAGAATAATGTTTTATGCGGCAACTGTAGAAAATGCAAAATCAAAAGTTGATAAGGATTGGATCGCGATTTCTGTTTAGATGTGTGCAAGGGAAAAAAAAAAAAATAGAAAGAAAGAAAAAAGAATAGTTGTATTTACCTATATATATACCTACATATATATTACCTAATATATATGTACCTATATATATTTTTTTTTTCAGTGTCATATAATATATTTAGCTAATAAAATATATTTAGCTAGGTGGTCAAGAGTGAATTTGCAGAGCATAAAAAATACTCGCGGAGTTTTTTTAATTTTTTCGGAGAAACTCCGCTGAAATTGGAGCAGTTGGCAACCCTGTGAAAAATACTAACGGCCGCCGGGCGCTAGAAAAAGTTAGTAAGGGCTGTGGGGCGCAAAAATGTGTTAGTAAAGGGCCGCCGGGCGCTGCGCCCTGCTAAATCGGCCTAGAGTCGACACTAACTTAACAAAATAGTATTAGGTGCACATCTTTTAAATAGAAATTATTGCTAGCACATCAATAATTTTGCTGCTGACTGTACAGTGTAATTAGTAAGGTATGACTCAGACCATGCAAGGGTTCATTTCATCAAAATTCTTTATTCTTAAGAGTTGTTAATTGATAACTAAAGTAAAAAATTATCAAAATATAAATATAGAGTCATTAAACTTTTGCTGCAAACAGCTTTCTGCAGTTAAAACAGGCAAGTAGATTGCCATTAAACTTGGTCTATCCTATCATGTTTGAAATGATAAAATATTTATTTTAATGTTCTCATTTCGTATGTAAATGTCATGCATCTTAAATTAAGCCTGAGTGTAGGAACTTTTATATTATCTGAGAATGGTTCGCATCTGAGAAAGACTTAAAGAATGAAGTTATCAGTTATTATGGTTTTAATAATCCACTAAGCTGGAAGTATCAAATATAATAATGAACCTAATTGTGTATATACACTACAAAAGTTCTGAAACATTTCTTGAAAACATGCTGTTTGCGATTTAACTTAATTTTGAGTTCAAAAAGCCTTTTTTAAATTTCAAGATGTGCAAAATTCTTCATATGTACATCAATTATTCTTTCTTACAACTACTCGGCCAAAGTGCTACTTGGTGCAGCACTATTTTTAAGCATAGTTTGCAAACACAAAATCATATTTTTTAATAGTTGGTTGTATTGGATAATGGATGTGATCCTTCAGAATCTTAGAATGGATGTGATCCTCTGTTCAAAAAAATTAATCTGGAAGTTTGAGATTTTTTACTTGTTATTATTATTATTTAACTTTAAATGTAACACTTTTATAAGATTTTTCAAGTACAATTCAATTTCAGATATTTTAAGCAAATAAGGAAATATTGAGTTCTTTCAACTAAACCTCCAGTTACAAGATGAGATATGATTTCATGCGAATGAATATCAAAATGGCTATCAACAGAAAATCACCAATTTGAGGAAGAGCTTCATACATGATAATAAATTTCTACTGTACCTTGAATCTTCCAATCAATATAATACTTAATAAAAATTTTCTAAAATACAATTTCTTAAAAAAATTAACAAGATTTTTTTTAAAATTGAAATTTAAAGTTTTTACTTATTTTTGATTAAATTACATCAGATATTACATATTACAAAACAAATAAAATAACTAGTTCAGTATATAGAAAGAAAATTACTAGGAAAATGAATAATTTGAATTACACTTAAAATATATATATATATCGTATATCAACTCTTATCATATTCAAAATTATTTTTAAATATCCATACTATGTACTATTAAGTAATTGACTTCAAAATAAATAAAAATTAGAAAATAATCATATCTAAGATGATGCTATTGTTTGAATGAATTTATTTTTTACAATATGACAACATTAGTGTTCACATTTCACGATTTCTCAAGGGCGCTATGCCCTGCCCTTTTAAAAATTATTGCCGATGCCCCTGCCCTTTTTTGAAGTAAAAAATGGACCCTGCCTTTTTTTTCGGCGCCCTATACTTTTTTCCCCGAGATTTTTTTTTTCTTTTCTGTTTTCTGAAGCAAATAAAAACAGACTCAAAGTGAAACTAATCCTGCATGACTTGTTCTTTTTGGAACCCGTATCGAATAGTCCCTCCGACTAGCGTCCTACACTCTACAGCGAGCACCGAAAATTCCGGTCTCTGGCCGCGTCTCATGTAGCAGTGACAAAGCACATACGTCAGAACTTAGAGATATATCCAGAGCAATTCATTTTCCCTTCATACGGAAATTTTATAAGGGGAAAATAATATACGTCATGTAGAAAACATCGCATTTTTCACTAAGATGTTCCTTAATTATTTATTTTTCAATGAAAAATGTCAGGAAACATGAAACTAGAAAAAAAATCCATTCAATTGGTCAAAACATACAAAAAGGATAATGGTAGGAAGAAGCTGTGCAATCTGTGAGATCGATGTCCCCAGTTACGGGTTAAATTTTAAATATATAAAACAACTATACACGCAACATATTGATACAATTATTTTCAGAATCATAATCCATTGCAGGATTATTACAAAAAAAGTTCCCTTTCACTCAAAAAAAAAAAAAAAAAAAAAAAAAAAAAAAATGCTTGGTCAAAAGTGCCCTTTTAATCAGTAAAAAGTGCCCTTTTCAAAAAATCGCCCTGCCCCTTTTTAAAAGAAATGTGAACACTAGACAACATCATATTCTGTACAGAAATTAATGAATTTAATGAAAAAATATTATTAATTACATAAAATATTAACAAAGAATAGTTAGTAATTCTTTTCATTACATGAGGTTCAATACTAAAAAGTATGCAATATAAAAACCTTTTTACATACTTCATGCTTCATTAGCCGTAACGCGTTTTCGCTGGGATCTCCAGCATGGTTACCGGCACTTGCAGTGTCTGAAGTTCTGTACGTGTGGTATTTCTCATTGTTTACATCTCTTTTAAGTATGTGGTGACATTGCTTGCCCTGCCACATCATTGCCATTGCAAGAATTATTAAAATTTATGATTTCGATTGTTACGCGATATGCAGCGTATTTATGATTTTGGTAATTCGCAATTTTTATAACCGTATTTATATTATCTTCCTGGTTAGCTTTTGTTAATGCTAATGTTTGCGCTAGTAATTTTGCCGGTAGCTATATCATGACTGTGTTCTTTAATTCTGGTTTAAATTTTTCTCTTTGATTTACCTATATAACATTTGCTGTTGCCTTGGCTGTCAATGTACAGAATTTTACTTTCTACAGATACACGATTAGTGCTATACAATCATATATCAATAGAGCTGTAATACTCTGCAAAGAACCTGAAGATTTAAATTACCCCCTGTTTATCCCCCCCCCCCCTCAGTTTTACAACTTCAATCCCATATGATCGCGGAGCGTCATGTAAAATTAAAAATATCCTGCTGAAAATAACATCAATATCCCCATTAAACCCAACCCTAACATTTTCTAAATTACCAGAAATGACAAAGATCCTATTCACCCTTTAGAAATCGCCAGTATTTTCAAATTCCGTACACTGACAGCCAAGTCAATAGCAAATGTTATATAGGTAAATTAAAGAGAAAAATTAAAACCAGAATTAAAGAAACAGCCATGATATAGCTACAGTCAAAATTACTACCTCATTAACAAAAGCTATCCAGGAAGATAATATAAATATCCATTTCGATAACATCATAAAAATTGCGAATTACCAAAACAATAAATATGCTGAATATTGTGAAGCAGTCAAAATCATTAATTTTAATAATTTTTACAATGGCAACGATGCAGCAGGGCTCAACAAGCGATGGCGCCACATATTCAGACACTGCAAGTGCCAGGGACCATGCTAGGGAACCCCAGCAAAAATGTGTTATGGCCAATAAATCATGAAGTACCTATGTAAAAAAGTTTTTACATTATGTAATTTTTAGTAAAGAATAGTTACAATTTTTATTAAAATCATACAATCAACTGCGGAAGAAAAAGAGTAAATATAAAGAATAGTTCACTTCTCTAGTAAACACAAACTAGAGTTTTTTATTTTCAGTTTATAGGAACTAAATAAAAATACTGATATTGTAAAATAAACAAAGAATTTTGAATGAATGAATAGATCTCCATTGAGTGCTTGTATCAGAATCGATTTTTCTTTTCCTACTGCACATGATGCGTAATGTAAAACCGCAATCATGGCTTGAAAGAAGATTTTTCTGCCATTCTAAACCAATAACACTTTACCAGTATGCCTGCGCAACAGTAAATCGAAACAGCACCAATTCTTTGTCCTGCTTTAGACCGTAATGAACGTTTTCATGATTTAGTTATGTATAACTGTGCATGCTTTAGACTAAACCAGTGTCACCATTGAATGATTAGAGATCTGGCATTCCAACGTTATTTAATTGATTTATATCATTGAAGCGAGAAGCATCAATTACAAAATAATTAAAGTAAACCTTACTTTTATTCCTCGTGTATGCCTGAGTACTTGCGGGAGCCCTCCCCCCCCCCCCCCCCCCTCTTCATCAGAGGCAGCTTCACAGCGGTTTGCTTGCTTTGTGTCTCTGATGAGGGGAGGGTGGGGCTCCCGCAAGTACTCAGGCATACACGAGGAAGTAATGTTTACTTTATTTTGTTATTTAATTGGTTTAGCCAAGATTCAGATGTTCACGTTTTTTCATGATTCTGCATCGATATTTCATGGAAGATGAAATATTTAAATTGAATAAGTGATAGTATTATTGAATCGATATAATTTTATTTTACATCAATACTAAACCCAGTCCTAGTTCTGATTTTTATTCACTTTAATTGTATTTGTTTATTTACTAAGTTATAGTTTTATCTATGATTTTGGCAAATATTTACCCATAAGGTTATTGTTAATTAAGTGCTTTTTATCAATTATTTCATAAAGTTTATGTTCATACTTAAGTTATTTAAAATAATAATTTCATGCATAATTGAATTGACTATATCAGGGCTTGAAAAATCTCAAAATTTTTATGTGCTTTGTCAGGCATGTATCTTATTCAAGTACATATTAATAAAAACATTCACATATCTGATGAAAAGAATTTAAGAATATTATATCTATAGTGACATTATTTCAGTTTAAGTAAAAGTCTTAGGCAGGATAGTATATTTTAGAAAGTACATGCCCAATCTGAACCAGGCATGTCAAGCAATGTAATTTTCGAGCCCTGAACTATATGATAATGTGTAAATTTTTAAAGGGGAAATTGCACACAGGAGTATTACATGCTATATTTTATGTTTGATAGCTAAAAACAAACACCCAAGAATGAAGCCTTACGTCTTTGTAGATCCACTGTTATTCATAAGTATGCTATTTGCGTTTGTTTCTTGTTATTTTTTCTCTGTTATGTTCGTAGATTAATTTCCAATTTAGGCATGTGGGAGGGGGAAAAAAACTAAACTTTACTCAAACTAAACTCAGAAATTGCAAAAATTATTTAAAATAATTTGTAATTTTAGTTTTAAAAATCAGTAAAATACAAAGCAAACTGACTGTATGAAACTATTTATGATTGTATGAATTATTATATTGTTTGATATTAATTCTGTGAGTTGATTAATATCTGTTTTGTATATTTAATAAATATATTTTCTAATTAATATATGTATTTTTTCTTTATTGAAAGGTCATTTATGGGTGGTCCAGTTACTCAACCTTGATTTGGAGAAAGGTTTGACTGACCTATAAGAAAAGTAAATCAGGCAACCTGAACCAAACCTCACACACAAGAAAAAAAAAAAAATTTAGTCAACCTGACTCAAAAGATCAGGTTTGGGTAAAATTGAATTACCGGACCCAATGATACTCTAATTTAGATTGTGATTAAAAATAAAGTTAATCACAAAAATATAACAAAAGTTTAATTTAAAGTCATTTAAAGGAAGATTTTATTATTGATTTACAGCTCATATTCAAAATATTAGAATTACATTTTTTTACAAATTGAAAATATTGTTTGGTAATTTAATGTCTTTTAATGCAAATGATATTTTTATTAAGGTCTTATTGTTGATTAAACTTACTTTGTATTTTAAAATTAATAACATTTTTGAAAAGATTAATTGAAAAAAAATTATTTTGAAAAGTCAAAATATTAAAATATTTATTCAAGTGGTTCAAAATATTAGAATATTTCACATTAATTCTCCTTTAATTATCACCAATTCATAACTGGTGACATCATTGATTAAATCCAGACAGTTTTATTTAAAATCAGTATTATTTTTGCAGTTTTTTTGCTTTTTTGTCTTAAAATGGGTCCTCTGAGTGATATTCCTGAATCTGTTAAACTTTGTATGATTGATTTGTATTGGCACGGTAAAAATCAGTGTTATATAGCAAATTACTTACATTGTTCGCAATCAAGCGTTAGTAAAATATTAACACAATATTTAAAAAAATGGAAATTTACAAAATAATCACTGAAATGGTGGCCGAAAACCAAAAACATCTGCTAGAGATGACAGGAAGAGGAAACTGAAGCGTTTAGTTAAGAAAAACCTTTTTAAAGGTGTGCGATTCTTGTACTGAAAATATAAAGATGGAGTTGAAGTTTCTATATCGACAACATTGAGATATCTCCATAAATTTCAATTTGAATCTCATGTACCAAAAATAAAACCTCTCATGACTGCAAAACAAAAGCGTATAAGATTGAATTAATGTAAATCAAGACGTTTATGGAGTGAAGAAGATTGGAAAAAAATATTATTTAGCGATAAAAGTATGTTTTGCTCTTCATATGGTAATCAAGGTACTGGAGTTTGGAGAATGAAGCAAGAAGCATTTGATAAGAAATGCCTTAAACGTTCTGTAAAATTTGCTGCTAGTATCATGGTTTGGGGTTGCATGAGTGCAGAAGGACCAGGAAAGTTAGGATGCATCGTCTATGAAAAGGTTGACTCAGATGTATCAAGATCAAGACATTTTGTAATATTACATGACTCCATCATCAGAAGATTTATTTGAAGATGATTTCATCTTTCAACAAGATTTAGCGTCACCACATACCTCGGTGTCAACTAAGAAATTCAATTGCATTAACTTAATATCAAAAATAAATAAATCAAATGGAAAATAATTTCTTTCTTATTACATTTTCTCAATTATTCTAATATTTTGAATATGAGTTGTATTATTATTTTTAATATAAAAATTATTAACTCAAATGTAAAGGATATAAGTCAAGTAAATTTTTGCGCATATAATTTTTGTAAATTGTGAAATATATATATTTTGACAAAAAGTCTCATAATTTTTTAATTTAATTATTATTATTATTATTATTTTTTTTTTTACTGTTACATGAATTTATACATGTGTGTATGTGTATAATACATACAAACACACATTAAAATAATACAGTTAGACAAGTCTAAGAATATGTATTCAAGAAAAAAGACAAAAGTATTTTTGAAATATGAACAATGTCAAAGTTATTGTTTTCATGTGAGATACTGAATATGAAAAAATATTTCAAGGGGAAAAAAATCAGAATGTAAATATTATAAATTTCTGAATACGTTATTTTATGCTAGAAAAAAAAAAAAAAATCAGTTTTTCAGAGTGAAAATAAATCCTAGAAAAAAAACCTCTGTAACAGTGATCTCATTTTCTCAGTTCATTTGGAATTCCAAATCACAGCATCTTTTGCTCCTCTTCTGGCATCATAGCTTTTCTTATGACTTCATTCATCCACAGTCAGTGGAATTTCCATTTGAACTAGTGGAATGTTTCTTTTATAGAATTGACAAGTTAAACATGTAAAGAAGTTTGTTTCACGTTATTTAAACAAATGTGAAAGTGTTCTAAAAAAATAAAGAGAAACTGTAAGGGGGGATAGTCTTTCTTTCTTTCTTTTTTTTTTTTTTTTTTTTTTTAATGAATAATGCAAAAAAATTTCCAAGGAAAAGAAAAATTTTCTTTGAATGTTGTTTGTGCATTTTTATGTTAGTCTCACTGCATTATATATACACAAGGATTCAACATTGCTCATGTCTGAATATTCTGGGTGTTGAGATCTCCAAGAGTGAGAAGTATGCCTCATCCATCCAGAAAATGTTGAACAAACAATGAGCGAGCGTCACTTTTAATTCATGCCAAAGCCCACTTGACATGTGATTCCCTCATAGATGAGTCTCCCAGCTATAACTCCTGCAATGACTGCAATTTGTAAAGGATGCATTATCCAGTGGAGGATCCATCTATTCGGTGAATGAGGTATCCAATACCCTGGAAACTTTCCAAGAACTGCTACCCCCATGGATGATTATACTGCCCTCTACTAACATTTTTTGGCAGAAAAAAATAAATAAATGATAACGTGAATGATCTATGAAATGGATCGTCCATGATTGTTTCACTTCATGAATGATTTTTCAAAAATCCAGTTTCTTCGAACCATTTTTGTTCAAAGCTTCAATACACCCAAGACATGTATAGAGCTATTCTTTGTTTTCAGTCTTTTCACCCTTCGAAATTTTTGCAATGCAATACTTGCTAACCCTCCATTCAAATAGAGCAACTTCATCTAGGGTGCTCGATCTGGCAATGATAACATTCTGAAACTGAACGAGAAATCCTCCTGTATCATGGTCTTCTACTGCAAGACTAATTTGCATAAATTGGCTGAATTTCTTGCATGTCAGTGTCGTCTGCTGGTGACTTCTTCAGTTAACATATTTTCATTAAAAAAAAAACTTCTTTTTGACTCTTTCTTGCAAACCGCACAATTTAATCATTATTCCTTCCTTTTTAATAAATTTTTAGTTTTAAAGAACTTTTGGCTCACCTTGCATTTATTTATTTATTTATCATTTTAATTGATTAAAATCAATATTTAGAATTGTTTTTAAAACTATTATAGATATCGTAGAATCGCCAATATCATAGAAGTGTTATCCACAACAAAAACATCTATTGGCACTTAAAGAATGCTCTCCACTTATGGCTTTGTACACAATAAGTTGAGAAATCAAATAGGTGTTAATAAAGCCACAAAACTCATATTTTTGTGTAAAGCTCTGAATTGTGCAGAACCTATTTATGGCACAGGCACTCGAGTTGTGTGCCCTGAGCACAAAAACGTAAACACGAAAAATTTCATAGTATGACTTTTTTATAGGGGTGTGAATCGATTAAGAGTTTTAACTGGGTTAATCGTAGTTCATTAATCGATTAATCGGATTTTTAATCGGTTTTCATTTTTCTTTATATAATTTTATTTCAATGATGAATAAAACTCTCATATTGTGTATATATATACATTATTTATAAGATTGACTGAAAAAAAAAAATGTCTAACCAATTATGTTTCATAGCTGAAATTTAAATCAATTTTCAGAGTAATAATTGGTGACTTTAAGTGCTAATTTTATATAAATATTTTCACTTATTAAATTTTTCTTTTTAAATAAATAAATTTTTCAATTCGTTTTGAAAGAAACATTAAATGAATTTACACATATTTTAGTTTTATATTTGCAGGTTTTTTCCATCTCGCTTGTCACTATTTTTAAATGAATTTTCAAAATTACATATTATTGTCATAAGAATCTCAAATTATTATATTTTAGTTCTTCTTTGTCACTTCGGACTAGAACATAGAATGTGATTTTCTGTTTCTACTTCGATAGTTCAATCTGTCAGCAATTCTGAACACACAATAAATGTCTGAAGATATTGTGAAATTCTGTTGATATTTTCCCCACCAGAGTGATAGTGGAAATCTCAGTCCTTTCTTTCTTTTTTTTTATATTAAGCATTTCCATTTTTTGAAAGCTTCTTGTTTCTGGGAATACTATTACCCTAACCAACACTTTCTGTAGAAGGCTACAGACAGGTGGTGTTGCTCCAGCATGCACATGAAGCGGCATTTTGTTTAACAAATGTCCTCCTCCTTTTCTTTATCGACAAAAGTGCCACTTCTTTTGAGAGGTTTTATTTTTATTTATTTTTTATTTTTTTGCTTTTTCGTTATTTGTTGGATGTTTCTTAGAATGTTTGTTAGCAAAATATGGGAAAAAACATTTTGTAGGCAGAACAGCATTTTTACTTTAATTCGTTGTTTGAAAATTTTAATCTGATTTTGAAAAAAATTAATCGAATTAATCGATTCGATTAACTCGATTAAAAAAATTGATCGGGACTAAGCATTGATCGATTAACTGAACCGATTAATCGATTAATCGGCACAACCCTACTTTTTTAATATTTTATAAATCAATATGAAAGATTATAATAATAAGAATACCCTTTTCTACTGATAAACAGAAGTTGGGCAGATTATAAGTTTTCTTGTTAAATTTACTTTTTAAGCATAATCCAAATGTGCCTGGACCAAATTATTCATTTTGTGACTCATGAAAAAAAGATATATATGTATATACAGTAATAATATCATTTTTTTTTTTTTTTTAATTAAAAAGCTCAGAATCAATGAGATAAAGAAATCTTACGTATTCCATCTAATCCTTTAAGAGAGTAACAGCTTTTTACAATACGGAATTATGCAAGTGCTTCTTATTAACTGCAAAATTCATTGTTTATGTACAAAATGTTTTGCATTATAAAGATCTTCTACTGTATATATTTTACTCTGTCAGTCACTGGTAAAACTGTCATGCCCTATACAAATTTCAGTCCACCAGCTAGAAGCAGCCTGAACGAAAAGCTCAACATAACCAGATACTTTCCATTCTCATGTAATCCAATGGGATTTTTGTTGCTTTGCATTATTAGTATATCTCATTCAAAAAAGTTTTCGAATTCTCTTTTGTAAATTCCACTCTTTGAACAAGTTGCCTTTTATCTTAGGAAGCAATTTAATAAGATAAATATTTCTTTTCAGGATTGAAATTTAGACCCTGAAGTTTACTTAATGAAGTAAAAAAAAAAAAAAAAAAAAAGATTCCTAAGGAGAAAAAAAAAAAAAAAAAAAAAAAAAAAAAGGCAACCAATTCAAAGAGTGGAGTTTAAAAAAAAAATTCAAAAAATTTATTTTTTCATTGAGATATCCTGATAATAGAAAACAAAAATCCCATTGGATTACACGAGGAAGGACAATGAAGGGTATTTGACTATTGAGGACTCAATGTGTTAATATTAGCTGCAATGTACAGGAAGTTATAATTTCTCTAAGTTTTGATTTATTTTTCAACAGAATTTATAGAAATACAGAAACACATGTAATAAATTAAAAAAAGCTATAAAAACCATCAATTCATTATGAAATTAATTTTTTAGCATAAATTTAATAATGTTATGTAACAGAAATGTATAACTAGAATTATATGTCTCATTATTTGAGACATTCTTTGAACTGTGTTTTGAAACACAAATGTTATTATTATTATTTTTTTTTAATAATACAATAATTAATAAATGAATAATAAGAAATAAATTAATTCCTTTGATATTAAAATCATAAATGTTTTGCTTAATTTTTATCAATATTAAAATTGTTTAAATGTATTGATCAGATTTTTAATAACTCAAGCCTGTGCACTTTTTGAAAATTATTAAGGGGGAAATTTTAGGCTACAAATGGTCATACAACAGCTCATCAATTAATTTCAGGTGTAGATTGCAATTGGCTGCTAATTATAATTTTACTGTACAAGAGGGCAAATGACCAAGATCATTGATCATGTACATAATTTTTCCATTGTAATTTCAAGGAGACTCGAGTAGTCATATAATAAAAGACAGGCAGTGAAATGATAGACATGCTACCACTATCAAGTGTGAGACAACAGTTAACAGCTTTAAATACTTATAACATAGTACATTACTTACTTTCCCACTCCTGAACATCCTTAGCTCTCTTCTAATTTTATGGGAAATATCCATTATTTTATAATTGTTCCTAGTGTGTTCAATGTGGTATTTTATGAAAAACTGTGTTTTTACAGGCTGGTTTTAGATATGTCACAATTATGTAAGTTTATAGATTTGCACCCTAGATATTTTTTAAGGGCCTGGAATCTCTGCTGCAGGTCTTTACCTGTGATTTTGCATGGATATTTTTTACAGCATATAATAAAATGCAATACTTAATACCATTTATGTCAATATATATTAACATCAGTTTTAAAGAATTTTATGAATATTTACGAGAGTGAGAAGTTAGAGGGCAGATAGATAAATAAGAGTCATAAATACTTATCTTTGTTGGAAAGTCCTAAAAAGAGCCAAATTGGTTTGTTGATGTATAACAATAATGGAAGAATAGTAACCATATTTAAAAGAAAATATTTTTGACTTCAGATTGTCTGGCTGTATATTTGTGTTGAAATCTTGTAAATTATATGCAGATTGCCTGCCCATATTTATATTAACTATAGCATGATCGCTATTAAAAATAAAGCATATAGCATTTATAGTTCATAGTAGCAAGACATTTCAGAAATACTCAGTTGATATTTAAGTTAGTCTACTTTTATTTAATTTATTGAGAACTTTCACGCCCATGCTCTGGGGCATCATCAGATTTCTGATCTACTTTTGAAATTTGTCATTTTCTCTTAGCTTCTTCCTCGAAACTCAGTATGTGATAGGCTTCGATCAGGCAAATTTCAGAAGTTCACATTAGTCAAGATTTTCACTGTCTTACATGTTGTAATGTATACATGACTGATTTGTTAACTTTTTAGGACTTTCAAGTGGTTAGTTTTAGTTAAAGCAGTAGTAATTTTACTGAATTTATTATCGTTTTGGTGCTCTGATTCATTTAAATTTTCCTCCTCTTCATTCTTATATAAGCTTCAGATTTGTTATCATTAATATAACTATTTTTGTATATTCTTGTGGTTTCAAATGGATTCATTTGGTTTTTTTCATAGCAAATTTCATAAATCAGTCTCATATTCATTGTGCCGTGAGACAGTGAAAATCTTGATCAACATGAACATTTGTAATTTGCCCGATCCTAGCCTTATTGATGCTAGATAACATGACATGCTGAGTTTCAATGAAGAAGTAAAGAGAAGATACCAAATTTAGAAAACACATAAGAATTACTGATGATGCTGTGGGGTAAGGGTGTGAAAACTCAATAAATGAAGTAGGATGGTAAACTAACTCAAATATTATATAATCACTTTATTTTTAAATAAAAATGTTGTAATTAGTAATAAATACATTTTAGCCATAGAGAAGAAAGTTATGGAAGTTAATGTTGCGCTACACTATTTCAAAGCATGGGTGTGAAAAAATAATGATTTAAAAAAAATAAAAATAAGAAAAAATCAGATTTTTTTGTTTTATTAACATTATTCGACTAAAAATAAATGTTAAGAAGTTAAGCGGGAAAACTCTTTTTTAAATTTAAATGTGAAAACATATAAGAAGCAAAAAATATAAATAAACTAAATAAAAAAAATATATGTATGATGATATTAAAAAATAAAACTAAATTAAAAAACCAAAAAAATGTAATATTAGCCAACATAGGTACATTCTACCCCCCACCCCTTAAAGGAAAAAAAAAGTAATAATAATAAATAAAATAAATAAATAAATGATTAAGTGTAAATAGCTTAAAAGCATATAAGATCAATATATTTTTTAATGTTTTTATTATTATTGTCATTAAAATGTGCATACTATAACATCTTGAATATCACATTACGAAATTTTTTGAAGAGAAACTTTTTGGAGAATAATTATTGAATTAAAGGAAATCCAATGTGTATATAATATATATATATAATACACACATTAGTTTGTGCAGTTTATTACCAATAAAATACATATGAATTCTAAGATATTTTCAAAAGATTAAAGTTTTAAAAAATTAAGAAAACTGAAACAACTAGCTAGGCCATTACCATTTCATTTCTAATTTTATAAAAGCCCAAGTAAAAAAGGAAAAATTGCTTAGAAATGTCTTGACCCGTTCAAAAACATAGTGATCAAAATTAGAAATAAGAAAAGTTAAAAATGAGGGATATACAAATCAAATGCTTCAGTTCAGATGATACAATATTTATTATACTTAAAAAAAAAGAAACACTTAGGGCAGAGAATTTACGGTTTTGTATATAAAAAAACAAAACAAAAATTAGGCTCCAAATGAAAGTAGTTAGCTTCAAAATAAGAATAGAAGATAAAAATAGAGTTGCAGAAAATTAAAAGTATCATTTTTAAAGTTTAAACACAGATTTTTTATTTTATTTATTTATTTATTTTTATTTATTTATTTATTTTTTTTTGGAGGAGGGGGGGGGGGTATTTGATGTAAATAACAAGTAAGTTCAAGTTTTCTTATATTCTAAGACTCATATTGTCCCAAATTATAAAATTTTATTTTTGATTTAAATAAATGATTTTTTTTTTAAATTGAAGTGACTTTAATCAAGCTGATTTAAATCGGCGTACCCTGTTTCAAAGATTTTGAAATTCATATGATTTTGGAAGTATATATGCTACACCTACCTGGAAGAATTCACAAAAAGTGTACAAAATCCGAGCGTATTTAGAACCTCTATCTGCATGAGTGCACAAAAAGTGCATAAACTGTACACTAGATTGAGCACAAAAAGTGCACAAAATCTGCACGTATTTGGAACCTCTATTTTAGCATAAAAGGTGCACACTGAATTGTGCACAAAAAGTGCAGAAACTGTACACTAGATTGGGCACAAAAAGTGCATAAAGAAAAGTGCACAAAATCTGAGCGTATTTGGAACCTCTGTTTCTGCATAAAAAGTGCACACTGAATTGTGCACAAAAAGTGCATAAAGAAAAGTGCACAAAATCTGAGCGTATTTGGAACCTCTGTTTCTGCATAAAAAGTGCACACTGAATTGTGCACAAAAAGTGCATAAAGAAAAGTGCACAAAATCTGAGCGTATTTGGAACCTCTGTTTCTGCATAAAAAGTGCACACTGAATTGTGCACAAAAAGTGCAGAAACTGTATACTAGTTTGTGCACTTTTTGTGTATAATTCCATGAGTGCACTTTTTGTGCACAATTTGATTAGTGCACTTTTTATGCAGAAACTGTGGTTCCAAATACGCTCGGATTTTGTGCACTTTTTTTTTTGCACTTTTTGTGCAGACTTTTTCTAGCTGGGCAGTGACGTCACACATCGCTTGCTTATATTCTATTGTAATGCCAGTTTGTCCTGACAGCTGGTGCTGCGATCAAATTCAGAAAAATATTTTGTAACTTCGTGTTATTATTGTTATACAAAAAATTGTGTCCTAATTGAAATATTACATCAAGATGTAATTAGTGTTTGAAGAGTTTTGAAGTGTGCATAAAAAACTATACATTTTGCAAATTTGGTGCGGAATTGGAGTGAGTATTTTATATAATTTTCTATCAAATTTACACGCGCGTTGATTAACAACCACCCTAACCTACAAATTTATTTGTGTAGCTAATTTATTATATTTTATTTATTTATTTTTTGTATTGAACACTTTTAGTATCGGATCCCTTTGGCAAAATTTGAAATTTGTCACCGAAGTAGCTCGGACGCGTCTCGCCAAGATCTTTAGTTCCATAATTGAGATAGCCATTTCAATTCATCGCAAAAATGGCTTAAAATATTTAAAGTCACCAAAGGGGTCCCATACTTTTGTGCGCGTGTATGTCACTGATATTTTATTTATTTTTTGTATGGAAAATTTGGCACCAAGGTAGCTCGGACGCTTCTCGCCAAGATCTTTAGTTCCACAATTGAGATAGCCATTTCAATTCATCTCAAAAATGGCTTAAAATATTTAAAGTCACCAATGGGGTCCCATACTTTTTTGCGTGTGTATGTCACTGATATTTTATTTATTTATTTTTTGTATGGAACACCTTTAGTATCGGATCCCTTTGGCAAAATTTGAAATTTGGCACTGAAGTATCTCGGACGCTTCTCGCCAAGATCTTTAGATCCACAATTGAGATAGCCATTTCAATTCGTCGCAAAAATGGCTTAAAATATTTAAAGTCACCAAAGGGCTCCTAATTTGTGGCTTAGATTTAGAAAATCCGTGCTTTTCTCACGGCCAATTATATGTTGCGTGTTCCAGGGTTGGAAAACCTTCGAATTTGTTTGTGTATACTCCTCAAGGATTAACCAAAAATATTGTACATCCAATGGCATTACGGTAAATTCAGTTTTTGTAGATTAAAAAAATATACCTGTTATAAAATAAATTGAGTTTCAACTTTTTCACCTTTAATTAAAACGAGTTAAAGTTTTTATTTAATACGAACTCTACATTTCACTTCGCTTAATTTAAACACATACTCACATGCATCGATTGATTGAATTGTGATAAATGTACCTGTAATGATGTTAGATATTGTAATAACTTTTTGATAAAAAATTTCATCAAATCGGTCCAGATTGTTACAGCTTATTCAAAAAAGACGGAATTTTCATGTGAAATTCGTTGCTATCAGAGATTCTCTCATAAATTGAAATATTTGCCGTATGACATGAAATTTTGTGCTGTTCGAGATTCAGCGGAGGTTTTAAATAACAAGTAGAGAGTAGAAAGTACCAAGTAGCAAGTAGCAAGAAGCAAGTAGCGAAAATTTCGGTAATTATGTCTTTTACGTTAAAATCGGAATTCACAGTCACCGTTCACAGCGCTCCATACCTGTTTCACTTATATACCACATCCTTACACACTTACAAAAAGTTAGTTATTTTTTTCAAGCAAAATATTCTCTAGAAATAATTTAAATGACAAAACAACGTTTGTCGGGTCAGCTAGTATATATGTATAAGCCTTACAAATAAAAAATGATTTATTTAGTTTTTTATTGGTGTTTACACGCTCCGCTAATCACATTACTTGGATGAATTATCAAAATTTCATATTATTTACTGATATATAAAAATCTCAAAAAATAAGGAATTTCCAAAATATATCATTGCAATTTGTCAAACATTGGTGTGGGTTTTCTGTGCGCTTATTATTCTCAAACTATGTCCCCAAACATTTAGTAGCCCATTACCCAATTACGTCTCGCGTGAAAAATCTAAGTGAATTTTATTTGGTTTCTAACTGGTTTCCAAACCTTTCGGCGAATGTTTTGTACAGGAATAAAAAAGAACACCAGTAAAAAACAAACAAAAAGTATTTCTTTTTTTTATCACTTTGTAAAAAAATGATACATGAAATGTGTTGTGACTGTAATATGTAATTGTGGGTCTGCGTATTAGTATGTGTGTAGATTTATATGAGGCTTCCTCATATCTATATGCAGATATAAGTTTTTCTTTGAAACTTGCGAAAAAATGCCACTTTCTTAATTATAACACACAGGTTATTAAATGCATTGAAAATCCATTTTTAGGAAATCTCATATTCTAAATTGGATAAAATATGTACAATCAAAAGTAAAATATATTTAATCTATATATATAAAATCGTTCTTCCTGTCTGACTGAGTGAGTGAGTGGGTGATTCATCATCGCCCAGACATAACCCCTGGACCTAGGAGCATGAAATTTTGTGACAATGTTCTTTCTATGACGTAGGTATCCACTAAGAAGCGATTTTACGAAATCCCCCCCCCCCCCTAAGTGGGGCAGTGGGCAAAACGTGAATTCACAAAATCATCGTATCTCAAAAAAGAAAAAAAAAAAAAAAAAGATATCCGTAAAATTTTTGCTTCAAAATATAGCTAATACAAAGTCTAAAAACCAATTTCTGGATTTTAGAAATTCGGTCCCCAAGGTGGGGGAGGGGCAGACCGTGATTTCACATGCATAAAACGTGATTTCGCATAAGCCTATATATCTCAAACAAAAAAAACGTAAATACGTGAAATTGTTGCTCTAAGATATAGCTAATACAAATATCTAAAAACAGATTTCTGTAATCTTAGAAATTAAGCCCTCAGGTGGGGCAGTGAGGGGGAGGGGGCTATGGGACAAAAACAAATAGAAATACAGTTAGAGCGTTCAAAATTGTTAGGTTTTTAAAGGCCTGCAAGTCGAATGGGGATATTTTCGAAAGCGTAAAGTTATTAGGAGGGGGGAAAGGGAGGGAGGGGGAGGGACATAAGAATAAAAATAGGGTTAGATAGTTCAAAATTTGTACATAGATGTTTTCGATACCTACAAATCGAATGCGGATATTGTAAAATTATTAGGAGGGTCGGTAAGGGGGGCTACGTGGCAAAAAAAAAAAAAAAAAAAAAAAAAAAACAGAGATACAGTTAGGCCGTTCAAAATTGGTACAGATAGCTTTTAGAGGCCTGCAAGTCGAATGGGGATATTTTCGAAAGTGTAAAATTATTAGGAGGGGTGGAAAGGAGGGCGCTGTGGGGCAAAAACAAATACAAATACAGTTAGGCCGTTCAAAATTGGTGCAGATAGGTTTTAGAGGCCTGGAAGTCGAATGGGGATATTTTCGAACGTGTAAAGATATTAGGAGGGCCAGGAAGGGTGAGGGATGGGACAAAAAATATAAATAGAGCTAGATCGTTCAAAATTGGTAGATAGATGTTTTCGATACCTACACATCGATTGCGGATATTTTTGAATGTGTAAAATTATTGGGAGGGGCAAGAATGGGGGGGGGGGTGGCAAGAAATAAAAATTGAGTTAGATCGTTGAAAACTGGTGCATAGATGATTTTGATATCTACAAATCGATTGCGGATATTTTCGAATTTGTAAAATTATTAAGGTAGACGGGAGGGGGGGGGGCGAAGGGGCAAAATAATAGAAATAAGAGTTTGAACGTTTAAAATTAGTATTATTAAGTTTTAAGGCCCGATAAATAGATTGAGGATATTTTCGAAAGTATAGAATTATTCAGAGGGGTGGGAACGGCGGGCGCAGGAAAAATCGCGCCATGCACGCAAGTATACACTGCACCAGGCAATGGGGGTCCGGACCAATTATCCCACCGATGAGAGAGGAATTTGTTTATATTTTATATTTTTTCCCTTCCGATGATATAGTGATTCATTAAGAGTCTCGAATATAAATGCGCGCTCGCAGTGCATAAATGGCCTGCGATGCCGAAGGCCGTGTGAATCCGATGCTGCATTTTTCCTGATCAGATTTGTTTTTCTCTTTTTTATTTACATGATAAAAAATAATGCAATTTTGAGAATTCATTAATTATAGTGATTCATTTAAAAATAGGGACCAGCAAAGCGAGCGTAGCCTGCTAGTCTCTCATAAAATAAAAACAGTTCCACTAAATAATATTTAATTGTTATTTGGAGGTGTTTAAAAAATTCGTTTGTAAGATTTATTAGTCAAAACTATTAAGTTACTTATTTGAAAATATCAAATAAATATCGTATAAATTCAAAAACGTTTTCAGAGATAGAATGAACTAAATTCCATAAAAGAAAAAAAGAAAAAACTTTTTAAATTTACAGCATATTTGTTTTAGGATTACATGTAAGTAGCTCAATACTTTTGGCTATTTAATTATGCAAATGATTTTTTTTTCCTTTTTTCTCTTGCAAATGCGTATCTAAACATTATTTAGTAAAAATGATCATATTTCATTAAATGCTATTATTTTTACATTATGATTGCAGAATGCTGCGTCTAATATAATGTGTCAAATTTCCTAAAAAAAATGTTTTGCACTGAATTTAATACCGTGCATGTTATAATTTAAAAGGTTGCTTCTTTTTAATCTTTTAAAGAAATTTTTACATCTCAAAAACATATGTGGCAGACTTATAAAAAAAATATAGAGATAATTAAAAGAAGCCTTAGAACGCATTTTAAGAATAACTTTATGTTTAACAAAACATGTTAACATTTGTTTACTTTTCACTAGTTTTCCTTTTAATTTTGCGGCAAAACGTTCTTTGAAATATGTGTGGTATAACATGTTCTTCCCTACAAACAAAATTTATCCGGGTAAACATTGATATAACGATGGGTTTTTTGTTGATCCAATGGGTTTTTGTTGTTATAAATGGCCGTTGGCAGAATTGGAGGCCCAAATGAAAGCAAAACATGTTTCATATGCAGTACCTTCCTTTGCCAAAACATTTTGGTATTTATTATTTGTTATTTTTGTACTTTCTTGCGAATAATCAACATTCTCGACGATATTTGAATGCGTGTAACAAAATTATTTATTTTCTTTGAAGTTACACAATGGTTAGAAATGAATCATTATATGCCGATTTAACAAATCAATTACTGATGGACACATAACATTGTTCATTATGGTGGACCAACCATATCTACTTCAACAAAGAAAAGGAAGGGACAGAAAAAAAAAAAAAAAAAAAAAAAACGAAAGTTAGGCCAAGTGCAACTGTCATGCATAACCAGGTGTTAACCGCGCAAACCATTATGCGCTGATGGGCTAAGGATTCCGGTTTGCACTGTTTACACTCATGAAGTTTCAAGAGAATTCATCGAGCACTTTTTGAGATACTTAACAATAAGTGTGAAATTGAAAGTGTTCTATAACGTGTGGAAAGGTAGTGAATTTCCATAATAACATTCTATTACTTGAAAATAGTCCATAATTTTCAATGTAAATATATATATATATATATATATATATTTTACAATGAAATCATTGTAAGGAAATTAATTTGAAATTTTATCAAGTTAAGTTTAATGAAGGAAATAAATGTAGACGCTTCTACTGTTTTAAATAGAAAAGTTTCAGCAGTATATCAGATAACTGAGATTTAAAATTTAGTTTATAAACATTAGCTGTCTAATAAAAGCTAGAATTTTAAGTATATTATAGTTTTTATTTAGTATTTCCTAAAAAAAAAAAAAACATTTGTATTTAGGATATAGTATCTTCTAAAATTTATATTAATTAATTCAGGCGTAATATTCTTTAACATTTCAGTAAAATTTCATTATTTTTCATTTAGCTAATCCCTGAGTGCAAACATAAATAAATATATTTTACATAAAATTTTAATTAAGTGCACTGTATACTTTCTTTCATTCACAAATTATTGCATATAAAAAATTGTTCTCCTTTATTGACAAAAAAATTCTTTTACAACTGCAATGCATAAGAATAGCTTGAAGTGAAACTTGAATGAACATAATCAATCATCTAAATTATTTTTCTTGCTTTCAAAATGTCTCATTAAATCTTTTTAAAACTTCAGTTTGACAGTTATTAACGCTTTAATACTGTAAAAAACTTGTGAAAATGGCTTTATTTTTATATCATCTGACAGAAACTTTAATTTATTGAGCATTTTTGTTTAAGAAGATTTAAATATTAAGAACAAAACATGCTTACAGTAAAATTTTTTTGAATCTATAAGTAAAACTATATTTCGATTACAAAAAAAAAAAAAAAAAAGTAAAAAATCAGTTTAAGTCTTTGATAAAAGGAAACAGATTATTGAAAAATTAATTTCTATTTTCACAACCAGTACATACGATAATTTCTTATTATATGATAAAACCTATATATGCGTAATTCATAAATAAAAGTCACAAGAAAATTTATTTTATTTAAAACTAGTATTATCAGACTTTCTTCTATATAATTTTACACAAAATTTATTCAATACAAATTGTTCATTAAATTATCAAATTATTTTCCATTATAAATGCAGACGATTTTTATCTGACAGAATTATATCACTAAATGCCAAAAGAATGTCATTTTTTTTTTTTTTTTGCAATTATCAGAAGAAATGCGTTTTTTTTTTTTTTTTCGTTAAAAGTAAAAAGTAAAAAAAATAAAAAATAAATAAAAAAATAAAATCGATAACTATGTTTTAAATTATCACACATCTGTAGTTCAACCATTCGTTTTAAAAGTATTGACGAGATATTTCGAAAGATACCCATATTGAAAATTTACTCCCCCCAAGGGGGGGGAAGCGATGCCCCTACATGCACAATTTTTTTTTCTAGTTAACTACTACTATTAGCAATAATTCATATTAATTTTAAAATCACACGACTAAAATAACTCTCATTATGTACATTTATACGAAATTTTGTCCTATACTGCCATGTTAAAAATTTAGAAAATAAATCACATCGCCACCAGTTGAGCAAATGATACCCAAATCTAATCAGCACCAGTTAATGTCAGGGTCCAACTAAATACCAAGTTTATTTAAATTCCATTCATTGGTTCGTGAAATACAGCGTCCACAAAATTTGTGATACACACACAGACGGACAACATTTACTAAAAACAGTCAAATCGTGTTCAGGACATCCCAAAATGTGTAAATCCATCGAAAACTGGAGTTCGAAAATTTTCACGAATCTAATACTTTCTCTATACATACATATAGAAGAAATTAAAAATAGATTTCACAACTGAATATTTTAAAACGTCAAGTCTATTTTCGCCATTGTATCTTAAATGTAAATGTATAAACTGCATACATTCATTACTAGATGCCTGTAAAAACGTTTTTCTTGAATAAAAAAACCAGCAGCATAAATAAAATATATTTAAAAAGTCTTCTATACAAAAAAAAGAAAAAAATAGTTCTTAAGGTTCAGTATTACTTTTTCTAATTCCCAAATAAAATTTATTAAAAGCATATATATATATATATATATATATATATATATATATATATAAACTAATAAGAATTATGTAAAACATAGCTTAGTAATAACTAAAATTTATTTAAAAACAATTTAGCTTTAGAGATAGTTATATACCGTATTTTCCTGTAAAACTTTTCGAAATTGTTCATTTTAAACATCAAATCTAGAAAATATTTAATTAAATTTTCGTAAATTGGTGTATTCCCATTTTCTTAATAATTGTTCAAACAATGTTATTTTACTTTCAAGCAAAGAAATATTTTTTTGTATTTATGAATTTTAAGCTGTTTATATTTAGGCGTCTTGTTTAAAACTATTCTTTTATGGTTGAAAAGGATTTAACATCCTTAAATAATCTGTTGACATGCCATAATTGTATCCATTCAAGACTAAATTATATGAATAGAAATTTAGAGTCAAGCCAAATTTTAGAAGGTATATGGTTTCTCCAGACACACGTACACAAATATACATACGGACATGGAAGCGCAGCTAATATGTCCATACATCACAATGAAAATTCTTCGAAAGATCTAGATGCATAAAACACTCATTCTCTTGTTTTTTTCATTATTCCCACACTGTCATTGAGTAGTGTACGTTTGTAAAGCAAAAAAAAAAAAAAAAAAAAAAGAAAAAAAGAAATAATTTTGTCAGGTATAGCAAAGTGCTACAATTAAAACTCGCACTTTGCGGGTAAAACGTGAATCTGCTGTTTTACGATTCGATTTGAGTAATAGAGTTAGTGCCGATCCTAAGCTAAAACTGTAAATTGAAATATGCTAATATTTTGGAAACTGAATAGTATAAAAGGAGAAAGAAGATTGCTTTTGTGAGTCAGTTGGAGAGGAGTTAAAGTTAGTTGGAAGGAAGATTGTTTTGGAGAGTTAGCAGCGGATGTAGTTGGATATAAGTCGAGTAGATAGCAGAGTCAGGGAATCCTCCTGCTAATCGAAAGATTACTTGATCTCATGAGTTAATGAAAGTGATTAAAAGTGGTTGGGATCATTTGTGAGTAATTAAGTAAAGTAACGGGGGTTATTTATTAATATCAAAGTATTCAAGAGGACTGCCCATTTTAAGTAGTAAATTACTAGATGTTATTATAGTCCAGCGCCCTCCTCCTTATTTATGCTCAATTAAAGCTCATTTATGTTATATATTTGGACTCTGTCATTTCTTCATAAATTAAGTATTTCATTTACAGCTCCAAGTTAAAGTTAGATAAGCATGGAGAAGTCCCGTTCTCCACAATTTAAGTAAATATTATTTTTGAATTACAGAAAATTATTTGGCTGTTCTTCCTAATTCAATGTAATACATTTAGTGAATTTTATAATTAACTTTTTTGAAGAGAATTCTTTTTTTTTTTTTTTTTTTTTAAAGATATTTATTTACAATTTTTAATTAATTCGTGGTTGCGTGATTTGCTTTCAGAATTAGATAACAAAGAATCTTATTTCAAAATAATTAAAACCCTAAAAAATGTTTCGAACAAAAAGTATTTCAAAAGAGTTTTTCTTTTTTTCTCTGCTATAAATATTTGTCTGTATATTATTATTAAATTGCTTAAGGAAGTTATTATAAAGTTTTTTTTTTTTTTTTTTTTTTTTTTTTTTTTTTTTTTATGGGGAAATTTCGTTGATGCAAAATCTATCACCATTTAAATTTGTAAAAGAATTGGGAATATCAATAACAATCTAAACACTGCTTTAACATTGTGCGAATAAAATTTTCATTTTAAACTACAAATTGCAGTTTTAAGCAAAATAATCTTCTTACCAGACAAAAATAGACATATCAAATGAAACAGTCAACTGAGTAGTTATGCAAATAAGTAGATATAAAAGATTACTTTCTTACAATCAACCTATTCATCATAGTAAAATTAAATTACTAAAATAAAATATGTTTTTACAACCACAATATTTTAATAAGATAATGGGTATTTAAACTAAAATCTACGTGACAAAAAAATAATTAGGCATTCATTTTTCAATGAAATATATTTTTCTTGAAAAAAGTTCATTGTTGTTTTAAGGCTGCTATAAAGGTATAAAAACAATACCAGTGATATTCAGATTTGTACATAAATATCTAAGATTATATTAAATATGTAGATTTGCAACATAAAAACGCATAATTATTCAGAAATTTCAAAAATTTACAGCATTCATGTCTGATTTTCTGTCCTTCTGACTGCCCGTTTGTCTATCAATTTGTCCGTCCAAATCTAGCGTCGATGCAAATTTTCGGAAAGTCTCGGAAATGTTATTAAAGTTTACTATTACATGTTCCATATCTGAAATTATATAAAAAACATATCTTTTTTTTACAGGAAAATCCAAAAATATTCCATTGCATTGTATTTTATAAGAGGTATATTTATAAATCAAAAAATGTCACACCACAAGTCACTTTGTACAAATCACAGGGAAACTTACATCGCCTAATAAAATCGACATGAGTTATTCCTATGTTTTGTATAGAATATAGTATGTATCGCATTAAGGTTTACAATAATACACTAAAATGCATAAATACATTAAGGGCTAAAATTGGAAATTGCTGTAAATGCCTTTTCGTTTGTATTAAACATTTTTAGCCCTTTCGAGCATGTTTAAGAATGATTATGAATTCAGTTAATCTATCTGCCTTTATGCATTTTGTACCACAAAGTATTTTGAAGGTTAAACAATGCAACAAGGCATATATTTGAAAAGTGTTAATAATCTATGTGAACCGCATGATTTTTTGTTCTTGTTAATTTTGTTTTTGTATATTTTAAATAGAAAACATGTAATTGATGTTCATTATCGATATCAATTTTATTTTATTTATTTATTTATTTTATTTTTTTAAGATTTTTAATAATAATAATAATAATAATAATAATAAAAGTAATAGCATACAGTTACAGACACTATACTGTGATAAGCATTTGCTGCGATGACACAAGGACAAAAAAATAAATAAAAAATAAATAAATAAAAAATCCAAAAGCGCAAATGCATTTTCTTTATATATATATATATATATATATATATTCTTGAACGAATAAACTAACATACAGTGTACAGGACGAAAAAAAAAATAATTTTTACATATTGCGATAAGTAGTTACTCTGATGAAACATACAAAATAATAATTTGATAAAAAAAAAAAAAAAATCAAAAGGTTTTCGGCGGTTATTTTGTTGTTATTTTTTTATCTTTATTTATGTTATGTCTTAAAACAAAGTATATTGTTATAAAAAAATGAATAAAATATTTTTATAATGCAATGCAAATTTATAGAAAAATATGTTTCGTAAGAGGACATATACAAACTGAAAATATGCGTGAAAAAGTATTTAAATTGAAATTAAATTAGACCCTTTTTTTAACCGACTTCAAAAAAGAAGAAGGTTCTCAATTCAAACCGATTGTTTTTTTATGTTTGTTAGCTCATAACTTCTGTACGGATACTCCGATTTTGATAATTTTTCTTTTGTTGAAAAGGTCTTGGTCTGAAATAGGTCCCATTGTTATATCTTTACGATCTAAAGAAAATACAGGGTGCCCAAAAAAATCAGTCCCAACTCTTTTAACTGCTAAACGGCTGCAGCTATTGTAATAAAAATGGTATGTAAGAATAGCAAAGTGGCCATGCAGTACAAGTTTAAACCGCTTGCATCGACACCTGGTGGAAAATATTGGAGTTAATGTTCCTATCTTGAAAACGGTTCTAGAGAAAAAAGTGAATTACAAAGTTGAAGAGTATCATCGATTTAGTACAGAAAGATTGTTTAGACATTTATGCTAGCGTTCCTATCTCGGAAACGGATCAAGACAGGGGGGAAAGAAAGGAATTATAAATTTGCAGAGCATGATCGATTTAGTAAAAAAAGATAGTTTAGACATTGATGCTAAAAATACAATGCTAAAAACGTACATTTGTTTGTTCGCAATTTCTTACACTATGCACACTTGAGCTACATTGCACAAGTTGTAGCGTAGCTTGTGAGACATACGCTATATAGTTCAAAATACGGTTACTTGATACTTTTTTTTGTTGTTGTTGTTGTAAAGATCTTGGTCTGAAGTAGGTCCCATTGTAATATATTTACAATCTAAAGAAAATAACGCGCCATCAGGTGAAAAACAGTGGAATTAGCGCTCCTATCTGAAAAACGGTTCAAGATGGGAGAAAAGTCAATTACGAAGTTATAGAGCATCATCGATTTACTACGAAAAGACAGTTTTTAGACATTATTGCTAAAAATGAAACGCTTAAAAACGTGCAGTAGTTTGTTTGCAATTTCCTACACTGTACACACTTGAACTACGTTGCACACTTTGCAGCGTAGCGTATGACACGTATACTCTGTGGTTCAAAGTACTGTTAATGTAAGCGGTCACGTCGATTAGCGCAATGTTGTTTTCAACGAACTTCAGAAAGGAGGGTGTTCTTAATTCGAGCTGTGTGTTGTTGTTGGTGTTTGTAAGCTTATAACTTCGTAAGAGAAGCTCTAATTAACCGACTTCAAAAAGGAGGAGGTTCTCAGTACAAAGTGTATGTTTTTTTGTTTTTGTTTGTTAGCTCATAACTTCTGAACGGATGATCCGATTTTGGTACTTTTTGTTTTATTGTAAAGGTCTTGGTCTGAAATAGGTCTCATTGTACGATCATTTACGATAATAAAAAAAAGTACAGGGTGCCCAAGAAATTCAGTCCCGACTCTTATAACTGCTAAACAGCTGCAATTATAGTCATAATACTGGTATGTAGGTACAGTAAAGTAGATATGTGCTACGCGATTCAACCACCTTCATCGCCACCTAGCGGAAAACGGTGGAGTTAGCGTTCCTATCTCGGAAACGGTTCAAGACAAGGGAAAAAGTGAATTATAAAATTGCAGAGCAGCATCGATTTAGTACAAAAAGGTAGTTTAGACATTAATTCTAAAAACAGAACGCTTAAAATGTGCATTTGTTTGTTAACAATTTCTATTTTGTGCACACTTGAACGACATTGCATAGATTGTAGCGTAGCGGGTGACATTTATGCTATGTAAAATTCAAAGTATGGTTATTGTAAGCGGTCACATCGATTAACGCATAGACGTTTTAAACCGACTTCATAAAGGAAGAGGTTCTCAATACAACCCATGTTTCTCATTGTTGTTGTTGTTGTTGTTTAAATTTGTTAGCTACAATTACAGGATACTCACAAAAGTCTTTTCTCACTCTAACTGCTGAACGCATGCAGCTACACTGGTAAAAGCTGTATATAAGTATCGATATTGAAACTTCTGTCCGTCAGCTGCAATGCATATTTTACTCTTTTTTTGAACTATACGCTTCGCAATTTCCAGCGCAACGGGTGACACGTATTCACTGTAAAGTTCAATGTATATGCCTAACAGATTTTTGGTTAGGAATACAGCATATCCGTTCTTCACATTTCTAAATACATTTTAATTTAACGTATGTTCATTCAATACATAGTTTTTTGCTCATATCTGATAAAGGTAAGAAAAGTGACACAACTAAAAAATCCAGCATTTGAGAAAAATCAACTTAAAAATAACTTGACTAGAATAAAACTGGTTAAACTGTCTCTCGAGTGGATAACTTTGTAGATGGGTATGTGACGTTTTTCTTCACATTGGGTGCATTTCATGTATTTTTCAGTGGCATAAAACATTGTTTGAGTTATGTCACTATATGTTCTGCTATATGAATAAGTTTACACTGAAAAGAGAAAAATAAAATATTTTTGTAAAAAAATAGAACCGACTTCTAAAAGCAACTACTATTCAAACAACTAAAACAAAAAAAAACAAAAAAAAAAAAAAGGTACGAAATGAAACTGTAAATTGCGCCTAAATGTATAAAATAATTTCCTTCGCCAAACAACCTATAACACTACAATTAATCATATTTTTTTAAGTCTGCGCAAAATTAAATACAAATTGATACCTCTTTTCAATACAATATTCAAATCCTATTCAAAATACACATCTTACATGATAGTTATCAAAGTAATACTAAATTTGCAAAGAAAACTCTAACTTCGTAGAAACATAAATACCGCATTGTGAAGAAATAACCGCATGTTCACTGTTCTATGTGGACTCTACTAATGGATCAATTGTATACAGTGATAAAATAATAAAGGAAACATGAAAATGGATCATTCGAGACAACAGCATTTATTGCTATCGATCTAAAAACAAACATTTAAAAACTAATTAAATTTTATTTAATTTTGCACCGACTTCAAAATTTATGATTAATTGTAGTGTTATAGGTTGTTTGGCGAAGAAAATTTTTTTATACATTTAGGCGCAATTTACAGTTTCATTTCGTACTTTTTTTTTTTTTTTTTTTTTTTTTTTTTTTTAGTTGTTTGATTAGTAGTTGCTTTTTGGAGTCGGTTCTATTTTTTTAACAAAAAAATTTTATAGTTAATCAACTATTAAAATTCGTTAAAAAAAAAAAAAAAAGAAAGAAAGAAAGAAAGAAAGAAAAAAAAAAGAAAAAGGTTGAATTATTTTTTAATAATGCTATTAACGAAATTTTTAAAGATAAGTTTTAATTCTTTAAAATTTGTTATAAATAATGTTAAATCTTTTAGCAGCAGATGTAAAATATATAAACTGAACTTTAATTTATTTCTATTTAAATTTCATATTTCAGAAAAAATTATATACGATTTGCATACTTAAAAACTGAATGCAGTTACCAAAATTTAAAGCTCCCTTAAAAAATCGAGCTTCTCTATTAAATAAAGTTGTATTTTACAACATTTTACATCACTTCTTTTAAAAGACTTATAACTGAGTTTGTGTAGTTTTAAAATGTTAAAATGAGCGCCACAGCCGAAAACTCATAACTTTGCAATAAATAAATAAACTAGCTGGAACCCGTCGAATTCGACGATCGTCTTATTGAGCGTAATGGTTCAACAAACGTCGCATCGTTATTTAAATGTATTTCAAGTTAAAACATCTAATATAATTTACGACATTTCACTTAAAAAAAAGAAAGTCTGAAAAATGCTTATAAATAGAAATACTATATATGACATCACTTTCCACAAAGTACAGTCAATGTGACGTCAAACTGACTCCAAATAAACAGTTCCTATCTATATTTTTCTATTTCGTTTAATACTAAGACTACATGTTAGCTGACCCGTCCGGCGTTTTCCGGGCCCATGATGAAAATGAACCCTTAAATGAATTTTAAATTTGTATGGTTTTACATCTTTAACTCAATTTTGTTTGAATTTCTATTTTTAAATAAAAGCATCGTAAAAAAATAATCAGCTGTAACAAAAAATTACCTCGAACCGGAGTATAAAAATATTCCCCAAAATTAACCTGGAACCGATCGAACCCGTCCGGTGTTGCCCGGGCCCATAATACCTTAAATGAACCTTAAATTTGTATGATTTTATACCTTTAACTCCATTTAGTTTGAATTTCTGTTTTTAAATGAAAGCATCACGAAAAAATAATGAGATGTAACAAAAAAAATTACCTCGAACCGAACGAAACTCTGCCTTGTGGTCCCGGTGCCTGCGGCAGCGAATACGCCGGCCGCTAATAACATTAAAATATTCCAAAAAATTATCCTGGAATCAAACGAACCCGCCCGGCAATGCCCGGGCTCATGATAATAACCTTAAATGAACCTTAAATTTGTAGGTTTTATATCTAACTCGATTTTGTTTGAATTTCTATTTTTAAATGAAAGAATCACAAAAAAAAAAAAAAAAAAAAAAAAAAAAAACTCAAACAGAACGGAACTCGGGCTCGTGACCCGGTGCCTGTGGCAGCGTATATACAGGCCGCTAATAACGTGAAAAAATTCTCAAAAATGAACGTTGAACCGAGCGAACCTCTGACCCGTGTTACCTCTACCTGTGGCTGCTGCACTGTATAGCAGGCATGTATGCTACGCACACGTTGCAAAATCCACTTTCCAAGGGGTGCAGTATGTTGTATACGAACATCACCAATTGCCTTGAATTTCCAAGACTTTTTAAATAAGGTGTCACTGGTGGTGTCAACCGCAAAATCCTTTAGTTGCACTTTCCACCGCCAGGGGGCACAGCGTATTCTATACGAACAACACCAACGCTAAGAAATATCAAGACCTTTAAAATAAGGTGTAACATGATAGGGTCGACTGCAAAATCACCTAGTTCCATTTTTAACCACTAGGGGGTGCAGTATATTGTATACTAACTTTCCCAATCAACATGAAATTTCAAGACCTCTATCACCAATCGCCTTGGATTTCCAAGACCTTTTAAATAATGTGTCACATGGTGGTGTCAACTGCAAAATCCTTTAGTTGCACTTTCCACCGCCAGGGGGCGCAGTGTTTTCTATACGAACATCACCAACGGTCAGGAAATACCAAGACCTTTAAAATAAGATGTATCATGATAGGGTCTACAGCAAAATCACCTAGTTCCATTTTTCACCACCAGGGGGCAACACTATATTGTATACAAACATCCCCAATCAACATGAAATTTCAAGACCTTAAAAATGAGTTTCTACATGTGTGGGTCTAGAATGGATTTCCCTCTCAAACTAATTTCCCCTCCCCCCCTCCAAATATTCTTTCCCCCTTTAAAATCAAAAATTCCAAATTCGCAGAAAGTGATTTTTTAGTATTCGACTCTAGTCCCCATATGTACAATTTCTTCACCGTGAAGTAATTTGGAGCTTAGTTAAGCTCGTAAACATGTTTCTAACCCGTTTCCCCCCCAAGAAGGGGAACCGTTCGACTTCTTTTTATTTTTCTCTTTTCATAGCACATCTACAGACCAAGACCTTTTTTTAGACACCTCAACCAAATTTTTACACCAAGTAGTTCTCTCAATATAGTGGAGACAGACAAAAACATGTTTCAAATTAATATATAGGTAAACAAATAAGTAAATAATAATGTAAATGATATTCTTCAAAATGCTATAAACTTTCTTTATTTCAATATTAATAAAGAAAAACATGAAATACGTACATAATTTAATGATTGAACCTATTAAAATTGAAATTTATAAAGGAAGAAAAGTATAATATTAAATTTGGATTAAAATTTAATTTAACTGGACAGCAAAGAAATATATGAAATAAATTGCTTAGCATAAATTTATTTTATGTGCACGTATTCCTTATATATATTACTGTATTTGGAATTTGTAATCTTAAACTTATTATAATGTTCTATATATTTTGAACATTAACATTATCTATTATTGTTTACATTTAATTAATGTAAAATAATGTTTAAATTAGTACTTATTTTTCATGTCATATCAATTTTCATTTTCGTATCATTTCGTATATATATATTTCTTGTTGTAATGATAAAAATATTTATTTTTATTTTGATAAATCGAAGTAGAAAATTTGTCTAATGAGGGTGATGCTCAGAATAATTTTAAAACAAATATTGGTCTCATAAATACGTTGAAACAAAAAACATATTTCAGTAAACATTTTCCTTTATTCTAAAGGTCAGTTTTTTTTTTTTTTTTTTTTTTTTTTTTTTAACAGAATATATACATTTTTAGCATTGTTCGTAATTTATATATGCATATAATAATTTATTTTATTGATTAATTTATTGTATTTTTTCAGTGAATTTACAGGGTGTCCAATAAGTTCTCATACAATTTAAAACTTAAAATACACAAAAGTTAAAGAAAATAAAAGGCTTTTATTTAAAGCAAATTACAAAACAAACATTTAGAAAACCATCATAACAAATATTTAGGGATACTTCCACCTTTTTTTGTTTTTTTACTATCTTTAGTCTTTTCTCGAAGCATGCAGCACGTATGGCTTGCATAGGAATTTCATCCCATACTTTAAGTATAATGTTTTTGAATTATGTTAAATTGCTGCATTTCACCTCTTTAAGCTCCGAAAGCACATAACCTCATTCAAAATAATCTAAGGGGTTTTGGTCGGGGGAGCTGGAAGGCCATTCTTCTTTTGGCAAAAAGTAGGTCAAATTTTCTCGGAACCATTGCTGCACCTTATTAGCTGTGTGGGATAGCGCACTGTCTTGCTGGAAGCAATAATAATCGTCTCCATACATGTTTTGAAGATTTGGTAATAAAACTTTCTCCAAAACTTCCTTCTGATACATTTCTGCATTAATCTTTACTCCCTTTTCAATAAAAACCAAAGGAAATTTCCCCCTTTTCGAAAAAGCCCCCCATACCATTAATGATGAAGCATTTTTGAAATCTTGGCACAGTAGCTTGATTGTCAGGGTTGGTTGGTGTCGGTTGGTGTCTTTTTATGGCGCAAGGTCCCAAGAAGGACATAATACGCCAAACAGAGATGTTAAAAGAATCCAAAGATAAGCACATGGATGTGGGACTACCCCCATCCACAAAGTCAAGAAAAAAGATACTTTAAAAAATTAATGCAGTTACATAACAATTAAAACAAAACAGCACAAGATAAAAAAAGAGTAAAATCAAATTTCACTATAAATACCCGAATGTTTTAAAAAAATTATCAGTTCTGAATGAGGATTGCAACCGAGAAGGCTTGTCAAATTTGGTGAGGATGATTTAAAAACTGCCGATAAAGATGACGGAGACAAGGACAGTCGGTGAGGATATGGCGAATGGTAAGCTGACTAAAGTGGCATTTGGGACAAGAAGGTTCACTTTTCCCTAGGAGTAAATGCCGGTGTGTAAATCGTGAATGCTCAATTCTAAGTTTAGTAATAATAACATCATGCTTTCGTGGAGTTAATGTAGGCTACATTTCAATGTTTGATTTAATCCCCTGTAATTTATTATTAATTTCACATTCCCACTCTCGTTGCAAGATATTTCTGAAAGAACTTCTTAGTGCAAGCTTTATATCTTCATATGGAATTGGACATTCAAGAAGATTCAATCCCTGCTTTGCAGCTCTATCTGCAGCTTCATTACCTTTAATGCCAACGTGAGAAGGAACCCAGCAAAATAAAATTATGTATCCCTTTCTAAGAAGTTCGTTATGAATTTTTAAAACTGAAGTAAAAGAGGTAGAACAAGAGCTAGAAGTCAAGGAATCCAAGACACTCTTTGAGTCAGTATATATGATGAATTTTCTATGACTATGGGATGAAATGAGTTTGAGAGCAGCCTCAACAGCAATGAACTCCGCAGAAAAAATGGAAAATGTACTAGGGAGGCGATAGCTAATAACAGTGTTATCCAGAACGACACCACAGCCAACAAGTCCACTCATTTTTGACCCATCTGTATAAATATCAATATAGTCATTGTATGTGTGGCGATGAGATGCGAAAAATGTCTGAAAAACGGTTGCATCAGTACTGGATTTGTCGAAACCATTGAACAGGTGTATGAGAGTGGCAGTCTTGGAGTTCCAGAGAGTCATATATGAAAAAGAACGAGAGCGAACATGAATGTCACTGAGTGATGTACAAGAAATAATGTTTTTTACTCTCAGTCCAAATGGTGGGATGCAAGAAGGGCGATTCTGAAAAAGAGAATGATCTGTGCTGCCAATATGAGGTTGGAGTGGGTGATGAGAATGAGAAAGTATGCGATAATACAACTCCAAAGAGAGCTTTTGTTTGATGCTAGTGAGGGAAGGTTCCACACAGTCAACATATAAACTGTTAACAGGAGAGGTACGGAAAGCACCGGAGCAAATTCGCAGAGCAGAATTGTGCACCGTGTCAAGTTTTTTCAGATAAGATGTGCAAGTAGAGCCATAAACCTGACATGCATAATCTAACTTGGAGCGTATAAGAGCACGGTAAAGTTTCAGGAGAGATATACGATCAGCACCCCAGGAAGTGTTTGAAAGAACTTTTAAAATATTTAATGTTTTATCACATTTTGTCCGTAATTGTGAAATGTGTGGAATAAAAGTAAGCTTTTTGTCAAAGATAACACCCAAAAAACGAGCAGTGTCAACAACAAAAATAAGATTACCGTTCATATAAATCTCTGGGTCAGGATGAAAATCCCGTTTACGACAAAAATGCACACATTGTGTTTTGTCATTCGAAAATGTAAAGCCATTAATTTTTGTTCAATTTGTAATGCGGTTGATTGCAAGCTGTAGCTGACGTTCAATAAAGCGCATGTCATAACCCTTGCAAGAAATTTGCAGGTCGTCAACATACAAACTTCCCTGTACATTAGGTACCAACTGTTAAAGAATATCATTTATTTTTAATGAGAAGAGTGTGACACTCAAGACATTGCCCTGAGGTACACCTTCTTCCTGAAAGTAAAAATTTGAATAAATTGATCCAATTCGTACACGGAAGCGTCTGACATTTAAAAAATTTGGAATAAAAATAGGCAGATTTCCTCTAAAGTCCAGATTAAAAAGATCTCTTAAAACACCATAACGCCAGGTTTTGTCATATGCTTTTTCAATGTCGAAAAAAACTGACACGACAACGTCTAACAATGGAATTGCGTATATTGGTTTCAAGCAGAAGAATATTGTCAATTGTCGAACGACCTTTTCGAAATCCACTTTGCCATGGAGAGATTAAATTATTCTTTTCTAGTACATATACAAGCCGGTTATTAATCATTTTTTCAAGACGTTTGCACAATAGGGTGGTTCGAAAAAAACTTTTTTTTAAATTTCAGATCGCTATAGTGCGCAAAATTTGCCATTGGTATAGACATGAAAAAAGCACTAATTATTATTTTTTTATTAATTTGTCTTCCGGTCGCGCAATGCCATCGAAGTTAGCAAAAAATTGCGAAAAACCTTAATTTTTCATAATTTTTTTAAGCACGCCAGATGGTTTTAATTGCGTTCCTATCCCATGAATTAACTACTAAAAGTATGTAAAATCAATATATATGCACTTGTTATACATTTGTTTCATATCTTCCGGTCGCGCAACATAGTACAAAATGAGTAAAATTAGTAGTTTTTTCAAAATTTCAAAGTTGGACTGTTTAGTACATTTTAATCATACGACTTCTAGAAACGCTATAGTTTATTTCTATTACAATAATATATTTAAAATCCAAGCATTGTAGATAAATATGGCTATAAGATAGACGTGGCGTACGTGACGAATGCCAGCGATGCGCGCGCAGCGCTGCCAGTCGCAGCCATTATCGTTTCCCGCTATTTTCTTCAGTCTGCTCATGCCGCTAGTTCTAGTCAGTACTAGATTGTGTTGTGCTTAAGTCCGTATTCTACTTTTGTGTTCAGTGTTTGTACTTGAATACGACAGTTATTGATACAATGGATGTACCAATGAAAGTTGGTATAGGTACAATAAATAGAAAAGATTTTGAGTGCCCTATTTTTGGTCGCTCACGAAACTTGTTGCACAACAAGCTTCCTACTCATGAAAATGTCCTTCGCTGCTGCTTTCAACAGAGATTCAACCTAGCTGGGACAATAAGCAACAAGAGTGTATCTTTTTCAAGAGTAGCCTCAACAGCAGCAAAGAAAAGTATCGGTTTGTATGACAAAGCCTCGATCCCAAGTGTTACGGAGTACAGAGTCATCTAGCTAATTAGTTCTTACTACGAATCTTACAGTAAACTCAAAAAGTCGTTTCATCGTGACAAAGATAAACCAGCATTCGTTCTTAAACTTGACAATTTCAAAGAGAAAGGATACTCTCTTTTTGATGTCGCGGCGTGTAAATGTGCAAGTACGCAAACCTTAATTCAAAAGGTGGAATATTTTTTACTCTTTCACAAATGCAGTTCACACTTAGAGGACATACACATGTATCTGAAGATTTCTTACATGAACAGTGATTAGCAACAATTGCACATTTACACGCCGCGATATCAAAAAGAGAGCATTCTTTCTTCTTCAAATTGTCAAGTTTAAGTTTGAATGCTGGTTTATCTTTGTCACGATGAAACGACTTTCTAAGTTTACTGTATGATTCGTAGTAAGAACTAATTAGCTGGATGACTCTGTACTCCGTAACAGTTGGGATCGAGGCTTTGTCATATAAACCGATAATTTTCTTTGCCACTGTTGAGGCTACTCTTAAAAAATATACACTCTTGTTGTTTATTGTCACAGCTAGGTTGAATCTCTGTTGAAAGCAGCAGCGAAGGACATCTTCATGAGTAGGACGCTTGTTGTGTAACAAGTCTCGTGGGTGACCAAAAATAGGGAACTTAAAATCTTTTCTAGGTTTTGTACCTATACCAACTTGCTTTGGCACATCCATTGTATCAATAACTGTCGTATTCAAGTACAAACATTGAACGCAGAAGTAGACAGAAAAATAAGGACTTAAGTACAACACAATCTAGTACTGATTCGAGCTAGCGGCATAAGCAGACAAAAGGAAATAGCGGGAAACGATAATGGCTGTGACTGGCTGCGCTGCGCGCGCATCGCTGGCATTCGTCACGTACGCCACGTCTATCTTATAGCCATGTTTATCTACAATGCTTGGATTTTAAATATATTATTACAATAGAATTAAACTATAGCATTTCTAGAAGTCGTATGATTAACATGTACTAAACAGTCAAACTTTGAAATTTTGAAAAAACTACTAATTTTACTCATTTTGTACTATGTTGCGCGACCGGAAGATATGAAACAAATGTATAACAAGTGCATATATATTGATTTTAAATACTTTTAGTAGTTAATTCATGGGATAGGAACGCAATTTAAACCATCTGACGTGCTTAAAAAAATTATGAAAAATTAAGGTTTTTCACAATTTTTTGCTAACTTCGATGGCATTGCGCGACCGGAAGACAAATTAATAAAAAAATAATAATTAGTGTTTTTTTCATGTCTATACCAATGGCAACTTTTCCGCACTGTAGCGATTTGAAATTTAAAAAAAAGTTTTTTTCGAACCACCCTATTGCACAAGCAGCTTGTCAGGGCAATTGATCGGTAGTTTTTTGGATCAGATGCATCTTTACCAGGTTTGGGGAATGGGATAACAACAGCATCATGCCAAATAATAGGGAAAGTATTGTCAGGGATATCTTCAATGGATGCCGACCATACTCGATCATTCTGGGGATTGTGGGATTGTTGTAGAACGAAAAGTTTCTCATCGGAGAAGATGAATTCATCACCTGCGTGCCAAGAGAGCAAGGTCTTAACTCTTTCATACCTCTTTGTTTTTGAGGCCTTTAAAATTCTACGCGTTCTTGTTTTTTTTGTAAGCTTTATATCTTAGATCATTTTTTAGAAGATTCTGGACAGATGATTTTGAAATCTTGCAGCCTCGTGATAACTTTCTAAGAGAGGTCTGTCCATTTCCCCGGATGTGCTCTCTTACTGCTTTGATGACTTTTTCAGTCCGTGCAGTGTGAGGTCTGCCGGATCTATACCTGTCCTGCACAGATGAAGTTTCATTATACCTTCGTATCGTCCCATAAACAAAATCACGTTTGACACCTAAGTTTTTCAGGTCTCTGAAGATTTTGCCTGCTTTCTGTCCTTCTAAATTTTTTTTCACGATTACCTTTCTATATCCTTTCATGGTTTCTGAAACAAAATGAAAAATATTACAATTGATTCTATTACATATATTCTTTAAAGACACGTTGTAAAACAATGTTAAAAAACATTTTATAGCCTAGAATTAATAGTTTTTAATAAGACCACATTCAAAATACTGTATGAGAACTTTTTGGACACCCTGTACATGCCGTAATCTCCGTCGTTTTATAAATTATAAAAATCTAAAACAACATGGCAAGGCTCAGGAATGGTAGAATAACTGCATAAAAGTGTCTGTAGTAAAAACGGTTTTATCACTTTCATTAACTAAAAATTACAAATTTAATAAAATATAGAGATTCGGCATAGTAAAATATTGAAAACTAGTTGGCATAGGCGGACTCTGCTCAGTTCCCCATCATATTTATGTTTTCATAAATTTCTAGTGGGAGACATATTATAATCATGTGAAAAGAAGTGAATTTGACCAAAGCTTGATACAGTGACAGAATGAAATCTCCGCCTAATAGGCTATCCACCGTTCTCTTCCAAATATTTATCTTATTCTAATCTATTAATTTATTTTATCAGGGTCAATTCTGTTGTTTTTTTTTCATATTCATGCTACTATTTCTAATGCTATAATCCTCAACACTCATATTTATATGAAAAATTTACAATTTCGCTATGTTGATAAAATCGTAAATTACGAATAATTTACGAAATTTTCCTAGTAGAATATTTGTATTCAATCATGTTCAAATAAATATCATAAACGAAATTTTGAAGTTGTCTAATGTATTTAGGATCCTCAAAATGGAAGTTTATGCTCAATTTTGCCTTATTCTGACATGTTAAGTAAATCGTAAATTCCAAATAACTTACGATTTTTTTAAATTGGAAAAATCATAGTCTATGATATTCATGCCAGTATCCTAAATAATATTTCGAAAGTGGTTTGACATCTTTACGATGAAAATATTCCTCAAGATTGACGTTTATGTGAAATTTTGCTCTATTCTGCCATGTTATTAAATTCGTAAATTTCCAATAACTTACAAAATCTTTATATTGGAAAAATCATAGTCATTAATATTCATTCCAGTGTCCTAAATAATATTTCAAAAGTAGTCTGACATCTTTACGATGAAAATATCTCTCAAAATTGACGTTTATGTGAAATTTTGCCCTACACTGCCATGATAAGAAATTCGTAAATTTCCAATAACTTGCGAAATTTTCAAAGTAGCATATTTATAGTTACTGATGTTCATTTCGGCATCAAAACTGATATTTTAAAACTGATCTGCCTTTTTAACAATAAAAAGTTTCCATTTAATGCACGTTTAAGTGAATTTTTGTCCTATTCTCCCATGTTAAGAAAATCGTAAATTTCTAATAACTTACGAAGTTTTTAAATTCGAATGTTGCAAATGAATAGGGTTCTTGCCAGTGTCGAAAGTGATATTTTAAAACTGATTTGACCTCTCTGCGACATTTTTTTCTTGAGATATCGTGTACACAGACTAACAAACTAACGGACTAACGGACTAACAGGCACCTACAGACACACACCATAGAAATTTTGTCATTTTTGGATTCCTCACACCTGAAAACGTGTAGAAAAGTCAAAATCCCGAGGTCGAAAATTTTCACGATTACCTAAGTTCCCCATACCTATAGTATGATCGGGAACTAATAGTCTTTTGAAAATATTGAAAAGTGTCTTTTTTCTATTGCATTTCTCTTATAAATTTCCAAATCATACATTTCTTTCGCTAACTGTAACAATATTAGCAGAGTTAATATAAAAAATATTTATCTTACGGATCTAATATTATAAAATATTATAAAGTAAGTTTTATTCTGTGAAATAATAAACTTAAAAAAACTTCTGTAAAATAATAAACTAAACTTAACGTGTTAATCAGTGAGGACACGATTTTTTAAAGAATGATCAAACATTTGTTAAAGTAGTATCATTTAAAAAAAAATCATAGTTTTAATTATTTAAATCTCTTTCAAAATATAATTTATTTATTTTTTTATATGCCGTAATGAAATATTATCAAAAGAGATAAAAGCGGCTTATTATGAAGAGTAGAGATTAAGCCTCATGTTTATAAACTTTATTTCAAATCCTTTACCTGCTTTTTTTCTAAAAATGTATTCTTCATTCCCAAAAACGACTTTCTCTGTCGTCTATGATTTATGGAATTTCTTTTCAGAAAAGTTTTGAAAAGAAATAAAAGCAGCTGATAACGTATAAAAATATCAAAAGTACTATCCGGTGCAATAAATCCCTTCAAAGATTTTGATTTTACATTTTGTCAATTTAGTAGCTTTCTTTTGTAAAGATATTTGCTTATATACATGAAACATTTGTATATTAATTTACTTTTAAGACTTTTATGAATTTGTATGTTTCACGTTGTATATGGATTGTGATCACAGTTTTTTCTTTGAAATATCATTATACATATATATATTTCTCTTCAGTTGTTGGTGGTTTTCTTTTTGGTGAGAATTTGGGGGCTAAGGATAGTTATTAGCTTATTGGTACTGTCCTTTCAGAAACTTCTCTTTCACCCCTACACTGAGGGTATCCCTGATGAAGATCTCAGTGTTTTTTGGGGTTTAATTTCATTCAGTTGTTTATATATTCCTACATTTAAGTTTTGCATTTCCTTACGCTGCAATTTTGCGCATTGGTTTGTAATTCTCCTTTTGGTTTTTCTAATCTTTAAACTTACATATACATATATATATAAATTCATTTCAGTAGTTTTCTATACACACACACACACATACATATATATATATATATATATATTGTTATGTATAAGGTTTGACTTCTATTTTTAATTGATTGCTGATTAATTCTAGTCTCCATTCCTTTTTGTTTTTCCTTGTAATGATGGATTATTTTTATTATTATTATATTCTTTTCTTTTTCTGTCAGTATTATTTTTCTGTTTTTTAAAAGGATTCCCATTTATAGTTTTTTATATGCTTCTAGTCTATTGAAGTTTTCTTTGAAAAAAGGAATAACTTAATACCTACTTTATTTGCTCTTTAGCGAAAAAGATTTCTTTAAAAGAGGAAAATTAAGTTTGAAATTTATTGTTCATATATGTATAGATATTGATCATATTTTGCATATACATATGTTTCATTATATATATATTCATATACATATTTTTTATTTTAATTTCACGTTAAAGGAGCTTGGACAATTTCCGCTAATCACTTCATTTTCCATGCATGATAGCAGGTTTAACTGTAGCCACCTATTAAAAATATAGATAGAATGCGAAATATTACAAATAATAATATTGATAGTAATAATAGCAGTTAAGTATTTAGAGTACTCACATAAATTATTTATTTTCGATATGTCTGGCTAGATTGTAGTTATTATATAAAAATGCATTTCAAACCATCTACTCATAATTTCTGCAAGCTACTTTTTAAACTTACCAGTACGTTAGAAATATACTTTCTATAAAAAATAAATAAATAAAAATAAAAGACGCCCCAAGAATGAGTAATGCCAACTAACACAAAATGATATGCTTAGAGCTTTCGACAGAAAATTCAATTTTTTTAGAATTTGGCGCCCAATGAAAGCTAGAAACGCTCGACACCACTCTTAGAGCGGTGAGCGGCACCTCCTTCTTGTTAAATCCTGTTAAATGAATGCACATGTGACATTTTTGCGCATCTTAACTGCGCAACTGGCTGTTAAGACTCTCTAATATTAAAGAGGCGAAACTTCAATTCCAAGTACTAAATTCTTTCAGATTGTCATTCCGACTACTCTAGATGGTAATTACGCCTTGTATGCAGGTGCGCACATAATATGAGCAGATATTAGCATTTGAGTGAGGACGTGTATTTAAGCCTAAAAAAGCTGTGTGTTCTAATCGACGACTCCTTCAACATTTGAATTGAAATGATGCCATTTTTAAACGATGTTTGCAGAAATAGATAAATCATGGCTGAACAAAGCATCAAGAAAAAGAGGTTGTTCTAGATAGATGGCAGAAAATAAGGACCAATCAATCTTCAGAGCTGAACTCAGAACCCCGTATTCATCATTATTATTGATCCTACGTGCAACTGGCGCTTCAGTGACTGCGAAGAATAATTAACAGATGGCCTTAATATACTGTTCAGAGAAAGGAGGACGAGATCACACCGCTCTTTGTACTGACTCTGTACACCAACAAGCCCGTTGCTGTGGTACTGGTCACATTCAACCTGGAATGAAACTGATTGGAATATAATTTTTTTCAACGATGTGTCACATTCCGATTTGCGCCCGATGACCAGCGAAGACGTACCTGGAGACTTCCCGGAAAAAAGGGGATCCCAACCTGACTCTTCTAATCATACGGCTCGATAACTAGGTGTGATGGTCTGGGGTGTCATGTTAATTCATAGCAGGACCCCTTTGGTAGTCATCCGCGGCACCTTTACAGTATATCGACGAAAGTCTACGCCCTGTTCCGTTGCCCATCATATCACGCTATCCTGAGCATATATTTCAGCATATATATATGTCCGTTTCCGCATGGAGCTAGTTTCTGCTGCTCGTTTTTTTTTTTTTTTTTTTTTTTTTTGCTTGTCCAACATTTCCTTGTAAAACAAAGTAGCCGGATCTCTCCCCCAGTGACGACATTTGAAGCGTTTTAAAAAGTGATCGGGAGTTTGACACTCTAACACACAAACTGGAGAATTTGGCACGATATCTCACAGGAGGATATCTACCAACTATATCAATCAATTCCAAGCCGAATAACTGCACACAGAGTGTTGAAATAGAGGTGGATCAACGCGTTATTGACTTGTTCACTTTACGAAGCTATATCTCTTGATTAAATTGTTCAATTTAAAGTTTAAGTTGTAATGTTTAAGTCTGAAATTGTAAATATTTGTTTTTCTTTATATGTACAGCACATCTACAAATTTCCGTCCCATTTAGATAGCTCTTTCTTGGTGTTTATTATTATTATTATTATTTATTACTTTTTTTTTTCAGTCGTCTTAGAGTATATATGGAATATGACACATTGTCCGAAATTAACTACAAAATGCATTAGCAAAAAGTTTGGGCACAACGAAAAAATTACATAACGGAATTTTTTAAAACAATAAATGTATGCCGAAAAAATTCTCGCCAAATAGTGATAAAATTTTGAAAGTGGCAAAGGGGATCAAAGGCAAAATCTGCACGCGAAATGGTTTAGATATTGGAAATTTCGTACTATTGTAAACATAAATAAATAAATAAAAATAAAATCAATAAAAACATTTACTGTGGCCGCAGTTGACTTTGTGTGTCTAACATATGCTACCCAAAATGGTGGCAAATATCTATGGAGTTGTCGAATGTCAAGACCAATGGCGGCTCGTGAAGGACGTATTAAGGGAACTGCATCGAAACGTCTAGAAAAAAGTATATAAAATGGCATCTTTATTCACCTTATTGACTGATTCGCTTATTTCGACAATCAATGTAAATATGGTTACATTTCAAGAACAAATTAGAAGAAAAATCTTTCCACGCTAACATACTGTTTTTAGTTTCTAGCTTGCAGCCCTCCCAAAGCGTCATTCACGAGCCGCCACTGATAAAGACAGATTATTGACACATATTTCTTTTAAATAGGCGATATATTACTGTATGTTGTATATTTGAATGCCACACACATATCGAATATGTGAATTTCTATAATATTGTTCTGATTTTGTCTTTTCTGTTTTAATTAAAATTATGTTTTACATGAATTTAGATTTAAAAAAAAAAAAAAAAAAAAAAAGTAGAAACTAATAAACTAATCAGTTTTAAAGTAATACGTTTTAAGATTTTTTTTTTTTTTTTGTTTTTTAATTACTTAATTTAAATCTCACGAAAATATTATCTTGTGTTACATACAGGAAAGGATATTTGTAAAATGAACATTATTTTAATTATCTATTTTTATTTACATATTTTGTTAGGAAAGGAATTAACTTTTAAATCCTCTACGAAATTCTATGGCTAGAATTACTTATCTTATTTGAATTAATATAATACTTTATTTTAAACAAATAACTCTTAGCTAATTTATTCCATAAATGTAATCTGATTTCAAAAGTCAGCTTTTGTAAAAGAAGAAAAATATACATTTTCAAATACGTCGTGTATGTTATTACTTAAAGATTAAAATAACAAAACTTTCAGTCAAGGGTATATGAACAAATAACTTCGCAAAAGTTAATTTTCTAAAGATTATAAAGAATTACTTTTGAAAGTGATTGCAAATTGACTCTAACTGCATAAATTAGCGGTTTACAAAATGTTGAACTTGCAATTATGTATAACTTTTTTTATTCCAGAATTAGAGAATTATTATAATCTGAATCTTTCAACAATAGTGTAACTAAAATTTTTCGTTTAAAACTGTCTCTCTTTCTATAAAAAAATGTTTTTTTTTTTGTTTTTTTTTTTTTAATGAGAATGTAATTTACTTGCTGAAATATTCTTAAATTGCATTTTTTTAAATTTTGATCATTTAAACAACTTAAAAATATTTTGCTTTCATAAAGTATAATTAAATAAATAAATAAATAAAAATTATAATACAGGAATTATAATATTGCAAACATAAAATTTTAAGTTCTTTAAATATTTCTTTACTTTTTAAGTTTTGAATACGACTATTTTAAGCATCATATTTTTCTCTCAGTGGATATAGGTATATTTTCCAAATAAAACAAAGTACATTCTAATTCAGTACCAATTATGATATTTACTTAAAATTTATAAATAAGAATATTTTTTTTTTCTTTAACAGTTATGTATATATATATATATATATATATATATTTCAGTATAAAATTAAGTATATATTCTTTTAGTCAAAACATTTACATCAGAGACGACAAAGCAATGTTATATATAAATTGAAAATATTGTATAATTAGATTAAAGTACACGCTATACCAGAAATCACTGTTTCTTTAATTCGAACGTTTATTTCTTTAACGCAGTTGACGTAGAGATAATGTGTATAACAAATAAAACCTCACGTGTGCCAATGTCGAATGCGCTGGATTTTGATATACATTAACTGTTCAGTAATTAAACAGATTAAAAAAAGTAATTGTGGATTTTTATTACGACAGGCCGTAGTATATTTTTAAATCTGAGATTTCGTTTTGTCGCCGTTTATTAAGTTCCACCTTAGAACTGCCAATATCCAATATTACCATTTACGTTCCTAAACTATTTAAAAATATTACGTCAAATCTGTTGTAGGGGATTTCCCGTTCATTCTTCTGTTTTCAGAACAAATGACTGTCCAGACAGAGTGACGCGCGCCTCTTTTTCCTAATTGCGCCACTCTTTCGTTTTGAAATGAGAAGTATTCGAAAGATGTATTTTAGAATCAGAACAGAAAAAGACCTTGAATAGAAATGGGGTTATGAGAAGAGCGTTTGCTTACAGACGCCCCGGTCCTAAAGAAGGACAATTAAAACTAATTAAGAATTAATCTTCAGAATTAATAATTATGAACTAATTAGAACATTAATATTAAGAAATATTTTAATAATTGCCTGTAAATACGTATAAATAGATTTTTGTTTGAGTTTCGTTTTCAGGTATGCTAACAAAGGATTAAATTCTATATTACCAGCAAGCAGTGCTCTACGTTCATCGCTTTTTTATGAATGGATATTCATTCATAGCTGCCACCTTCCACATCCAGACCTATTGCGCTAGAAGCTTTCAGGTGAGACCCATCCATATTTTATATAGTAAAGAAATATATTTTAGAAGAATTACTTTTTTATTAGAAAAATTAAGAATGCTGTAACGGGTCTGTAAGAAACATAATTAAGTTTTAAATCAGAAGTAAGATTTGTTGCAGCAATATCTGTTAAAACAAAATCTATATATTAATAGGCAAGCATAAAATTTGTAGTCCCTATTTAACATATTAATTATGGGAGTAGAAGGTTGAAAATGGTATCATTCGAAAGGTATGGTTACCCAGATGCTGCGAATACAAAAAATTACTTTCTTACGATTTCAAGAGGGTATTTAAAAATACTTTTATTTTTGATGCATTTTCCCCTTTTTCCCCCTTTCCTACACGTATTTCTTTGTATTAAAAATACCTAAGAGTGGAAAGTTGTTAAATCTGGAAATTTGATAAAACTCAAATAAAATCATAGACACAGTAATTTGGTAAACGTAGCATCACTATGCGCAAGCAAAGTGATGACGTCACTGGCCGTCCATGGAGCCACAAAAAAGATTTCCTATGTTAATCATCCATTGGATTTTTTCGTAAAATATTATTAAAAATTAACGGAAATTATCTCCTGATTTTAATTCCCATATTTGGGTATAGTTATATATAAGTTACTGTCTACATGTGTTATATTGAGTTGTTTTTGCAGTAAAATTGATAAAATTTTTATTTAAAATTTAAAAACTGTAGAATAAAAATGACAAACTTCCAGTTTCGATTGTAAACATAAACATTTCATTTCAAAGGGTGATACTTACACATTAAATATCAAACTAATATACTAAATAAAAGGAAAAGGGTAAATATTCTATCATAATTTGAAGTTAAATTTGTTTTCAAATGTCTAAATAAAGTATCTGATATAAGATACTAATATGTTGCTGCGGAAGATATTTGATATCTGTCGCTCTTGGCGGAAAAAAAATCGCCAAATTATCTGGCGAACATATTTACTTCCTTTCAAAAATCATGGTTATTTTAACAGCGTATATTAAGAGAGCAATTTATAATATGAAACAATATTTCATACAACAGATATTACGAAAATATACATCTCGTATGCACATTTTTGTATTACGTTTTTGATTGCCAAGTACAAAAAACGGCGAGTACGACATAGTTTTGAAATTTAGAATTATTATTATTTTTTTAATTTGACTCAAGGTAACTTAATCTATCACATGTGCACGATAATTAATTTAAAATTATATCCAAATATGGGGATTAAAGTCGGGAAATAATTTTCCTCAATTTTTAATATTTTTTTTTACAAAAAATCCAATGGACGATTAACATAAAAAAATCTTTTACTTCGCCCCAAAAACGGTCAGCTTCGCAAGCCTGCATCTTTTGCATTAGTAAGAAAAAAAGTAGAAGATATGGAAAAACTTTCAATTTCCGGTTTTCGATAAATTTACACGTTTTGAGATTCCCTTTACTTCAATTAACTTAAATCGACTACTTACTTTTAAAAAAAGTTGATTTATCACTAACTGCTGCATGTATAAGAAGAAAGTAGACGATACGGAAAAAAATTCGATATCCGTTTTTCGCTGAATTTACATGTTTTGAACTTTCCTTACGTTTCAATTAACTAAAATTTACTACTAATTTTTTAAAAAGTGGATTTATTGCTAGCTTTTGCGTGCAAAAAATCTTTTACATTGCCCCAAAAACGGTCAGCTTCGCAAGCCTGCATCTTTTGCATCACTAAGAAAAAAGTAGAAGATACCGAAAAACTTTTGATTTCCGGTTTTCTATGAATTTACACGTATTGAGATTTCCTTGCATTTCAATTAACTGAAATTGACAACTTATTTTTAAAAAAGTGTATTTATTATTCTTTTATCTGCATATATAAGAAGAAAGTATACGATTCAGAAAAACTGATTTTCGGTTTTCGATAAAGTTACACATTTTGAAATTTCCCGAACTCAATTCGACCATTTTTGCAAAATATCTTTCTTTTTGAGTTCAAACACTGTACTTTATGAAAGAATGGAATTAATTTAACAGAATTTGATATTTGGTTGGACCTTTGTTTGACATGGTACCGATCAGCTTTTGGGTTGTATCACCCAACAAGGGGGTTTTAACGTTGCGATTTTTTCTCATTTCAGGAAAGGCTCATAATCTACAAAAGAAATGTATTAAGTAATACTCTGCTGACTCAGTTAGAGTGCATATCGGAAAACGCCGCAGCTTTAATTCCGTTAAGAAAAGGAAATAAATTTGCTTTGCCTTGCTTTGCTTTGCAAAAAGAAAAAAAAAAAAGGTCGAGTTTCGACCACTGGACGGTACTAGTATAAATGAATAAGTAAAGAAATATTACGATTTAAACTTAAAAGAATAAATATAAATAAATAAATAAGTTTAGTTTAGTTTTCTAAGTTTCAAATAAATAATTATTTTTATATCAAAAAAAAAAAAAAAAAAAAAAAAAGAAAGAAAGAAAATGAATATGCAAACATTTATATAAATGCATTTTCTTTTTCAGATTTAGATAATATTTAATTTGGAAAAAAAAAATACTTTAGCCATTTTCTTTCTAATAATAAACACATCTGAAAACGGAAAAAATTTAACTGGAAACATTTCGGTATATTTTGATCAATTAAAAACTTTCTTCCTTATATTCCATCTCCCCTTAATTTAAAGAAAATATTTGAAATATTTAATTTTTAAAATATTTAAAATAGGGAAAAATCGTTGTAAACCAATGTAACAGATTTCTCAAATTTCGACTTCGATCTCTAAGCGAAATTTGACATTTGATGTATAAAATAGCTCAGTTATTTCTATACAAAATATTTAACTATGCAATTGTGATATCCATTTTAATTTACCACAAAAATGGCAACGACATTAAAAAAAAAAAAATAAAAATAAAAAAAAATAATGGACTCCTAAGTTAAAGCTATACCAAAGTAATTTGAAGAAACGAATATAGTAACCGATGCTAGGAGGTGATTCGCAGTTACTACATGCATTTATATAGAAAAAAAAAAAAAATAGAATAAGTCCTACCGTACTAAACAAAATTTTATTTTAAAATAATGTAACCAGAATTTTGTAATGTTTTTATATGAAATAACATTTTTTATTTTTTTTATTTTGTTGTTTTCTTGAAAAATATTATAAAATAATCAAATAAATATTTTTAATCAGTTGAGAATATCATAGAATTCCATTAAACTCAGTGATATACGCAAAAATCTTTAGCACGCAAAAATCTGTAGTAGAAAATTAACATTAACCCCTTAACTACCCCGGGCTATGCCGATGTGTTAACTGCCCTGGGCGTATTTATATGTCTTACCGAAGTACGATTCTATGCGTTACGCATCTTCCAGTGAAACTAGTCTCACGGCTTTTTACTGGACCATGGCAGTGTTTTCAAAGAATTTACTTATTTCAGAGAAGATGGGGAGAGGGAAAATTGGAAAGATTTTTTAGAAAAGTGCACGCATAAGTACATGTGCCTGTGCGAAAAATGGTAGCAATGGGAAGCTAATCTTGTACTTTTTCGTCGACAGGTAAGAGGTTAATAACTAACCTTTCCGATGTGCGATAACTCTATCTTTAGAAATTTTTCCATTGATCATTGATGTAAATGAATTCGATGAGTGCAAAGAAATATCATAATTATTTTAGAAGAATTTATAGAATATGTAGACCTGCAAACTATGCTACTTTATCCGTGATGGTATTAAGCCCCTCCTTTTTTTTTCACACCAGAATAGTTGAAATCTGCTAGTACTACATAGTTATTAATAGCTGTGGTCCCACCTGATGAAGAGGAAAGTACAGCATAATTTAATTCTTTCGCTTAAATATTGTTCAACTTTATCAAATTAACATTGTTAAACGATTTTTCTTGTTGTTTGTTACATTCCACTTTCATTTCATCACTTATCATAATTTTAATTATATATATATATATATATATATATATATTAAATTCTGATTTAAATTTCGATTACAATGATAAATTTACAAAGTCTATAATAAAACTTTCTTTCTTCGAAAAATCTTTTTCGCGCATTTTTGTAATTCGTAAGATCGTTAACCAATTTTTGTTGTTATTACTAAAAATGTCAGTTATATACTAGACTTGTTGCTAAATCATAAAATTAACTATCTCTATAGCAATTCATTCTATTGAAATAAGATTATTTGTGCTATGACTGAGTGATATCAGCTCTTTTATTTTGTGCAATGTATGGAATTTCTATAAAAGTTGCAATATAATTAATGAACGACATGACTTTTTGACGCTCTTCCACGCCATGTTGACATGCTTGCCAACCATCTCATTATGAAGCGTAGTACTTTTAGTCACCGCCTTTTTTTATACACCAGTAATTTTTTAGAGTAATTTTATTCTTATTTAATCGTAACAGTATTTGGAGAGAATTGCTCTAAATATAAAGTGGTGTGGGAAAAGGGGCGTATTTTAAAGGGGCGTTAACAAGTCTACGCTTATTAATGAGATGGTTGGCAGCCCTGCATGTTGATGATTTTCTTAAATTTAACCTACAGGAATCTTAATTTATCCCACAAATAATGGAATATAGCCAATCATAACGCATTTTTTCCCACAGACATTGGAAGCTCCGCCTCGTTCTAGTAGTCCATTAAAACATATCTCTAGATTTTTTTTTTTTTTTAAATAAATTTATATAATAGTTATGTTTTTCATTTTTAAATTTTTAAAGAGTATATAAGTAATATAATTTTTTCCAACAATGAATTTGTAATTTGCAATAAATTGCATTTATTTTATTATTAAATTTATTTTTAAAGTTTTCATTAAGTTTGGATCACATAACAACGTTGAAAAGTCAAAAAAAAAAAAAAAACTGAAAATATTTCAATTTTTAAATTAATGCATTTTTTTTTTCAATTATACAGTTATTTATACAGTCGTCAGCAAAATTACTCAATCGCACATCCACATCCACATTTTACATACTTTTCTTTTTGATTGCTAATTTTATCATCAAGTTACTTTTTTACAAACCACATAATAATTAAGATTATGACTCTACAAATATTTACTTAACAAAACAGTATTAGGTACATATCTTTTAAATATGAATTACTGCTAGCGCTTCAATAATTTTGCTGCAGACTATACATATAAATAGTTTTATTTATTTATATTTTTTTACATAAATTTTATATAGGGTAAGTGCACCAGAGATTGACACTTTTAGAGCAATCTCTGATGTTTTTAATGTTCTAGTCATCAGAAAATATTTTTAGAAAACCTGTGAATACATATGACATGAAAGACATTCAGAACTACATATATGTTAAAATATATACATTTGATAACAATTATTATCATTATTATTATTACGAATTTTTATTTGTCACCCACTCAATGTTCCAGTAATTGACACTGGCAGTTTTTCTTTTTATTAGTAATTGGCAACATATGTACCAGTGTTTGACCTTACTAGTTATTCATTTAATCAGTTATTAGCACCCTATGCTCCAGTGTTTGACATAAAATGTTCAAATTCTTATATGTAAAATATATGATTTTATTATTTTATTATTTATTAATTATTTTGGGATAGATTCCAATTACTGGATCATGCCAATCACTGGAGCACCTGCCCTATTTACAAATTTGAATTTATTTATAATTTTATACACACTGTATTAATAATAATAATAATAATAATAATAATAATTATTATTATTATTATAAAACATCTAATATATTTCAGAAAATTTCCGCCAGCAAAGTTACCGGAAAATAGTTATATGCTATGATCATATTACGTTGTCAGAAATTTTTCGTAATAGGAAACATTGAAAATATGCTTACACAACATATTTTATTCCGTAGGAAAATTTTCGTTCATAATAAAATTCTCCATTTCGCCCAGGCATGATTGAACCACAGATCACTGAATAGTAGGCGACGAAAATATCTCTTAACCATGGAATAAGAAATTTCATTGTTAACTAGCATTTACTAATCCCGTTTTAATTTTCGTATAGTTATTCGTATATAAAACAGGTAATATATGTCTCCACTAGATAAAAAAGTATTTATTAACAGAAAAATATATAAAGTTATATATTTATCTGATTACAGAAAAAGAATATATATATATATATATATATATATATATATATATATATATATATATATATATATATATATATATATATATATATATTCTTCTAATAGAATTAGATGTAATTTTGGAAAATAATAATAATAATAATAATAATAATGTAATTAGTAATAATAATAATCTATCCTTTTAAAGTAAACTGGGAATTTCTGTTGGAACATTACAGAGTCCTTTTGCTTTTTAACAGATTTTTTTTTTTTTATAGTGTATCAATCGAATAGTGTATAACTTACACATTGCATGAATTTTACACTATACTGTAAATTATTTTTTGTTTATATTTGAAATTATTGACATATTAGCAAATTTGAGACTTATCTAATTCACAGTAGATATAACTACTAATCATAATAAATGTAACTATATCTGCAAAAATGAATGATTATATATATATATATTTATATATATATATATATATATAAACAAAATTGAATAAAATTTTCGTAGACACCTTTTTAGAAACTGTAACAATTAGAATATCTGTTTTAGTCAAGCATCGCTTGCATATTATATTACGCTCATCAATATATGGTGACTTATTTTGTTATTATGTATTTATATTCTGAATCACGTTTACAAAAGGGAATGCATAATAAATTCAACTAGGCATATTGATGTACATCATACATAGTAGTCACGTCTCTAGTGAATCGCAAATTAGTCTCTACATGGTTGAAATAAATGCAGAAAATTAATGCCTTTTCTGCTATTTTGTGCGTTTGTTCTATGCTAAAAAATAAATTTCCATGCATGTTGGTGGATAAAATGCATCTTATTAATTTTCCTTTTATAATGAGACACAGTGTTTCATGATAATACTATCAATGTAAAGAGTAATTAAATTGAAATTATGTGAGAACATTATATGCTAGTTTTCCAAATTTGTAAGGAAAAAAATATATATGTATATACATATTATCCATATCCAAATCCAAATTATACTTCTGGGAGTCTCCGAAACGTAGCAGCCATCCCATCTGTGGAGGATCGAGATTGTGATGGTATGTCTCCGGAAAAGTACTACGGGTACGTCTCAGACCATCGCCAATTACCAATGTGCAGTACTAGTGCGACAATAAAACCTAACCAACTAACCAACAAATTAATTATTACTATTATAAGTTTAATAATTTTCAATGCCTGCATTTTGTATCGTAATCATATTTTGTTGGATATTTCAAAAAAAAAAAAAAAAGTGTTTTCCTCCCCCCCCCCCTCTCTATTTTCATGCTAAAAAGTCAAGAGTGATAGCACAACATTCCCAAAAAAATTAAAATATCTTTTAAATACCCATTTAGTCAGTTTTAAATTTTACTTAAAATGGAATGCTTATTTTAATCATAATGCGAAATACATGAGTTCGCATTATAAGGTAAAGCTTGGAGGGATCGCACGGTAGGAGAGATTGCGCACATATGGGAGTGGTGGGAAAGAATAGAGTGAGCGACTTGCGATTTCAGGTAGTTGTACAACATCGATATTGAAGTGCCGAGTTGAAAGTTCATGCTGATTGCTTCAAATGTATTTAAAAAAAAAAAAAAAAAAAAAAAAAAAAAAAAAAAAAAACGTGGTTATATTGTCTCGTTTAAAAATAAATGCTTGAATTTCCAAAACGCATCCTAGGAACTCCAATACAATGGAATTAGAACAAAATATTTTTAATTTAAAATTTTTCTCATAAGCTACTACCTTGACTAACGTTACGAGCAAGACGATTTCCTATAAAAACAAATAATTATTTAATAAAAGTCTGCACAATCTCTCCAACCGAAATGGGAGAGTTTGTGCTTTTGTTTTTTAGGAGAGATTGTGCATTGGTAAATTTCTATCTATACTAATAGAGATTTCGCAGTTTATTGGTAGCTGAAAGACAATAAGAATGAATTTTTGAATGTCTGGAACTGTACCAGGAAATAATTTAGTCAAGTGACTGGATTAGTCACTGGATTAGTCACATAATCGGAAATCGAACAATAATCAGGATGATGGACAAAAGCCACACATCTAGTGGAATTTACTTTCGAATACTAATGTTAGCCTTTGAGAAATATATCGCAAAGTGTTTCTGTTTAGTTTTGCAATATTTTCAAGTATGACGTTTAAGTTTCGTGCAGCTGTCAGCTGCTTAAATAGAAGCAATAGAACTAAATGCAAACGAAAATCATCAGCATACTCAAACTTCTTTTTAAAGACTGTAATCGTCTGAATTTCAATGATATAAAATAAATTGAATGAACGTATTGGGGGAGATTTTAAAGTTGAAAAGAGAAGATTTCAAACCAAGTGAAATTTAGGTATTCTGTTTTGAACATTTTTTTGCGGGAGATTTTAAGGAAAAAAAAATACTTTAATAAATAGTAAACGGTGTCACGGACATCGCTTAAAAGTGGGTGGGACTAGTCATATATCATTTTACACATATGATGAGTATTGCCAGATCTGGCGGATTTCTTATTCTATAATCACCAATAATTTTTAATTGTAACGTTTGCCTAATCACTTTGAAAATTGATAGCTAATTATGTATATCAACTATCACATCTCAAAATTATTGGGGAATATTAAATAAAAAATCCGCCAGATCTGGCAACAATGCATATGTTGTTCTACCAGATTTTTTCCCCTCGAAAAATACATTGCACATAAGGTCTTAAATTGGCCTTAAATTGGGATAAAATCTTCTAAAATTTGAAATTTACGTGTTTAATATACAATAATACATACATGGCATATTTACGTTTCAAAAGTATTTTAAAAATTCTAAATGTGTTGAATATAACCTTTTATTACAGTATTATACGTGCAATTATAGTTACACACACACATTTATATGTATATAATAACATTGGGTGTCCTAGCTAATTAAAGAATGATATATAGATTTTACCTATTTTTTGTGTCTTTAAGATTCCTCAGATGTGTTGAGCATTGTTTTAAATTGAGATTTATAGTCAAATAATGGCATAGTTGACCTTCAGAGCAAAATTGTCCTTATGAAACAATCCCTGTTCTCTTCTCCACTTTAGTACAAGATTCTGTTAAGAGCTTTACAATTCTTTCGACACTTTTCGTGTGGCAAAGAAATTTAATTAGCTCGAACTCTGGGAGAACATTAGTATTAATAAGTTCTTCTAGGCTTTGCATTGACACATTGCTCATTATTGGAGGAGGTGTAAGTTTGCACTTGGAACAATCAATAAATTCAATGTAATTTGAAGCTGCAAAATTGATGGTCGGTGGTTGAAAAGTTCGCACCGATTTCCCTTTTGTCTCTTGTTTTCTTGCTTTTAGCAATCTTCGAAAAGCTAGCTGTCTTACATGCACTATCTCATCTAGTACCATTGAAATTAAAAGATTTTTGGGATGACAAAAATACGCATTCCTCTGAATGATAGGATCAATTATTTTACGTACCCTCTCGGGCAACTGTCAAGTCTTCTGTACTAATTTATACACGTGAACTGCTCCAAACTTTACGGAGGGGTGCATTTTAATTCCAAACCATACTGGAGCGTATATCTTCGTAATATAGCTGACCAGAAGTTTAATTTCGTCAGAAAGTTTTACTTCAGAAATATATAGTCTTAAGATCCTATTTGCCCAAATTAACCACCGAGAGTTATTAACCGCGAGATCTGGCGCACACTCTCCTGTCTTGAATCTTTGTTTTATTACAGCTGTTGTTTAAAATTATAAGAGAACAACAACCTTGCTATGAAAATGCATAGAAGAAGGATCAGTTCAAAATTATGCACCAATAGCATTGGTGCCAATGTTTTAATTTATTCTGGAGTAGTTTTAGCCGCGCGGTTATTTCGCGCCACTTTATTTATAGAAAATTTTTCTCCACTATATAACTTCGATAAAATGAGAAAAATTTACTCTTAAAAAATAAGTGGTATGAAATAAAGGCGGGCTTAAAATTCTCCGGAATAAATCGAAATTTTGGCATCTAGGCAACAGTTTAACAAAATAATAATAATAATAATAATAATAGTAATAATATTTGGATTTTTTATGACGTTCCGTTGAATCACAGCCTCCTAAAATAGATGTCTGTCGCGTTGTTCGTAAACTTGGCAACAGTTCAAGCAGTAGAAAGCGCCACTTGGTACAGCGCTACTTTTTTATTCAATTGTCACCAATAATTTTAAGAAGTGATATATGATATATGTAATCGACGTTTCTTCGATTCTATTCGCCTTTTTCGTATATCAAATACCACTTAAAAATTTTTTTGGTGGTTGTTGAATAAAACATTCGCGCAATCTGTATCAGGTGGTTCTGTGACTGTTGCCAAGTTTACGAGCGACGCGAAAGGCATAAAGTTTAGGAGGCTATGGTTTATTGTGCACAAACTCTCCTAGCTTTATCTTATGTATATAAACATTTACAGATATATTTTTCTAATATAATTTCTTATTTAAATTAATTAAAAATAGCAACACTCCGAGTGGGTGATACGCATTTTTCCGTTCACTCAGCAGTGAATTTTACCCTAATATGCTTAGAATTCAAAACTACATAGCTATAAATTTTTAGCTTTTTTTTTTAAGTGTGAAAGTTACATATAATAATCAAAAGGTTTATCTTTAATTCCGTATAGTATCTTTTTTCAAGTTATTTCAAGTGGAAATAAATATTGTTTTAGCACATTTTTAAAGGCATGCAAAGAAAACAACATTAACATTTTCCCCTTTTACATACCGCTTAAAACAACATTTTTGTAGTGATATTTTATCTGGTATGCCTTTTAAACTGTTTCGTTTTATTCTACATTATTACAGTTAAAGACACAGTTCTATTATTCAGGTTGGTAACTGTAATCTTTGAAATTTTAAGAAGTTAATTTAAAGATAGGGGTTAGGTGGAGTAATTTTTTCCTTAAATTTTGATGAATATTTTTTGGTTAAATCTGTTAAAAAAAAGTCTGAGAATTTTCGCGAGTGTTGAATTTTATACTGATAGGTTTTAAAAGTATCATGGCCAGTGAGAAGGACAATGATTGCTAGTGTTTAATCAAAGTCCTATTTTGCAATTTTTGGAACTAGTGAATAGGAAAGAATTTGGAACTAGTGTGACGACCTTTCTCCGAGTTTTTCCAGTAAAACGGCCACTCCTCCATTAGATTTTAATAAAGGTTTTCTTAACGTGAGAAGAAGGTGTTATTTGAATGTGCGTTTGTGTGTCTCTCTCTCACCGAGATTGAAGTGCGATCGGTGCATTTCATTTAGTTGTGCCTTTTATATTTCTTCCAGTATCAGATACTCTTTGACAGTGTGCCTCTTATATTAGAATAACTAGCAGGCAACGCCCGCTTCGCTGGTCCCTATTTTTAAATGAATCACTATAATGAATTCTCAAAATTGCAGTAATTTTTATCACGTGAAAAAAAAAAAAAAAAAAAAAAAAAAAAAGAGAAACAAAATCTGATTAGGAAAAATGTCGCACCGGGTTCTCAGTGCCTTCGGAAAAAATTCCCAAAATGCTCTAACTCTTATTTCTATTATTTCTCCCCTTCGCCCCCCCCCCTCCCGTCTATCCCAATAATTTTACAAATTCGAAAATATCCGCAATCGATTTGTAAGTATCAAAAACCTCTAAGAACCAGTTTTGAACGATCTATCTCTATTTTTATTATTTGCCCCACCGCTCCCCCCCTTTCAGCCCCTCCCAATAATTTTAAAATTTCGAAAATATCCGCAATCGATTTGTAGGTATCGAAAATCCCTATGTACTGATTTTGAATGATCTAACTCTATTTTATTTTTTTCGCCCCTCCGCCCTCTCCCTTCCCGGCCCTCCTAAAAACTTTATACTTTCGAAAATATCCCCATTCGACTTGCAGGCCTCTAAAACCTATCTGTACCAATTTTGAACGGCCTAACTGTATTTCTATTAGTTTTTGCCCCGTAGCCCCCCCCCGCTTCCCGCCCCTACTAATAATTTTACATATTCGAATATATCCGCAATCGATTTGTAAGTATCGAAAACCTCTATATACCAATTTTGAACGATCTAACTCTATTTTTGTTTTTTTTGCGCCCCCCCCCTCTCCCTCCACCCTTCACGCCCCTCCTAATAAATTAACACTTTCGAAGATATCCCCATTCAACTTGCAGGCCTTTAAAACCTATCTGTACCAATTTTGCACGGCCTAACTGTATTTCTATTTGTTTTTGCAGGTAGCCCCCCCTTACCGCCCCACCATCTTTCCCGCCCCTCCTAATAATCTTAAAAATTCGAAAATATCCGCAATCGATTTGTAAGTATCGATAACCTCTATATACCAATTTTGAACGATAACACTATTTTTATTTTTTTTGCCCCCCCTCTCCCCTCCCCCTTCACGCCCCTCCTAATAACTTAACACTTTTTCAAATATCCCCATTCGACTTGCAGGCCTTTAAAACCTCTCTGTACAAATTTTGAACGGCCTAACTGTATTTCCATTTGTATTTGCCCCATAGCCCCCACCCCTTGTTGCCCCACCTGGGGGTTGAATTTCTAAAATTCCAGAAATTGGTTTTTAGATATTTTTATTAGCTATATTTTCGAGCAAAAATTTCACGTGTATCTGTTTTTTTGTTTGAGATTATGTAGGATTATGCAAAATCACGTTTCACGCATGTGAAATCACGTTTTGCTCCCCCGCCCCCTTGGGGACTGAATTTTGAAAATTCCAGAAATTGGTTTTTAAACATTTGTGTTAGCTATATTTTAGAGCAAAAATTTCACGTGTATCTATTTTTTTGTTCGAGATATATAGGATTATGCAAAATCACGTTTTACGCATGTGAAATCATGTTTTGCCCCCCCCCCCCCGGTCCCCCTTGGGGACCGAATTTTGAAAATTCCAGAAATTGATTTTTAGACATTTGTGTTAGCTATATTTTAAAGCAAAAATTTTACGGATATCTGTTTTTTTTGTTTTAGATATATAGGATTATGCGAAATCACGTTTTGCCCCCCCCCCGGTCCCCCTTGGGGAGCGAATTTTGAAAATTCTAGAAATCGATTTTTAGACATTTGTGTTAGCTATATTTTAAAGCAAAAATTTTACGGATATCTGTTTTTTTGTTTGAGCTATGAAGGATTTTGTGAAATCACGTTTTGCCCCCCTCCCCCCTTGGGGGGGGCGAATTTTGTAAAATCGCTTCTTAGTGAATGCCTACGTCATACAACGAACTTTGTCACAAAATTTCATGCTTCTAGGTCCAGGGGTTTGGTCTGGGCGTTGATAGATCACCCCCTCACTCAGGAAGTCTTCTTTTGTATATATATATAGATAGAAGGCAAAATTTACTTATGCCTTGAAATTAAGAGCTACAGTTTAAGAGTATACTTGTTTTAAACAGTGCAGTATTTAAAAACTTTAATAAAAAATAGTTTTAAAAGGAAAGAAAAACATATATAAATTACGTCCCTTATTTACATGTTTTAAACTGTGTAGTATTTGAACTTTAATAAAACTTTAGTCTAAAAAGAATTATAAAGCACTTTATGTTTTAGATTGCACAGCACTTAAATTAATATATATTTATAATATGTCATTCCAGTAGATGTTCTATACTGTGTAGTATATAAACTTAAATAAGGAAAAAGTAATTAAATAATAATAATAATAATATATATACATATACATATACATACATATATATATATATATATATATATATATATATATAATATGTCATTTTTTTTTTTTTTTAGACTGTATAGTACTTAATCTTTAATAATAATAATAAAAAAAAAATCTGAAAAAAAATGTACGACGGATATTTGTACTATTTAAACATTAATAAAATAAAATTTTAACACAAATTTTTGATCATGAGTCATTTACAGTGCAGTCAAATAGTAGAATTGATACTTTATGTAAACATATTTTAAGTTAAAGAATGCATCATTAGTATTATTTAAATTATTGGAAAGATAAATTTATCTAATCATCCAAATATTCTTCGCTCTTTACTTTAAAAATAATCGCAATACATTTTTATTTCGTTACATGCTACACAAATTCAGAAGATGGAATTTAACCTTTAAGAGTATAGAGTGAAAGAAATCCATCATCTGAAATTTTCTCTCACATCCGAATTCGAGACATTCTGCGTCATTTATTTCTGCTCTTACATCGTGAGTTTGACAACGCAATGGCAGGGAATTATAGTTTGAAGGATTTAAGGAAAGAAAAATCTTTGAATAATTCTACTTATTTATGTCCTAAGGAAATGTTTAAAATGTATATATTTATGAAGATTAATATCCATTTTCATTAAAGTGTTTGCGCTATTATGTAAATTGTAGATTAACTCAACATCAATAAAGTAAATTTGCTCTAAATTTGTATTTTTAGAAAATTGTTGAATAAATTATGTTATTCTGCTCTGGTTAATTAAGTAGGAGTATTTTTATTGTTTTACATTTACCAACTGAGTTAGAAGTTTATATGCATTTGTATTATATTATATGTAGTTTAAAAATTAAATTTATAGTATAAACCATGTAATACTGTTTTAGTTAAGTAAGTGATAATATCTTTAATCGTTTTAAATTAATTTAAAGAATTATAATTGTATATATATATATATATATATATATATATATATATATATATATATATATATATATTATCTTTTATGTAGTTTCATTGCTTTATTCAATAATTTCTTGTGTCGCGATATAGTTTCTTACATAAATATAATTATTTTTACTCAATTAGCAGGAATTTAGCAGAAAATGAGAATTGTCGTCTACCCACATTTTGGCAACCATTTTAAATAATACAAGATTCAATAGTACAAGATGGAGATTCAATAAAATTTAAAATCAAAGTCCCCAAAATGTATATTAATATACAATTAAAACCAATAACAACATTTACCAATTGTTTCTAAACGACAAAGTTCCAATCGACCCTCTTGAATTTTATGGAGTATGTATGATTCCTATGGTAATCCAGATAATAGTAAAGGGTATCATATAGGTATGACAAAGCGAAAAAGCAAAAAGAAATTAAAATAACGCATATCAGATATAAAATTTGAAAAAAAAAAAAGAAACTGACCTTGGTTAAAGTTAAACTTTTCAAAATGATAGCATAAAAATTGACTGTAAAACCATAAACTAAGCTCGCTATGAAAATTATACGTATTCTTTCAATACATTTCAAAAAATAACGGTAGTTTTTACAGCATAATGTGCTGTCAAATTGGGTGCAGTACATTTTGCTGTTAATATATTTAAAAATATTTTTACAGCACTCTGTTAAAAAATACATTTTATAAAATATAATTTAAAACAGAGGCTTTTGTAAAAGAGTTTCTCTTAAAAGATTTTTCACCTGTTAATTAATCTGTTTAACAGCAAAATATGTTGGCAAATATGGTTGCCAGCATATTCTGCTGCAAACACAGCAGTTATTTTTTACAATGTAGAGAAACTGTAAAAAATTTCATTAAACCTAAATCATCTAATGACAACGAGAAAAGGAGAAACTTGGACGAAACGTGGCACTATTTGTTAAGATATAAGCCGCAAGAAGAAAAGATCAACAGTACTAACGAGAGTTCCCACCGTGTAACTGCTGAGGAAGATAGGGGCTCCCATTGAAATGACTACAACCGAGAAATTGTGAAATGAGGATTTTAGTGTATCTTTAAGAAAGAAAAATATTTATTTTCTTTATCATCATAATTAAATCATTGTACTTATGGCATCATACACTCATGTATTATAGTTCATGCTATAAGTAGTCCCTATAATTATATAGGCCGATCTACCAGACGTACTTATATCTTAACAAATAGTGCCACGTTTGGTCCAAGTTTCTCCTTTTCTCGTTGTCATTAGATGATTTAGGGTTAATGAAAATTTTTACAGTTTCTCTACATTGTAAAAAATAACTGCTGTGTTTGCAGCAGAATATGCTGGCAACCATTTTTGCCAGCATATTTTGCTGTTAAACAGACTAATTTACAGGTGAAAAATCTTTAAAGAGAAACTCTTTTACAAAAGCCTCTGTTTTAAAATATATTTTATAAAATATATTTTTTAACAGAGTGCTGTTAATATATTTTTAAATATATTAACAGCAAAATGTACCAGACTGTGCCTCGAAAGAAACCAGATTTCCCATTTGTCTCATTTTTTGCAGCCATTTTTTTCCCCGCAAGGTATGATGGATATATAAATATTTTATGTCCTTTCCTGGAGTGACTTCAAAAAATTATTTTTGAAGAAAAACTTATATCACATTTTGCTAAGCTCAAATTACAAACAAAATAATTATAAGATAAAAAAAAAAAAGATTTATGTACCATGTTTTAAAATTTTAATATTCTGATTAATCTTTAATAAAATATGCTAGCATAAAAAATAATATTTAAGCAATCGGACTCAATTCAGTGAAATAATAATAATAGTGAAAAAAAAATAATAATAAGGTTTAAAAATAAAGTATTACTCCTTTTAGAACAACGTATATTAGCATCGTGAACTTCATTAGCACTTATCAATGCGCATAAAATTTTTAAAGTGATAAGGAGTGTTTGTGAGTTGCATAGTTTAACTTTTTATAATTTTTTAACGCTCACGTTTAATTAAATGTATTTATTTATTTATTTTATTTTATTTTTTATTTTTTTTTTGTCAAAAAAAAAGTGAACACGTATTTCCTTTTTTTTTTTTTTTTTTTTTTTTTTTTTTGGGGGGGGGGGGGGCAATTAAATTATAGCTAATATTAGAATGGCTATTTTATTGCTATTAGGAGCTTATTATTTTCATATTTTAATTAATTAAAAGAAATTTATTCTAAAATCTGACTTCGAAGTATTGTGTTGCGACCGGTTTCTGAGCTACTGTGAAAGTTTCAAATGTCTAGCTAGTAGGGAAGTTAGTTTAAAATATATTGCAAGAATTGCACCGGACAAATAAACAAAGAAGAATCGGAATAAATGGTTAAAAAAAAAAAAAAAAGACATAATGACTGAAACAAAATAGGTACTACTTAATATTGTTGCGTACTTGGTGGTTCGTGAGTTGTGCGAGAATGAAAGGCGAAACTTACAAAATTTCAGTAGTTTATTTACAGATAATTCCAGAAGAATACAGGTCTATAAACTGAGAATCAGCTTCAATTTCACCAATAATCACAGCTTAAATCACAGCTGTTAACAGAAAATCCACAGTACAAACTGTTTAGCAACAACACATAAAGCAAGTATCTTTCAAAGAGGCTCAGAACTACTTCAATAAGCACTGCAAGCGTTGACGAAACTAACTGACTCTGACCTGGGTTTGGCACGCTGGACTTCCTTTTATGTTTCTCTGCCAAACTGAAAATGTTCGAGAAATTTCCCGTATCTCATCACTTAATCATATTTTAGCTTTCATATTTGGTACATCGATAATAAGGATTTTCTCGCAAAAAGTCGCCAAGGGCAAAAAGTCGCCAAATTTGGCGCTAAATGCATTACCTGCCTTATTGGAGTTTTCTAATGAGATTTAAAGGGAAAATTGCTCTATTTTAATGCTAAAACAAACTAGAAATGAAGAAAATTAAGATTTTATCAACTTACTAAGCCTCTTTGAAAGAATTTCTAGAAAAAATAAAAAGAATTATTTACAAACTCACAACACTTAACCCCTCCCAAGGACTGCACATCCCGGGGAGTGCAACCCTTGGTCAGGAGGCTAAACTAAACAAGCTAAGCAATCTAAAATACAAAAAACCAAGTTGCATATAACAATAAAATAAAAATACAGATTACAAAATCAAGTGAGAAATATTTACAAAATTTACAGAAATATTTACAAATATTTAATACACAAGCATTTATATTACATATGCACAAATTTAACGAATATTTACATTTTAAAATTGAATCTTACCGATACGTGTGGTACTTGGCTAGCCGATCATAGTGCACCACCTTCGGTTTTGATGAGGGTGTTTTAGTAATTCTTACAATTACATCATTCAGTCCCAGTTGCACTGTAACTTGGGAGAGAGTCCTTTCATTCGAACAGGATTCCACAACCAAACTTTGTCTTCATCCTTGAACTCATGTTGTGTAGCCTTTAGATCGTTCCTTGTCTTCATCTTCTCCGTTGCCACGTGAATCCGCTCCCGAGCAAAGTTGTGTACGTCTTCAAATCGTGCCTGGAGATCTTGGATGTACCCCTCGGGCTATGAAGGCGCCGCTGGTGGACAAACAAACAGGAGATCACATGGGAGATCCCACGAAGTTCGCATCCAACCAGAATCTGGGCTGGAGTATAGCCAGTAGTTTCATAGACAACACTTCGATAAGCCAGCAGGACCAATGACCACTTCAAGTCCCAATCTTGCTGATTCCTCGATTCTAGAAGAGAGAGGTTATTCAGAATTGTACGGTTAAAAATCTCGACCATGTCGTCCGACTTTGGATGTAAAGGTGTTGTCTGGGTTTTGTCTATGGCGAGTAGTTGACACAGCCCCTTTAAAATGGCAGAGGTAAAGTTTGTACCTTGGTCGGTATGAAGTTGAATGGGCTTGCCGTATCTTGACACCCATTGCAGCACTAGGACATCCTCGACTGTGCATGCCTCTTGATCGGGAATAGGGTATGCCTCATACCATTTGGTTACATATTCCATCACGACGAGGATTTCCACTGGAGGTCCGTGACAAAGGACCCAAGATGTCGAGTGTGATCCATTCAAATGATGCTCCTACGTTATATCGCTGTAGTCTTCCTCGGCTTTGTTTCTGCGGGCCTTTACGTGCCGCACAAGTATCACAGGATTTGCGACATTTCTTCACGTCCTTCCTTGCCTTGCACCAGTAGAAGCGTTCTCGAACTTTCCGTAAAGTCTTCGTCACACCAAAATTACCTCCGGTAGAGCTACTATGTAGCTGCTCTAAAACGTCCGGAATCTTAGATGATGTTAGCAAAATGTGACATCTGATGTTCCGTCCAACGTCGGATTCCCATTTTCTGTACACTACACCATTTTTCACATGCAGAGAGTCCCAGATTGCCCAATATAACTCTTCGTAATAGGGCTAAATATGGAGATGTCCTGCCAGATAGGTCTGTTGCTGGCCGTCTCCTTCAGTTGTAATATTGGTTTTACGTCAAAATATTCCAAATGGGCTTTTCTAATTTTCTCGTCACTACAGGAATCTTGTTTTGACGATGTTAAGATTGTAACTTGATGAGCAACTGGCTTTATCTGCTGGTGTTTATCTTCGGCTCTAGAGCAGTACTTGCGATCTTCAGATGCATCTGGATTTTCCCGTAGATCTCCTTCTTGATCGCGTACTTCAGAGACCTTCTAGGTTATTTCTCTAGATGTTCTTACTGGGCAGCTTCGTTTGATGTACCCGTCTCTTCCACATCCCCAGCATTTAGTTGTTGGAGTCTTCACTTCTTTCTTACTCTCAAGATTGCGTAATCTTCTATTAAGTTCTGCCATAATTTTATCTCTTTAAGATATGTGAGGGAGTTGCTCACATATGCTTTTATTTCATCAAATTTATTCTATTCTAATTAAATATATATTTATTCACAATTAAATTTATTAACTTTTAATAATCCTCTTCAGATTTGTCAAACTTATTTCAAATTTAGCAAATTCTTTATTGGAAATTAAAATACATAACCTTTTCTAGTTTTAAGAACGAATTCAGTAATAAATCCATTGATCTCCTTTTTGCATAATGCAATACATATATTAGGGATCTTATACACAAATTAATTTTATTCTCCCTGAAAGTAATTATATTTTTTATTTCTATTTCACTGCGTTTCTCAATAAATCTATTTATATTTATAGCTGTAAATGTTCTATTAGAATATTTCCGTTATAATTTTTATTTGTTTTGTTTTATTTTATACACAGATAATGTATTTAATTGCGGTTAAAAATAAACTAATGACCCATAATTTAGACATCATGTCGCAAGAATTTCGTAATATTTCATGATTACTTCCATCTGTTTCCAACGGCCTTTTTGGCACAAGTGATATATGCCAAGGTAGGGTTGCCATCTTTACAACCGTCTTTTGAGATTTAAAAATTCCCATTAAAATATCGTTAAGACAAAGAAAAATGAGTTGGCGCCCTTGGCTTGTGGTGATGTTACCACAATCTGGCGGTTTACAAGTGTGCTGTCGGATTTGATTCCACACACTTCGATAATAATCACCGTACTATCAAGATGTAATTTTTTTCGTGAATTGAAATCTCTCTCTCCTCCACCATCTTTTTAACGAATTCACTTGTATGGATAAGAGCTGGGTTTGTCCTCATTTGTCATCTTTGTTTTAAATATCTCAATAAAATATTCACGGCTTTTAAAATTTTTGATTGGAGATTTATTGTTTTAAAATGACTCTTATTTCTTGAGTTAATTTTTGGAGGACTGTGGCTTTAATGTTACAAGGTCATCCTGAAAGTCATTCACTTTGACTGCTGTGTTGCTCTGGCGGTCTTTAAGGGAGGCTTGTTGGGCTGCCTGGATCTTCAGGGCATACACTAAAGCTGATTCCACATCCTTGACGTTGGAGAGTCTGAGTGCTTTTTGAATTTCTGGATCTCCGACAGCATCTATGGAATATTCCATTGCCAAATCATTGCGGGTTTCAGGATGACAGTCCGAGAAAGCCAAATGTTATAGCCTTTGGATATTTAATGCCACTTCTTGAAAACTTTCCTCTGGTCTCTGATGACGGGACCTAAACTGGACTCGACTATATTCCTTGGACCATTTTCTCCAAAACGTAGCTCCAGTGCTCTGGTCAAAGCCTAAAAGTCATCCAAAGTCCCCTGGAAGTCAAAGCCTGGAAGGGTATCCAAGATATCTGAGGCGTCGCCTTAAAACGACGCTACAAGATGAGCCGTCTTGGCAGTATAGTCCCAGCAGTTAGCTTCAGTTACGATGGAAAACCCGTCTTATATACTTGCCAGGAGGAACTGTCGCCTTAGGTGGATATTTTAATAAATTACTGATTCTGGATTCGTTTATCTCACTTTTCAGTTTCCTGGGTATGGATTCTAATTTTTCTACAAGTCTCCGAAACCTGTTTTGCAATTCAGTCCCTATCACTTCCCTGTTGCACTCTTCTTTTATTATTCTCTCAAGATCTTCCTCCATTTTCTTCAATTTACTTTCTACCTCTGAAGTGACATTTTCCTTTACATCCTCTTCAAAATTCTCTTATTTCTTCATAACTTTCACTTCAGTTTCATCTATTCTATTTTCCACCACTGTTAATTTACTTTCTACCACTTCTATCACGTTTAACAATTCGTCCGTTACTGATGAATGTCCTTTTTTTGATTTCCTCTTGATTAATTTTAATTTCATCAGTCAAACTCTCTTTCACCTCTTTTTGCCATGTTTCCATTTTCTCTTAGGCAGCTTTCATTTCGTTCTGCCCAGTTTCCAAACTATCTTTCATTTCACTTATCTGAGCAGCAAAGCTTTCTAGAAGTTTCTTCATTTCCTGCTCCATAACTCTACTTATCACCATTCACAGGCAACCCCACTCCTGACACCAGAAATGATGCGTACGTGGGGGTTCGTGAGTTGTCCGAGAATGAAAGGCGAAACTTACAAAAGTTCAGTAGTTTATTTTCAGAAAATTCCAGAAGAATACAGGTCTATAAACTGAGAATCAGCTTCAATTCCACCAATAAACACAGCTTAAATAACAGCTGTCAACAGAAAATCCACAGTACAAACTGTATAGCAATAACACATAAGGCAAGTATCTTTCAAAGAGGCTCAGAACTCCTTCAATAAGCACTGCAAGCACTGACGAAACTGACTGACTCTGAAATGGGTTTGGCACGCTGGACTTCCTTTTATATTTCTCTGCCGAACCCAGAATGTTCGAGAAATTTCCCGTATCTCATCAGATATTCATATTTCAGCTTCTATATTTGGTACATCGATAATAAGTATTTTCTCGCCAGAAGTCACCAAAAAAGTCGCCATGGGAGAAAAGACGCCAGATTTATCGCCAAAACCATTTTCTGCCTTATTGGAGCTTTTTAATGCGTTTTAGAGGGAAAATTAGGCTATTTTAATGCTAAAACAAACTAGAAATAAAGAAAATTAACATTTCATTAACTTACTAAGCCTCTTTTACAGAATGTTTTTAAAAATAAATAGAATTATTTACAACCCCGCAACAATGACTGCAGAATCGCTGGGTACATCTGATATCCCATAAAACATCTCTCGTATAAATTGCAGCCTGAGACAGTAATTTTGCCATTAAATAAATTCGATTAATATTATGAAAATACAGGTAATATATTTTTAATTCTATGTAAGATTTTATTTATAAAAAATATTCCAAAATCTGTTGTTTTCTTTAATAACAATCATAAGGGTGTTCTTAATTTAGGAAAAATAATGAAATTTGTTAAAATACTTTAGTATTTTAGGCTTATACTAAAGGCATAAATGTTTAAAAAAAAAAAAAAACAGATTTGTATTGAAAATTTCTAAAAGGAAATTGCAAGTTAATATTCAATTTTCTAAATTCAAAATAAACTATTCGAAAGAAAAAAAAATGAATAAAAAATAAACCTTCTTTTTTTGAACAGTTTACTTTAAAAAATGAAATGAAATCATTTGAAAAACTTTACTATTAAGTATAAAATATATTATTTCAATAAACCACAGCATTGTACAAATAATTTGTTCAAATGTTTATTAATTACCCTCACTTCACTATTCTCTAGACGCTTTTGATCGCAAATATTTGTTTGCCTCGGTATCTGGAAAGGATATAAATGACATGGTATTTGTAAGAAAGTTAATTTAGAGGAAATTTATGGCCGTTGTATTATAGGGAGGATAATAAAACATATTTGTTTCTTAGACATTTATATGCCTAGAATAATCATATTTCAAAAACAGTAATACTCTGTATGTTTCTTTTGTAGGAAACTTTATGTAGACTACTCTTTTGTAATAAAAACATTATTTATTTATTTATTTACTTTTAGTGCATTTATTTTTGTCAAGAACGAAATAAATATGAATGAAATGATTCTAAATTTTAAGAATGAATTTTGTTAATGTATATTATTTTACTACTACTACTCTAATAAAATTTTAATTTAAAAATGGTGTTATTAAATAAAATAGCAAAACAGGTTTTCCTTTATTTATTAAATAAGTGAGTTATTTTTTTGTTTAGGAAATTATGTTTATCTATATATTAATTACAAACATTAAATTCGTTGTACGTTTTAAGCCGATTCATATAGGGGAAGAGTATTAAATTTAGTATTGCTCAAAAATTATCATAATTGTCCATTGAGGGTAAAAAAGAAAATGTCTAAAATGTTTTCAAAAAAGCTGACGAATAATATTATAGTTTAAAAAAATTAAAGAACACGCTTTTATAGAAATGTTAACAAAAAAACACAAAATATCTGTCTTAGTATTAAAATGCAGGGTAAGAGAAAATCGTGAGAGTGACACACCATAATATTTACATGCATTTAAATCTTTAATTAAAATAATTTAGAATTAAACAAAAACCATTTTTTAAATATCGCCCCTGACTGGGATCGAACGCTAGACCTTTAGGCTCGTAGCGCGGAGCTATACCTCAACGCCGCGGTGTTAACGTAGGGAAAGTTTTTTTTTTTTTTTTTTTTTTTTTTACAATATCGATTTTTTGTTTGCTCCCAGAGCGGTTACAAACACACAAACATACATACAAACATACAGGTGAAGGTAACAAACGCGTGTTAAAAAACTTATGTTTATACCTTTTTTTTTTCCTTTTCAATATGCAATGTTCTGTATCTAAAACTACTATATAAGGAAACGGTAAATTTAGATCTGCATTTATTTTAAATGCAATAAAAGGGCTTGTGATTTAGCATATTTTTCGGATTTATTTTCCCTTTAAACTTTTTAAAAATTGAATCACAAAGCTGCATAGGAGAATCAAACTTTGTTTCATTCTAACTTTCATTTTCATTTGTATTTTTGCGACCAAAGTAAATATATTTTATTTCTTAAGCTTCATTTAACATCTAATCGGAAACAGAAGTGAATATATTTGTCATTTTGGACTATTAACATCTTATTTTAATAATGACAGTGTTCTTTACTAGTAAAATACTCAGAAGCAGAACGTTAACTAATAATTTTAAAAGGCAAAGACATACAGAAGTTCGTATTAAACGCATCGTCCTGTTAATGAAGATGCTGCTAGTGATTTTTTTTTCTCTTGGGACGTTTTCAAATGAGCTTGATGGTGGAAGTTGAAAATTTTTGAAAATCGTTTTTTCAATTTTCGGTCTTAGAGTTATAAGAGGTTGCATAAATCTGTATTGGAATAAATCAATATTAAATGTATTACAATTTCTGAAAAAAAAAAAAAAATATTGGAATTTAAATAAAATGAAATTCAAAATTTGAATTTGTATGAGAAATTTTAAAATGTCCCATGTGAGATAAATTTCATTTTTTTTTTCTTATTAATCAATTCCCTTATTAATGCACAAAAATATTTAGAACATATTTATAAGGTAAAATACTATAAAAAAAGTTAGAAAAAAAAAAAAAAAAAAAACTCGAAAAAGTAAAAAAAAAAAAAATCAAAATTTTGAATTTTAAAATTTTAAAACTTTAATAGTTTTAAGAAATGTTGAAATATGTAATACTAACAAATTTCAATGCGCGTGTATTCAAACTTTCATAAATCTAAGATAGTTTTTCCAAAGACCGCTTTTTAATAATTTTTCAACGTCTATCATCCCTGTGAGGATTATTCCAATGAAGCTTAATAGTTTTCGCACTGAATCAATGGATTTACAAAAATAAGCATTTTGCGTGAGAAATACACTCAAGGGCATTCAAGGGCAAAGTCCCATGTCGTAAAGAGGAAACTAATGCAACCAGCCTTAATAAAAAATACATTTTACAAAAAGTACATCATATATATATAGATGTAGGTAATAATTTATCTAAATGGAAGTCTAAAAGATATGTACTGTGATAGCCGGCAAACTACATAGTTGCCACTAAAAAATAATCGTAACGTCCACAATTATTTTCTCAATATATGTTTGTTATCTCAAAATACTGTTTGAATTTCATGGAAAGTTTTTTTCAAAAACTGTCTTCTCATTTTCGGGGTCAATATTCCTTTCAGTAATAACTTTAATTCTGTAAGTAAATTATTTATGACGTACTTAGCACAGATAATAAATTTTATCCTACTTCTCATGGGTATCTCATGGGTATCACACTGTAAATTAAATAAATAATAAAAATAAAAAGAAGACGATACTTTTCTGTAATATTTTAGGCGACTAACAATCCAAATATTTATGAGTAATAGTTATGTTCCATGAATGAATAACTAACAATCAAATATAACTTTAAAAATGATGCTACAACTCTGAAATTACGGACGTTTCATAAAAAATCCTGTTTTTCCAAAAAATCTGTTTCTTACTTATAAAAACTGAAACATATCCGATTTGTAAGAGTAATGTTAGTATTTTTTTTTTTTTTTTTTTTTTTTTCCAGTGTTGGAAACATCCATTTAATGCACTTCTGTTATAAAAGATAGTTTTAGAAACATAATGATCTTACATAAAATTGCATTTAAAATATATACTTCAGACAGACCGTAGTATATCGTAATCCTTTTTGTCTCTCTGTACGTAAATCAATATCTCTATGTATACGAGTATTATTATTATTATTATTATTTAAGAAAATTTGAAGAACTGAATTTGAATAACACGCATCAAGTATATCACGCAAAACATTGCACATACATTGATTGATGAAATGACTCACATAAAATCTTTCAGCTTTCTAAAAAAGTTTAAAATGCATAACACAAATGGAAATGCATATCTAAAAACCTCCCACAAGAGCAAATATATGTATATATTGTCTGGCATTGTAAACAAATTATTTTCAATTTTAGTGCCGCCACAGGCCAATTTATTTTATTTTTCTTTAATTTTATTTTCTTACCACTATATAACCATAACATAAAAACTTGAAAAAATTATGCAGACAAAGTGCATATTGCCCTGCGAAAATATTTTATAAATTTATTTTCTGGAAAGAGTGGTACCAAAAGGTTTTTAAAAAAATCTGGAGTGACTCCACTCGACTTTCCGAACATTGAGTAATTAACAGTTTTGTAGATAAAGTAAAGAAAGAGGAGTTGTTAAACAAACAAAAGAGAGAAAACCATAATAGAGTGTTTGAGTATTTTTCTCCATCTATTACACGATGTTTTATTTAACGCTACTGAACTTTGAGCCCATAGATCATAATGATAAATAATTTTTCGTTGTGTCCCTGTAAAAACCTATAAATGCTAAATTCACCAAAATGCTTATAGTTAGTGCAACAGTGATTTATAATACTCATATAAATTTTCAGCTCAATTCAATAAGGCGTTTAGATGCTATCGTACTTTTAAAAATTTAGTCCCATAGGCCATAATGATAAAGAATTTTTCTTTGTGTCCCTGTAAAAAAACTGTAAGTGCTAGATTCACCAAAGTCTATGAAGTTAGTTCAACTGTGATCTATAACATGTGTACAAATTTTTTGCTCAGATTAATAAGGTGTTTAGGCGCTATCACACTTTTAAAAATTTGGCCCCATAGGCATAATGATAAAGAATTTTTCTTTGTGTCCCTGTAAAAAAACTATAAGTGCTAGATTCTCCAAAATCTATACCGATTGAGTATTTGTGACCTATAATGTGTGTATAAATTTCTTGCTCAATTGAATAAGGCGTTTAGATGCTATCGCACTTTTAAGATTTTGCTCCCATAGGCCATAATGATAACGAATTTTTCTTTGTGTCCCTGTAAAAAAACTATAAGTGCTAGATTCACCAAAATCTATAGGGTTCGTACTATGGTGACTTACAATATGCGTACCAACTTTCAGGTTAATTGAACAAAGCGTTTAGACGCCTGCGTGTTCACTCACAGACATACACACATACACACATACACACATACACACACACATACATACACCATCGTAAAAATAGTGAAAACGGACTCAGGGGACCTCAAAACGTATAGAAACATCAAAATCTCGAATTCGAATTTTTGACATGATTACAATACTTTCCTCACTATAGTGTTCGGAAAGTAAAAATGTCTCCTGTGGCAGCCGTACAATCAGTAAAATAATTTATATAATCTGAAAACTATCGTGTCTGTAATTTCATTATAGCATAAAAATGATAAAATATGCTTTAAACGCCTATAACTTAGACTGCAATTTACCAGAATATTTTTCGGTACATCCTTGTATATAAGCAATTTTTGCCATGTTTATGCATAGGATTCTATTTTTAACTTGTTATTTTTATTTATGTAAAGTGTTATGTTTAGTAAACCATGTTTTTTTTTTTTTCCTTAAATACATCTTATCTGTCTTTAGAGTACTTAATGATATTTTTGGACATTGATGGTTATTCTTTGTTGAAGCCAAACATTTTGCTATACCAATACACATAGAATGCTGTTTATTTCATCACAGCAGCTGTTGTTGTGGCTCTTGTTCTCAGTGTCACTCGGTAACTCGAGTAATGTAGTTAAACTACTCGAATTATGGTGAGAGATGAGCACCTTCCTTTTTCTGAAGATCATTGCAAGGGTGGAAGCACGACTTCAGTTCGAATATCTGCCGAAAGTTCGCAGCACCGGCAAAGAAGGTTTCATACTTTCTATCCAGCATCAAGAAGATTCAATATATATTAAACCTCCTTGTCCAGCATGAAGCTAAAGATCTATCTTCATGTTATCCAGTAACCTTTGATCGTGTACCCACAAATGTATAATTTTGATGGGAAATTAGCATACTTTTGGACCACGCTGATTTAACATTCACCAATGGCCATTAACATACAAGACGCACGGTTATGTTTTTTTACTGTAAAATATTTCATTTTTTATTAATTATTGCATATGCAAAATTACAGCCTGTTGTAAAGATGTCTTGGATGCAATTACTTTAAAGAGAAAATGTATAAATTATATTCGAATTAGAAAAAAAAAAAAAAAAGTGAAATATATTTACGTAAAATATAATTACGTAAAATATAATTTGTAATAGCAAGAACATTTTTAAACTTTAAATTAAACCAGAATGAGAGATATTTTATTTATTTATTTATATTTTGTTCTTTATTAAATTTATTTCAAATTTCACTGATGTTACGTTAAAAAAAAATAACTTTGTAATATTTTATAAATTTGAATACTTATATACTATTTTAATATCATAATTGAGAAAAACGAAAACAAATGAAAAACAAGGATTTTTTTTTTTTTTTTTTTTTTTTTTAAGTAAAATTGTTAGAAACTTAAACTGTATTGAAACAATCTTTTGAGAAATAAACGGAGATGCAATGCAGTTAAATATTTTTACGTTTTAAGTTATTTTTGCAGGTTTTGTTTAAAATTTCATTTAATTTTCTCATATTATCACACACGAAGATCAAAGAATTCAGACTGTTTTTAAACTAAATACAGTCAAACTTAAAGTAAATAACTTCCCAGACAAATGAGTTAAACTATGGCTTTATATTTTAGTAATCACCTCTTATGACGTGAAAAAATATGAGCTGTCAAAAATAATAAATGGATCATATTTTGGCGCTAAAACGAAGTATAAAAGTAAAGACCGAAAACTTTGAAATATTTTAATAGGTATTAAATAAAGAAATTTTTTGAATTTTTTAATAAATACGTAAACATTTAATAAAAAAGCACCATAAAACTGGCGTTGTAAAACATATTACTTACAAACTTTGAATAAACACCATAAAATGCAATAAACTCTCAACAATTGTTGCGAGTTTATTGCATTTTATGATGTTTATTCAAAGTTTGTAAGTAAATACGTAAACACACTCACACATACTTATATGTATAGAAATATGAATTACAGAATAACACAACAATATATGTTTTCAGTAAAAAAAAAAAAAAAAAAAAAACAATTTTAATAGAAAGGCGAAATAGAATTTTAAATGATTATTTAAAAAATAATTATGATAATAATAACTATATGTATTGTTTGTAATTTATTTATTATCTTATTATTTTCATATCTTCTTTTCTGTTTAGTAAAAATGTATATACCAGATTATAATTTTTTTTTTTTTTTTTTAATCATTAGGGATAACATTTGCGTGAATATCTAAGAAACAGATGGGCGTATAAAAAACCAACATACGAATTTGCTACGTTCTACATTCAATCGTTCTACATTCATACATTATAATATATAAGTTTATATATATATATATATATATATATATATATATATATATATACATATATATATATGTGTGTGTGTGTGTGTGTATACGCACACATATATACGCGTGCATAGAGCCGTCACGAAAAATCTTAAATATATTTAAAGTGGGGAGTAGAATCAAAACCCAAAGTTGGAGGTGTACAACTAGATGACTTGAGAGTTTTATATTTAAATTGGGAACATTCTACAACCAATATTTTTTGAGATATTCGAGATAAAATATCCGTATCGGTTCACAACCTTTCCTTATACTTTTACTTGGATAAGGAAGTTAAAAAAAAATCATTGCATGGTTTTAATCACGATCTTAGGGCAGGGGTGTTTGCGTTCCGAATATTTATTTTATTTCCCTCCACTATTTTTTTAATAGCGATATTAATAGCAGTTCTCTAGTAATGTTTAGCAATTAAATATAGCCAAAATTACAATTTGTAATTATTGGTGGGAAAAAAATAAAAAATCCAGAACGCAAACACCCCTGTAAATGTTATATCATGCCACTTGGTATTTTCATAGAGCTGGGATATATTACTTAAAAGCTGGATGTCTTAGGAGGTTTATAGACGGTATAAATTTAAAAAGAGTCTTATATTCCCTATCTTCTTCTGAATTTCTTATTTATTCATACCCTTACATTTGCATCGTAATATACGGAACTAATAGACGGTGCCATATCCATTTCTGAGTGATTATGTATATATGTGTGTGTGTGTGTGAGAGAGAGAGAGAGAGTATGTATTTATGAATGTATCTATATACATATATGTGTATAAAAGTTCAGTTAAACAGTAGGCTGTACATTTAAAAATAATGCATGTTTCTTATTTTGCAATACTAGTAATTTATTTTAGGAACACCTTTTTTTTTTTCATTGATATTCATTAAATCACATATACAGAAACAGATTTTTCGAATAATATTAGATTAATTTTTCACCTTTATTTATTTATTTTTTCTTTTTAATTTTGTGCCGAAAGTGACCTAACTATATTTGAAGTTTTTAGAGGATTAAAAATTCTTGAAATAATTATACAGTTTCCACCAAAAGTCTCACATTACCCACCTATTTCGATAGTGCGTCGGGATTTCGAAAAATAACGAAACACGTGTTCAATGAATTCCAGGGTGACCTTTTTTGGTAAAAATGGTTTGGGCGCAGAGGAGCTGGGACGCCACTAAGGAGGGTAATTTTTATATTTCAAAGGGGAAAGTATGTCTTGTGATACATGCCTGGAAATATATTTTCAAGATGAATTCGATATACACAGATGTGTCCAGTATAATACTCGATATATCCTGTGATAATTATTAAGGGAGATACATGAGATTTTAGATTTTTGAAATGTGTATATTATAATTAAGTATCTACGTTAATAATAATTGCAGGACTGAACTTTTATATCAAATTCATTGTCTTGAAGAGAGCTTTCCAGCGATGTATCCCAGGACATACCTTCTCATTTGAAATTTTAAGGTTGCCCTCCTTAGCGGCCGACTATACCTCCCTTTCCCAAACCTAGAACATTTTTCACCAAAATAACCCCCCCCCCTCGAAACCAGTTAACACGTGCTTTGCCATTTTTCAAAATTCTGACGCATTTCCGACATAAACGGATGGGGACATTATTCCGGGTTTTGTATTGTGGATTTTTTACTCATGAACCTCCTTTATAAGCAGAGCAGGACAAAACTATTTACACCAGTGTCATTGTCTTGATGCGCTATTTCCAGGAATGTATCACAAGACACCCCTTCAAGCATGAAATTTTAAAGTTGCCCTCCATAGAAGTTTTTCCACTTAGCACCCTCGGGCCCAAAATTGTTTCATCAAGAGAGGTCCCTCTTTGATTCATTGAACATATGTGTCGCCAGTTTTTTTTATTATTCTCACGCATTTCTGATATAGGAGGGACTTTTGTCGAAACCCGTAAATTTTAAATTTTCTGTATTTTTCTAAACTTGTTTAAAAATGGCATTTTGTCTTTTTTTGGAGAAAATGCGTGTCAATGCGATGTTTCGTTTTAGAGTTTATAAAATCATATCGTGGTAATATTTGAAGAGTTGTAATTTAAAAATATCGAATCAACTTAAAGAAATAGATGAAGAGATATTTGTTATTGCAAGTATTTCAAAATTAATTTGTAGCATCAAGATGAGCGTGAGTGTTTGGATATTGCTAAAATATGCGAAGGAATCTCTGATGAATATTTTAATGAAATTTGGATAAGTAAGAGCAAAATGAAGTTCTCCCACTACCTAATCAGACTGAACTTTTCGTTTCGAAGTTACAAGATACATTTTCGATTTGCATAACGTGATTTACTTGTTATCACGCGCTATTTCATATGACATACAATTTTAATCTTTGGCAACGTAATTTATATCCCGACAATTTCTCCTTCAGAATAATTTTTTCAGCTTTTTTGTACAAGATTAACCTTAACCGGGTGGAAAGCGTATGTCAAGAGATTCTGGTAAATATCGAACTAACCAAATATGTATTTAGCATTTTCATTTCTTTTCTTATTTTTTAATTACGATTAGTATTGTATAATTAGAAATAACAATGATTTCATTTAAAACCTTGTATAAAAAATATCGAATGCAATTGAAAAAATATTTTAATAAAAAAAAATATTCAAAACTTCAGTGAATAATGTGAATGTGAAATAAAAAATGCTGTGAATTACTAATATATCTTTATATCAAGTATTCCAAATGTTTTTAATCTATATTAATAAATCCTGTTTCATTTTTCGTGTGTTGTACTTTGCATTAATTTTCTTTTATTTGCTATATTCCTAACGGGTTAAAAATAAAGATATAATACATTAGGTATGTTAGAGTTTTGATCATATGTTATTACCGAATTCGTAACATTATTAGAATATTAACTAATATCCCAGATGTTCTAATAATATTTGGATTATAATTAAATGGAATTCTGCTGGTATGTATACATATAAGCGGAAAGGATTATGATAAATTATCCATTAGCATCCTCAGTATATTCAATGAACTAAATGAAATATCAATGTTATTTATTTATCCACTCAGTATTATATTCGCTTACCTATACTCGATTACTTATTAGTTGAAAAAACTCTTTTAATTAAACATATTATTCAGTTCTTTTTTCTGTCGTCTTATGTATTCTATTTTTTTTTCTTTTTTAACTAGTCGCATACATTTATAAGCATTTATAAACATACATTGTTTTAAATTTGAATCACATTAAAAACTGAGACAGACAATATGCACTAAAAATATACAATATAAAACAATAAAAACACAAAACACAAATTTAAACGTTTCGAGCCTTTTACAGTCTCCTCATCAGTAAAAAACATCAAATGTAAATGCAGAGAAGAACAACAGACTTTCATTAAGTAAGTACAACGTATTTATCGGGAACTGCGCTTTCCTCATTAAGGGGTGAAAAATGTTGATTTGTGTTCCAGCCCTCAAGGAAAATTCTAGAAAGATAATTTAAACAGTTAGATATGATTATTTTAGTACTGTTAAAATCAGGTAAATGGTCAGTTTCTATGGCATGCTGTACAATTTTTGAACGTATATCACGGTTTTGAAATTTGTTTTATGTTCCTTAATTCGAGTATGAAAAGAACGGCCACTTTGACCAATATAAACAGAACTACAAGATTTACAATGGATATTATAAATAACACCTGTACGGGAAAAAGGGGGGATAACTGTTTTAAAATTAGAAAGTAAATTACGAATTAAAAATTGGGGTTTATAGGAAACAGATAAATTAACAGTGCAGTTGTGTTTTTATTGTTTTAAATTGTATATTTTTAGTGCATATTGTCTGCCTCAATTTTTATTGCGATTAAAATTTAATTTAACTACGAGACGTAATGATTTTTAAATATCTAAAATACATTGTTTTCTTAATATACCATCAAGAATAAACACGTCTACTAGAGAGCCATGTAGTGATAAAATATAAACATTGAAATTCAAAAAAGTTCTATGTAAGCCAGTAACCATAAACGATTTGAGAAAATTAATTTTAAAATTGAAGCTTCCAGTCGAAAGACTCAGTGCTTATTTGATTTTATTTAAGTACAATTTTATTTTACTTTTATTTATTTATTTATTTATTTTAATTATTATTATTATTATTATTATTATTAGTGTTTTATGTATATTAAATATAGGAGTATATGTGTTATTTTTCTTATATTTATCTTAAAATTATAATGATATTATAAATTAATATTAAAAATTGATATTAAAAATTGATATTAAAATTAATATTATTAACAACGCGATATTGCTAAAAACATTTTTAAAACTATTTTTCCATTTAACATATGAGGGGGCTCTATCCGCCTCATCGCAGCTTCTTTTCATCTGAATAGGTGTATTAACAGAACATTACACGATGCAATAGAGCTGTAATGTTATACAAATCCACATATATGATGTCACATTGAAATGCACAATATTTAATATTATATCATATGTAATAATATGATAACGATATGTCTTAACATCCCGAATTTAATAGCAATTATTCATTATTTTGGACAAAAGCGTACACTATACACACAAAATGAACAGAACTGGTAGAAATAATTTTTTAGATTACAGAAAAATTCATCATACGAAGATTATTTAGCGGTACAGCTCCAGTTTTAGAGACATCTAAATTTTTGTTACTATTGAGCAATAGAAATTTTGGTATAATTTCATGTTTATTAATTCTAGTACCTAAAGGTTTTACAAATACATTTAGCTTCTTCTTCTTCTTTTTTTTTTTTTTTTTTTTTTTTTTTTTACTTCTGACAATATATTATATTTTACATACATTTCGAATGTACATCTTCGTTTAAAATGGGGCTTGTAGAAGTAAAGATGCAATTTAAAAAAAATATTTTTTCATGCAATATAATCTAGTTAGACATATTGAAAATAGATAACTTTCATGATTACTATAAATAATTGATTCTTGTTATTACTATCATTATTGTTTGTATTATTTTAGATTTTATGTACTGCTTTTGCCCTTTTGAACCAACAAGACAGGAATAGTTTTTTTCTGCTTCAGAATAATAATAATAAAAAATAAATAAATAAATAAAATGTTTATGTTTATTAGACTATCAGCTTTATTATTATGCTTCAGAATAATAATAAAAAATAAAAAAAAATAATAAAATGTTTATATAGACTATCAAATCACACATTTCAGGATCAATATAAATTTATTCATGCAACAATTTTCCACATTTAGTTTAAGTATTTAGCTCCTTCTTGTTTAAATATTATGCTGATTTTAGAGAAAAATAGTTACCAATACACTATCTGAATTAGAATTAGATCATCAGTCGATTCGATTCCAGTTTATGAGTGCATTGAACGCTAGCTATCTATTGGCTGCTAATGGCTCATTTCAGTTATTAGGTGTCCGAGCTATTTCAGCGCTAAATTTTAAAAGTTTCTAATGTGGGCCTCCCATTTAGCCAACTATCTAAATATATTCTGAGATAAAAATTTATATTAATATGTAAATATTTTATTTATTTAATTTTTTATTAGGACTGAGGGCCTATCAGTCTCAGTCTGGGATTTTTGCGTTATCGATTTCGATAGTTGGACATTTGTCAAAATCTAAAATTTATCGAAAATATAATTGAATAATTTGAAAGCGATGTTATAATTAAAAAAAAAAAAAAAAAAAAAAAAAAAAAAAAACTAATAGTCCTCCGTCCTAAACTAAATTCTGCTTTTGCCAGAATTTCATCAAAATCTTTTTTACTTTTATTTTTACTTTTATTTTTATTTTTTGTTGATTCTTCCTAGGTTTCATTTTAAGAGCTTCTGGGATTACCTTAATGCGATTCAGCAATAATTGCTTTGCATTATTATAATGAGTTAGACATTTGTCTGGTTCGATCACTATCATCTGAACAATATCAATAGACAAAAGTGGCAAAACTTTTAAATAAAAATTCTTTTTTTAGAGATATCTTTGTAGCCTGACGCTCGGAATTATAAGATAAAAATTAACATCCATTTCATCTGGGCTCAATTTTTGCATATTAATTAATCTCAGAATCTCGATTATTTTTAGATATTTTTCTAGAATATTTAGAATATTTTTAGATATTATTTGTGTTTTCTGCACCAATGTTAACTTTTTCTGTCGTCTATCCAAATAGACTCTCAAATCACACAATTTAGGATCAATATAAATTTATTCATGCAACACTTTTCCACATTTAGTTTAAGTATTTAGGTCCTTCTTGTTTAAAATTGTTTTATCCAAATAAATTTTTCTTCTTTCGAGGTTGACATTTTTTTTTTTTTTTTTTTTTTTTTTTTTTTTTTTAAAGATTAGGCATGACCATTTATTTTCCCTAATGATTGCGACATTATGAACGTGAAGAAATGACGTGAAGAAATTATTTGTAAGTTGGCAAACTGAGTACACTTATTAAAGCAATATTTTTAATAGATACCTTCGTCAATTAATGTGATAGAAATCTCAGACGTAGCAAAATTTGTTTCATGGATTATTCTGCACACATCAGTACCTATTTCATTGCTAAGGACAATTTATTCCAGAGGAAATGGAAACTCAGTTACACAAAAAGAACAAGGGTAGTAGAGGATTTTTTTTTTTTTTTTTTTTTTATATAGAGAGATGCAGCCTCCATGTATATGTTTAAATTCATTATTATATTTTATTAAAATTTAATTTAACTGTTAATGGCAACATTCAAAACTTGTTGATTTCAAATTTAAAATAAAAAAAAAGTTTTTATTCTCCTTATGAAAAAAAAATATGAATAATTTCCCTCAATATCTTTAAAGATAGAAATAATAATTTCACTTAGTTTAAATAAACTGATTATTGGTGGGTTAAGGTAAATAAAATTACCTCCATAATTTACAACTGATTAAAGTTTATTTGAAATGAAGTAAATTATCATTTCTATCTTAAAATCGATTGTAAATCATATATGATTACGATATATGTATCGTAACTATATGTTAGAAGTGGAAAGCGAGTAATGTAGCACTCGTATATATGTACATGCATGTTATTACAGTTTATAAAAATTAAATTAATTATTTGGAGCAACACATAAAAGTTGTTTTCTTCGGAGTTAATCAAATAAAATTGTTGTGCATCATATGGAAAGTTGTTCTTTTTACCTAGATTTTAAGGTAGAAATAATAACTTATTTCAGTTTAACCCTTTAGCGGGCTGTGGTAAATATTTCACCACAAAGTCATCAATTTTAAAATTAGGAAGGCGTGGTAAGCTAATTTTACTACGACTTCCGTTTTTACTCCGCTAAAATACGTGAAAGTACAAAATAAAAGAACAAGGGTCCCACCCTGTGTTGATTCCTTTTTCTCTGAAATTCTCTTTATAAAGCCGTAGTAATTTTACCAGAAAAACAGGTGCTTAGAATAAACATTAGGCGTGGAAAAAAAGCTTACCACTCCTTTCTCATTTAAAATTAATTTATTGGGCGGTAAATATACTTCTCATGACCTCATAAAACATAAAATATGAAATTAATTTTACGTAATAAGCTAAATGGAATTATTTTGTTATTATCACTCTCAATACCAAAAATATTTTAATATACCATTACTACAAATAAACGGCCTGTTAAAGGGTTAAATAAACTATAACTATTTCTTGATTAGGATAAATACAATTATCTCTGCAACTCGAAAAGACAAATATGCCATTGGAATAATGCATGGTAGCAAGTGCATACTTGCCAACCATCTCATTAATAACCGTACAATTGTTAACGCCCCCTGAAAAAACGCCCCTTTTCTCACACCACTATACTTTTAGAGTTATTCTCTCCAAATGTTGCTGTGATTAAATAAGACTAAAATTACTCTATAAAAATATTGGTGTGAAAAAAAAGGCGGGTACTAAAGATTGTACGGTTCATAATGAGATGGTTGGCAAGTATGCAAGTGTAGTTTAATGTTAATGCATCACGGAATTTATATTAAAAATTAGTGAAGGCTTTATATGTATTTAAATAAAATAAGGGAAAAAATGTACTTTAATTTGAATGCTAAAATTAGGAGGGTTTCACGTAGCACTTGAGCAACTTTGCTCTCCCTCGACGGCAGGGATAAAATGAGTATTTCGGAATATATATATTTAAAGTTTTTTTTTTTTTTTTTTCTTAATGGATGGGATAACTTCCTCTAATTTCTGACCTGACAACTTATACGGATGTCGAGCACTTAACATGGCCAGTTAGATTAAAAATGTCCGTACAAAGTCAAACGTCCATTTAAATGCTACTAAAGGCAGTCTCGAATGATTCCCTGCAAATGTTCCTGCTGGACTTTAACGATTTCTAATTGATTGAATTGAGTTGAGTTGAGTGGATTTATCGTCGCATTACAGATATGCAGTGGACCATTGGCGACTATTTGGTAATCACCCCTATAATGTTTTCAAATAATAGCTAAGTTACCTAACTAGCCTAGTGCTGGGATTTTAGTTTGCAGATACAGTCGGTAACAAAAGTGTTCGAACACTAGCAAAAAATCCTATATAAAATATATATATATATATATATATATACTTAATACTGTTTTGTTAAATAAATCCTTATGAAATCATGTTTTTCGACTGACTAAGAACATGATTCGACAAGGATTTGTTTACCGAAACAGTATTAACTCTACTTTTTTTATATAGGAATTTTTGCTAGTGTTCGGACACTTTTGTTACTGACTGTACACATATTGATATAATAAACTGAAATAAAAGAAAAAAGTAGATATATAAATGATTTAGAAAGAACTAAAAGAAAAATTTTAGTGTATTTGCAGTATTACCCAATATTAAAATAAAGGAATGAAGATTTGCATTTAAGTACTATCAAAGAAAAATTATACATATATAGATACACGTCAAGAGCCATATGCAGTGTAAATAAATAATAATAATAATAATTAACATAATTTTTCTCTTAATGTATCTGAATATTAATTTGAATTATAACTTGAATCTTTTGATAAATACAATCGGCACAACAAAATTATCCGCACACTAGCAAAAATTCCTATATAAAAAAATACACAATACAGTTTTGATAAATAAACACTTGTCGAATCTTGTTCTTAGTCAATCTACAAACATGACTCGACAAAGATGTATTTAACAAAATAGTATTAAGTATACATTTTTAACATAGAAATTTTTGCTAGCACTCGAATACTTTTGCTGCCAACTGTAATGTCCTCCTAATAATCTGTATAAAAGTGTGGTAGATAAGTTTTTAAATTTCTTCAAGAACAATATTTTCAGAAGCGATAAACATATAAATTAAAGTGAAATACAGGATCATCGAAAATGCTTCGACACATTTCTAAAGCTTACAATTTTAAAAGGAACTGAGCAAACGCAATGATATTCTTTTTAAACTACTTAGAAAAAGGTTCAATATATTTAAATGTAATTGGCATGCAACCTTGACTATGAACGTAGCGCAGTAACGATGCAAGTTAAAAGAGGTCTTCGTGTACCTTTCCGTCAGTGCAATGGCAACTATTTAGTAGAAAGATCAATGTGGTTAGAATCGGAGAATTTCCAATTTAACCTCTATTGACTTATTTTCTGGAATTATTTGAAGAACATTGTTTACAGTTTAAAGAAACAGAACTTGATATACCTCTGATAGAATGGAGTAGAAGGCTGAATTTTACCAACTATGTGAAAAATACCAGAGCCGGGAATCGAACCCCGGGCCCTCCGCTAATCGCGCGGATGCTCTAACCTCTGAGCTAACCAGTTCGGCACTTCTCACATAATATACTTTGGCAAGGTGACCGAGTCTGCATTAAAGCAGCTATAGCAAGTGACAAATTTGAAAATGGTATAACTCCAAACGGCCACGAAATTTTAATTCAGAAATTTATTTCATCAACCTGGAAATTAATTTCTGATAGAATGGAGTAGAAGGCTGATTTTTACCAACAATGTGAAAAATACCAGAGCCGGGAATAGAGCGGAAGGCCCGTGTTCGATTTCCGGCTCTGGTATTTTTCACATAGTTGGTAAAAATCAGCCTTCTACTCCATTCTATCAGAAATTAATTTCCAGGTTGATGAATTAAATTTCTGAATTAGAACTTGATATACTTAAGGGAGGTAATGTCGATGCAATTGCCTCGGTGATGCTCGGAAATACGGGTGGTTAGAGATTGATTTTCCGTTTGATATTTATGATAAGTACTTGATAAAATAGGATTACATGAAATGTGTCCGAGCTTTTTTCAATAACCCTATTTTTAAATCTTAATAAAAAGTACAAAACTACTGATCCTTAATAGAAGCGAAAATATTTTTGCCATTTGATAAAAAATGTTAAAAATAAATAAATAAAACAAAGAAACACACTTAAAATTTTATTCAAAGGGGCAAAAAAAAAAAAAAAAAAAGAATATTTATGACTTATGTAATTTTGTCATTTCAAGAATTCTTCCAAATTTCTCTTAATTAACTTTACTCCTCTCTTACATAATATACTTTCTTTAAACATATTTCAGGAAAGTAAATGGTTTAACATGACAGAAAAGATTTCAGATGAGAAACTGTAGATGATTAATATTTTTCTAGGCGGAAACTCGTACTCCTTCATTAATCGATTCCGTTCCAAAATAAATAATATACTTTACATAGTTTCTAGAGACAAAACATTTTTTTCCATGTTGTTTCGAAGACAAAATATATATTTTAAAATGCTTTATTTCCATCTGTTTGCTTAAAATACAATGACATACGCAAAGATAAGTGTGAATGTACTAGTAATTTGTATTTTATACAGAAATGTAAAATTAAGAACGACCATAGTAAAAAATAAATAAATAAATAAAAATGAATAAATAAAATAAATAAAAATAAAACGGTAAAACATTTTAATATAATATTTCAATTTTATAAGCGAATATATATATATATATATATATATATATATATATATATATTTGAATTGTTAAGGTAATTCAGAAATTGTATTTGTAATATATTTCTCGGGCATAAATTTTGAAATCTTTCTTTTAAAATTAGTTCATTTTAATTAATATCGTAGCTGTTAATTTAGCTATATTAGTATGCTAAATAAAATTTTTGCCTTGAAAAAATCGCCGCAAAATTTATATTTTAGGATATAAATAGCCAAAGAGTTACTATATTAAATTAGAGTAATATTTGCATTTCAATAAGGAGATTCTATAATAAGAAATATTTATACTCATCATACACCATTATCTTTCTAAAGATATTTATTTAACAAAAATAAAATTTATAACTTAATCTAACTTGTAAAAATGTTTCAAGACACTTCTACAAAATACATAGCTGCCAAACTAATTCGGAGTATTGTTAGTACACGCCCCTATTTCTATATCACTTAATTTTATAAAAAAAATTCTTTAAATGTATTTACGATGAAATATGAAGAAAAATACTCTAAAAAATACCGGTGTGAAAAAAAGATTCTTTAAAAGCTTTTGTGCTGTACTTTAAACGTATTATAAAATTACGTCTGTTCAATAATAATTATTTCCTTAGACAGTCATAAAATATTCTCTGCTGCCTTACCTAATCAGTAGAGTATGTACTTTACATGAATAGGTATATGAGTACGACATATGTATCGTAACTATAAGTTAGCAGTGGAAATTGAGTAATATATAACTCGTATATATGCACATGCCTGTTATTTCAGTTTATTAAAATTAAATTAATTATTTATTGCAAAACATAAAAATAAAGTTGTTGCGCTCCATATGAAAAAGTGTTCTTTTTCCTTAGATTTTAAGACAAAAATGATAACTTATATCAGTTTAAATAAACGTCAACTATTTTTTGATTAGTATAAATAGATTTACCTCTGCAACTCGCAAAGACAAATATGTCATACATGTATGAGATTGAAATCATACATGGTACCAAGTGTAGTTTAATATTAAGACCTCACGGAAAGTATATTAAACATTAATGAAGGTTTTATGAGTATTTAAATAAAATTAAGAAAAAAAAAAGTACTTTAATTTGGGATGTTATCATAGTAGTAACGTATTTTTAAAGTAGTAGCTGAGCAACGTTGTTTGTCCTCGACGGCAGGGATAACATGAGTTTTCGGGTACATGTCTTTAAAGTTTATTTATTTATTTATTTATCTTTATTTATTTTTTCAATGGATGGAAACTGTCTGAGTATTTCTTGAGCCTAAAAACTTGTACACATGTAGTATAAAATATCAAATAAGAAAATTAATCCTTATTGAAACAAAATAAGAGTAAAAATTTAATAAAAATATGTAAAAAAAAAATTAGTAAAAAAATTGCATAGTATAAAATAGAGAAAATTTTTATTTTATTGGTGTCATTAAAAGAAACATTCTTTTTTTTTTTTTTTTTTTTTTAAACGCCAATAAAATGAGAAGATGTACTTCACTGTATGTAGATTGTATATAAAAACTGCATTAAAAAAAAAAAAAAAAACTTAGAATGTTCATTTAACAATAAAAAAAAAAAAAATGTAAAAGTATAATGTTGTGTGAAGATGAATTTCTTCACATAGTCGTGATCGTTGACTAATGTAGATTTCTGTAAAGAAAGTCAGGTTAGCAATACTTCAATAATGAGTCCAATTGCAGTCATCAGGAAGTCTTTATTTTGTGAAAAGTCTTTTAAAATAACATCAAGGATAAATATTCTTAGAATCTTAAAACACAAAGCGTTGGTCATTATAATACAAATTCAATAACCCTAGTGAAACGTTGAGATTGTCGCGTAAGATGGGGGAGAGAGCGAAAGTAATTACATGTTTACTATACTATGACCTGGAGCCGTTCTGAGATCCCTACACCAGAACAGATCTGAGATGTCTGAAGAAAAAGAGCCAAATTTTAGAAAAACAGCCAAATTATAGGGCTAAATATTTTCATTGTTTATCGGATAAAACTATATTAATTTTTTGAATTTGTAATGACGGTTTATAATTGTAGTAACCCTTTAATCGCCAACATTTTGCCAAATTACCGTTAGACAAGAGAAAGAGACGGTTAAGAAATGCAGTCATCAATATTGCGCAATCTAAAATAAATTACATCCTGTGTTGAAATAATATAAATTCTGACAATGAGTTTCCTTGTTTTATGACTATTTGAGAACACTTTTTATTTTATAATTACGTTTAATGTCAGAATTTCCGTTAGATATTATTATTATTTTATTTTCTTTTTTTTATCGCATAAAATAAAGTACTTTTCTATTTCAAAGATAAACATGTTATTTATAATTTAGATATAAAGCATATACAATTTAGTTTTCTGAACGATGTGTGTTAATGTTTTATGTTAATAAATAGTGTAGGTCGTATGTATAATTAAAATTGTGTAATTTTTAATGACACTTAAAAAAAACAATTCTTTCTTCAAATGTCTGAAAATAAATTATGTGAATAAAATATCACACATGAAATTTAATTATTTTATATTGCGATAATGCATTATTTTATCATTAGATTTTGTTTTAAATAAAAACTCAATTAAAATTTAACCAAACATATGTGAACACCTTCACATATTTCTCCCCTTCGCCTAAAAAGAAAAAAAAATCGAAAGGTAATCAAAAATATCGCTCTCTCTCGCATCAAGACAAAAACATACTACAAATTTCAAAATAACTTTCTATATAAAATCAATATTACTTCAAAAATATTTTTCATATTACAAGGTGGCTAATAATGTAAAATTAAACATCAAATATATATAATACCAATAATTAATTAGAACTTGTTTGTACTGGACATAGTTATCTTTCATAAGAAGCAACAATGTATATTGAAATCATGACATTATAATTATAAAATAAGCAATGCAATGTAGTATTTATAATAATTCACAGCTGTATGACAATGCATTCTCAACAAATTTTCTTGAAAATGTATGACAAATTGAAGGCAAGGAAAAAGGAAATCAATAATTACAAAATTAAAATATTTTAAGTATTCACAAGTTTATGCAATCTATTAATTTGCCTGAAATTATTTATTATTTACTAATTTCAATAAAACAATATTTTGATGAGATATTTTGGTATGAAAAAAATTTTTTTTTTTTTTTAGAATATAAAGAAAGTACCAGAACGCCAATATGTGAAGACCTAAAACTTATACAAATTGAGCCAGTGTGTGTGAATCAGTATACAAATTATAATTGACATTATGGGTTGTGAGGCCACAGCCAAAAATAACTTACTGAGTTAGGGTGTGAGGCAGAAGAGGCATATATTGTGTGTAAATAAAATTACAGCAAGCATTCTGCAACACGACATAATTAAATGCCTTTTGTTTGTGTAAAGTGAATTGCGAAAATGAGAAAAAAAAATAGCCCAATCAATAAAGTAATAGGACACAAGTATGAAGTCTGGAAAATTTTTAATAGAAAATGTAATTAGTTTTTTTGTTCAATTATAATTAATTATTTCTAAAAAAAATGAAGTAAGTTCATTTTTCAAACATTATGTGGTTTAAAAAAATGAAGAAAGATATCAATATACTACTAATTCCCTATTCCTTAACAAATATAATAATTTATAAAACATGAATCACAACTGAAAAGTGTAAATTGTCAACATGAACAAATTCTAATAATATTTTAATAATATTTATATTTTATTCCGTTAATAATATGTATTATTCGTGATGTTTGTATTGAATAATGATTAAATAATTGAGAAATACAAAATGTTAAACTTGTTAAGTATGCATGATACGATACTTTTTTTTTTTTTTTTTTTTTTTTTTTTTTTTTTTTTTTTTAATACCCATAACATGAAACATTAAAAATTTATAATTAATATTCTGTATAATTAATGAGAAAAATTGTATGATAGACTCTTTAACTTTATCTATTTATTTATTTATCCTTTTTTGTGTGTGTGTGTAAAGGAATTAAAAAAAATTTTAATACAAGCAAAAATTCTTAAACATAAGGCCACAAATAATTAATTGAAAATGTCCTCTGAAAGAGACTGCAATGTTTCACAAAAATGTCTCATCACTCACTGTCCCAAAATAAAAAAATATATATCGATCCAGCCGAAAAATATTGTTTAGACAATGAATAACAAAACAGTAAAAAAAACTCATGCAACACTATGATGTGCATGGAGGTGCATGCCACTCATAGGAGCTCAGTACATAAGTTCTGCAAAACACTACAACCCCACACAAAAAATTATCTTAAATTTTTGACTAACGAAAAAGAAATAGCTGCACTAAAAATTTAAGAATTTATAATTTTAGAGAAAAATATTCAATAACCAGAATTGCGAGAAGAGTCCATTCTACCTTCTGTTGAATGTTATGAGTAAGATGGATAAAATTATCATTATTATTATTATAATTATAAATAATTTATCTTTTATAAATTTCTAACTATATTTTATAAAAATAGAATAACAAAAATTTAAATAAAAAAAAAACTGATCACCTGACATGTGAACACATGACATGCCAAATATTTAAGTCAGATAAAAGTGTATAAACTCAGAAGAGGACATGGCTGAATAATTGGGTTGTGAGGCCAATTAAAACATGCCATAATGTGTGAAATGTGTCAAAACGTGTAAAAATGTGTAAAATAACTATTGAAAAAAAATGCCATTTAACAGTACCCCAAATTAATCAAATGACACTAAAGTTCTGACCCAAAAGTAAGCATGTATAAGAACACGTGTACATAATGCAGCAAAAATGTATACAGAAAGAAACACATAAATTTGTTACTTATTTGTGATGATTTTTTTTATATAGTTTATTGGTAAAATTACTTTGTAAGCAAGTAGAAAAACATAAAAATGAAAAAAAAAAAAAACATTACATTCTCTATATATATTACTAATAACTTTAAAACAAAGTGTATGTTTAATTGTATTCGTATATTAATCATAAAATACTTCAAAATGGAGAGAATAAAATGTAAACAATAGTATAATTAGTGTATTATTGTGTTATGAAATGTCATTTAAAATTAAGCAGAATTATAAATATTATATATAATGCATATCCCTTTATATGCTCATGATTATAACAATATTTGATTTTTTTTTTGGATGAAGATTGCATATGTGTGTGTGTTGAAAAAGGTGAAAATATACATACTTTACATTTAAGTATATACAGTGAAATAACCAATACAATATATGATTATTTATTTATTTATTGTATATATTTGTTAAAAATAATTAGTGAATGTTTGAAAAATAGCTTTCGCATAATAATATTAATGTGAAATGTGGTTTCCCCAACACAATTTTTGGTGTTGAAAATTTAAACTTATAGTCAAATATCAGCACATTATATAAAAACAATCTGCATAAAAGATAGACCAAAGCAACACAATTGTGTTAACAGGGAGTGTGTTTATGTATATTTATTTTATCTATTTTTTTTTAACAAGAAGCTGTGATAACATAGTTAAATTAATTTGATTTTTTTTTTTTTTTTTTTTTTTTTTTTTTTATACAAATGCGAGATTAAAATTCTTGATAACTTTCAATCATGTCCGTAAACATTCTAGAATGGTATTACTGATGAAAAAAAAAAAAAAAAAAATAGCCACAATATTATTATTTATGATCTCTGATGACAGCTCTTTAATTAATAATGAAATAAAAAAATGTGCACATGAAATTGTTTAAAAAAAGGTCATGACAATATAAACTTCTAATGAGTTCAACGAGGCCTCATAAAATGAGCTTGAAATCAATATAAAGACTAGCTACAAGGGCTATCATAAATGCTCATATCAAATTCCATAAAAACTCGAGTAAAGGAAGTATAAATAACTTCTCAATAAAAGATGAATTCAAATTGTTCATCAAGTCGACTAAAAATTAATCATAATCATAATCAGCTGACATGTATAAAAAAGCAAAAAAAATATTTGCTCAAAAGTTGCGCAACGCTGTTTTCTAAAAATGATGCATCTAATACACAAGGTCTGATATTTGATGTTATAAAATTTGCTAGCAATTAGATGTAAATACTAATATTAATGTATAAATATTAATAAAAATAAAAATATACACATACGAATAAGAATATAAACCAACAAATAAATATTTATGATAAAATGTGAGTAAATAAGTATATATGATGCTTTAACACAGTTAAATTATATTTACAATAAAAAAACATAAAAATATTATTATTCTTCTGATTACTATTTCCTTTAATATTATTTTATGCATGGTGAGTGACAGATATGCATCTCAGTCTTTCAGAAAGAATAAAAAAATATAAAAATAAACATGCTTCAACAAAATATTTTCACCATTGTATGAATAAAAAGAGTGTATCCATTTCATTTCTTTTTTATATTTATCTATGCATTCGCTAGCTTCTCAGTTTCTTTGTTTATAAATTTTTGTTTAATCAGTATAATCCAGTTCTTGTAATATATGAAAAAAAATAAATAAATAAACTTGATGTGTGTAAAAAGTGTAAACAAAAAAATATAAAAATCTGCTATTGCACAGTGTTAAAAATATATATATAGGCATAGCAAATTAATACGAAAGTGAATTTTTGAATGTACGTGAAAGATGAAATGTGTAAATTTATAGCAATGTGTGAAAATAAGAACATCATGCATGTAAAATATTATGGGCGGGAAAGTCTTTTATGAACAACAGCTGTTTTACTGTAACGACGTAATCCCGTCACATCTACATGCAGTGAACAAATGTAAAAAAAAAATGAGAAAAATATTTAATAAATAAAGAAACAATGTTTATCAATTTAATTACCTTATTGCCTTCATTTAATTTTTTTTTTATTCACATATGTATATGAAAAACAAATGCAGAACTGTAAATTTAGCAAAGTAAATATTTTGTATAAATGAAAATAAAATTCTAGCAAAAGTAAAATTGCGCAATGCAAGATAATCAAGGCAGATCTCTCCCCATAAAGAAATCTGTCCAGGATTTCCAAAGAAAGAAATATACCCCGAGTACCAAACAAACACTACTGCACTCAAGACGTCATTAACCCCTTAACGCGCGGTGTCCTCGCTGCGAGGACGCAAAATTTTAGATCCAGCTGCAAAAATTCATCCCGGAAATTTTTTATCAAAAATTTACGTTTATAACACACCAGAAAAGTCAGGTTTTTTTAACCTTAAAATTTAAAATTTCTTTTAGTTTAATTTAGTTTATAAATTCCGGTGGCAGTATAATTTAAATGATCCGAATTGTCTTGCGCCGCAAAGGGTTATATGCAACAGTGGGGCACAAAATTACAAAAATTTAAATCTTAATAGGAAATGTGTAAAAATTTTGAATTGTAGAAAGGATAAATATAATGTGTACAAATTATCATTAAAAACTTTACAACTCGATATTATTTAATAGAACCTAGAAATAGTGTATGTATAAAAACATGATTGAAAATGTGTTAGTGTAAGAAAAAAATTTTATTACAAACGTCCGAAAACAAATATTTCTAAAGTTTCAGGGTGAGCCAAACCAATCAATTTATCGATGATTAATTACTAATATTCCCCACAAGAATTGAAAGATCAATTTTATGAAAATGTGAAATGTGTAAATGCAAAATATTTATAAAAAAATGTGTTTGTAAGTGTGTAAATAGTGGGAAATGCTCACCTGCCGCTTATAAACACCTAGTCCCGAACGATTGCAGAAAAAATTCTTACTTAAATTATTTTAACTTTTTTTTTTTTTTTTTTTTTGATAAAGTTATAAAATGTACATGTAAAGAAAAGATGCCTAAAATCATAATGTAAAATTGAAGTATTTTGAAATGTTTAGCAAGAAGGTATGAGAACATTTTAATTAAGGGCTACCTATTTGTGACAACAATGTAAACTATGTGTGAAATAACTTTGTTTGAGTGTGAAACAAGAATGAAGAAAAAATTAGAAATAAGTTTTAAATATATAAAACAATGTATAAATAGATAATACTTAAAAAATATTTATGGTCTTACCAAAATAAAGTAAAGCATATTTCAAATACAAAGGCCAATATAATTTATGTAGAATTCAGCCTGAAATACTGAGAACAGATTTAACTCGTTTATCTTCTTATTCGATATAAACAACTTTGATTATAGATGTGCAATTAAACATCACTCCCTTCAGAAAAAGATGAGATATTATAATATTTATTACTTATTAAGTCTAGATATTCTATATCTTTCTCTCAAAGAGTAAATTTATTTGAACTTTAATAATATATAAAGTCGATAAAATGTATATATATTCATGTGCATTTCAAATTATCTAACAGAAAACTCAAAAATTTCACATTTTCTAAAAGAAATTATTATGAATCTAAAAAAAATGATTTTCTTTATAAAATAGATAATGTATATACCTGTATATCCATACCCAACATTTTAATATACAGATTAAATACAAGAAAAATATATATAGAACGTATAAATAAGCAAGAGTACTACTATGCAAGTAAAAATTATAATAAATATAAAACGAGAAAAATATAAATTTAAAATTATTAATACATATACTTTTTAATTAATAATTATTATAGTTGCGTGCTCCACTCAAAAATTATTTAAGTGTTATAGAATATACAAAGTTTAACTTTCTACTTTCGAACATTTTCTTCAAGACTAATGAAAAAAGTACTTACCAATCTTGAAAAATCAAAAAAAAAAAATTTTTTATTTATTTATTATTATTATTTTCCTTCTTTCTGAAGCACTGTAATTCGTATTTTTTTTACGAATTTGAAATTCCTCTTTTTTTTTTTTTTTTTTGTGATTGTACGAAAATGACGATTTTTAACATACAATTTTATAACGCTGAGTTAACTAAAGTTGGTTTGTATACTTGTTTGTAAAACAGCACACACGGGGAGAATCGGTACAAGAATGCAAATACCGCAGCCTCTGCCATGGGATGGAAATGCACAACCACTAGAAAACGGAAAAATATCGTGAACTCTGTTTTATTATTAACGTAGATTTTTTCGCTCACAAATCTTGATTGTGGAGGTGTCACATGTGAAGTAGAAATTATTTTTCTTAAGTTTTGTAGGAGAAAACCACGAGTGGCAAAAATGTATAATATCACCATAATGTTCGGCATAAATTTTGAACAGGATTGCTTGAACGGAAAACATCCGGACATGATGAAGGGTATACCGTGTCCGAAACAACTGCCATCAAATCGAGAGAACGGCAAACCCTCCAAAGTGCTATCGCTCGAACTGGAAGACAGGAGTTGACAAATCTTTTATCTAGAAAAGTAATGCATTGTCTCTATACGTCAGCAGGTAAAGAAGTGTCACCAAAGCAAGAAATGTACACTCCACGTACATCTATTTTCTCCTTTTCATTTAATTCTTGGAATAATTCTTGGAATTTTTCTTTAGCTAAATTCGTAAAACAATAAACCTCTTCTTTAGGCCCTTTGAAATTTTCTGTATTAAAAGTGTGAGTAGTTATGTCAGTTTTTTGCAAAATCTAAGCAAAATTTAACAGTCTGAAAGTTCTTAAAAACCAAAGGCGTGATATTGAATCTTTTCATAATAAGTTTAAATAGCAACTTGCGACAAATATTTAACAAAATATACATAAGAACAACACAGCCCCTCTCCCCCATGTCGACCAATCTCAACTCCTGGTGCTTTAGCACCAATTTGTGTGAAGATGAATTTCTTCACATAGTCGTGATCGTTGACTAATGTAGATTTCTGTAAAGAAAGTCAGGTTAGCAATACTTCAATAATGAGTCCAATTGCAGTCATCAGGAAGTCTTTATTTTGTGAAAAGTCTTTTAAAATAACATCAAGGATAAATATTCTTAGAATCTTAAAACACAAAGCGTTGGTCATTATAATACAAATTCAATAACCCTAGTGAAACGTTGAGATTGTCGCGTAAGATGGGGGAGAGAGCGAAAGTAATTACATGTTTACTATACTATGACCTGGAGCCGTTCTGAGATCCCTACACCAGAACAGATCTGAGATGTCTGAAGAAAAAGAGCCAAATTTTAGAAAAACAGCCAAATTATAGGGCTAAATATTTTCATTGTTTATCGGATAAAACTATGTTAATTTTTTGAATTTGTAATGACGGTTTATAATTGTAGTAACCCTTTAATCGCCAACATTTTGCCAAATTACCGTTAGACAAGAGAAAGAGACGGTTAAGAAATGCAGTCATCAATATTGCGCAATCTAAAATAAATTACATCCTGTGTTGAAATAATATAAATTCTGACAATGAGTTTCCTTGTTTTATGACTATTTGAGAACACTTTTTATTTTATAATTACGTTTAATGTCAGAATTTCCGTTAGATATTATTATTATTTTATTTTCCTTTTTTTATCGCATAAAATAAAGTACTTTTCTATTTAAAAGATAAACATGTTATTTATAATTTAGATATAAAACATATACAATTTAGATTTCTGAACGATGTGTGTTAATGTTTTATGTTAATAAATAGTGTAGGTCGTATGTATAATTAAAATTGTGTAATTTTTAATGACACTTAAAAAAAAAACAATTCTTTCTTCAAATGTCTGAAAATAAATTATGTGAATAAAATATCACACATGAAATTTAATTATTTTATATTGCGATAATGCATTATTTTATCATTAGATTTTGTTTTAAATAAAAACTCAATTAAAATTTAACCAAACATATGTGAACACCTTCACATGTTGATATCCCTTAATATATACACCATCACTATACAGTCAGTAACAAAAGTATCCGAACACTGGCAAAAATTCCTATGTAAAAAAAAGTAGAGTTAATACTGTTTTGTTAAATAAATCCTTGTCAAATCATGTTCTTAGACTGAATAAGAACATGATTTGACAAGAATTTATTTAAGAAAACAGTATTAATTCTACTTTGTTTACATAGGAATTTTTGCTAGTGTTCGGATACTGTTGTTACTGACTGTACATGATATTATAAAAAGGTTTCGACTTTTTTCTGATCAAAATTATTTTGAACTATACTGATATAATAAGAAAAAATCGTGAATTATTAATAAGTTGCTAAATATTGAAATCAGTATGTATATATTAAAAAATGCTGTGTACGATAATTGCTGTTTTAAAAATAGTCCGATGCTTTTACAAGAAAAAAACAATTTGAAAAGTAGAATAAAATATATGCCAGCATCATAAATGATATATGGTAACTGTTCTGAAATTTTTACTATGATAAAAATCCTCTTAATGCATGTTTAAACAAAAATTTTGAAAATGTACAATCAAATTACAATTTAATAATTAAAAAGCACTTGTGGATATTTAATTTGATTTTAAATTATTGGTGTATATTTCTCAACGTTCTAATTATTCACTTTTGAAAAGAAAGAAAAAGAAATGAAAAAAAGGAAAAGGAGAAAAAAAATATTTTTTTACTTCACGATCTATAGAAATTATCATCAATGCTTTACATCATTTTTTTTAAATGTATGATTTATGGACCAATTGTATCTTTATTTAAAATGGGTGAAGATTTTAAAAAAAGTAGCAGTATAGATTTAAAAAGAATTAGTACTCGGAATTAAAGAAAAAAAAAATCTTTGTTCTAAAATTAAACTTTCAGAGAATTGTTTTAAGACATTTTAAATTCATATAGTTTTACAAAAAAAAAAAAAAAAAAAAATATCTATTTTAAATACTATTAAATAATTGTACTTAATTTAAAATTAAATTAAATTAAAATTACTTTATATATATATACTATCTATCTCTCTCTATATATATTATAATTATTTAAATTATTTTTTAATAAAAGAAAGGAAAATACTTTATTTCTTTTTTATAGTATATAATTGTTTATATCATTATTTGTTATCAGTCGTAGCATTTGGATTTGATTTACGTGTAAATAAAGGAAACTTTGGAGCACATTTAATAGCTTTCTAAATATAATACATCATTTATCAAGAAGTGTATTCAAGGTCGTACGTACCCAACATCACAGACTCTTCACCCAGTATAATTTTTTAAAATAAATTATTATTATTAATATTTGTAATTTACACCATATTTTATTTTGTAACTAAAAACTGTTGCGTAATATCAATGTTAGAGAAAATGATGGAAATTAAAAGACCTTACGAACTCTTGCATTATTAAAAGTATATTCCCTTTCTATATAAAGACATATTTCTGATGTTTACGCTAACAGAATTCTGTCATCTTAGAATAATGCATATTAATACGCATATATGATCATACAATTCCAATTGTACACCTGATCGATTATAATTCCTTTACTATCTTCCGCGTCATGAATTATTAAAAGGTTTATTACATTATAAGCCGAAAAGCTTATCTCATTTACGTTATCCAAGTTTATGCGAAAGGTATCATATGTTAAATATATTCGACAGTTTCTGGTAATAAATTGGATACACTATGAAATATTTTAATTTACAAAATATATTAAGAATTTTATTTTGTCATTCTGTACATTTTTACTTAGACTCAAATGTCAAATTTTATTTTTTATTTACTTTATAGATTACTTTATTTATTTTTACTTACTTTTTTATTTACTTTACATAATTCAAAGAAATTATGATAAAAAATAAATTTGTATAATTTATTTTATACAAATTTAATGATTTTTCCATATTTATTATTACGGTCCGAAAAACATGATAGAAAGTATTTTAAGTTCCTGATTTCAAATGTATTGATATAAGTATAATTCTTCCATATTGTAATAGCACATATATTGGCATTTAAGGTGAACGCTTGATTACCGGAAATCATGAATAACTAATATGGAATCCCCGATCTTGGAAAAACGATTATTTATCGCAAGATATTTTTTGAGGCACCATTGAGGTACGGAAAAACTTCGTCATAGTGTCGTCTCATGACTGTATCCACAAAGGGTTACGGTGTGGTGTGCCATATCGTCGAAGCGGATGAGTGGTCCGATATTCATTGACGGTATGGTCACGGAAGTGAAGCATCGAGGGTTTCTAGAGCTTGACTTTGGCCCTGAAGCGGACTGTTTCAACATGACACGCCAGTACTGGTTAATGCAAGATGGGGCTCGTCCCCATAGAACTGCTGATGTCTTCCTGTGGCTTAAAACGACGTTTAGTGAGCATTTGATTGCTTTGGATGAAGGACAATTCACGGGGCACGGGATAGAGGGGTCCCCATACAGTCCGGACCTAAATCCATGCGACTTCTTCCTATGGGTTTACACCAAGGACAGAATCTAGAGGAATCCCCCTGATTCACTTGAGGACCTGAAATCGACCATCATAATCGAGATTGATGCACTTGATTCCAACACACTCCAGCGCTTTATGGCAGAGTTTCGGAACTGGCATTATAACACTATAGTCGGGGACGGTAGACATTTCGAGCACCTTGTATATTAAATGTCATTCATATCTTTATTCAATAACATAGGTTTCATGTTCTTGCATATTTTATTTTTTCTCCAACGATCGCTTACTTTCTGTCATGTTTTTCGGACCACCCTGTATTTTTATTATTATTATTATTATTATTATTATTATTATTATTATTATTATTATTATATTATTTCCTTTCTTTTGTTATTGAAGAAACGCATAAATTATAATGATAGTAATCGAATATTGCTAAATATACTGAAAAAGCTTTTTTTTTTTTTTTTTCCCTTAGAAAAGTGTTTTCATATCCGTTTTTGTGGTCGTATAATTGTGTTAAACGCTTTAACAGTGTCTTGAAACTTATATTATTCAGGCTAACTATAAAATAAAGCTAGCAGTGTTTGCACACAATTCAACAGAACAATATAAAAGTTCCAAATATTGATTTTTTACTCAACTATTGGTGCAAAATTTTAAATTCATCACTTTTTTATACATTTAAATTATTACTTTTTTTTTCTGCTATAATTTAAAACAACAGCTGTAAGAGAGCCATTTTGCGGAATCTCACCTTATGAGGTAGGTGTGATAGCGCACATGTGTAGGACAGATTACGTTTAATTATAACTGCAATTTCATTGTTTATATTAATAACTACAATTAAATGAGAGTGTTGCAATGGATTTGTAAAGAAATATGTTTGTATTAAAAGTGATTATTTCTATATTTAAAAAATACAGAAAAATAAAAGAATTATAAAAGAATTATAAAAATTATGAAAAAAAAAAAAAAAAAAAAAGAAGAAGAAAGAAAGAAAGAAAAAACAGAAGAAAAGAAGAAAAGAAGATTAAGATTGTTAATAGCATTGAGTTAATAGCTAACATGTTTAATTTAAAATTAGTGAATTTACTTTTCAGCTATCTACATAAAGTCTATGCCCGAAACATCCCATCGCTCATTGTTCGAGAACACTGCGCGGCACAACCGACTGTGAAATCTTTCCTGCTTGAATTGTTCAAGCTCGTTGAAATGCCCAATTGACCTGCATGATTTTAGGTGATCGGATAGGATGATTGCGTAACTATCATTCGTCAGAGTCGTAGCTAGGCGTATCACGAAACCCATATCACACCAACTACACATTACTCCTAATATCGCAGAGCCACCGTCAGCTTAAACATTCTCCTGTTTGTATCTAGGGTCCAGGAATTAAAAAGGTTATCTCCATATCCGTACACATCCATCGGACCAATATTATTGTAAACGAATTTCGACAGAACAGGCAACGCGTTTCCAATCATCAACAGTCCAGTGACGGTGCTGGCGGGTCCAGTCGAGGCGTAAAGCTTTGTGTCGTGTATCAATAACAGTACACGACTGCGCTTTCGGCTTTGAATAAACCATACTCCAGCACTTGTTGATGCCCCTGAGTTAAAATCTGTAGCAATTTAATGAAAGGTAGCACGTTTGTCATGTTTAATTATTCTTATCTATGTTCATTGTACTGTTCTTTCACGATTTTTTCTCAATCACACCGATGATGGAGATTATATGTTTTACCGGATTCCTCATTATCATGAGTGTACCTTGTTACCGTTAGTATTACTATGAGTGTAACGTTTAATTTCGTGTTCGAATTAAATGATTGTACGCGAAAATACAATTTTCATCGCTACCTCAGAGATTCTATCATCCCTTTTTTGTGCACCAATCATAAAGTCATGTTCAAAGTCACCCAAATCTTCATAACCTGCAATTGTAGTATCAAAAATCAATCTAACAGCTTTGACTGATACATGTTTTCCTATATAATCATTGCCGACCGCATCGCGTTCTTCTGATTGGTTCCATATCACTGTTATTTGAATATGCACTCCTATATTAGTTTTTTTTTTCTTTTGAGTCTATGTGAAAAGTTAGTAATTGATGACTAGATACTATCAAGGCATTATCGATTTTCGGACATCCATGGATTGGAGGGGGAATTACTGTTAAAAGTTTTGAAGTTTTGGAGCGTTTTCTTCAGTATTTGTGAACATTCCCTTTGATGCAGGTGATGAGTCTATCTAAAACTTTTTTTCGATATAGGTGCAGGTGAAGGTATGTTCTGCCTATAATGTCAATCAAAAGCTATTTTTATTAACTATGAATTTTAATTTCAAATTATTCGTTTATTTATTTATTTATTTTTTAAATCTTTAAGAAGACTTTGTTTAGCTGCAGATTAAATAACTACCTACATATGTAATTAAAAAAAATTGTTAATATATACGTTTAATATAATACATTTTGATGTAGTAAATGTTTAAACGGATACATTGCTTTTTAAATAATAGAATACATTTTGATGTGTGCTGACTTTATTTATTTTCTGAAACCTATTAAGATCATATACTTTTCTGAATTGAAATATTCCTACTACCTCATGATGAATACGATTCTGCATTTACAAAATTTTAACTTATTTTAACATTTTTTATTCTTCCTTATTAAAAAGTTTATGTTATAGTATTATATTCCAACGTCGCTTTACATAATTCATCTTTAATACACATACGTATGTTATATTCTATTATTTCTTGTATAAAAAAATAATGCTTTTCATGAAAATATACATTAAAAATACCCTTTCTATATAATTTCAGTTTTGTGAGGATTTTAAATTTCGTACATTCATATATTAACTTATTTCCTAAGATAGGCACAACTTTAGAAGTCTTCATAATAAAATTTAATTTTCAAAATTCCTCCATTTAAATTTAGAAAGATGAAATGTGATTCTAACAATATACGTAAATAACCAGTTGAGAAATCCAGATTAACTGCGTAATAATGTTTTATGTTACAACATTTTAATATATTTACGAAGCATTCTTAGATATATTATTAAAATGTCTCGTTAAGAAACGATCTGGTTTGTCTGGACTTTTCCTGCGTTATAGATTATAAATATATTTTGAATACACGAATTTTTCAATTGTTTTCATTATAGGAAACTTCTTCCAGATTTTAAAGAAAAACGAATTTATTATTTGAAAATAAATGTTGTCTCTTTTAAATATAGATCATTGTGAAATAGTTCAAATTATATTTGATCACTATCTTAAACAGATAGTTACCAATAATACAAAGAAATAGTAATAAACGTGACTGTAACGTGTACATACCTGTTTACTACAAAGGGAATGCTATTACAAGTACAAAACAGAGATTTCTAACTTTTAGATGGAACAAGAAAAAAATTTTAACTTTTCGAAATCTGTTTTTTGTTTCCCTTGAAACATAATTTATCCTGTTGAAAAATTAATCCTTGGTTATTAATTCTAATTGAATAGGAAATATAATTGGTTTCTTTATGTTTATTAACTGCTTTATACTGTTTATTATTCAATTGTGTACATTACTTAAATGCCTTTGTTTATTATATATTGTAGACGTTCAATTTAAATTTGAAATTATAATTTATAAATTATTAATGCATTAAAACTCAACTTTACAATATTTTGAAGAATTTTCTCATTTAAAAACTACTTTCTTTTGAACCTAAGCCGTGTTAAAATATAAAGTAGAATGCATTTCCTAGTTACCTAAAGGATGAAAATGTGCAAAATTATCAAAATGCTTTAGATTTTAGTGTTAGCAATAATTACTTTTGAATAACATTAACTTTTTGATAGAGAAACATTTTATTTTTCATTCTAACTCTTTGACACTTTCAGATAATTTTTCTTAGAATAATTTGGGAACTATGCCAAAAAGAGCTTTAGAATCTTTCACAAATTGTACGTACTTGGGAAAGTATTTATCTTTTGTTTGAGTAAAAGTTTTTGAAACATAGAAGTTCAAAAATATTAATGTGTTTTCAAAAAATTATACAAAAGTGTTTTCGAACTATAAAAACCTTAAACAATAAAAAATGACGTAAAATATTATGATAAAATAATTTCATAATTCAAAGTAATGCTTTAAAGAAATATATATATACACGCAATAAGAATAATATTTAAATTTATTTTATGTGTTTAATTATTCCTTACTTGCATTCTGTTCCTCTTTAGATAGATGTTTTAAATATAATTATATGTATAGATAGATATTGTTTTTCATTTTCATTCTTATTGTTATTATAAAATATATGTAGAAGGTGATAGACCGAAAAATAAAATAAATCTATCTCTATGATATGCATGTATCAAAATATGTGTGGTATGAAAAAATAAGTACATCAATAAAATAAATCTATATATATATATATATATTTCTTTTTTTTCCAAATTAATGAATCAAAATAACTAAATAATGGAAAATCAATTTAATACCAAATATACTTTTCATGAAATTATTTAAAAATATGTACTGTACCAAAATTGTATTTAAATATCGATAAGGAATAAAATTATCAATTAAAATAATTTGTATAACTGTAAATATTCATATTTATTAAAGTAGGAAAAATAACTTATTAAATATATTTTTATCTCTTTATTTTCCAAGTAGTAGTTTTTAACTTATTAAAAAGCGTGATAATTTTTATGTTTGCTATAGTGAATTATCTTGAATTTCAGTAATACCATGTTGTAGATTTAAATTTCTTACACTGTGTCTACAACAATATAAATTTTTAAATATGAAACTTACATAATGCAAAACAAATTAATATATTTTTTTTTCATAAAAGGACTTTGAAATTATTTTTCTTTGTGAAACTTAAAAAGAATTTAAACAACCTTTTCAGAATGGTGTTATTAATGTTTGTAATTTTTATGTATTTTTGCAACGGTAGTTTTAAGTTTCATTGAATTTTTCACACAATGTTTCACACAAAGATTAAAGATTTGAAACAACTTTTAAACTAAATACAATCAAACTTAATTTAAAGTAAATAATTTTCCAGCCAAATGAGTTAAAGTACGTACTCATATTTCAGTAATCACCTCTTTTGACACGAAAGAAATATGAGCTGTCAAACATAATGAATAGATTATTTTCAAACGCAGAAAACTGACTGAAAAAGTAAATACCGTAAAGTTCAAAGTATTTAACAGGTATTAAAAGGTGGGGATATTTGAAATTTTTGAAAACTATGTGAACGTGAATGTATATGAAATGAAGATTAAAATAGAAATATATGTAATAAACGAATTAAAAATGATAAGAAGGTCGAATATTTTTTTTAAATATAATAAACTAAAAGAAAATGCATATTATTTATTTATTCTTTTTTTTTTTTTTTTTTTTTTTTTTTATTCTCACTAAAATTTATAATTGTTTCATTCTTCATTAATAAATATTCCGGTAAAAAGAGAAAAGGCACAGGAGCAGTAAAGCAATATTTAAAGTAATGCATTTAAAAAATATTGTTAATTATTAAAATTATTAAATTACTTTTAATTAACATTTAATAATAGTTAATTATTATTATTTAATAAAATATTCAAAAAATATGTTTTTATGAAAAAAGGAAAATTAAATTTTATCCTAAGGAGAGATTTTTAAGAGCTAACCATTATTTTCAGGCTTTTCTAAGATAATTTGTTTTATACCAAATTAAGTATTTATTCTTTGCTACTTACCATTGTAATAGTAAAGTTTCTAGTGATATTTTATTTATAATACTGAATGATATGCATAAATTACACCTTAAAATAGTATTATAAGTATTTTCTAAATTATAATGAGACATACAAAGTTATATTGTGTCATTAAAATTATATACATAGTTTTTAAGTATATATACATTGTAACATTTTTAATCATTGTTGTAATTTTAGGAAATACATTTTGCAGACAAAACATATAATTATTCCCACCTATAATAGAAGATGGTGTAATTTTTTTTTTATTTAACTAAAAATTATAAATTTCTGAAAACATCAATTCTGGTCGACTTATTAGATTTTCCGTGGCCCATTAGCTCAGTTGGTTTGAGCGTCATGCTAATAATGTGAATTGGTTTGCTCAGTTGGTTTGAGCCCCATACAAATAATGCGAATTGGTTTGCTCAGTTGGTGTGAACGTCATACTGATAATGTGAGTTCGATCCCCCAAGGATTAATGTGCTACTTTTCGCAAATAATTAATAGACAATGTGCGAATTGGTAACAGAAAAATCTTTCAGAACCTTCACTACATCCTAAAATATAAGAATAACGAAAGTGACAAAAAGTAAAATTACCTCAGAGGACAATTGTTCGCTTTGTGGGCTAACTGCACATCTCAGAGCCACAGAACTTTGCATGGAAGTCCGTTTCTACCTCTCCTGATGCATATTCCAGCCCGATTTTCGAATTTTTGAATAGTACTTTTTTAAATAATTAAAAAAATTTAGCCGGACAAACTTTCTAGATCAGTCACTTATTGTCATAGACAGACGATAATATTCTGTCCGAAAAAAGTAGTTCTTGAATAACAGAAGTGACATTTAACGTCCACTTAACATCGAAATTCAAAAGCCCGGTTAAAGCACAAATTGAAGCTTTAGGGACCTGTAACCGATACAGCTCAGACGGGGTAAGACTCTGTCAAAGGTAGTTGGATTCTAAGCCAAGTTTTAAGCAATTTTAATAGATATATTTTTTTTTGTTTTATTTAAAAGTGGTTTAAAATATAGTGATTAAAGTAATTCATATTTCTTTAAATATAGTGGTTATAAAGACGGCCTGCCAGAAAATTAGCAAATTTAACGTAGGACTATTTTGTTATTAACGAATGAAAAACAAATATATTTTATTTATAGAGTTTTTAGATTGCGAAAAATTGAAGTTTTGATAAACATTTTTTAAAATAGTGTAAATTCTGGTGTAAAAAATAAACTGTACATTTATTCTGTTTATTCTTAATACACAACCATTTCCATTATGACAAAATCAGCATAGGGCTTACAGGAAATCTAATCCATACAATGATTTTTTTTTTTTTTTAAATAATGATAATAAAATGAAATAAATAAATAAAAGAATATACATACATACATACATACATACATACATACATACATACATACATATATATATATAAATTTATAAATATGCTAAATCCTACGACAAGATAAACACAAACAATACTTTATAATAAAACTGAAGTAAGAGCTCATATCATTGGTAAGAAATTTAAATGTTAAAAGGCAATACCAGTTCTAAAACACGCAGGACGAATAATTGCATACGGAATACTGAACAAATAAGTATAGAAGAAATATTGTTGTTCATATAGAAGTAATAAGAATGACTTAAATTTCTTACTAACTCTAACTTTTTCCATGATAAAAGAAGGTTATTTTCATCTCAGAGAAGAGCAATGCTAACTATATTTCTCATTAACATATTTGAAAATAAAAATATCGAAAATTTAAATAGGGCAAATGTCATAATCATACATTTAAGAAAGTCAAAATAAATATTATCTAATGAACAATATTAATTGTGTCTAATGCACAAAATTAATATGCACAATATAGTTGGTGATTACTTTTAAAACTACCGTTCAGAATTGTATGATATTTTACCCGAACAGTTGGACATTTGTTTGGTTAAGGAAAAAAAAAAAAGTCCCAAAGTGTGCTGTTAATCATAATCATACAAAACGTGTTTGTTTAATGTAGCTCCTCTTCTTATCTTGTCACTATCAATTCTTACGCTATAAACACGTGTTCTGGTTTTTTCGTTAATTTTTTTTTTTCGTAAATCCTTTGAGTCTTTTGTTCCCTTTCGACTAACAGAATCTTTTGTTTAACGAATACATTTATACCTTTCTCCTGACATTACTCTGATAGCGTTATTTATCAGCATATTTTAAAAATATTTGTATTCCTTAGTCAAACGAAATGCTATTCCTCACGATTGTTCTGGTAAAATATAAAAACATTTTGACTAGTAATTTTACAGTTAGAGCGTTTTGAAATCGTAACATTAATTGTAATGACACAGTATATATATATATATATATATCGAGTGTCTCATAAGTCTGTAGACATTTTAAAAATTCATAAAAATTGAAGGAATTGGTAGAATTGAACGCAGTTTGGGAAAAAGCCATTCTCGTAAAGGTTTTTTTTTTTTTTTTTTTTTTTTTTTTTTTTTTAAATAAAGAAAAAAAATCGTTAAAATATCCGTCGATAGAGGAGACTGAATGTGAGCAAATCACCTATTTCCGTAAATAAATACACGTATTTGCATGTAAATGTTTGCAGGCGCATAAATCCTATTCTATGCAACCACCATCACCACAAATTACAGTTTTCAAACGAGTTACAACACCACTAACTGCAGATTCAGTCAACAGTTCTTACCTGATGGAAAACCTCATCACAAATAACGCTGTATCGAGCAAGTAAGTCAGTATCGCAATTAAAACTGCAAGTGGGAAGCAAAAGAAGAAATACTTTATGTTGATCACAAAACTGTGCGATTTATAGAACATATTTCTGCATATTTCTCGTTACGCATACTTACATCACTGTAAAAACTGTTTTCTTTTCTGTAAAAAAAAAAAAAAAAAAAAAAAACTTTTCACGAGAATAACTTTTTCTCAAACCGCTTTCAATTCTACCAATTATTTCAATTTTTGTGAAATTTTCAAATGTATATCAATGCATTGGAAACCTTTCCGTTGGCATTAAAATTATTGAAGAACTAGCAATATTTTCTACTTAAAAGATGGGCATCTAATAATGTTTTGTTAAAGAAATAATTGTCGAGTCATGATCTTAGTCTTATGCTATTTACAAAAAAAGTAAGCAAAATTATATTGGACATCCCTTTGCGCATTAACCTTCTTTTGCACGTGTATTAAAGCGCACTCGTCAGGGCATTGTTTTTTACGCTTTTGGTGTGAATTTACATCTGAAGAAGAATATCAAACATTGGCTACGTATACTTTTAAATTCAGTAAACTGGATGGAAAAAGAGATTGCGGTCTGATGCGTCTTTCAAACATGTCCCGAGCTTCTTTTGTTGGATTAAAATCCGGACATTATTGCTGTCAAAAAAGGTCTTATAAATCAAACCGATGTACTCTGAAACAAACTAGAATAGTTCCAGCATGATGTATAGTTGCATTATCGTCCAAGAATTATCCGTCAACTTTAGAGTAAAAATGTAATCATTCAGGATGCACTTGATCTATCATTCGTCTAAATATTGTGATGTCATGTCTTCGGACCATCTTTTGGGGTGAGTCCCAGACAGTCGCCAGTTGCCCATTGCGCATTACTAGTGCGACGTAAAACCCAACCAACCGTCCAAATATAGCATCACGTTTTGTTTACTCTAAAAAAACAAAAACAAAAACAAAAAAAAAAAAACCTGGTGAGCACTTCCATACCAGCAGAATATTCTCCACACCGTGCAAACAGGTTTTGCATAATTACGCCGTTATGGAACTTTTGAGGAAACGCTTAAAGTTTTATGTTTCAGAGGCCATTGAGTATATATATATATTAGTTAAAGGTGAGAAAAAAAAATGTTATAAATTATCACAGATCTATGATTCAATCATTCGTTTTAAATGTGTTCATGATTTACACATATTGAAAATTCCCCTCCGGGGGATACACCCAAAAAGGGGGGGGGGGTTTACTCCTCCTACATGCGCGCAATTTTTCTAGTTTATTGCTACTATTATTATTAATTTATATTAATTTTACAAACACACGTTTAAAATAACTTCCATTATGTATATTTAGTGGAATTTTTCCTTGTTTACGCACTTTTTCTAGTTTACTGCTACTATTATCTATAACTTATATTAATTTTACAATCCGTTTGTTAAAAATAATTTTCTTTATTTATATTTAAATGAATTTTTCTCCTACACTGCCATGTTAAAAATTCAGAAGAATGGGATCACAGTTGCACTTGCTGAATGACTGTTTCTCAAATTTATTTACAATGGTTTAATTCACGGTCCAACAAAGTGCTAAGTTTGTTTAAATTTCGTTCATTCGTGCATAATAGAGCGTGCACAATATTTTTGATACACGTCGAGACAGACATTTTTAAAAAAATATCAAATCGTGTCCAGTAGACCTCAAAACATGTGCATCTGTCGAAAATTGAAATTAAAAAAATTTTCACAAAAAAGTATTGTCTTCTTATGTATATGTTACCGTTAAAATTCGAAACCCGTTAATGTGTAGATTACCTAGCTAATCTGCAGATTAACTGATTTCTGCACTTTAGCGGTAACATATATACATAGAATAAAGTAAAAAAATAATTAAAAGAAAAAAAAATAAATTCTTTAATGTTTCAGTATAAAATTTGACATTATAAAAAATATAAAAATGAAACACTAATAAATTTCCATATTATTTTTTCTTTATATTACAGTGTTCAATTTCTTTAAATAGCACATCACTTATTTTTCCTGTTATGGATTTTGCATTACGTTATGTTGAATCGCTCTATTTTATGCACATATAAAATGTGATTATTATTTTTAATTATAATAGCTTTTGAATTATAAGTTATTCTACAATTAGTAAAACTAATAGAATGCTAAATTATTTCCCTGATATTCCGATGTTATTTGGGTTAGAATATTAATGGCTATAGAATTACATTACTAATATGCACATATATATCTCGTTTAAAGGAAAATATAGAGAGAATTCACACGATAGTAACCCCTGAGTATTAAATGTACAAAATTGTGTATTAAAATTATATTATTCGTTTAATCACGTCATGCTGAAATCCTTTCAAATAAACTTATTAATAGAAAAGGAACCTTTATTACAAGTATTATTATTATTATTATTATTATTTAGAATTATATATATATATATATATATATATATGAATGTGACAGTTAGTATTTGACGTGTATATAAAATTCATATTGTAATAAAAATGGCTGTTTGTGATAAATGGAGGCTTAGATTAAAATGAAGAATTAATTTGTTTATTGTAACTTATTAAGTCACTTTCAAATAAGTTGTATTTTCTTTTATCGTAAAATTATTTGAGAGGTATACGAATAGTTATGCTAATAAAGAGAGGTATACGAATATACGAATAATTTCGTATATTATATAAAAAGAAAATATTAATAATGATAAATTGTTATATGTATAATCACTTAAAACAATGCTTTCTACTAAACAGCTAAAAAAAAAAAAAACTTCCCAAATGAAAGAGTAGCATGAGAGTAAGAGTAGCATGAGAGTAACTCCGTTTGAGTTGGAATGTATTTATTTATTTATTTTTTGTTTTTACTACGAATGTTTTAAAAACATCATTAGTTAATATAACGAAAAAAATTCTACTTTAGTTTTAATGGATTTCATAATATTTCAATGAATATTCTGTTGTGAAAATATGTAAAACTCTATGGCATATATATATATATATCCACATTTCTACTAAACGATTAAATCAAAATAGAAATAATTAATATTTACAAAAACTGCGAAAACAAAATTTCTCTATCTGCACCAATTTCATTTAGCTAATTGATAAATGACGTTTAAAATAAAAATAAATAAAAATAAACAATTACACTTAAACTTTTATTCAAAAATAAAGTAAAAGATAGAATATATCATACGTAATTGTGGTATTTTCAGAATTCTTCTAAATTTCTCTTAATTAACGTTACACATCTCTTACAAAATATACTTTCTTAAAACATATTCCAGAAAATAAATGGTTCAACACGACAGAAAAGATTTCAAGACGAGAAACTTTAGATGATTAATATGTTTCTAGGCGGCAAACACGCACTCCTTCATTAATCGATTCAGTTCCAAAATAAATAATACACTTATATTGTTTGTAGAGACAACACATTTGTTTATCTTTTGCTTGTAGTGAGAAATCATAAATTTGGAAGTGTTTTTTTAGATTTGTTTAAACTGTAATAATATACACCGAAATAAATCTGAATGTAATAGTTTTTCTTTTTTTTTATGTTTTTTATACTTTAATATAAGGAAATGCGTACCTAATAAATAAAAATAATGAAAAATTTGTTTTCAGAGAATATTTTAAATTAAAAACGAACTGTAAGTAAAAAATGAATGCTTTAATTTTAAAACAAATAAATACATGAGTTCACAGTAAGTTTTTGTGATGCATGTTTCAAAGAATAGTTTTTCAGTGGGTTTAACTTAAATTCATTTTATGCAACTGATTCTTCAGATTTTTAATCTAGTTAATCCTCAACAGTTAAATTATACTGCGTAAAAGCCAGTGTCCCTGTATTAAGAAAAAAAAAAAAAAAAAGTTTTGTCTTTTTGTACCGTGACAGCATTCGCAAACATTGCCCGATAGACTTGTAAGTTAATACACATTTTTATGCGCCTTACAAAAATATCTGTATATTTCTAGGTGTGTATGCTGTTCGTGATTTGTGTACAGAAACAAACCAAAGCATTTCTTAGCATTACTGCCTATGGACAGAATACCATTTAAACAAATTTTAATGTGGTTACTTTCAATTTAACGCACTAAAAAGTATAGAATACTGAGATGCTTAAAAATCATTCTTTATCAAAAAAAAAAAAAAAAAAAAAAAAGTATGCATACACAAACGAATTTTGTACCATTACGGTCAATTGACAAGATTATTTTTTTATATAGCCACATCCATTCAGCGTAGTTCAATTAACATAAAGTATTAAGTTAAAAAGCATGATTTCATTAGAAAGTGGTTGACATTTAATTAGTTATTAAAATGCAGGTCTACACAAAACAATTTAAATATGCTATGCAAATATTTAGCATCAAAGCTTGCACAAGTAATTATCAGTGAAAAGGAATTAACAGATCATCAGAAAATCATAAATTAGAAGGAAATATATATACACTTTCACATATATATATATATATATATATATAGAGAGAGAGAGAGAGAGAGAGAGCGACAGACAGAGAGATACAACGGGGGAGAGACACAAGGAGGTCGGCAGCCCCATATCAAAAACGTATGTGTTCATGTAGCGAGTTAGTCATATATATGTAGAGGTACCAATTATTACGATTTATCCGTAATTATCACGGATTTACGGCAATAATTACGGCATTACGGACAACATAAAATTACGGATTATATGCTTTTTAAAAAGTCACGGATATCGTTCGTTAAAAAAAAAAAAAAAAAAAAAAAAAAAAGAAAAAAAAAGAAACTCCACTAACAACCGACGATTAAACGCACAACGGAAGCATTCCAATTCACAATCTTTTTCCATCCACAACGTAAATGCCAATATTAATTTTAAACTTGCTTTATAAGTTTCCAGAAACTATAAAGAAATAGAAATACACAATATTTCCTGCTGATGTAATTATTCTTTGACCCTCTTTGACCCTCTTTTCTTATCTCCTACCAGCCATCGTTGATTAAAAGCTATATAACTCTGATTACTGATAGTTCTTATTGAAAATTGGCACCTCTATATATATGTAAGTGTGATTATATACTGATATAGAGATAGGTAGATAAATAGATATAGATATAGATATAAACATACATATAGATAGATAGATTTATATTAATATTTATTTTAAATAAAATGGAATAAATAAAATTCATCTGCTTAGTATTGAGTATTACAAACAGATGATGAATCTCCTGCTCAGAAGATGTGCTACTTATTTAAACGAATTAAAACGAACCTTTAATATTTTTTTGTTTATCGGCTCGATATTTTTTAATGTAATTTCAGTAATACTTTCTAGTAACGGAAAAGACTGTGTGTATTTTGTCTTACCGCTTTCGCATAAAAAGTTATGCTATAGATTCATCAAAACTTATACACGGGTATATCGTTATAAAATCTGATCCTGTACGAAGCTTGATTTTTGATTTTAGTTTATAATTATTCTTTTTATCTTTTGTAAAGGACTTTATCATGATTAAGAGGCAATATCAAAGTTATCAATTTAAAATTTTACTTTTTTTTTTTTTTTTTTTTTTTTTTTTTTTAAATAACGAGCCGCATATCTAATGCATACGAGAAAACATCCTTCATCACAAAATCCCTCTCTCTCTACTTCCCTCTCTGTATATATCTATATATTAATAGGCAAGCATAAAATTTGTAGTCCCTTTTTAACATATTAATTATGGGAGTAGAGGGTTGAAAATGGTATCATTCGAAAGGTATGGTTAGCCAGAAGGTGCGAATACAAATATTATTTTCTTACGATGTCAAAAAGGTATTTAAAAATACATTTATTTTTTATGCATTTTCCCCCATTTTTCCCTTTTATACAAGTATTCCTTTACATTAAAAAATATCTAAAAGTAGAAAGTTGTTAAATCTGGCAATTTCATAAAGCTCAAATAAAATCATAGACACAGTAATTTGTATAATGTAGCATGTAGCATCACCATACGCAAGCGAAGTGATGACGTCACTGTCTGTCCATGGAGCCATGAAAAAATATTTCTATGTTAATCGTCCATTGGATTTTTTGTAAAAAATTATTAAAAATTAACGGAAATTATCTGCCGATTTTAATTCCGATATTTGGGTATAGTTATATATAAGTTACTGTCTACATGTGTTTGATTGAGTTATTTTTTCTGTAAAATTGATAAAATTTTAATTTAAAATCACAAAACTCCAGAAAAAAAAAATGGCAAACTTCCAGTTTCGAATGTAAACAAACATTTCATTTCAAAGGGTGATATTTAAACAACTATTCAACTAATATACTAAATAAAAGGAAAATGGATTTGTTACTAACTGCTGCATGTATAAGTAGACGATACGGGAAAAATTCCGATTTACGTTTTTTGCTGAATTTACATGTTTTGAGCTTTCTTTACGTTTCAATTAACTGAAATTGGCTACTTATTTTTTTAAAAAGTGTCTTTATTGCTAGCTTTTGTGGTTAATAGAAGCAAGTAGAAGATACATAAAAACTTTTGATTTCCGGTTTTTGATGAATTTACACGTTTTGAGATTTCCTTGCATTTGAATTAAGTGAAATTGACTACTTATTTTTATTTTTTTAAAAGTGGATTTATTATTCTTTCCTCTGCATATATAAGTAGAAAATTTAAGATTCAGAAAAGTTTTAGATTTTCGGTTGTCGATAAAGTTACACGTTTTGAAATTTCCCGAACTCAGTTCGACCATTTTTGAAAAATATCTTTTTTTTTTTTTTTTTTGTGTCCAAACACTGTACTTTATGAACCAATCGAATTAATTTAACAGAATTTGATACTTGGTTGGGCCTTGGTTTGACATGGTACCTATTAGCTTCTGAGCTGTATCACACAAAAAGGGGCGTTTTCACGTTGCGATTTTCTCTCATTTCAGGAAAGGCTAATATCTACACAGAGAAATAGTTATATTAAGTAAAACTCTGCTGATTCAGTTAGAGTGAATATCGGCAAACAATTGCCGCAGCTGTGTTGCAATTATATTCCGTTCAGGACAAGGCAATAACTTTGCTTTGCCTCGCTTTGCAAAAAAAATGGTCGAGTTTCGACCACTGGGCGATACTAGTATATATAAATGCACTAGTACTTTATGTTTCAATTTCGAAAAAAAAAAAAAAAAAAAAAAAAAGTTTTTTAAAGCTAACTTCTCACGAAAATCGCTATTATTTTTTAATACAATTTTACTTATTAAAAATAAAAACTATCTGTTTATTTCAACGTTCTTATATTTCTTATAATTAAAATCGGGAAATGGAGGTTAAATTTTATTAATGATGTTGTCATGAATAAATTTAAAATATATGTATTTATATATTATTCTATTGTTTGAAACAAACGATACCCACACGTTGAATATAGACATATTGATTACGTTTCAGCATTGCACGTTATGTTGTATATAATAGAGGTATGTGTTATACAAAAGTTGTACTATTAAGCTTATTACCTTCCATACTTGTATATATATATATATATATATATACCATTTTTAAGTTATTAATTTGTTTTTAAGCATCTATAAAACTGAAACTTTAGACATATCGTGAAACTTACGTTTACTAAAAATATCTTTCTTTCAGACAATAAGTTCTTATGCATTTTCTCTAATTTCCTTTGCTTTATTATTGTTATTTTTTTTTTTCATTATCTCTAGAGTATTGTTAAGTTGTAACTATTTAATCCTTATTATTTTTGTAGACAACCGTATAATTTCATCTGATACCTTTCAAATTTCTTAAAATGTGTACTTTAGATGTTATTTTTAACAAAATCAATATTATCGGTTACCTAGACAGAAATTAAAAGTAGTACCAATGTAATATATTAGAAAAAAAATATTGTCTAGACGAACGTCAGACAAGCAAACAGATTAAACTTTTAATAAAACGAACAAAATAAATTCTAAATATAATGTGAAAGTCAAGTAAAGAATTCCTTTCAATATACAAAGATAAGATACTGAAGACGGATGAAAGATTTTCAGAACCCATTGTTTAATTTATAGACGTAAAACTATTTCTTTTCTTACACTTGTTTGAAGAAACAATGAGCGATTGCATACAAATAGCATAAAAGTGTAATAATGCAAACTGGAATGTTCAGAGTTAAAAAGAAAAGAAAAAACTACTGCAAAATTCTTTATATTGCAGTTTCATAGGGAATAAAATTAAAAAAAAAAAAAAAAAGATTATTTTTTATGTATCATTTAATCGGTGTAAAATAGTGGTGTACAACCTACGGTCTTCCGGAAGATAAATCGTAAAAACGCAACATGTCTTATAACTGCTAATTAAAACTTTTTGTGGTATTGTAATTATTTGATTTTTCTTTATTTAATACTTATCTGTAAATTCACTTTATTAATTTGTAATTAATATTATTATAGTAAATAGCATTTTGATTAACATCTTCTTAATAATAAATCCCAAGATTTCCACAGATAACGCTGAAAAGTGATGTCACAGTTACAAGAAAGTTACGGAATAAAATGAAAATTTCCATCCATGGTTTCCATGAGTGTATTTCAAATAAGTAAAGGTATAATTTTGTTGAAAACTTTACATTCAAATGCAGGATGTCCCGAGATTATATATATATATATATATACATTTATCCATGGTTTGCCTGTTTTTGAAAGGTTCGTTCATTGGTTCAAATAATAAATTAAATACAAAAAAATTATTGGTCAATTTACATAGATATATTATTATTATTTTAATATTTCAGTATAATGCATAATTATAGTCGTTAGTGTATGTTGCTTGTTAATAATGTATTTACAGCCCGTTAAGAAATTATAAGACCACTTTAATTTTGTAAATAATAAGAAAAATAAAGATTATAATCATAACTTAAATACATAAAATGACATATTGCTCTATATTTTTTTATAATTAGTTTGCAATAATTTGGTATAATGCAATAAATGTCTAATTAAAATATATATTAGAAATAAGTGAAAAATAACCTGTTAATAAAATATAAGACCACTTGTCAAAAAACAAAATTGTATAAAAAATTAATATGATATCGGTTCTCCATTTTTCCTGATGACTTCAAACACTCTGTTTTTCATTGATGTAACCAGATGGTTAAGTTCAGTTATAGAGATATTGTACCATTATTTTACAATGGCTACTTCCAGCTCATTGGCAGATGAAAATTCTTTATTATTAGCATAAACTTTGCGAGATAATATACCCCATAGGATTTCCATGGGGTTCAAGTCTGGACTTCGACTTGGCCATGGCAAAACATTATTATTTTTTTTCTTTTTTAAACCACTCCTGTGTGGATTTAGATGTATGACAAGCAGCATTATCCTGGTAGCAGCGCAATACAAAGGAAATACTTGCTTATACACCAGGGGCATGGGGTTTATTCCGTATATTAATAATCGATGTCTAACGAAATATATAAACTTCTTGCAGAAAATTTGGGAAAAATGACTAAAATAAATTTGTTTTTTAACTGCAAGATGTATCCTAAGTAGCACCGAAATAAAGAATAGTTCTACAAACATGTTCTAAGAACATTCAGTTGGAACGTATTATAATTGTATACCTATCCCTCATGAAGACGTTCACTAGTACTGTACAACAAGCTCTCAACACGTGTAACTTTCACCAACAATCCTACAGAAACGTTCTAATAACTTTCTAAATGTATGTTATTATTACTTTCTAAGAAACGTGCTTGCACGATCTAATATAGTGTAACTTTAAGCTTATTGTATACGCTATGAATAATTCTGCAAATTACTCTCTTACAATCATAAATTTGATATATATATATATATATATATATATATATTATTTCAGTACATATGTATGCAAAGTTTTATAATTTTAATACAATAATTTCCAGAAAAAATTTAGGGGACAGGTGTACATTTGAGCTCATTTTACCATGTTTTTATTAACTTCGATTCTTGTTTGTGGGTTTGTGGGTTTGTGGGTTTGTCAGGGACAAATCTTGCAATCGATTTTTAACTAACTTCCCGACTAGCTAGATATTTGAAATTTTCAGGACAGCTCACAACACGGTGACAATACATTTTTCTAATAATTTTAGTCAACTATTTCAAGTCCCGCTGCCTTCGGCAGCGCTTATATGATTCGACAGGAACTTTATTTAACCAACTTCCCGACAAGCTAGACATTTGAAACTTTCAGAATAGTTCAGAACACGGTGAAAATGCATTTTCTTAAAACCTTTAACCAACTGTTTCGGGTTCTTGCTGCCTTCGGTAGCGTTATCATTACGAAGCTTGCAATCGATTTTTCACTAACTTTCCGACTAGCTAGACATTTGAAACTTTTAGGACAGCTCACAACACGGTGACAATACATTTTTCTAATAATTTTAGTCAACTATTTCAGGTCCCGCTGCCTTCGGCAGCGCTTATATAATTCGACAGAACATTTATTTAACTAACTTCCCGACTAGCTAGACATTTAAAATTTTCAGAATAGTTCAGAACACGGTGAAAATGCATTTTTTAAATACCTTTAGCCAACTGTTTCGGGTTCTGCTGCCTTCGGCAGCGTTACCAGTACAAAGCTTGCAATCGATTTTTCACTAACTTCCCAACTAGCTAGATATTTGAAACTTTTTGGATAGCTCAGAACACGGTGGCAATATATTTTTTTAATACTTTTAGTCAATTGTTTCAGGTCCCTACTGCCTTCGGCAGCGTTCATATGATTCAACAGAAAATTTATTAAACTAACTTCCCGAGTAGCTAGACATTTGAAACTTTCGGAACAGTTCAGAATACGGTGAAAATGCTTTTTAAAAATATTTTTATCCGATTGCTTCGGGACCCTGCTGCCTTCGGCAGCGCTTCCAGTACAAAGCTTGCAATCAACTTTTAACTAACTTGCTGGCTAGATAGCCATTTGAAACTTTTATAATAGCTCAAAAGTCGATAGCAAGGAATTTTTTTAATACTTTTATCCAATTGCTAGGGTTCCGGCTGCCTTCAGTAGCATTTATATGATTCAACAGAAAATTAAAAAACATGGTTTATAAAATTTTTTTATCTTATAATTATTTTAAATTGTTGACTTAGAATTATAAAATTTTGCATATATATGCATTAAGGTAAAACAATATTAATCATATCAACCATTTTCCTTTTCAGAATATTTCTGGATTAAAATTCAAATAATTGAAAATGTATTTTTAAAAATTTTAAATCTGAAGACTGAGATGAAGGATTATATTCAAAGAAAAACTTTTAATGTCATACTACATAAATAAGGGGTTTTGTAAAAATAGAAATAATAAATGTCCGTTTCTTTTTATTTTCTCTTACCCATAAGGTAGAGGAAGTATTGTTTTTGGGTCAAATTTTCGAATGCGAGATTTTGTTATATTTACATGTTTTGAGCTCCCCTGAATACGAAAATCATGTTTTTAGCAAATGGTCTGTGTTTATGTCTGTGTGTGTGTCTGTGTCTCTCTCTCTCTCTGTGTGTGTGTGTGTCTGTTATCAGCATATCTCAAAAACAAATTATGGCAGAAAGTTCAAACTTGGTATTCTAAATGTGTATCATATACGGATGCTACAGTAAACTTTTCGTTAAGATCAAGCAAATGGTTCGTGTACAGGGACAATCAAGATAATTCTAATACATTACGTCTATGGGGGAAATTGCAGGTAAGTAGAGTTTAACGTCTATAGACTGCACTAAACCAAATGAAACGAATATATATTTTTTGTAATAGAGATAGTTAACTGGAAAAAAAAAATATGCATTTAGGAGCCTCGACTCCCCCCCTGGGGGGGAAGTCCCCCCTCGAGGGGAGTAAATTTTCATGATGGGTATCTTTCAAAGGAGCTCGCCAATACCTTTAAAACTAATGGTTGAACCATCGATCTGGATAATTTAAAACAAAGTTATCGATTTTTTTTTTTTTTACTTTTAACAAAAAAAAAACTTTGAAAAAAAATCGTTTTTTTTTTTTTTTATTGAGAATAAAATGGACTTTTTTTGGGGTATTTGCTGTTATACTACTTCTCTAATATGGAAATCGTCTGCATTATCATAAAAGATAATTTTTTTAAATAATAATTTAAATAAATTATTTTTTAATAACCGAATTAAATTATATATAAATGTAGGTGCATTAATGAAATGGGGGGGGGGTTGAGGGGGGCGGCAGCCCCCCTCACACAGAATTAATTATCATATAAAACTCTTCCGAAACCTCATTTGAATTGTTAAATATAGGTTTGCATGGCAGTACTCGTTATCGTACCTCTTAAACTCCAACCTGTATTTATAGTATTAATTTTCAGGGTAAGAGAAAGTCGTGTGAGTGACACTCCAGATTATTCTTTCTATTTTTATGTAAATATATATATATGGAAAATTAATTATGAATTAAAAAAATCAGTATTTATTATTATTATTACTATCATTGCATTATTTTGTTATACTTTTTTGTCGAAATAACCTTTGAATTTGTAGTAAACCAGAAACAATTTAATTGAATTAGAACATTTATTTCAAAACATTTTTATATTAAATTGAAATAAACAAATCCCTAATATACAACCATACATTTATTCATTTTATTAATATTTCATAAAAATATATCTGGATTTATTTTAGATATATAACTGAAAATTTTTAAACAGAATTAATGATATCTCAATATACTAATTTATTGATTAACAAAGTGTGTTATTTTAGTTAATTCTTCTATCTATACACAGACATATTTTTAATATTTAAGCTAACAGGTTCCTGTCATCATAGAATAATGCATATTAATACGCGTATATGATCTTACTATTCCGATTATATACCTGATCGATTATAATTCCTTTACTATCTTCTGCGTCATGAATTATTAAAAGGCTTATTACATTATAAGCCGAAAAGCTTATATCAATTACGTTATCCAAGTTTATGCGAAAGGTATCATATTTTAAATAAATTTCGAGAGATTTTGTAATAATATTAATATTCTACGACAGATTTTAACTTCTAAAGTATATTAATAATTTTACTTTGTAATTCTGTGTTTCTTTCAGAGATATAAATAACATATGTGATATTTAATATATTTTTCCTATATAATTTATTGTAGTAAAAAATTATATACATCTGATTAATTCCTTCCGCATTATTACAGATAACTTGCGTCAAATATTTTATAAAGAAGGCACAAGAAATATAATTGTTGTAATGGAATGTTTCTAAATATAATAAAATACTTTTTTTTTTCCTTTTAAGAAATAATTTAAAAAAAAAAAAAAAAAAGCGTTCATAAATAGGCTTTTTTCTTTTTTTTTTTTTTTTTTTTTTTTTTTTTTTGTAAGTGAAACCTTCTTTAAGCGCGTTGAGCACTTTTGGGTTAACAAAAATCATGAAATTCGCGTCATCGTCAGCGAAGGTTTTTCATTTGAAGTGAAAACTTATTTAGGCGCTTTGAGCACTTTTGCGTGAACAAAAATCATGAAACTCGCGTCATCGTCAGCGAAGGCTTTCAATGAGAATCGAAAGTGGATTTCCAGATTTCAGCTGATTTACACGTTTTGAGGTGTCCTGAATCGGTTTTCTTTTGTATCTCAGCTACTATATAAAATAATTTCATAAGTAATACTTCATTAGAAAGATTTGTTGATTTGGAATCGCACAGTAGATTACAGAAATTTCTACTTGAGGAGAGCGCTGTAATATTTCAAAATTTCAATATTTCAAATTCTAATTATGATTAAATAATTTTTAATGCATCATTCGAAAGATATTTTAAAGTTCATTATATTATCGAAAGTGGAATTCGAGATTTCAGCTGTTTTACACGTTTTGAGGTTTCCTGAATGGGTTTTCTTTTGTATCTCATGTACTAATTAAAATAATTTCATAAGTAATACATCGTTAGAAAGCTTTGTTGAGTTGGAATTGAACAGTAACTTACAGAAATTTCTACCGCCAGTTAGGGCTGTAATATTTTAAAATTTCAATATTTCAATTTCTAATTAAGATTAAATTATTTTTAATACATCATTCGAAAGATAATTTAAAGTTCTTTTATATTATCGAAAGGAGAATTCGAGATTTCACCTGTAGTACACCTTTTGTGGTTTCCTGATTCGGTTTTCTTTTGTATCTCAGCTACTAATTAAAATAATTTCATAAGTAATACATCGTTAGAAAGCTTTGTTGAGTTGGAATTGAACAGTAACTTACAGAAATTTCTCCCGCCAGACGACGCCGTAATATTTTAAAATTTCAATATTTCAATTTCTAATTATGATTAAATTATTTTTAATACATCATTCTAAAGATATTTTAAAGTTCTTTTATATTATCGAAAGTGAAATTCGAGATTTCACCTGATTTACACTTTTTGAGGTGTCCTGAATCGGTTTTCTTTTGTATCGTAGCTACTAATTAAAATAATATCAAAAGTAATCAATATTTTTACCTAATATAAGACTTAGTTCATTTAATTTGGGTAGCTACAAATATTGTGCCGATTCATATAATACAGATCATAAACACTTCTTTACAAACCAAAAATAATTCGAAAATAATAATTTAATAGCTCGACGATACAATTCACAAGTTATTTAGTTTTCACTTCTATCGGCAGTCCCCAAACACTGCTTTTTTTTTCTTTATTTACTTAAAAATTCTTTGAAAATGATATATTTGCTATTAAAATGCACAACACTGATTTTTTTTTTTTTTTTTTTTTTTTTTTTTTTAAATCAAAAGTGGCATAAGTAATACGGACTTGTTTACAGGGACACTTGAAATATTAATTAATTACATTATGGTCTAGGAGATGTAATTTTTAAAGAATATCTCAGAATTTTTATATTTCATGAAGTATAACAAAATTAACATTTATTATTCAGTAGCACTAAGTTATGTTTCATATATTATGATTAGATTAATTTATAAGAAAACAAAAATTCATTATTCAGACACAATATGAGACGTAAATGGAAATTGTTTTAGATGCATTCTAGAGTTTATTATTATTATTTTCCACTTTTTAACTTCTCAGAATTTACCTTTAAAAATAATTATATATGAAATAGTTGTAATGATATCTCTACGTCTATAGTTAAAATATATATTAGTATGTTATCAAACGGAAGGAAGGGGAAATACGTTGATACTTATGCAATGTAGTTTACCTTTATGATGTAAACCATAAATCATGAAAGTTTTTAATGATTTATTGTCCCTTAAAGTTTTTTTTAATTAATTAATTAATTATTATTAATATTTTATTATTATTATTATTTGATTAAAAAATCTTATAATATTAATTTCATATAGAATATGATTTCCTAAATACACGTAATTTCAAAGTTTTAAAAACCTTTTTTTTTTTTTTTTTTTTTTTTGTAATAGCATAATAATAATATTAAATTTATGTATTTTGTTCTAGGTGAAAGATAATATGTTTGTACGTTATACAATTTATCAAGAAATTAATATATTTCGATTTGTTATAGTTATTCTACAGATTGCAACATTTCTTCATTAAAATTTAGAAAGATGAAATTTGTTTCTTACAAACCTTAGAAGAGTATTTGGGAAATTCAATTTAATTGCATGGTAAAGGTTTTCTGTTACGTTTTCGTTTCCTTGCATAACCCTCTTAGCTATGTCAATAAAAATTCCTGTCATGAAATAAAATTATTCATTACAACTTTGCATTATTTAAAATAATTATTTTTAAATCTATTAAATCATGAATAATGCACAATGGTTAAAAGAAAAAAAAAAAAAAAAAAAAAAAAAAAAGGGGGGGGGGGTGGAAAAAAATAATTGTTAAAAATAAATGTAATCTGTTAAAAATATATATTAAAAATACATAAAATATGCACCATTTTAATGTTCAATATTCTTAAAAAACACTGACTAAGAACATAGAGAATTTATAAACAATTTTTTTTTTTTTTTTTTTTATCAATGAATTTTTAAACATGTGGAAAATAGAGCTTATAATCTTCTTATATTTTACTTTTAAAAATACTTTTTTAAAATGACAGTTTACTTATTATTCCACATTTTTGATAATTACTTTGTATTTATTATTATTATTATTATTTATGATTTAACTGAGAAGATAATTATAAATATTACTTTTGAAAAGGAATATTGCATATATTAAAGCAGAATTTTACAATATTTTCAAAAGTTTTCCCGTTACAGCAGCACCTTTTGAATATTCACTGCATTTTAACGTAAAATCGATTTCATTTCCTAGTTAACTAAGCAAGAAAAATATGCAAAGTGCATAAATTCTTCAGAACACAGCGTTACTGTTATATGCTTTTGTATAATATTAGCTTTTTAAACTAGAAGGGAATTTATTTTTCATTCTAATTCATTGACACTTTTAGATAACACTTCCTCGCATAATTCTGGAATTACGCCAAAGATAGCTTTAGAATCTTCACAATTTGAGCATACTTTTGAAAATATTTGTATTGTGCTTTTATAAAAGTTTTACATTTTAGAAGGTCAAAAATAATAATGCCTTTCGG